>BDMV01000002.1:58495910-59096963 GCA_008326285.1 Oryza officinalis | reverse complement strand
AGGGGGCAAGGCCTCTTTCCCCCCCCTTTTTTCTTTTTCCCCGACGACTGACCGTCGCCGACGTCACCCTGCCGAGCCGCTTTGGCCGCTTGCGCCGGTCCCCTGCTCCGCCTCTCGGCCGCACCGCCTCTCCCCGGCCCAAAATCGGCATTTTCCCCCCTCCAAAACCGACCTAACTCCCCCCCTACAAATCCCCCCTCGCCCCCGGCCGCCATTGCCGCCCCCGGAGCTCGCGCCCCCTTCCAACCGTCGCGCCGCCGCTCCTGCCGTCCACCGCCGCGAGGAGAGGAGCCGGCGCCCTCGTCCTCTTCCCCGGCCCGGGTTCGTGCCGCCTCGCCCGCGCCCGCGCCGTCGGCCTCCGGCTTGCCGCCCCGCCGCGGTAAACCTCCTCTCCTCTCCCCCTCCCCTTTTCCCTCGCGTTTTAGGCCGCTAGGTAGGCCGTAGACCCCTCTCCCGGGCGCCGCCAGGCCGTCGCCCTCTTCTCCGCCCTCTCCCCGAGCCGCCGTGTTCGCCGTCGCACCGCGCCGTCGCCAGCCGCCGTCGCTTCCCCGCGGCCCGATCCGAGCCGACGGATCGAATCCCCTCGCTCCCCTCTTGCTCCGCGCCACTCCCCGTCGCCGGCCTCGCATCGCGCCGCTCGGAACTCCCCCTCCGCCGTCGCCGCCGTCGCCCGGCGCCCTCTCCCCTTTCTCTTGCCCGGCCGGCCTACGTGGCCGCCACGCAGGCGCCACGCAATGCCGATTCGGGTAGGAGAAGAGCGGAGAGGGGAGGGGAAAAGGGCGCGCGCGCGCTGCTCCGCGCCTTGGCGGCAAGCGCGCAGGCGGCGGGGCCGAGGGGGCCAGTGGCGCCGGCGACGGAACGGGAAAGAAAAGAGAGAGAGAGAGAGAACGGCGGCGAGGCGCGGGGAGAGAGAGAGCTGGCTCTCTCTCGGCTCGGTGCGTGCGGGGCACGTGCCGAGCGCACGCGGGCCGAGTGGCCTGGCGCGGCCCAGCGGGGGAAAAGGCCGGGCAGGCGCGGACCGGGGGGGAAAGGGCCCAGGGGAGAAAGGAGGCCGCGAGCTGGGCCGGGCGGTGGCCCAAGGAGGGGAGGGAGAGGGAAGTAGGCCGGGAAGAATCCGGCCCGAGGGCAGAGGGTGGTAATTTAGACTTTTTCTGGGGATTTGAATTTGGGAGGATTAGGGCTCGGATTTGAAATCCGATTTCGCGGTTTTCTCCGGGATTGAAGTGAAAGCGGAAACACGAGACCTTGGCACACGACAAGACTCAGCCGAAGAGCAAACTTTCGCAAATAGGGTTTTTAGTAGATTAGTTTTCCCGCTAACGCCGCGACAAAACGGGCGTTACAATTAGAACTTTTGCCTCTATTGCCAATGTTTGATTTATTTTCCGTCCTCCCACGAACAGACAAAGCTTCTTCTTTTGAAGCAGAACCTTCAGAAGACACCATCAACTTCATTTTTTCTTTAGCATGCAACGCCTCACAAACCTCATCAAGAGTTAGTGTATCATGGCTATATAATAAAGTATCTCTGAAGTTTGAAAAAGAACTGGGCAAAGAACACAAAAGGATCAGACCCAAATCCTCATTATCATATTCTACCTCCATAGCTTGTAGATCAGAAACGATCTCCTTAAAGACCGTTAAATGGTTAAGCACAGAACCACTCTCTTGCAACTTGTGCGAATACAACTTCATCTTCATATGCATCTTGCTTGTCAAATCTTTAGACATGCAAATTGACTCTAATTTAAGCCACAAAGCAGCTGCAGTTTTCTCCTACAGACAATCTTGCAAAATATTATTTGAAAGATGAAGCTGAATTTGAGACAAGGCCTTACGATCTTTTTTCTTCTCATCATCGGTCCAAGATTTGGAATCCTTGTTACCGAATTTATCAAGAGCATCATCAACATCAGCCTGCGTAAGAATAGCCCGCATCTTGACTTGCCATAGTGCGAACCTTGTGTCACGATCCAGTTGAGGAATATCATATTTCACTGAAGACATGGTGAAGAAATAATAACAATAATCAGAAGAATAATAATCCGCATAAATTTAGGTGTAACCCTAGCAAGAACCTGCAGTCTAGTAGACAATCTGTGTACGAACAGCAATAACAACCACAAATAAATCTTCTGGTATAATCTCCGTGTTCACGTAGCAATATTTCTCACCAAAGAATTGTTTCCAACTCACGATCAGCAAACAAACTTCATTTCCGTGTGCTAGCAAACAAATTTTCTTCTCTCGAAACAGCAGATCAGCAGATGGGGCAGCGTCTTCTCACCTCGAAACAGCAGATCAGCACGAACGCCGAATCCGAGACAAACCACAGAGCAACGCCGACTCGGCCTCGATGGCAGCGACACGAAAAGATGATTCCGGGACCGAGGAAATCGCGGACAGCGGATGAATCACGCGGCGGCGGCGTGACGACAAACAGGAATAAAACCCTAACTTTTTTTTTCAATCTCAATCTCATGTCTGGCTCTGATACCACTTGTTAGCAAATAACGCAAATCAAGATCGAACACGAGACACAGATTTTTACGTGGAAAACCCTTGCAGGAAAAAACCACGGGCGCCGACCAGCAATCTTCACTATAAGGAGGGAGTTTACAGAATGCAGGGAATACAAATGAGTCGTCAGCTCTTCCCGTGCGGCTTACAAAATATATTTATAGGACGGACTGACTGCAGTCAAATACGGAAACAAATCCGCTAATAAACATACCTGAACCGTGGACCCTTTAGGCGTCCCTACAAGACTCACGTTATAATTCGGATCATATTCATAATGTTTGTTGGGTTTGTGTGCATTTTGATAGCTAGATGGTCCAATCACAATAATCTGGGAATTAATGATTGATGATGAGATTCATATATGGGATTGAATGGATGGATGGATGGATCACATTCACATTCACATGGGAGCTAACTAACACATGCATTGCCATGGTTGGATGGTGAGCGGAGCATAGCTGGCCGCACGGGGCAACAATACAAATGTGCTGTGTACTATGCTTAGGTAGCACTGATCCATCATCCACTGGTGATCTGGAAATAATTAAAGCAATGAATTATTATGGAAACAATATGGACGAGTCCACTAGTGTAAAGCGGAAAAAGACAAGGTTAATTAGCTGGCCAGGCGACCTACCTACAAAATATCATAATATCATAGGATACTTACACATGTAATTTGTTTTTAGTGACCGAAGTTTAGGTTACTAATTGATCCCAATAGTACATCTAGGTTCTAAACTAATTAGGTACATGCTATTAATAGTTGGGTTATTGTTAACGCTAAAATTTAGTAAGATTCTTTAGTAGATTCGGTTAAGGAAAAAAGCCGACTGATAGATGAAAGTTTATCCAGATCAAGCTGAATTCAAAGAGAAATCGTGAAGACCACGGCAAAGGCGATTTCATATTTTTAGTATATCTCTTAAATATGCAGGATTTGTTATTTTTCTTTTCTTGTTAAGAAAGTCTTATTTCGTGTCCGATCAGAACTTGTATCAATCCGATAGTATAAATATGTACACCCGGGATCTTTGTAATCTATCTTCACAGATTAATACAACTACTTTCAACGCATCGTCACCTTTTGTTCTGGCGAGTTCTTAGTTTTGAGTTGGGCTGCATCGGTTTCAATCTCCGGTGAGGAAGTAAATTTCGTCAACTTCGCTTGTATCGGCGTGGTTAGAACTTTCTCGGTTAAGTCTGATATTCTATTCAGGTTGACACAAGCGTTGTCTATTTGATATATTGATTCTATCTTTAACTGCATCGCTGTTTAGAGTCGTACCGGCTTAAGTTAGGATTTTCTCGGTTAGGTATGATATTCTGATTAAGTTGATATTTCTCTAATCGTATTGCTGTTTTAGATTAATCGATATACCCATCACATTTGTATAGATCTATCGGCTAAATAAGTTCTTCTTATTATCTTCAATCTTATATTGTTTCAGTTAAGTCCGATTTATTAGATTGTTGCTAATAAGTTTAATTTTAGTAAGCCGATAGATTTTTATGTAATGTTTCATCGGAGTTCTAGCTGATGAGTTATCTTATTACTACTTCTAAGTGTTGTATCGGCTTATACTCAAACTCATATAATCACTAGTTAAATCTTTCTTTGTCAACTTTAATTTTATACTGTCTCAGTTAGGTCCGATCCATCAAGTTTGTCTTTGATAAAGAATGATTTATTGATAATTATGAATAGTTTAGTTCTAGCCGATGATAGCATGAATCTTATTATTTATCTGATTATTTGAATCTACATCGAGCCTATAGCAGATTGATCAAAACCCTATCAACATCGGTTGGCCTCTCTACATCACATCTATTTATTGGTTGATCTTGATCGTCAATCTATTTTCATCTTGTTAGTTGCAGGATCAAACTAACTGGCACACCCTGAATTCGATTGATAGAACCTGCATTGGAGCTAACCAAATCTTTTAGGCCTTCCTGTTATATATGCTAGAGGATTTTTATGCACAATTTACATAAGGTTAAAAAAAAGGTTTTGGTATACCTCTTAGCTTCTATGATTTAGGAGTATATCGACACAATTTTACATAAGGTTAGAAAAAAATGGTTTTGGTATAACTCTTAGCTACTACTACCTTCGTCCCAAAATGTTACAACCTAGCATGAGTCATCCTAGGAGATTCATTGTCTTAGGATGAGTCAAATCCCATCATAGAATGTAACATTTTGGGACAAAGGAAGTATGTAGAAAATTTATTTTTGTAATTTATTTTCGAACATTGGTCATCTAGGCTCTCCTTTCCCTCCTAATGAAAAACAAAATAATTACTGTTACCCCTCTAAGCATTAAAATTAGTTTGATAAGATTAATCTTTTTTAATAATAAGTGAATTTTATTCAGATAATGAAAATATTAATTCTTTTACATCAGAAGAAGAGAGAGTGGGGAGTAGAGGGGACAGGAACTAGAGGGAGTAGGGGACAGGAGGGGAGCCTAGCGATCGATAGACCAATGTTTGGTTAAAGATGAGAGTTTTTTTTCACATCAGGAGAGGAGACGAGGTGGAGAGCGGGTGAGCTATTGTGAGGTAGGCTATTTAAGTTAAACAGTGCGCTACGTTTTTTTTATAGTAGTTCTTTGTATTTTTATATACACTATATTTTAAGAATTGAGTTTGATATATAATTCTTAGCTTCTATTTTCATTAACAAAATTTTAATTTTAATCTAGACCTTGTGTCTTTTTTTTAATTAACGAAGTATTTTGTAGGCTTAATTTTTAGTATAGACATGGCAGCTCATATTCAAACTCTGTTAATAATGTGTAGGTATATTCAAATTGATACGATGGCGGCGACGATTGGGGCATTAACATGGATCCATATCATATTCATATATCACATATATAGTAGTAAGTAGGTAAGATGTATGATCATTCCTACATGCATAGCCATTCAGATAGACACTAAGCTAGCTAGCAAGCTTAGCTAATGCAAACACTGTAGGTGCTTAATCACTCGACAGAGATATGTAATTAGAATAAAACCGATTAATATCTATCTATATATAATTTAATTAATTTTGTTGGGCTCCACGGCAATCGATCGATCGGTGGATGCATATAACAGTACGCATGTCTCGAATCCTGCCTGCCTGGTTGGTCGGTGATACACATATATATGTGTGGTTCACTTCTAGCTAGAACACACGTGAAAAGTGTCAATAAGTTAAAGCTATATAGGTACACCTACGTACTGCTAGTACAAGCAGCTCTAATCAGGGTTTTCCAAACCATCGGGATCATGGTTATCGTGCCCCGGCGATAAACACGATTACCGCGTGGTAACTGCGATAACCATAGCAAATCATACAAAACCGTATAAATTTATTAAAATTTTAAATTATTTTTTAAATTTATTTAAATTTAAAAAGGTTATCGTGATTTTTTTTTTACCGTACCCTCACGGTAAACACGATAATCATGCGATTATCGGTGATTTCGAAAACCTGGCTCTAGTACTCTTTATCGATCCATCCATGATCGATAGATATCACTAGGCCGGCTAGCTAGCTTGTTAACTGTTATCGATCCTCGATCCGACCGGTTGGTACGGTTGGTCCATCGTTTAATTTGCTTTTGCACGAGCAATTAAACATGATGATTTTTTTTATTACATCACAAACGTCACACCCGTAACACATGTTAAAAAAATATAAAAACCAACTACATATACATACATGATCGTACTAAATTTCTATTAAAAATCTATTAACGTGTGCGTGTAGTATTAATTGGTGTACGCGGTGAATTTTTATTATGTTGTCAGTGGTTAATTGGTCCATACCAAATTTACTGTTTAACATCCAGTAGCTAGCTAATTACAATATGCAAATTAATTGAGTTGATGATCACCCCACGATGGCCGTACTATATACAGCTAGCACGCAATTTGCCATTAATTTCCAAGGTATGAATTATAATTATGTTACCGGCTTGGCGATCAGAATTCAGAAACCGATCACAACACATAATGTTGTGTACCATAGATATATGGAATAGACGTCGTATAAATCTAGAAATTAAAATCTGATTAATCATGATTAATTGATCATGTATATTAATTTTATCTCAAACAAATTGAACATGTATGTACGTACGGATCGACCAAAAGTATATGGGTCCAATATATATCGATCGTCCGTCCATCTCTTTCCTCAATGCATCGACTGATCGGCTTCCTCTGGCTCTATATATACCACCCCTCTTACTCCTCTTCTCCGCATCGTCTCTCTCTCACACACACAAAAAGTCTCTCTTCTCAAAGCTAGCAAGCTAGTTTAGATCATCAAAATTGCGAGCAAGAAAGAAAGATTGCGGCCATGCTCTCCACAGGCTTTCTTGAACTGTGAACTCGTGTGTGCATGCCCCTCATATAGATGTTCTAGATCTCATGCATATATGATGCATCGATCTGATCTGAATTAGGTCATCGATGCATCTGGATCCCCATCTTGTTGATAGTTCAAGAAAGTCCTTGGAAAACATGGTGCCCTCGATCTTAATTTTATCTTACCTATATATCTACCTAGCAATCTGTCTCCTGCTCCAATTCTTGGATCGATCGATGGAGATTGATCTGTACATCGATCCATATCAAATACTTCTCACCCGACCGTCATCTGCGTGCAATTCGATCTAGGTAAATTTACTGCTTGGCTTTTTAGTGAGTTCATTCTCCTAATTGGAATTCTATCTGCAATAGAAGATATCTTGAATTAATTCGGCCAGGCTAATTTCAGTACTCCTTAATTTGGTCAGATCTGCAAGTTTATGCACCCTTGTTAATGTATGGTTAGTACTCAATTTTTGGATAACGATCGATATGATAGTACTCCATGCATGCATGCAGATCTCATGCATCTTCCATGCTAATTCGATCTTATCGTTTGCACTTTGTATTATATTCATGAGGCATATAACTGTGTATATGTATAGCTAGTCCTCTGGCTAAATTATAGTTTGAGTCCATCTACCTTTTTTCTTTTGCTTTATGGTCTTGTACATATATACTGCAATATAGTTCGTGCTTCATTGACCCTGTAGGTCTCTCACATATATATAATTTCTAAAATTATCGATCCCCTGAGTCTAATTTACTTAATTTCCTTGGTTTATATGTTCCTATTTGGTTTTCTTCTGAATTCATCTATGTTTTGATCTTAGATCCTTTTTTCCAGTACTAGATAGATTATATGTGTTGTGATCGATTTTGCCCAAAACTGTTTGTACGTTCGCTAAAGATTAAAAAAGGTAAGTGGCGTTTTGTACTGTTTATACCATATATTTTTATTTGAAAGTTGTACGCAGCAGTAGTTTTCATATGAAATTAGTTATGCATGGTGTGCTAGACCGCTAATATTATTGTTCCCAGTTGCGTTAAGTTGTGCACAAATGGCACCGTTGCAGTATATATTATATTTAGATAATGGGAATGGTTTACTATGGCAGTATATATACATGTATATATGCAGAGTTAGCCATCAAATTCAGTACTTATACCCATATGGGGCACCATGATGCCCGGGCACCAAGATTCAAATTAAGTTTATATCCAATTCAAATTAGTATAAATTTTTTAAAAATGTTTAGGTATGAACGTTACTTTTTTACCAACTAGTTCAAACTTTGAACATTATTTTGTTAGATTTTGATTCTAGGTATATAGCATCCAAACATATAATTAGTTAGGTATGTAATAATAGATTGTGAAATAAAGTTTAATTTGAGTTGTTTCGTTGTTAGGTATAAGTATAAATCAAATTCTTATATCTAGATATATACTCACAATTTGAAAAATTGAGTGAATTTGTGTATTTTATACTTTGATACCCGGGCACCATGATGCCTCATATGAGGGGTGTGTGTATATGTGTGTATATGTATGTATGTATGTATGTATGTATGTATGTATGATATGATATGATTCACCTAACTATGAAGCAAAAGCAATCTGTACATCAATATAACTGGTGAATTAAGTTAAAGGCTTGGGTTTTAATTATTACCCTCTTTATATATAAAAAAAGAAGTTAAAGTCTACTACTACATAGTATTACCTAGTACATGAGAAAGAAACTGATTGCATGGTGAATCCTGATAAGCGGCCGGTGATAGCTAGCCTTTTTACAGTAGTATTGTTTGATCTGTGAATAAAATCGCCGTCCTTGAGCTGCATTGCATGGTGGACCAGTGTTTGACTGTTCATCTGTTCTCTTTTGCTTGCATGCATGTAGCTGGGAAATGAAAGCTAAGAAAGATAGCGTGCACGAGCGTGCAGAATGGCAGCATATATATGCATTATTCAGTACTGCTAGATGAACAGAATCTAGAAAAAGATGAACTGAACAGCAGCAGCAGCAGATCAAAGGATGGATGGATGGAGCAAGCTAAGCTAAGCTTTCGTTTTGTCGATCCATCCGTCCATCGGTGTCGACCTAGCTAGAAAGGCTGACCTGTCGCGTCGTCCATCCAAGATCGATCTAACCAGCAACCAGGCAGGCAGGCACTTGTCCAGCTGCTGCTGCTGCTGCTACTACACTGTCTCTGCTGCATGCATGCATGCATGCATGCTGCTAGTCTCATCTGATTGAGAGTTCAGAATTGTTGAGAGCAAGCAGGAAATTGAGAAACCAGGACAGGATGGATTGATCTTAATTGGCATATATGCAGCTCGATCGATACTGTCTGTCAGTTCAGTTAGTCGATCGATCAAGTATATATTTGGATATCTGAATCTCTGCAAATGCCAACTCAACCACTAACCACTATCAAAGCTAGCAATTCAATGGACATGATAGTAATGTCGATCGACGTGCCACTCATTGTTGGGAGCACGGTCATCATGAAAAAACCTCCAGATCATATCATATCATATGAAATCTCAAGCTCAAGCAGTTTCGATCGAAGCAAAATTGAAGATGGAAGTATATGTGTGTAACTGCTACTGTATATATGGAGGCAGGCAGGCAGGAGATTGATGAAGTGACACGAGCCTGGCTTGAATTGTAGTAGTAGTTTCTCTTTCTCTCTGATCTGCGCGTGTGCATGCATGCTTGCTGCCCCTAGCTAGCTAGCGAAGCGTGCTTTCACTGTGCATTGCATATGGTAGGAGTACTCATCCACTACTCCATGGTGATTGCTAACCATAGCCATAGAGCTACTGAGCTAGCTGCGAATAATTTCATTCATGTTTGCCGATCGATTGATCGATCGAGCTACAGCAATGATTTTTTCCTGAGGCAATGATCACGTTGCATGCTTTACTTGTTTCTGTTTTTTTTCCTCTCCTTCCTTTCATTCATAATAGTACTTACGTTAATATGCAGATGCAGATGCTGCCTATATATGCAGGCAGCACAACTTCTTCTTGCTTTGCTCCACCAGCTAGTAGCACCTAATTAATTTGTGTATGTTCATGCGCCTCTGATTATATATGTGTACATATGTACTCCAATATGTGTGGTAGCATGGATATATATAATTCATGTCTTTTATATGTACCAATGTGTATTATCATGTCCAATAATGGAAAATTAATAATGATGTAATAGTTGAGACGACTGAACTATAAAAGTATATATGAATCTTCTGATGATGGCATTATTGCATATGCAGGCCGTATTTGAGTGTTACTAATTACTTCCTGACAGTATGGTGAATTTCAAGATATATTGTTTCCTAATCGATCGATGCATGGTATTATATATTCTACGCGTGACGTGATATACTTACTTTGATTTGTTTAATTACAGCTTATCACGCATGCAGCTCGATCGTAATCGAACCATGCATCCATCAATATATATATTTGAATGCTCATCTGCAGCATACTCATACTGCAGCAGGTGTATATATATACAGTGGTGAGGCTAGCTGTAGATAAAGCTGGCAACCTGTACTCTTTACATCCTAAATAGTTAAAGCGAATCAGGAACTGATCATATGCAAGATTTAACCCACAAAGCCACTATTCCGATCTCCATGCCATCTACTATGAATGAATTGCCATAAAAATGATTTACCAATCTTTTCTTTCCTTCACATATACCAGTACTCTGAAGAATGGCATGCAGCTGACATAATTCAGCTCGGCTGCCTCGCAAATTATTGAGGTTATTTGTGTAAATGACCTCACAAATTTGGTATAGATTGCTATTAGCTAGTAGTATACAACACACATGCGGCTGGGAATGTAATTCACCTTCCCCTAGATCTTCAGGGATCAATCAGTTGATATGGAGTATAGTAGTAGTAGCTTGCTGCTGCTGGAACATTCAGACATTCAGATAGTGATGAATGCAGGTTTTGACATGGCAGTGAGGAGGCAGACAGTAGAGAGCAATAAAAGGTACTAGTAGTAGCTTCTACCTTCGTTTCAAAATATATGAATTTTTAAGGTTAAACATGAATATTAAAGAAAATAAAGTTAAATATAAAAAAGTTATGGTTAATTCAGAGGAGAAAGTGAATGGAGAATTTAAATGGTAAAAAGTTATGATTGATTAAGAAAAGAGTACTCCCTCTATCTAAAAACAAATCAATCATGCGTTTAAATCGTGTATATTCAGATTCAAACCTAGAATTAAGTTTTTTTTTACAAAGAAAGTATAGGTGAAAAAGTCGTTATATTTTAAGATAAATTTTAAATGTTAAAAATTATTACTATATTTTAAGTCGAAGAAATCAGTAGGTGGGCAAACAATATAGTTGTGATGATTAGGCAGGATTGATCTGGATTGGATGTGTGTGGGGAGAGGGAGAGCATGCACCAGACTCTGCAGCTTTTTAGGTGCAGGGTGGCTTTCATTCAATCACCAGGAGCAGCAGCTTCTGCCGGGCTTGGAAAAGGGAATTGTGGAAAAGATTTGCACACAAAGTGAAAGTGAAATGAAATGTACGTTAGGGCATTTACAATCCAAAAATGGTCTTATGATATAATCTTGTAAGAGGGGGTATGTCACGTAGGTTAAAGTTATTATCAAGAATACTCTCTTAATGCATAGTAGCTTTAATGGGCTCCAAAATAAGCAACCGCAACCAAGCCAATGCAGAAATAATATGACTGGTTGGATATTAGTTTCTCACGCCATACTATATTTTAAGCCGTAACTCCCGTGCCTTTGTCAGGACACGTAAATGCCCATGAGACCACTCTCCCAGGTCCCAGCTAAGGTGAATACCTTATTGTAAATACCCTTAGAGGTGTTACTGTTTTTTTTCCTTTAACTTTTTCCAAGTACTTCCCCTTATTATGTATATACTACTGTAATAGGAGTACTATTTTGTGGAGCTAAGCTTAGACAAGATAGAAAGATCTTTCATGGGTGCTCATTGCTGCTGTGACCTGTGAATTGTAGTACTAGCTAATAGTACTGTACTGAGTGACTGTGTGTGAGTGGGGTGTGTCAACCGAAGGAAGGAGACGAGCCATAAAGGAAAGCGAACAAACAACTTTAGTTTAGGCGGCCTTTTGGTTTTGTTTGTTTGTTTGCTGCACCGCTGTCTGCAGTCTGCCCTAGACAACCAAACAAATGCTTCCCCATCCGATCCATCTACCTATATGACTGTGAGTACCAGTATATAGTAGTTAGTGATCATGATGATGATGATGCATTATTGTCATTATCATATCATCTTTGTATCCAAAAGAAAAAAATATCTGTCAGCACATACTGAGTACATATGCTGTATTTTCAGAATTTCAGACCAACATATTCTGAGTTCTGACTGCTGCATAGTATATGTCCATATATATGTTGGAGACAAACAAAGAAAGTTTCCTACCGCTGCGCTCATCTATCAACATGTACAAGAGCCTGTTCTCTGCTGTGCCTCATCAATTCTCCTCCGAACTGACATACTAATATTACCGCCGCTGATGCTGGTTCTGACATTTTTATCTGCTAAATTCTCTAATGATGTTATGCATAATAATGCTGAATTCTCTAATGATGTATTTCACCACTTCCATTTCATCACTCATGTTAATCAGATGTTTGCAGTCCTTTTTATTTGACATCCACAATTGTTTCTTCTTCCTCTTGCTTTGCTCAGCTCAATTGTTTATAGCCAAAAAACCAAAAATTGATGTTGGCATCACATCGCACGCATGGAAATGAAGAATAAAATTCAGGCTGCAGGGAAACTAGTGCTAGTATATAACCCATATCTGAATCCAACAAAAGGGCCATCAATCCCATCCGTACTACAGCAGACATGGATCATCATGTACTACAGCTGAAACCATGGACCAGATTCCATGTCTGAATCCACTTAACACAAGTCACACAGAAAGACAGACAGCTAGTTAGCTGTTCAAGCCAAAAGAAGAAGTATCAAGCCATTAACTGATTAGCATTAGCAGCCTACCTAGATCGATCATGCTACTGCTACCACATTTTGACATGCACAAGTTTCCTCCCCTTCCTCCAAAATGCATGAACGATTTAGCCCACTCATCACCTCAAAAGATGATCAGAGAAGGAGCCGGACGCAACAAATCAAGTTATCACTTGTTGCACCTAGTGTTTTCTTGGGCGACCACGCCCCCTTCGAGGCTTCTCCTCCACCGCTGCTTTCGACCTGATCCACCAATCACGCAACACACAATGGTCAGAATGTATCAACTAAACAGCTGTTATGTCTACAGTGGAATGAATGCTTACCCTTCTGAGGAAGGAGGATCCAGAAAGTTTAGAACTTCGTTCAGAGCATGGAAAGCCATCTTCTTAATCTGTAAAACGCACAAATCAAATTCAAGTCAGTCACCACATCAAACACCAGAAATTTCAACTGACACCATGCTAACCTCTAGCTTATCTTCTTTAGCCCTGTGGGAAGATGGAAGTCGTCTAAATTCCTCGGTCAGCCTAACACACTCACCAACATTCTCAGGGGAAACAAAGTCCAGTGCAACCTTGATGCAAGACTGCATAGAGTTCAGTTCAAAATTAGCTTCTTTTTTTTTTTCAGTTTTCAGCCCCCATATACCTAATGCAAATTTCAGGAGGAAGGGAAAATATTAGTAGCTCCATTTATAGTAATTCAATCACACCTTTAAATTCCTGACTTGGTGAGGACATCCGGCAGGAATCAAAACTGCTTCGCCAAGCTTTTGTTCAAAGGTCCAAGGTTCAACACCTACAACAGGAAATCCACATATAAAAACAGGCATGGTCATGAAACAATGTGATTGCAGAGAACTGAAGATCTCATGCTAACATGTTTACTAACCATATTCTTCCTTCAGCTTTCTTTTGTGCTCCGCAGTTAAATAGAAAGCTTGATCATGAATTGGATGAATAACCTGCACAGTTAACATAATTGATGATACTCAACATAGCTCTTGGTCAGCAAAAGACAGGTAATATGTATTGATATCGGTTGCAACAGCATAGAGAGGCAGATATACCTGTTTCACTGGATTGCAGTGGATGTGCCGAAATTCTGACGCATGCTTCCTAAGAAAGTCTTGTAATTTCTCAGAGTCCTCTCTTCGGAAAATATCCCACAAAGCACCACCACTTTCCTGGTGCTCTGATACCTCTGGACCTGTCTTCGGAGGACGACCTTTAGCTTTCTTTTGACATCTCTGAGCTCCATTACGTGCATCATCAGAATTATTGGCCTCATGGTTATGGTTTGGACACTGAGCTACTTCACTATGTACCACAGATTCATAGGACAATGCTTCATCCCTGGCATCACCTCCAGCATCATCAGGTGGTAAAGCGTTTATATCCAAACCTGCATTGTGCAAGCAATAAACTCAACAAAACTTAAAAGTGGGCTAAAAGATTCATTTCATACCAAAAGTGTATTTTCTCCACCAACCATTAGACTTGTCTTTCAAAGTATGAACATTTTCTTTGCTGCATGAGGCCTTTGGTGCTTCACCAACAGCTTTGTTCCCCAATTCAACTGGGCATGTTTATGGCTTGAGTTCACTGCCTGATTCTATCATCCCATACATTTCCATGTCATCTTGCATTTTCATCTTTTTCTGCGTGTTTTTAATCCGAACAGCATCATAAGTCTCACAGGGCACTTCGGTTGTGTGTGTTAAGATGTTTACCTGAGAAAAACAGATACCTTTCACAATTAATCACTGCCAAGACAAACAAATAAAGCACAAGAAACAACAAGATAGAAAACATGATCTATTTGAAGGTTTGCGAATGAGGTATGTATACAGCAACCAGCAAGCGTCTGATGGGAGAGTAAGATAAACGAAATCAGATACAGATGAACCACACATAAACCTGAGTTTGCAAGTCAATTTTATTCGCTTATCAGAATGAAAGAAATGAACACAATTCATACAAACAACAAGGCATCATTATAAAAATAGAGACATACTGCATCGGACATGTCACAGTGAAGTTTGGTTACAGAGTCACCCCTGCCCAACTCTTCAGAAAATCCATAGGCAATGTAACTTTTTGGCCCAAGATCTGGCTTCAGGACACTAGCAGGAAGCTTGACTGCAAGATTGAGCGGACCATATCGTGGATCGGTATACTCCGGAAATGGCAATGCACTGATAAATTCAGCACCATGGCGAGGCAATCGCTGATCAAATGAGCTAGAAGGGGGCCAGTCCTTTAGCTTAAGCATCTCAGGCCAGTAGGTCCTGGGATGAGTTCTGCCCCTTGTATATCCCATAAAAAACATGTGTATGTTAATTTCCACCTGGAAAATCAGATATGAATGTAGTAAGCGCCAGAAAGTTCAACTGTAGATTAAGAAAGAAAGGTTTCTCTCATTTCAAAGAGAGACACATAACAAACATTATTTAATAGGGAAGCTCAATTCACTAATGGATCAACAAAATTAGTTAAACTGGTCAATTATTTAATCATTACGAGTATTACTTTCTTCTGGAAAGGCAACACATGCACACATTTTTTCATTGTCGCATTTGAAATAAGCATCATCTCATGTATTTCTGCCAAAAAAAATCAAGATTATGCCAGGTATGTAAAAAGAGTATGAACAACTGTGGTAAAGTACAATAAACCAAACCCGAGAAAAAAAGTATTATCACATAAACACATTAGAGATCCTCACCTCACACCAGTCGAGGCAATCTACTTCCCTCACAGCAAACTGCTCATCTTCTGCCTTCCCTTTGGTTCGTTCTCGTACTGCCCACCACATAACCATCGGCTCCCAGCTAAGACCAGAAGTTAACTTAAGAGTGTCTGAAACAACAACTGGTTCACCCTTTGCCCAATGCATCTGAAAGTGCAACAGGTCATCATCCTGGATATCAGTGGCCACTGGACAGTACAAGTAGTTATCACTCGAGTCCTCCCTATTTGCAGCCTGACGTAATTTCTTGCTGTCACTTCTTATCTGGCCAGAGTGATCAAAACAAGGGCACAGCTCACTCGTTCTACCTAGTTCTTTTGCAAATGTTTCACTCCAGAAGACCTTCTCAGCTCTGTCTTCTAATTCAGGGAGCAACTTCTCTGGAAACAAGCATTTCAGATCTAGAGATGAAAAACTGCAGTCTTCTTTTTCCTTTCGTGGGCAAGGTATGCTACCATTACTATTTGCTTTCCAAAGTAACAGAGTCTTCTTTTGGTTTTCATCAGAATGCCTTTGTTGGACTCACCGTTTTGGGTGTCACTGCGACACTTCAAAGAGTCCCTTTGACTCTCACCATCTGACAGAATCTTACCAAAAGCATAATCCTTGTCTCTTTCTTCAGGATCCAAAATTTCCACCTCTTCTCCTCCAGAGATCTCACCTTTGCGAAGCTCCAGGCAACAGGTCAAGCACAAGTCATAGAAACAGTGCTTGCAGCTTCTATGAAAATCAACTATAGAAGTGCTACATCTATTGCTGCAGTTGACGACAAAATTGGATCAGATGCTTTCTGGTATTATATCATAGCATAAAGTGAACAAGGAAAGAACTTAACCAATAGACACGCTCATCTAGATCACACACAGTTTGTTCCAACTTTATTTGATCAACTGAAACACCTGTAAACAAAACAAGATGAGCATTCATAGCCATATCAGCTTCCAGCCTGTGTGCTAGAGAACCATACCTTGTATCTTAGCCTCTAATTCCTTCTCCGCCATCTGCTCCCGTCGCAGTTCTATTAGCCAAGGACGCAACAAGCGTACCACATGAAAGGCATATGAATCTGATTTTCTTTAGAAATTTCCTTTCTTGGAGGCTGCTTCGCAAGGAATGGAATGAACTATTCAGTTAGAACACTAGAAAGTACCATTTATAACTTTAAAAAGAAATATCACCTGAAGAAATGAAAATGCTGTAAAGAAAAGATGAGATGGAAATGCAAACCTCTTCAACTCCTCTCATTCGCAGGCATGCCTTGCAATTACAATTCATGCGACAATAAGGGCATTTTGCAGCAAATTCATTTTCAGGCAAATCAGGATACCTGTCCAGTTGAATTATACAACACATGGGATCACCTTAAAAGGTTACTAGAAGTATAGTGCATAAAAACATATGTGCCAAGGTAGACATAAAATGAAACAAGAATAATACCATAAAAAATGTAAGCAGAAAAAATGGGTGTTATGGGACTATGGGTAAGATGAAAGAAAAATGTGCAATTAAACCTATAGGAAAACAGTAGGCTGAGAGTCCAACTAGTAGACAAGAAGTTTGAGAAAACTTGGCACACCATTGATTAATGCATGGCACACAAAAGCGCTTATTGTTGCATGTCTTGCACCAGACCACTCTCCCTTTGTCATTTCTCTGGCATTGGTGACACATTAGGGCATTTTCACCAGTCAACATTTTCTTCCCTTTCTACATAATTGAAACAACAAAAAGTTAGCGCACCCATCAAAACAGTTATACAATTATTTTTTAAAAAATAAAAATTATACAAAGAAACGTGTAGTTTGCCCCATTATTTTCTGCCGCTCCTGCGTCTCCTCTCTTACGCTTCTTTTCAGTCTTCAAAACCTTACCATTGCCTAACATCTTGCCTTTTACTGCATTTGCATTATGCTGTCAAGGAAAGAAAGTCATGGGTTATTTTGGTATCAATATCAAAGAGCTGGGGTTATGTTTCACTTTGTAACGTACACAAGTGCACCTTCCAAGCAACTACATGAAACCTCTGAAATTTCGATGCTTTGAATGACAATAACATGCTTAGATTAAGCATGTAGTTAGTTTCATCGTTCATAACAGTCATTCAGACATTATCTTAAAAGACAAGCATTCAAGCAAGCACTTGTACTGTCAAAAAAAAATCTATGCAAAACTAGCTCACATAGAATCTTGAAACTTCTTCTAAAAAAAAAAAGAGAATCTTGAAACTAACCAAGGTCAAGAGAAACATAATAGTGGGTTTACCATTAAGCAATAAATAATGCGACTAAAATTGACGGGAAAACTGCGATCTTACTAGTGAGACTTGATAATTAGGTCCCCACTAAACAAAATTAATTTAAAGAAGAAATTTGGCTTGGTCGATGAATCGCATGTAGCTTGTGAGAAGGTATCAGAGTACTCGTTCACAAGGCTGGCAGTAGGTCGAGTAGGAAACGTTCAAAAGTAACCATGCAGGCAAATATATAGTGAACTGCGAACATGTCACAAACCAAACCGTTCCCGAATAACTTGTGCAAGGAACGCTGAGTAGTTTACCCTGTGGGTTTTAATGTTCTCTTGATCCACTTTCTTTTTTCTGGGTCCTCTCTTCTTCCCTGCATCACGTCTTTTGGGCCTGTTGAGAGGCTCGAGAAGTTGATCAGTTTTGTCGACATTCTATTGGCAAAGCAGTAATTGGTCAGTATAACTTTATAAGTTCTCCCTCAAAGAGTACCAAAATCCATACTAGATAGATACTAGATAAAAGCACAAACACTGAAACAGCAATGGCTAGCATTTTTGGAGAAAGAACCGAGAAACCGTCACTTTCTTTGACGTAAATAAATTTAAAGATATTCGTAGCAATCGGGCGAAATGAGAGAGCAATGGTGGAAGAATCTAGGGGGGAAGTCAAGATTTTTTGGGGTAAAAAGGGATCGAATTCGAAGGAATAATTCCGTACTAGTGTATCCTATACCAGTACTAGTATTTTTTTTAATCAGGTCCACATTCGATACAGAGGATACACGGTTGCTGGTATCGAAACTTGATTTCGGCAATAAGAAATTGGGGGTAGCGATCAAGTGTCAAACACGATGGGTTAGTAGACAAAGGAATTTAGACAGGTTCAGGCCTTCTATAAAGAAGTAATACCCTACTCCTGTTTCCGGAATTAGATCCGTCGAGTGGTTTATTGATCTCCTGATCAGGTTGTGTATGAAGAAAACCTAGCTAATTGCTATTGTTTCAATCTATCTCTCAAGAGACGTCCTATCTTTTTTATATAGGTTTAGAGGATAGACTCACAAGCCAGAGACCTAACAGCATACTATATAGGACTTCCATAGTATTCCCGACTCAGGACTATAAGCCGTTACTTAATACACAAGGTAACGTAATACTTAAATCCTAAGTCGATTACATAATCATGAAGCATAACCTATCTCCTATAGTCAGTCGGATAAGCTAACCGTGTGGGTATATGGTACCCATAATCTCCACAGTAGCCCCTGAGACCTTCACAGTCGACGAGATAACGAAGCCTCAAACCAGAATAACACATAGCTGAGCACCACCATAACCGAATGTCCCATCGCCGAGTGCTTCCATCATCTCTGCCTAAGTCTCCCGAGTGCTTTATCTTTATCATCCAAAGAAGGCTGTGAAGGGCTGAAAAAAGTTCAAAAATAATCAAGTATATATACCTAGGTGCATCGTCTAGATGCACCTAATTAGGTGTAGCCCCTGACTATGTGTTTAGTTAAGCAAACTAAGCATATAGTCAAGAACTATAATAATCATACTCATTCGAGTGATATAAATAAATGTCTAGCCTAAGACAAAAGCAATCATAAAAAATCATATAACACATAACCTCATAGTGTATAATGACCCCGAGTACTGACAAGCTCATACTATTCGAGTTACTATGCCCGAGTCCCCTCAAGACACATAACTCCTTCATCCTCAGGAATATATCATATGGACAATAGAAAATCTGAGTTAATAAACCTATAATAGATTTACCAATCGTCCGAAGAATATGACCAAAATATTAAAAAGCCTAAGCCATAATTTTGGTCTTAATCAAAGCCCACCAAGGTGGCAAGATAGCATTGATATAATATAAAATCAATTGCTTTTTGTAAACCAAACAGCTCCAGCAACTTATAAAAAAGTCACCAAAATAGTCATCCAAGTTGCATCGTACCAACTCCTAAAAAGTTGAAATAACCGCTATATAGAAGGATTTGAAAGACATTGGGCAAAAGAACACGTGTATATTGCCAAGGCAAATTTGCTTAAGTCCCTAAAAGACACGTGCCAAGCCACACCAAAATTATGGGCTGTAAGCTTCTCATGGGCCTCGGCCCAAATACGAGAAAACCTACCGATACCCGAAAACCATTGAAGCGCCATCGTCTTCCCCGCCACTTCATCTTCTGAAAATTTCCCCTTTTGCACTCCTTTTCACAAGCTCTTCCGAAGAAACCTAGAACACGAGCTCATCCAAGTCCATTCATCCAGAAGCTTGAAACTCCATCAAAATCCACCACACTCATCTCGCCACAAACATCTCCTCCTCCGGTAAGTACACTCTGCATCTTGAGCCATTTTTCAATCTGTTCATCATCTTCAATATTTTTTAAGAATATTATTTGCAGGCAAATGCTCTGATCATCTCTCGGTCATACAAAGTGTATCATGAAGATATATCAACCCAGCTAACTACCAAGAAATCAACTGATGGCCCGAAGATCAAACCTCAAGCTAAAAGCAAAAGAACCGCTGTTGCCGTTGAGGAAACTAACAATCGCGCCAGCAAACAAAGAAAGTTAATCATAGATGACTCGGATGAAGAATCTGAAGAAATCCAGACTCCCAAAGCCAATATAAGCTCTCCCAGGCCATCCACCAGATCTGCCCCGAAGATCAGGAAATCCAACAGGTATTCTTTACTCAACCAATTTTATCTAGTTGTCGAAAACTTATCCGATTCCACTTTGATCACCTTGTATCATCCTGTGCAGGAAACCTCAAGACATAGATCCCACCGGACAGACTAAAAAAACAAACCCATCCACAACACCAGAGAAACTAAGGTTTGCAGAACAAGGGTCCCAGAACCCTCTTCCGAGCGAGACCACCCCTGACCAAGAGTCCCTGACTGCCAGTCAAGATACCCCGACTGGAAACCAGTCGGACCCTGCTAATCAAGCACCCACTCAGGGACCTCCGACTGAGAACCAACCAAACAAGGAGAAACAAATCCCAGTCAATCAAGAGACTCCAATTGGAAATCCAGCACCACGGACAGGTAACCTTCAATAGTCATCAAACTCTCGTCTCGAACATATCTTCTGACTTCCACCTTTATTCATCATCCTTAGAGCTAACAACCGAAGAAGAAGAAATTACCCGACTAAAATCCACAAAAGACTCAATGCCGCCGATTAAGATCGAGTGGTGAGATGCCGAAGGCAAAAAAGCAGGACATCATTTTAAACAAGCAGAAAGAAGCCGAAGAACGCGATATGGTTGTCGCCAACCTCAATGAAGTAACTCGACTGATAAATGTATGAACAAATTTCTCATATCTCAACCGCATAGTCTTTTATAATCAACTGACCCAATCTTCATAATGCAGATAATATATCGTCGCTCGCAAGCCAAGTCAGATACTCTAGAGAAGCTTGTACCTCATGTCAATTTTTTGGAAAACATCCAGCAGGATCTCAAAGAAGCTAAAGAAGAAGCTGCAGCTAGAGAAGTCGTCCTTCGGGAAGAAATCAACAAGCTTCGAGACGTGAACCTGGAGCTTCACGGTTCAATCGGGGGTAATAGAAACCAACTCATCTTGTTCTTGTTTATTCTGTTCGGCTCCATTAACTCCAAATCTTCAGGCTGTAGCCAATATATCCGAGATCGATTCCCTCAAGGCTCAACTAAAGAAAGTAGAGACTGACAACGCCAAGCTTGAGTCTGACAAAAATAAGGCTTTAGAAGAAATTGAAGATAACCCCTGAAACTCATACTCGTTGATCTAGCTGATCTCGATTATTTGTATAATCTGAATCATATCAAACTTCTAGCTAATAAGATTAAATCCCATGCTCAATTTGAAGTCTTTGCTGAAAAAGTCTGGAGAGCCGAAAGAGTCGGGGATGACATCGCCAACGCGGCTACGCCGATATTGTCAGCACTCTATGAAAACGGCCTTGGAACAAGCGCTATGGATGCTGTAGAAATCTTTGATAAACTCAGGACAGCTCCAAAAAAGTACATAGAGAATATTACTGATGCTGCTGTCATGACTGCAAGTCAAACCCTCGCAATGACGAAATCCCTCTATCCTCGAGTGGACATAAACTTTATAGGAGATGGCTTCGCAGACGGCACTTCTGATGAACAAGCCTTGGAGCTAATTAGTGAAGCACAAGAGTCGGTAAAGAAAATTGTTGCTGATGTGGCTGAAAACTTTCAGGGATAACTTCTTCGATGTAAATCACTGTTGTAATCTAACTTGTAAATTCTCAATTTATTTACGTTTATGCCCTAATTTGAGTCTTCGTATTTAATTTCTTAAAAATTTTCGTCCGACTGTCACCAAGCCTAGACTTGATTAAGCCATCAAAAATTTTCAGCCCTTATTTACTTAACTGTAACGCCCGTTTTGTCGTGGCGTTACCGGGAAAACTAATCTGCTAAAAACCCTATTTGCGAAAGTTTGCGAAAGTTTGCCGCGCTTGGCCGCTAGCGCGGGGAGCGCCAGCGCGGTCCCCTCGCCACGCTCCACCGCCTCTCGGTCGCACCGCCTCTCCCCCAGCCGAACCGACCTAGCGCCCCTCCCCTATAAAATTTTCCCCCTCGCTCCCGGCCGCCATCACCGCCTCCCCGAGCTCGCCCCCTTCCCGCTGCCGCCGCCACCCCGTCGCGCCGTCGCGCCGCCGCGCCACCTCCCCTCTTGCTGCCCGCCGCCGCGAGGAGAGGAACCCGGCGCCCTCTTCTTCCCCGGCCCGGGACCGCGCCACACCGCCGCCCCGCGCCGTCACCCCCGTCCCCGGCGAGCTCCTCCCGCCGCGGTAATTTCTTTTCCCCCTTTCGCCTCCTCTTTCTCCCCCGGTATAGAAGCTAGGTAGCCCGTAGGATCCCCCTCCGGCCACCACCGTGGCCGCCGTCCCCTCCTCCACCCCCTCTTCGTGCCGCCGTTGCCGCCGCCGCCGCGCACCGTTGTCGGCCGCTGTCGCACCCCCGTGGCCCGATCCGAGCCGTTGGCTCGGTTTCCCTCTCTCTCCTCCCGCCGCCGGTGCCCGCCGCCCGCCCACTCCGACTCACCGCCCCGCCGAAGCACGCACCCGTCGCCGGCCGTCCGATGCGGCCTCCCCCTCTCTGTCCGACGTGGAGTCCACGTGGACGCCACGTCCGCCGTTCCGGGTCCCACGGGAGACCGGTCAGAACGGCCTCCCTCTCGCGCGTCGGCCGGGCCGCGTCGCCAGGCCGGCCATCTGGGCCTCCTTGGCCGACCGGCCCAGTCGGCCTCGGCCCCTCTCTCCCCCTCGGCCACTCGGCCTTTTTCGCTCGGGCCGCTCGGCCCACTCGGCCGCTAGGCCCATCGGCCTATCCCCCCCCTCGCGCACCGATCGGCCATGGGCCGATCCCTTCGGGCCGTCGGCCCATTCTATTCTACTGGGTTGTTCTTAGCCGCCCGAATTAAAGCCCAATTTCAGTCCCTCCTTTTCTTTTCCAGGGAATTAAAAATTCCTTTTCTTATTCCAGAAAATCCTTTGATCTTTGGAAATTCATATCTTTTCAACCGTTCGTCCGATTAACTCCGTTCCACTTCCAAAATTTCTCAAAAATCGAGATCTATCCAATGGCATGATTAGTGGTCTTTAATAGAGCTTCTTTTATCGCTTTGTTGAGTCATCTCGTTTCGCGTGTAGTCTCGGAGCCCGAAGACCCGCAGTGCGCGGATTTCGCGGAAGAAGCTCAAGATCTCGAGCAAGACAAGTCACCTTTGATCAATTGAACCTATAATTTAAATTAAGTATTTTGATTCCACAAACTATGCATTAATTAGGTTACACTTGACACTGGCCTCGGTTTGCAATATAACCGTCAGGCCCTACACATTTGCTGCATTTACCCTCCTTGAGTGTTGAATACCCTGACACCCTTGCCACCCCTTAGGTGAGACCTCGGTATCCGCACCTCACGTACGAATATCGAGACTCCTCTCAAAATTTAAAATGATCACCTGGGTAAAACTTGAGTTTACAAAATGCTTGGAAAACCCGACACTTGGGTCGGTGCCTTGAAAATTTAGTGAGTTTCTAAAACTCGCGGTACGGGAGACGTACTGGAGGTACGGTCTGCCCGTTCTCGCTCTAAGGACCGATTCCTTGGGGATTACATCTGAGCATATGTCAAGTACGACCATCTGAGTATTTAGCTAGGCCAGGGAAATCTTGATGCCAAGGGACAAGTGGATTCGCCGGGGTGGTGTCGGGGAGGACCCCTGGGCTTCCTGGCACAGTATGGTCTGGGACCTAACCTGGTGTTGGTCCGTGGGACCCCTCCCATTGGCATAAGGTGACCCTGAGTCGGCTTTCGAAATGCCTTGTCGTGAAAGCCTCAAGGTCGCCAGACGTGACTGAGAGTCGCGGGCTGGGTGATTCGGGGTTAGTAACGTCGTGGGGGTAAAGTGTACCCCCTCTGAAGAGGTTAACAACTGTTCGAACAGCCGTGCCCACGGTCATGGGCGGATGTGAGGTGATTCCTTAGCGTAGTTTTGACAACTCTTTGTGAACTGCTGTTGGTGTGAGGTTTTCCGTTCTGTGCTTGGTTTAAGGCTGTTGAAGCAGCCGGAGTCGGTAACGATTGGCAGGGAGCCCCTCGTACCGGCGTGTGTGAGTTGAGGCTGTTGAAGCAGCCGGAGTCGGTGACGATTGGCAGGGAGCCTCTCGTACCGGCGTGTGTGAGTTGTGGCTGTTGAAGCAGCCGGAGTCGGTGACGATTGGCAGGGAGCCTCTTGTACCGGCGTGTGTGAGTTGTGGCTGTTGGAGCAGCTGGGGTCGGTGAGCGATTGGCAGGGAGCCTCTCGTGCCGACAAGAATCAATTGATACAATTTCACTGCTCCAGCCGGATGAGACGCACTTTCTCGTCCGTGTCGTTGAGAAGCACTCTCTTAGTTGTTTCTAAAGTCTTAAACTAAACTCAATTGTGAAAAGTAACTGGCTTTCCCTTGAAGCTTGCACTAAACACTTAATTCCCCTGACTTGCTGAGTACTTCCGTACTTACCCTTGCTCTATATAATTAAACCCCCCCCAGTTCCCGAAGACGAAGAGGTGGACCCTGCTGATGGAGAGTACTTCCAGGAGCAAGCAGACTTCGAGCAGTAGTAGGGTTTCGGCCTTTCCCCAAGGCTTTGCTTGTGGCTTAGGGCTAGTCTCCACTTTCCGCTTCCGCCTTTTTGTAATGCTATTGCGAACTCGGGTTCTGTCCGCAGTTCCAACATTGGTTGTAATCCTACTCTTAATAAAGAGACCGCTGTTGTTGTGGTATTCTGTCTTCCTGTTGTACCAGTGCTATTTCCTTGGACTGGTACAGGCATACAGGTTAATTTGGATCGCCTTATACTGGCCTTCGTTCGGGGCTAGTTTGGGGCATGACATTAACTCAAACCAGAACACTAAACAATGATAAACCAAGTATGAACAAATTATCATTGATAAAAAACATCATACTTTATTAATACATATAGCCCCCGACTGACAACTCAAGAAGGCAACTTACTTGCAGTCGGCAGTCGAGAAGAGCATGATACAATAAATCTAAGTATAATATCGACGAAGGTGCTCAATATTCCATGAATTCTCCACCATAGTCCCATCTTCGCGCTTCAGACGATATGCTCCTGGCCAAGTGACCTCAGCAATTATATAAGGTCCTTCCTATAATGGAGATAACTTATGTCTATCCTTTGTAGTCTGAATCTTCCGTAAAAACATATCGCCAACAATCAAAAGCTCATGACCGAACGTTTCGATTATGATAACATCGAAGTCCTTGAAGATACCTTGCCGACTGAACCAATGCAGCCTCACGAGCCTCTTCCAGTTGGGTCAAATCGTCAACTCGGTCTTGATCATGACGTTCATCATTGAAACTGCGAACTCGAAGAGATTCGAACTCTATCTCACTCGGCAACATTGCTTCGGCCCCATAGACTAAAAAGAAAGCTGATTGGCTAGTAGCCCGACTGGGCGTAGTCCGCAATGACCATAATATCGAAGGCAACTCTTGAACCCATCTTCCAGCATAAGGGCTTAGCCTATCAAACACTCGGGCCTTAATACCTTGAAGAACCATACCATTAGCATGTTCAACCTGCCCATTGCTTCTAGGGTGTGCCACCGATGCATAGCAAATCTTAATTCCAAAATCTTCACAGAATTCTTTGAAGACACCGCCAGTGAACTGAGTCCCATTATCGGTTATAATCCTGCTAGGAACACCAAACCGATGCACAATATTTAAAATAAAATCTCATGCCTTATCCGCAGTTATTGTAGCAACCAGCCTAGCCTCAATCCACTTGGAGAACTTGTCAATGGCGATGAATAAATGTGTAAATCCTCCTGGAGCCTTTTTGAAAGGACCAACCATGTCCAAGCCCCAAACCGCAAAAGGCCATGACAATGGGATTGTTTGTAACTCTTGGGCTGGAACATGGCTTTGCCGACTGAAGAACTAACAACCTTCACATGTGCGGACCACCTTGTCGGTATCGGAAACCGCCGTGAGCCTGAAAAAACCTTGCTTGTAAGCCTTGC
The DNA here is from genome assembly GCA_008326285.1 of Oryza officinalis. Taxonomy (NCBI): domain Eukaryota; kingdom Viridiplantae; phylum Streptophyta; class Magnoliopsida; order Poales; family Poaceae; genus Oryza; species Oryza officinalis. The sequence continues at coordinate 59,070,471 of BDMV01000002.1, read as the reverse complement.
CCACCAAAGTATGTGCTGCAGCGTGACTGCCGCAAATTCCCGAGTGAATATCCCACAACAATTGTCGTCCCTCCTCAGGCGTGACGCACCTTAACAAAACTCCAGACGGACTTCTCCTGTACAACTCCGAATCAACCATGACTGCGACGTCGGACTCGTTCCGCATCATCCCGGTCTTTGGGTAGCTCCTGCCGAGTCAGAAAATTGATAAACAGTGTTTTTCAGTCGGCGTCGAGCATGGCGACCTGGTCTGTAACTTCTTCATTGGTAACTGATTTTTTAGTAACAGTCGGTTTATAAAGGTGTTCTACAAAAATATCAGCCGGGGCTACTTCTCGCTTGGACCCAAACTGTGCTAATTGATCTGCCGCCTCATTGTTGTGCCTTAAAACATGAGATAACTCTAAGCCATCAAACTTGTCCTCTAGCTTGTGAACTTCTTAATGATAGGCCGTCATATTATCATTTAAGTAAGACCAATCCTTCATTACTTGATTTACCACCAACTGGGAATCTCCTCGTACAACCATCCGACGTATGCCGAGAGACACAGCAAGTCGTAGCCCATAAAGTAAAGCTTTGTACTCAGCTACATTGTGTGAAGCAGGAAAATATATATGAAAAACATACCGCAGCCTCTCCCAAGTCGGAGAAATCAAGACAACTCCTGCTCCTAGGCCAGTGACTCGTTTAGACTCGTCAAAATGCATGGTCCAATATTGCAGCTCCTCCCTAGGTACATCTTCTTGACGCTCGGTCCACTCAGCCACAAAGTCGACCAAGATTTGAGATTTTGTGTGAAGCAGGAAAATATATATGAAAAACATACCGCAGCCTCTCCCAAGTCGGAGAAATCAAGACAACTCCTGCTCCTAGGCCAGTGACTCGTTTAGACTCGTCAAAATGCATGGTCCAATATTGCAGCTCCTCCCTAGGTACATCTTCTTGACGCTCGGTCCACTCAGCCACAAAGTCGACCAAGATTTGAGATTTTATAGACGTTCTGGCTTTGAAGGTTATATCCAATGGCATCAATTCCAAAGCCCACTTTGCAATGCGCCCAGTAACCTCCCGATTATGGATGACATCACCGAGTGGAAAAGACGTGACCACAGTAACCGAGTGACTTTGAAAATAATGGGCTAACTTCCTGACAGTAATTAAGACTCCATATAGTAATTTTTGTACCTGGGGGTAGCGTATTTTTGATCCGGCCAGCACCTCTCCAACGAAGTAGATTGGCCTTTGAACTTTTTGAGCTCGTCCTTCCTCCTCGCGTTCAACGACCAAAACCGTGCTGACCTCCTGGAAAGTTGTGGAAACATAGAGCAACGGAGGTTCTTGAGGGTAAGGTGACGCCAACACGGGTGGCGTTGTGAGGAAGTCCTTGAAATCTTCAAAAGCTTTCTGGGCCTCCGGGGTCCATTGAAATTTGTTCGTCTTCTTGAGCAATTTGAAAAAGGGCATGCCTCGTTCGCCAAGTCTAGAAACAAAGTGGCTTAGCACCGCCATACAACCAGTAAGCTTCTGAACGTCCTTCTGGGTACTCGGGGACTTCATATTCCGGATAGCGTTGATCTTCTCTGGATTGGCTTCAATGCCGCGATGAGACACCATAAAGCCAAGTAACTTGCCTGACGGCACACCAAAAGTGCACTTCTCCGGGTTCAACTTCATTCTGAAAGCCCGAATATTTGCGAAAGTTTCTTCTAAGTCGGCGATCAGATCCTGTTTTTGCTTGGTCTTGATGACAACATCGTCGACGTAAGCTTCCACGTTCCTCCCGAGTTGAGTCTGAAGGCATCTCTGGATCATACACTGATAAGTAGCTCCGGCGTTCTTGAGGCCGAAAGGCATCGTGATGTAACAATAAGCTCCGAACGGGGTAATGAACGATGTCTTCAGGTAGTCGGATTCCTTCAGGTTGATTTGATGGTATCCCGAGTAATAATCCAAAAAGCTCAGAAGCTCGCAGCCGGCTGTTGAGTCGACGACTTGATCAATACGGGGCAAACCAAAGGGATCCTTGGGACAAGATTTGTTGAGGTCGGTGTAGTCTACACACATGCGCCATTTCCCTGTCTTCTTCCGAACCAGGACCGGGTTGGCCAACCAGTTGGGGCGGTAAACTTCTTTGATGAATCCAGTCGCCAAGAGCTTGGCGAGTTCTTCCTTGATAGCATCCCTTCGATCTTGGGTAAAACGGCGGAGTCGTTGTTTTATAGGTTTCGCGTCCTCTTTAACATTTAATGAGTGCTCAATCACCTCTCTAGGAATACCAGGCATATCGAATGGTTTCCAAGAAAATATATCTTGATTGTTTTGTAAAAAGATGACGAGCGCGCTTTCCTATTTGGGATCTAACTCGGCGCCTATTACAACAGTTTTGGAAGGATCAGAGGAATCAAGGGGAATCTTCTTTGTCTTGGCGTCGCCTTCTCCCGACTTGGCTATCTTCTTTGCTGGGATCTCGCCTTCGCCTGATGTTGTTGCAGCTAGTCAGACCTCCTGCTGGCCGAGTAATCTCTCATGAGTTTGGGCCATGTCGCAGCTTTCCTTGTTGTAGGTGAAGGCTTGCTTGACGTCGCTGCGTAAGGAGATGACTCCATTGGGACCAGGCATCTTCATCATGAGGTAGGTGTAGTGCGGGACAACCATAAACTTGGCAAGCGCAGGTCTTCCAATGATTGCATGATAAGCTGCTTTGAAGTCGGCAACTTCAAAGCTGACTTTCTCTGTCCGGAAGTTTTCCCGAGTGCCGAAGGTGACCGGAAGGGTAATTTGCCCGAGTGGCGTGGATGACAGCCCTGGGATGACTCCGTGAAAAGGGGCTGAACTCGGCTTCAATTCGGATCTCGGGATTTGCATCTCGTCCAAAGTCTTGGTGAAGAGGATGTTGAGGGCGCTACTGCCATCGATGAGGACACGCTTGAGCTTGACGTTGCGAACCACCGGGTCTAGTACCAAGGGATAACGCCCCGGGTGAACCACTCGGTCAGGATGATCCGAGCGGTTGAACGTGATAGCCACCTCCGACCATCGTAAGTAACGTGGGACTTCAGGTTGTACTGCGTTGATTTCCCTGTCGGTCAGCTTCTGCTTCCTCTTTGACTCATACGCTAGTGGTCCTCCAAAAATGTGGTTTAACTCGGTCCTGTGATCTTGGAAAGGCTCTAAGCCACCAGCTAGGTCGTCCTTCTTGGTTCCTGACGTGCCGGCTCCATCTGACGGCTTCTGGTGTAGTTGAGTTGCATATTGCTCGGCGAACTGTTTGTAGATGAAACAATCTTTGGCCGCGTGCTTGTGATTCGGGTGATGAGTGCATTGGGCGTTCATGATCCTGTCGTAGGCGGTGACTCGGGGACGCTGTTGTTGGTAGTTAGACGTTGCGGCGACCAGATCCTCGGGCTTATGCTTGCGATCTTTTTGGCCGTTATAGCCGTTGCCATTGCAGTTGCCATTGTCCTTCTTGGGGCGCCAGCTACTCCCGGATTGCTTGTCATGGTTGTCCTGCCGTGAGGCTTTGATTGCATCATCCGATTTGGTGTAGGAGTTGGCTGTCTCGAACATCTTCTTGACCGTTCTTGGAGGCTTGCATCCGAATTTGCCGATCAGCAACTCATTGCGGACACCTTTCTGGAACGCGGCTATGATGACGTCGTCGGTGATGTCGGGGATCTTGTTTCGCTTCTCCGAAAAACGCCGAATGTAATCTTTCAATGACTCGTCGGGCTTCTGAATCACATTGTAAAGATCGAAGTGGGTCCCGGGCCTTTCAAAAGTGCCCGGAAATTGGCGATGAAATGGTCCCGAAGCTCACCCCACGAATCAATCAAACCTCTTGGTAGGCTTGTGAGCCAGTTCCTGGTTGAGTCGGCGAGAGCAACGGGCAAGTAGTTTGCCATAGCTTTGTTGTCTCCTCCTACTGCGCGGATGGCGAGGATGTAAACGGTTAACCATGACTCAGGGTCGGTTTTGCCGTCATACTTGTCAATCCCAGTAGGATTGAATCCACTCGGCCAATCCACTCGACGCAGGTCCCGAGTGAACGAGGGTACTCCATCGTCATAATTGTCGGGTGAACTCCTTCGGTTTTCATGATAGGGCTTGTTGCGCTCGTGATGACGCCGATCAAGTACCTCCCTTAAGTCACTCGACGCGGGTCTTCGAGAGTTGCTCTGGTGGTTGGAGTTATTGCCATAACAAATCCGATCGTGGACAGGTGGCCGGCCGTGACCTTTCTCACGAGAGTCGGCCGATTGATCTTGATGCTTTCACATTGCGTAATGACGAGGGTCTTTGGACTTAGTGGGTGTCTTGCTGAGCTCGGGTCTCCGATAGTCTTTAGATCGCATCGGTGGTAGGCGGCTGCCCTCGGGTGTCTCGGTGATGGACTCGGTAGCTCTCCGCGCGGAGCCTGTGGGAGCGCTGGGTAATGCTGTAGCTGCGACGATAGTTTTGACTTTATCTAAAATTGGAGTTACGCCGGGGGGTGCCACTTCGATGACGGTGTCGATGAGGGTGAGAGCGGCGACCGCATTCTGTTGGGGCGTGCTAAAAATGTTGGTGTTGTCGACCTGGGTCTGAAGTATGGCCTTGTGAGCGGAATGCCCAGCCGCGCTCAGATCTCGTTTTCTCTTGTCATTGTCTTCTTTTCGCTTGAGCTCCTCCTCCTTGTGCTTGAGTTCTTCCTCTTTGCGCTTGCGCTCCTCTTCGAACTTGGCTCGTTCCTCTTCTACAACCCTGCGGGCCATGGCTGAGTCGGTCTCTGCTACTTCGGCCATGAGGATGTTGAATGTCACGCCCCAAACTGGCCCCGGCGGAGACCAGGGTAGGGCGGTCCAGATTGACCTGTATGCCTGTACCAGTCCCAGGAAATAGCGCTGGTACAATAGGAAGACAGAATATCACAACAACAGCGGTCTCTTTATTAAGAGTAGGATTACATCCAAGGTTGGAACTGCGGACAGAACCCGAGTTCACAACAGCATTACAAAAAGGCGGAAGCGGAAAGCGGAGACTAGCCCTAAGCCACAAGCAAAGCCTTGGGGAAGGCCGAAACCCTACTACTGCTCGAAGTCTGCTTGCTCCTGGAAGAACTCCTCATCAGCAGGGTCCACCTCTTCATCTTCGAGAACTGGGGGGGTTTAATTATATAGAGCAAGGGTGAGTACAGGAGTACTCAGCAAGTCAGGGGAATTAAGTATTTAATGCAAGCTTCAAGGGAAAGCCAGTTATTTTTCACAATTGGTTTTAGTTCAAGACTTTAGAAACATCTAAGTAAGTGCTTCTCAACGACACGGATGAGAAAGTGCGTCTCATCCGGTCGGAGCAGTGAAATTGTATCGATTGATTCTCGTCGGCACGAGAGGCTCCCTGCCAATCGTTTACCGACCCGGCTGCACCAACAGCCACAACTCACACACGCCGGTACGAGAGGCTCCCTGCCAATCGTCACCGACTCCGGCTGCTTCAACAGCCACAAGTCAACACATCGGTACGAGAGGCTCCCTGCCAATCGTCACCGACTCCGGCTGCTTCAACAGCCTTAAACCAAGCACAGAACGGAAAACCTCACACCAACAGCAGTTCACAAGGTGTTCAATAAAACTACGCTAAGGAATCACCTCACATCCGCCCATGACCGTGGGCACGGCTGTTCGAACAGTTGTTAACCTCTGCAGAGGGGGTACACTTTACCCACACGACGTTACTAACCCCGAATCACCCAGCCCGCGACCCTCGGTCACGTCTGGCGACCTTGAGGCTTTCACGACAAGGCATTTCGAAAGCCGACTCAGGGTCATCTTATGCCAACGGGAGGGGTCCCACGGACCAACACCAGGTTAGGTCCCAGACCATACTGTGCCAGGAAGCCCAGGGGTCCTCCCCGACACCACCCCGGCGAATCCACTTGTCCCTTGGCATCAAGATTTCCCTGGCCTAGCTAATTACTCAGCCAGGGGCGTCCCATATCACCCATGTGGTCGTACTTGACATATGCTTGGATGTAATTCCCAAGGAATCGGTCCTTAGGGCGAGAATGGGCAGACCGTACCTCCAGTACGTCTCCCGCACCGCGAGTTTTAGAAACTCACTTTAGTTTTCAAGACACCGACCCAAGTACCGGGTTTTCCAAGCATTTTGTAAACTCAAGTTTTACCCAGGTGATCAATTTTAAAGTTTGAGGGGAGTCCCGATATTCGTACACGAGGTACGGATACCGAGGCATCACCTGAGGGGTGACAAGGGTGTTAGGGTATTCAATAATCAAGGAAGGTGAATGCAGCAAATGGGTAGGGCCTGCCGGTTGTATTGCAAACCGAGACCAAGTGCCAAGTGTAACCTAAGTAATGCATAGTTTGCGAAATTAAAATACTGGATTTAAATTATAAGTTCAATTGATCAAAGGTGACTTGCCTTGCTCGAGATCTTGAGCTTCTTCCTCGAAATCCGCGCACTGCGGGTCTTCGGGCTCCGAGACTACACGCGAAACGAGACGACTCAACAAAGCGATAAAAGATGCCCTATTAAAGACCACTAAGCGTGCCATTGGATAGATCTCGATTTTTGAGGAATTTTGGAAGTTGAACGGAGTTAATCGGATGAACGGTTGAAAAGATATGAATTTCCGAAGATTAAAGGATTTTCTGGAATAAGAAAAGGAATTATTAATTCCCTGGAAAAAGAAAAGAAGGAGGGACTGAAATTGGACTTTATTTTGGGCGGCTAAGGGCAGCCCAAAAGAATAGAACGGGCACGGCCGAAATAATTGGGCCGGCGGCCCGAAGGGATCGGCCCTAGGCCGATCGGCGCGGAAGAGAAGTAGGCCGATGGGCCTAATCGGCCGATGGCGCGAGCGGGCCGACGCTCAAGGGCGCGGCCCAAGCCGAGTGACACGACCTGGTCCGGGAGGGAGGCCGAGCGGCGCGCGGCTTGGTGGCGCGGCCTGGTGGCGCGGCCTGGTCCGGTCTCCCCCGAGTGACTCGGGGCTGACGGGCCGGACCGAGGGACTCGGGCCGATGGCCCAAGGGGGAGGAGGCCGAGTGGCCGAGGGGGCGCGAGGCCGAGCGGCCGATGCGGGCACGGGGCCGACTGGGCCGGGTGAGAGGAGGGGGCCGAGAGGCTGGTGCAGGCCGCGGCCTACGCGGGCGGCCGATCCGGTGGACCGCGACCACCACGCGGGTGCTAGGGCGGGGCCCGCCTAGCAGCGGCGCGGTCTACGCAGACCGAGCGCACGGAGGGGATAAGACGGAGTGCGCCGGCTGGCGCTTGCGTGGCGCCTGCGTGGCGGCCACGTAGGCCGGCCGGGCAAAAAAAAGGGGAGAAGGCGCCGGATGACGGCGGCGACGGCGGAGGGGGTTTTTGTGCGGCGCGGTGCGAGGGCGGCGACGGGGAGTGGCGCCGGAGCAAGAGGGGAGAGAGAGGAATCGAGCCGTCGGCTCGGATCGGGCCGCGGGGGAGCGACGGCGGCTGGCGACAGCGCGGGGCAGCGGCGGTAGCAGCGGCGCGGGGATGGAACGGAGAAGAGGGGCGGCGACCTTGGCGCGCCCAGAGGGGGGTTTCTACGGGGCTAACGGCCTAAAACACGAGGGGAAAGGGGAGGGGTGGAGAGGAGAGGGAGATTTACCGCGGCGGGGCGGCAAGCCGGAGGCCGACGGCGCGCGGCGCGGCGCGGCGAGGCGGCACGAACCCGGGCCGGGGAAGAGGATGAGGGCGCCGGGCTCCTCTTCTCGCGGCGGCGGACGGCAAGAGCGGCGGCGCGACGGGTTGGAAGGGGACGAGCTCCGGGAGGCGGCAATGGCGGCCGGGTGCGAGGGGGGAAATTTGTATAGGGCGCTAGGTCGGTTTTGGGGGGGGAAATGTCGATTTTGGGCCGGGGAGAGGCGGTGCGGCCGAGAGGCGGAGCGGGGGACCGGCGCAAGCGGCCAAAGCGGCGCGGCAGGGTGACGCCGGCCGGTCGGGAAAAGGGGAAAAAAGGGGGGAAAAGGGGGCTCGCCTCCTAGCCGATTCGGGTAAGGGCGCGCGCGGGGGGGGAGAGAGAGGGAGGCGCGCGCTCGGCGCCTTGGCGGCACGCGCGCGCAGCGCAGCGGCGGGGCCGAGGGGACCAGCGGCGGTGGCGGGACGGAACGGCGCCGGCGGGAGAGAGCTCCGGGAGAGAGAAGAAACGGGGAACGGGAGAGAGAGAGAGAGAGAGAGCTGGCGGACCGGCTCGGGCGCGTGCGGGCCGAGCGGCCTGGCGCGGCCCAGCGGGGGAAAAGGGCGGCCGGGCAGGCGGCTAGGCCGAGGCGGCACGCGAGAGGGAGCTGGGCCGGGCAACGGCCCAGGGAAGGAAGGAGGCCGAGAGGCTGGGCCAGGCGGCGGCCCAAGGAGGAGAGGGAGAGGGAAGTAGGCCGGGAAAGGGGGACAGCCCACGGCAGAGGGAGGTAAAGTGGACTTTTTCTGAGGATTTGAATTTGGGAGGATTAGGGCTCGGATTTGAAATCCGATTTCGCGGTTTTCTCCGGGATTGAAGTGAGAGGGGAGACACGAGACCTTGGCACACCACAAGACTCAACCGAAGAGCAAACTTTCGTAATTAGGGTTTTTAGCAGATTAGTTTTCCCGCTAACGCCGCGACAAAACGGGCGTTACATTGAAGAATAGCGGAGCGTAGTCGTTGTCGAAGTCGGAGTCGTTAAGTTCCTCCGTGGAGATGTCTAGAGGTCGTCGAAGTCGGAAGAGCTGATGTAGTCAGCGATCTCAGTGGATGAGCACGATCCGAGTGGTTGAATCATGATGGCGATCTCCCTGGAGCTCGGACCGTAGCATGACAATGATGAAGGAGATTCTCCCAAGTGGATTGATTCCAACTAGGAAGATATAAGATTGTAGTAGATGTCCGCGTCGTTTGGTAACCCGAACGGCGTTGAGTGGTTTTCCCTTCCCGACTGGTTCGAATCCGAGTCAAGGAGAGAAATCTTGCCGAATTTGTCGGTGATGAAATCAAGGCCGCCGAAGCGAAACACCTGCCCAGGGGGGAAGGCGAAGTCGTCGATGCCTGATGAAGATCCCATCGCACTAGTCGGCAAGATGAAGAAGAAAACTTGACGCACCCCCTACCTGGCGCGCCAACTGTCGAAACTTGATTTCGGCAATAAGAAATTGGGGTAGCGATCAAGTGCCAAACACGATAGGTTAGTAGACAAAGGAATTTAGACAGGTTTAGGCCTTCTATAAAGAAGTAATACCCTACTCCTGTTTCGGGAATTAGATCCGTCGAGTGGTTTATTGATCTCCTGATCAGGTTGTGTATGAAGAAAACCTAGCTAATTGCTATTGTTTCAATCTATCTCTCAAGGGACGTGCTATCTTTTTTATATAGGTTTAGAGGATAGACTCACAAGTCGGAGATCTAACAACATACTATATAGGACTTCCATAGTATTCCCGACTCAGAACTATAAGCCGTTACTTAATACACAAGGTAACGTAATACTTAAGTCCTAAGCCGATTACATAATCATGAAGCATAACCTATCCCCTATAGTCAGTCGAATAAGCTAACCGTGTGGGTATATGGTACCCATAATCTCCACATTGGTACGAAACGGAAGATACTCAAGCGAAAACTGAAAAGACAAAAAAAGTGTTCATTTGATTGATTGAACACAAAAAATAACTGCAACGGCTGCTCGATAAGCAACAAGAGCAAGCTGTTTGATCAACACATATGACAAGACAGAGGAGAGAGAGATAGATTCCCTACCTCCTCGTCGTCGTCATCATCATCGGTTCCGTCGCACGCGTTGAAGGCGTTGGGCGGCGGCTTCCTTTCCCTGAGCGCCCCGGGCCTCGCCGCAACACCGCACCCTTTGTCCTCCGGCCTCATCGCCGGCGAGCGGAAAGGCCGGTCGTCGTTCCGGCGCCTCCCCTTGGCGCCCGATCCTCTCTGCTTCCCACTCTTCCGCTTCGCCTCCTCGCCGGATCCCTCGATCGCCGCCGCCTCCATGGCGTGCGGTGCGGGTATTGGTATTGGGGTGAGAGACAAGAGAGAGAGAGTGGCGGCTGCGTAGCGTAGGCTCTCAAGTGTCCTTTTATGGCCGCACTTCCAATGTTCCAACCACAATTACAAAAAGGCCCTCCAATTTTTCTTCTTTGTTCGTTTTGCTTTCTCAACATTTGAATGCACTGTCCGTCCTTTACATCGCATATCCAATCTTCCAAATACTAGTAGTATCGTGCAAATACAAACTTGTTATTACTTGTGTTTTCCTTATATACTTAGTATGTCGGTCATTAAGCTTCAGTTTTTCACTAGTGTTTTCCTTAGGAAGCTGTTACGCACAGACACAGAGTATGTATGATGTTTTCATAACGGATTTTCACGCGCAATTTTTGAGCGGGGCACTGAGATTTTAAATGTAGGAATTGATTGAATATACAGCGATAGCTTTTGGTTCCATAAATATAATCCGGATTTTGTATGTGACTATATCAATCAATATCTCGACAGTTACGATCTAAACCGACCGTTGTTTGAATAGGTTACAATGTAGAGCATGATGATTGGATAATAGAACGTAATAAATTTTCCCGCACAACTTTGTGGAGTCTTTTATATTCCTCTTTAAAGAGTGGATTGCATAATAGACTAGGTATTTGGACCATAGCCATCATTTTCGTTTAGCACATTAAAAATTGCATTTGTTTGAATATTAGACTACATGTGGTAGACAAGTTTGCACCCAAGCTATACAAGTTATTAGCAATCTAATTCTCCATGCACGTAAAACGAAGCAACGGATTAATGCATAATTAATTAAGTAATAACTATAAAACTTGAAAACACATGGATTTAATATGATTTTATAAAGTAATATTTGTATAGAATTTTTTTTAAAAAACACGTTGTTTAACAATTTAGAAAGCGTGTGCGTGAAAAACAAGAAATTAGAAGTTAGAGTAGGGGAGAAAAGAACACATTCTAAAGACCCTTTTGAATCAAAGGAGTGAGAAAACAAAGAAATAGAAAAATATAGGATTTTGACAAAAATTCAACTGTTTTTACAGATGATTGTAAAATACAGAAAAAATATAGGAATAGTCGTTTGATTGAACCAAATGAAAAAGTAGGAATTAGATGAGAGAGATAGACTCATAGGAAACTTTTCATGAGGTTGGACCTCATGCTAAAAATTCTTCAAAATTTATATGAATTGAGACATTTCTTAAGAATTCCTTATGATTTAATAGTTTTTAATCCTTTGTTTCAAAGGGCCATATAAAAAAAATCTTATAAGATTAGGATCCTACAAAATTCATATATTTTTTCGTCAAATCAAAAGGCCCTAAATCTAATAATATAACTAGTCAACCATCCCACAAATCTAATCAACACCAAATATAGCACCACATCGCTAGATCAATGTATTTTTCTCTCAATCGTCTTGGGCCAACTTGCAAAACCATGCAAATTCACACGTTGTTAAGCGAAAAAGAATGGATAATATAACCAAGTCTAATACTAGGAAACTACGGTTAAAATATCTATCCCTTTTAAAAACAAAATACAATTAATTAACCTTATTTAAAATGTATAGTCGTTTGAGTTTGATGTATAACTCTCGCTTCCGTTTTGTATCTTTTTTAGTATTGTAATATGGCACCTGCATATATATATATATATATTATTTTGTCTGATTAATCATGCTGTAAACCATGGTGATTATTTATCACGGACGGACATATATATATGTGTAACTAGCGAAGATATACTTAACATGGTGTACCGTGTGGTCGTTTATAGAAACAAAAAAATAATGTGGGGGTTATTGTGTAAAAACAGGTAGACTGGCGTAGTGAGACGCACGCACAGAGGCAGGCAAAAACAGGCGGCCGCACCCACCGTTCTTCTAGCTCCTCCGAATTCCTGAATTCTGAATTCATTCCTGCCTCCTCTGCCTCCCGCGCGCGGTTAGCTCGTTCCTTCCTGCCTGCCTTCCAATTTTGAAATTTGAAATCCTCAACCTTTGGAGGGAGGCAATCCGCGAGTCAAATTCAAGGTTGACCAAAAAGGGAAAAAACCACCAAATCGCCTTTCTTTCTGGCTTTCTTCCCCACTTTCCTCCCCACCAGATCAGAGAGCCATGGTGTGGCTGCAGTACACCGCCACCCGCTCCCAGCGCGCCGCCACCGCCTGCTTCTTCCTCACCGGCGTCGCCCTCATCCTCGCCGCCGCCCGCCTCTCCTACGCCAACATCGAGCCCCAGCGCGCCAAGGCCGCCGAGCGCCGCCGGGTCCTCGAGGACTTCATCCGCCGCAAGCGCAAGTGCGGCCTGGACCTGGAGGATCCCCCTAAACCCTAGCGCCACCTGCCTCCTCCTCCTTCTTCGTGCACCCCAGGTTCCCCGTCAAATTCCTCTGTCTGTTGATCTAATCTTGTATGTGGATGCAACTCCACCTAGCAAGGAAAAAATACCATAGGGATTCCTATTTCACTCACTCACTGCTGTATGCGTCACTCTTTTTCCTAAATTACAATCATAATAATAATAATAATAATATATCGATTGGTTGATTCATTCATTGATGATTGTTCCTGCAATTCAATTCGCTTCATATTACTACTTCTTACGTCCATCAAACGTTTGTGACTCTTACTTTTATTCTAATTAGTTTCTTCCGCGAATGCCATCTAAAATTTCTTGCCAGCCAACCTTATTTCCTACTCACAATTGACAGCGGCATGACAATGAATCTCGATCATGGGATCCTACTACTGTTTTCTACTTCATGTGCTACTATTCATTCCATTTTTGTTTTCCCCCTTTACTTTCTCTACCTCTCCTTCAGCCTTGTCAATTGCAATTCAGGCATTGCCAATCTAATGGACAAAATTACCCCCAAGGAGTTTGTCATAACCACATCTACTTCTTTTAACTCCACTAAATCCATTGGGACAGCTCGGGGTTTGCTACCAATGCTAGTCATCATGCTGCCTATATGTGATATCATCACTGCTAATCAACAACTGAGCCGACAAGATTATCTGCCTACATATGTCAGAGTTATCGCAACTTGATAAATTTTTTTTGTACAACTAGGAGCCCTTATGCCTGTGTAATCACCTATGCTACTGATTTCCCTCACTGCTGTATGACTCACTACATTTCCTAAATGTCACCATAATACATTATTTGATTCATCGGCTGTTTGCCAATTCACATGCACTGCACATTTTCGATCGGGCTATCTTCTTTTCTTCTAGTGCTTCATAGAACCATGCTCCTGTTTTCAGTCTTAATTTTGTTGTGGTCAGTTTATTTTGCAAATCTCACAATCTGCGTATCCCTCCTGCATCTGTCAGTTTTTTTTTTTCAATGCAACCTTTTGCCCAAAGGATAGGAAACAAATGATCAAGGGAGCCTACTTTTGTCTTCTACTCTTTGTGAAGCTTGATTTCATTTTTTCTCCTTTACTTCTTGTAGCTTCCCTTCAACGGTTCAACCTGAGTTGTTGTCAGTTGCACTTCAGGCATGATTCCGGGACATAACCCAGAGCATCTACTAGTTCTTTCAAGTCCACTAGAGCTCTTGGCAGAGCTGTTGGTTTACAACATCATCGTACTATATGTGCTATCATCAGTACATTCAACAACTTAGAAGCGAGAAGATTATCTGGAAACATATATCAGAGTCATTGCTTAATGCTGCATCTTGATAAAAAAAAATGTTCGCAGCACTAGGGGCCATTATTCTTGATATTGTGTAACCCTCGGGTGTAAACAGCCATGTTTCCAGGGCTGAAGGCCAGATTGGCCATCTTTTAAAGCTATTTCCATTTCCTTGTATTGTGCACCTGTTAATGATGTTTGTGTTTCAAGCTGTTATGAACTTATGATCCATGCTGCATGCATTATGTTGTTTGGTATTCGGAAGTCTCATGTCAGATATTATAAATCAACATTTTTTTTATATTAAGAACATGTTATTCACATTTTCTAATCTTTTCTTTTCTTTTTTTGTGTAACTCATGATCTGTGCTATGTAGAATGCATACTATATATGATGAAACTAATGGCAATCCAGTTGTCAGCATGAAGAGGCAATAGTTTTTTAAAAGTGGATATGGCCTCATATGAGAGGCATCAAGTCATTGGGACAAAGCGGTAATGTGATTTCCTTCAAACTCTAGTATGATAACGCAGACATTCTTTTTTTGCTGAAATTCTTTAATGTCAAAAGAACAACAACAACAACAAAAGGCAATGACATGATTTCTGAGGGACATTTGATTGCTGGGGTTTATTCTTTGACCATGTTAGTCCAATCTGCCAAAAACCAGCCACTATTGCAGAAAGATAGTTACTGTAAAATCCTCTTTCTTTTAGCCCGGTCGCCTGTAAAATCCTCTTTCCTTAGTTTCACCCACTATACAATTATGCCTGCCAATTTTCACTTATGGCTTGATCCTCACTGTTAGCAGTTCTATCTCTCTTGTGACTACACAGGTTCATCATGGTGATTTGTTGGAGTATTCTTCAATAAGGAGCGTGAATGTTTACAGTGCAGAAAAATATATGTGTTGGACTGTTGACGGAATCAAATAATAGACCAATTTATTTGTGGGGATTCTTCGGTCTCAATGTTGAGATAGCTTGCCTGAGCAAGGTCAGTTATCAATTTTGTGCAAACTACGGCCGTACTACTGCAACCAAAATTCTTCTCTTGCGATGTAATATCTGATCACATGGCATGCATTGCCTGTAGGGGCGGTTTCTTTTCCTGCTCTGTTTTGGTTGCAATGTGCACGCAAGGATTGGTCATCTGTTTGGGAACCCTCAATTCTGACATGTACCAATGTAGTACCATTCATGGTGGAGCCATTCAGGTGAATGATCCAGTTATCCAGGCAAGTACTATAAAGCATCTAGTATCATTGACCTTAGTTTTTCTCTATTCAGTATATTCACTTATCATGTCTGGAACCGTTTGGTTGTATTTGTGCATTCAAGTTTGAATATACGGGGTAGTTTGTGGGTAGCTCTTGCTGTGTTCTCTTGCCACACAAGTGTCAGCCGTTTGGTAGTGGCATAACATAACTTTAAACACTTAATTCTTTGGTCTAAACAAAACACATAGAACTGGTAACCATGGTGGGGTCTGATGATTTACTGCTGTATTTCTCAGAGGACTACCCTCGTACAGTACTCCCAACCTATTGTTCAGATTCGTATTCGTAGTACTAATTCGATTCAGTTTGTTATATTTTGTGATGGAAGGGAGTAGAAACTAGTGTAGAAAGTAGAAAGACAAGGAAGTCTACTGTATATAATCGCACCCAGATTGACCTGCAACCCACACAGGACGTTCACTATGCAAAAGACTACGTGGGCGTCAATACTATTTGAGGGGGGCCATAACTAGATATAGGCCTGCCCCCATATCTCCGCATATTTTGGATCGCTTGTGTATTCGGGCTGGGCCATACATAGTACCAGCCCAATTCAATTCAGTAACAAACAATTAATTGTACCGGTCCCACTTACCACGAGCACAAATCAGAAAATCTCTGGTCAAATTAGGTGTCAAACTGATACTATCGTTCAGGTCTATTAATTATTTATAGAGGATTTATGTATGTAAAAAACCAAATATTTTCAGTCTTGGCTCCCTTCTTTTTCGGCTATACGGATCATATCATATACTAGAAGGAGAATCTTCACCTGATTCTAACAGCAACCAGAAATAATAAAAAATAAAGCCCAGATTAATTAAGGACGGACAGCCGAAAAGGGGGATTCCCCACAAATGTTGCAATTAGATAAAAGTATATAGCTAGAAGTAGCTGATTATATTAAGCCATAGCCCGTCCACTTCAACCACCTTGTATCCATGTAGGAGTAGGATAACTAAAAGCTTTATACATGTTGATCTGTTCATGTGCCTTGCTACTGATTAGAGAAAAACTGGCATGCAAGTCTGGTTGCCACTGATGTTTGATATCTGTGAGCTCTGCAACTGCAAGAGTCTGCAGGGCTGAAATTAATTTAATTAAGCGCACTGATTACAATCAATTTTTGTTAATAAATCGAAGCCTGACACATCAAGATCTATCGGCTGCATTGCACAGTCCATGCGCTTGTCTCTAGCTAGCCGAAGCAGGGAAAGTCTTGTCTATCTTTTTTCTGGCGAAGTTGAGAGAAAAAGCCCTGTTGGCGCAGTGCCTGTTTTTGCTGCTTGGCGTAGTGGCTATTTTTGTTGCTTTGCAAAGTGATCAACGATGGCTCGGCCGGCCGTATTAGTATGAGTTAGCTACTACTCCCTGTTTCATATTGTAAGTCATTTTGTTTCTGTTTTAAGTCGAACCTTTCCAAATTTATTTAAATTTGAAAAAAAAATAAGAAAAGGAAAAAAACTTAAAACAAATGTAAAATAACATATAATATGGTAGTATGGAAAAAGTAGGATTTAATATATATTGGTTAAGGTATTTCTATCAAGGGTATGGATAGGACCAAAATTTTGGATATTTCGGATTAATTTGGCCCAAGATTATTTTAAATTTGAAAAAAAAAGATCAGATTTGAATAAATTTTGCTAAATTCACAAAAAATTGAAAGAACCAAAAATTTTAAGCGAAATAGTTTCCTATTGAGGGGTTCAATAGATCCAAAATTTCTGAAATTTCGTTCTGGAATTTTGAACCGGGGGCCCTAGTAGCTATAGTGGTGAGTCGGCTATGTGGATGGCTGTGTGTATCCTTAGGCTCTTAGCTATATAAATGTTTCAGGAAAATTGTATAATCTTAATTGAGTTGAATGAAAGATTCCATCATCTAAAAAATCATGGTAAGCGAGGCGGTGTACGATAGATGTGTATATCGATGGATGATAGACGGTGGGACGATGGTAGGTAAGGAAGGTACGTGCAGTTGCCGCGGCTGAGCTCGGCATGAAACTCAGTCCATCACATGCATTGCATATTTCCATGGTCCCTCCCATGTATTGTACAGCACAGTTAGAGATCGATGATGATGGACGGATCGACTGGAGACCCAGTCTGTCTGTGTTTGCGCGTAGGTCGCTGCTGCTTGTCCGCCTGTAAATTCAGTTATTAGGGCCATGCATGCATTGCTTTATTATTGCATCCCCACACCGTACCGCCTCAGCCCATATGAATTAATTTTCTACTATCACATATCACATATTGTATATTCTCTTCGTCTCAAAAATAAAAAAATTTTGTACTAACTTTGTTCAAGTTTGGAACGAAGGGGGTAATTTGGTAGCTCCATCATGTCCCATCAATCAGGGCACTGATTCCATCCATGCGAGCTAATCGTGCAAATTACTGTAAAAAAAGGGCATGCATGTAAAGTGGGTTAGGGATCGGAGGTTCGAAATTGTGCTATCAGTACCTGGTACAGACGTACACTGCTGCTGAAAAAAATCAGCAGCAATTCCGGAGGGACCAATTAAGGTATGTTTAGAAAAGTTTTTGACAGCTACAACTTTTCTTAGAATTGAAAATTTCTCTATATTTAGTTTTTCGTCTTGATTCTGAGAAGGGTAGTTGTAAAAAAGAACCATAAGACAGAAGCTGAAAAACACAACCTTTTCAAATTCTCAAAAGCTGGTTAAGTATCAACCAGCTGCTTCTCAAAATCATGAGCTGTTCTAGACTCTGAAATACTATCTACTTTACAAAAAGTGCATTTTCTAACTATGCATTACTCTTTTTTGGACGAAGGTGGTAGTTGTGATTTTAGGATACGGGCAAGAAAGCTTATCGGGATTAAAATTATGAAAGAGCCCCATGTGTGCATAGAGGGATTTAATTATATGTTTCATTTTCTTTTTCTCACACCAGTTTAATTTCCTGCAAGGTGCAAGCTACTGTAGTGATGAGCACACATTCCTGAAATTAAGTTCTATTCCTCGCTTCTTAATTTTACAGCTACCCCTAATCTTTATTAGTATTATAGTAATAGATAGTGAATGAATAATATAGTTTCCTTTCTAGTTTAGTACTCTACATGCTTCCAATTATTGATTGGATTAGATAGCCAATGCATAGCTAGCTCAATAAAAATTCTACCCAGCAGTTTCGCAAGAGACAAGAGATAAATAAAAAGGTTAGGAAGAGGCTGATTTGTAGCATCCTTGCTGTCATTGGGTGAGTAATATATTATTGCTCATAGCCTTTTTCAGTATGTAGCTAGGTTTTACTTATATTTCTTTTTCCACGTAGCAGTACGAATTCTGGATAGGATCAGATGGACGGTGGGCAGGCCATTGGTCCAAGTAGGATCACATCAGGTGGATTTCCGGTGGGTCCCAGATATATAGCATATAATAGATTGACATTTGCCCTAGATAGCTCTTTATCTAATTCTTCCACGCAAAGAGTATACTATTATTATTAGGGTGTATAAGCGTATCGTGTCGTAATCATGTCTTGCGATTGTTCTACGTACTTACAAAAATGATAATCTCTTTACGGTATTCATTTTCTTTTGCAATTACCCGAGTAAGAGCAGAAGTTGAGAGGCTTGTCGATCTAGCCAGCGCCATTAATTCATTACTGAAATGTATATATGTGCGATATATCCTGTTATATAATAGGGGCTAGGTCGGATAGAAATTGTGGTAAGTTATCAAAAGAAGATAGAAATTGTGGTAACTTTAAGCTTGTCTAGTACTTAGGAGCTGTTTAGATGGCTTTCGTACTTTGCCAAAATATATTTGGTAAAGTGTGGCATGTCGCATATTGAGTGGCCAAAAATTTGTTAGCGGCATGAACCAAACACTAGCCTCAGTCGATCAAACTTGGCTGCTGTAAGTTTAGCAAAAGGCTCAACCAAGCAGGCCCAATTCAAACAGCGGTAAGTAGGAAAAAAATCTGCAGGTAGGCATGTTTTTGTTTTGGACCTGCCATTGACTCACTCAAGAGGACCGTGCACGCAGCATATATAGTGAGCAACAACCTGGCAAGCTGATAGACTGATAGAGTCCAACCAAGACCAAGCAAGGTGAGTCTGTCGGAGTCAGTGAGTGTAGTGCAGGGTCTAGTGATAATTTACACATATCCTCAACATTCTAAAATAAACAAATTTATTATAATTTTCGTATCAAAATATTAAAATTTAGGATGGATTAAATTCTATTTTAAATTATAATATTTTTGGACGAAGGAAGTATTACATGAGCAGTGTTGCATGCTTGGTTGTGCATGGTCCATTGCTACAAATCAACCACACCACAAGACTGACTGACTAGTCGGTTTCAAAAAAAGTGAAGCTAATAAGAGACACTTGGCATCCGTCGTTTGGATTGGATTGGAAATCTACAACCTGTGGTCCCGCATTGCCAGGTCACTTAATTGTGGACGTCACACAATCCCAACCCAACCCAAACCCAACGGGTCGAAGGATTGAATCCAATCCATGGGGCCACCAGACCAGACACGGAGGGCCTACGCCACATAGGCTTCAGTTGCATCCCTTCTATTTCTTTTCTTGCCTGTAAATTTACCCGAGTCGAGACCTGGTTGGATTGGTACGGACGGATAGGGATGCCTCACCCACCCTGCTCCCTCCCTTGCATTGCACCCCCTCTACTGTAGCTACGGTCGGCTTCCCTTGTGCCTTCAGCTTGTTTTGTTGCCAACACAAAATCATGTGAAGAAAAAAAATTGGTTTAAGGCACAAAAATACTCTAGGAACTACTTCCTCTGTTTCATACAAAACTAACTTCCAACGGTTTTTTATGAGACGGAGAGAGTAGCTATCATGTTAACCATATCCAACCAAGAAAAAAAATCTAGACTCCAATAGAATGTATATATATATAGAAATTTGTTGGCCAATTTTTTTAAATTGGCCAAATTTGAACATCCTCCACCCACTAGTCATTTCTTCAAAGGAAAAAGGAGAGACTGAATGGTTGATATATAGGGCTTGTTCACTTTGTCATCACTTTCAACCTTATCATATTTTGACACATTTTAGTGTTATCAAAATTTGGTAGTGTTGGTTTAATTAAAGCCTTGCTAAATTTTAGTAGAGTGTTTAATTTGAGAGTGAAAACTTTTGGATTACCAAAATTTTGGTAGAGTAAGGCCCCGTTCGAGAACGGAACATACGGCGGATAAAGTTTCCGCAACGTTGTAGTAGGTTCGAATGGAACGAGAGAATTAATCCACCCCCTTTCCCCATCCCCTCCGCATCGGCATCGTGGCGTGGTCGACCTGAGGCTCCCCACTCTCGTGTCTCTCTCCTTCCCAGCGCCGACGTCTCGAAACCTCCACCGCCGGTCCTCCTGTCCGTCCTCCCTTTTCGCACCGCGTCGTAGGCTTGCCTACGGCCGCCCTCCCTGGATCTACCGTCGCTGGCCGATTCGTCGGCAGTCGGGCTCTCGTCACTGCGATTCGAGATCCCGTGAGTCCGGCCAGGTTTTTCCCCCCACGCGGAGCGCGGCAGTCCACGCGGTCATCCATGCTTTCGTCGGCATGCAAAGCACTTCCAGCTTGCAGCGGGTGCCACATTTGATTCCCCTCTCGCCCTCATCGCTGCACATGAGGTCAGTAGCCTTGGATTTGGGAAAAGTGAGGGGAATCAACTTTTTCCTATTCGATTTGGGGTGATTCCAAATTTTGCTCCCTGTTTCAGCAGGTTAGTGGACCGAGTGGTGTCTGCCATAGAGGGGGCAGAGCACGGTGAGCTCCCCTATTTCATGGAAGGGGCCATCAGATCGATGGGGAAGCGCCGCATTCGTCGTGGCTCCTCGGACAGTTCGCACTCGACGGAGCGATTGGCTACCCGCCGACGAATTGAGTACGCAAAGCTAGCGGGGGAGAGCTGTCAGCCTCCCCAGGTGGCGTCCGTCCAAGGCTCCACCGAATCTCTCAGCTCCGACGCCTCTTTGAGGGTGAAGGCATCGGACGACGACGTTGACGCTGCTGCGTTCGCGCTCCAAGAGTACTGTGCGTCCTCGCTAGACGCGGTCAGGGTGTTCGTCCGAAAAGCAAGCCCCGCCACTGTCGTTCGCTGCCTCGACTGGGACGCTCTGAACGCCCTGAAACCAAAGGTTCACTCCACAAATCGCCAACTCCCCTTTGATTAGTCCTGCCAACTGTGATTTGTGCCACCAGATGCGGGAGAAGTACAGCAACTTCGACCTCCTCACATTTCTAGAAATATGTCGAGATGAGATAAGTGCGGGAGGTATCATCGGTAATGGACCCAACCAATTTGGGTACCGCAACATATAGCTCAAGTTGAAGGCACAGCTTGACAAGGATTTGTCGAAGTCAAAAATCAAAAACTGGTGGGATGTCACTCGCGCCGTTATGCAAATTGGTGTCATCTTCAATCATTCGCTACCGGACTTGGCCGTGATCCTGAAACTGGAAACATTATTGCCTCCGATGATTGGTGGAAAGGGGTATGTTACATTGCCGCAAAATACCTTGTGCATTTCATAAACACTGATTTGCTCTTCATTGTAGTTAGAAGTTAGCAAGTAGGCAAATCCAAAGTTGACAGATGTCTCAGTCATGTTAGTGTTATGCGCATACAGCTGCCACAAATGCTATTTCTGTGCTTGCCGTGTAACATTGCAATAGCAATTCATTCTTCCTATGATATTTGCTATCTCTGTGTTGCCCATCTGTATATTTGTGTGATTTCTTAACGTTAATTGTGAAGAATTGCATGATCTGGCGAACCAGATGCAAGTACTTCGATCTTTACATCAACATAAAGTCAGCATGTAACATAAACACAAATTATTATGTGTGAACTGCTTAATCGTATGAATAAAACCTAACCATGTCTTCAGCTTCCTCCTGCATGTTTGCACACCTTTTGTTAAGCTACCAACATTTGCCGCCATCCATTTACATTAGGACTGACATGACATTGGCCATTACAAATTTTTGCTTGCTGCACTTTTCTGCTACAGCTGATTTATGCGTGGCCGACAACTATCTGTACTAGTCGCAAACAATTTTATCTTCCTTATTCCCAGCTGCTTGCACTAACAGTTTCATCTGCAAAATTGTTTTTCACATCGACCGTTCTAATCTGTACAATTTTAATTCATATGTAGGTTAAAAAAGAATGCAAGGTTTTCAAGAAACGACCTTTGCCTTTCGCTGATTTGCACGAGGCTGTGTTCGCTGGCCGTCTAGTAGTGGGGGATCATGGGGATGTTCCTGGTGAGGTTGAGGCTGAGGAAGGTGAGAGCCAGGAAGGTGCTGGTGCTAACCCGCAAGCTTCACAGGGGTAGCAGGTCCATAGTCCTTGTGCAGGTGGCCCATCAAACCTTCCTCAAGGGGCTGCTGCACGCTGGACTGCTTGGAACACACCTTATGTGGACCTTGAAACCAATGCAGCTGCTGTCACAATTGATGTACCATCCCCCACCCAGCCGGGGGTAGTGGAAGCTCCAGGCGGAGGGGTAAGGAGAAGAGGTCGGAGAGTGGCCTTTGCGGCTCAGGAGGCTCATCGAAGCGAACAAAGAGCGATGGCCGGATGATAGATATTGCAGCCCGCTTCGTGCAGTACAAGGAGCAAGCTCAACAATCAGCTAGTTCCAAAGTTGACGATGAGCATGGTGTTCTGCTAGTGGAGACCTGCATGTAATTGTTGAAGGATGATGGGTACAAACCAGGGGATCAAGAATGGACAGCCGCGATGCATTTGTTCATGCTTGGGTACTGGCGCAAGCAGTTTGGGCTTTGTGAGAACAAAGAGCAGTGTCGGAAAATGCTTCTATCCGCATACATACCACCCACAGCGGCTCCTTCTAGCATGGTTCAGTAGCCGGCGGCACATTGGGGACAGCCACCAGGGTATCTTCCTGGCATGATCCCACCTTCTTTGCCACCTTGGTGTCCTCTTGAAGGGAGTGGGCAGGGATTCTTGCATCCGCCAGGCCCTCAGCGGACACCGCCAGGGTAGTAGTGAAGCCAACAGTGGCCACCGCCTGGGCAGCAGCCAAGCCAGTAGTGGCTGCTTGGAGGGCAGTAGCCAAGCCAGCAGTGGCTGCCGCCTGGGCAGTTGCCAAGCCAGCAGTGGCTGTCGCCTGGGCAGCAGCCAGGCCAGCAGTGGGCACAGGCGGCGCAAATGGCAATGCCACCGTGGGGAGCGGCACCACCAGGCGGCCAATGGAGCACCTATGGACATAGTTCGGCCGGTCGACCCAACGTTCAGTACAACTCATCCACGTCTCCTCAACGATAGTAGGTACTAACAGTTTTACAACTCTATAGGAGCCATAGATGGAACACATGTGCAAGTTGTAGTTTCAGCCAATCTAGCAAATTAGTACCGTAACCGGGGTGGGGACACTACTCAGAATGTCTTGGTCATTTCTGACGTAGCTGGTTGGCTGGGGTCGGTGCATGACCACCGTGTATTGTTGAGTGCTATGATGAAGTACCCCGATCGGTTCCCCAGGCCACTGCCAGGTAATATCATATCTGTATAATTGTCTTTACGGTCAACATGTAATGGTTTGGGAGTGACTTCATTAACTTTTTTTATAGGCAAATACTTTCTGGTCGACAAGGGGTACGCAAATAGGCAGGGTTTTCTCGTACCATATCCTGAAGTGAGGTACTGGTACCCGCAATTCGAACAAGCTGTGCCTCCCGAAGGCAGAGAAGAGAATTTCAATTTCTTTCACTCCTTCTTGCGCGGGTCGGTCGAACAACTTTTCGGACGTATCAAGGCAAGGTGGCAAATATTGGAAGGGATTCCGGCCTACGCACCACGTGCACACAGCTTGATTATTCATGCCGCCATGGCATTGAACAATTTTATGGTTGACACAACTGAATCGAACTCTATAAGTACGAACCCCCTTTGCCATGCTCATGTCCACCTGGTACCGGATGTCGCGCCAGCACATGTCACGTATCATGCACTTGATAGCAAGGTTGTTATGGATACGGTTCGTGATTATATTGCTAATAGCATGGGGTAGACAACCTGTTTTTTTACATTACTATTTCTGTACGGCTTCGTCTAATGTTACAAGGATTAATTATGGTAATCTACGTACTGTTATTTTCTCGTATAAATGATGATATCCTCTTTAAAATATATGCAAATGCTATTCATATGTATTGTATTCATCTTCAAATCAGCAACCATATGGACAACTATGCAAACTTCATCCAAATATCTATATCTTCATTCAGATTTTCTTTATCCTACATCTATATCTAGTTTTTTAGGACTTTAGAACACAGCCTAACAATGGTAGGGATATGTTTGGTCTGTTGCCATACCAAAATTTAAGAACACCAAAATTTGTAGGATTGAATATGGTAACAAAATGAACAAATGAACAAGCTCGTAGATCCCACAGGGATTTGGCTGGTTCATTGGAATTAATGTGCAGGAAATGTATATAGAAATGAATCTTTCGTGGAGGCTAGCCAATAGAGATATAGCTAACGAATTTTGGCTACTCTTTAGAAGATGCACTAACAAAACGAAAATGAGTTTATGAGAGAAATGGGATAACACTTTGGATAAAGTATCGTGAGATATATATTATGAAACTACAGATTTAGTAATAAAGTTATAAAAAAGAAATACAAATTTTAGAGTATATATCCATAGTATTATTGAGGTTACAAAAGTTATAATTTGGTGATAAAACTGATGCTAAATCTATAATTTCTGATACGATATCTCGTAAAAAATATATGATGTTAAATTTGTAGTTTTGTGGTACACAATATTCTAAATCTATAATTATATGAGTGATAGATTGATAAAAGCATTTATATACGATGTAGATTTGTGAAATTTAGTGTTACACGGAGAAGAAACGGTATAAAACGAAGGCTACCGTAGACGCGCGCGGTGAAATATATATATATATATATATATATACATATATAATATAATCCAGGAGGGCGGGGAGGAGGCGCAATCCCTCCCTAGTTGGTTTTTTTAATTTTCTCCCGCCCTCCGACCATCGGCACAGTTGGCCCACAGACAAAACACACGATAGGGCCCCACCAGGCAGCCATGTGAGATTGGGTTTGGTGGGCCCCGGAGGCCCATGTGGCCTCCAGCCCGTGTGTCCGCTCCTCCTCGTCGTCCCCTCAATCATTGGCGTCTCCTCCTCTTCTCTCCAGTCTCCACTGCAACCAACCAATCAATCCCCCACTCCATCGAATCCCCCTCCCTCATGACGACCAGACCAGACGGTGGTGGTGGCGCCGCCGCCGCTCCGGACAAGCAGCTCGTCCCCGCCTCCAACGGCAATGGCACCGCCCTCGCCGTCCGCAAGCCTCCCTCCAAGGACCGCCACAGCAAGGTCGACGGCCGCGGCCGCCGCATCCGCATGCCCATCATCTGCGCCGCCCGCGTCTTCCAGCTCACCCGCGAGCTCGGCCACAAGTCCGACGGCCAGACCATCGAGTGGCTCCTTCGCCAGGCCGAGCCCTCCATCATCGCCGCCACCGGCACGGGCACCACCCCGCCTCCTTCTCCACCTCCTCCCCGTCCTCCCTCCGCTCCAACTCCAACTCCAACTCCAACGACCTCCTCCTCCCCCGCGCCGCCCCCTTCATCCTCGGCAAGCGCCTCCGTGCCGCCGACGACCAAACCGCCTCGCCCGCTCCCGCTCCCGACGCCCCCACCCCCACCCCCACCCCCACCCAGGGCTTCTGGGCGCTCCCGGCGAGGGCCGACTTCGCCCAGCTCTGGAGCTTCGCCGCCGCGCCGGAGATGATGGTCGCCGCCGCGCCCGCCATGCCTGGGGAGGCGTCGGCCGCCAGGGTCGGCAACTACCTCCCCATGGCGCAGGGTAACCTCAACCTTCTCGCCTCCTTCTCCGGCGGCCCCGGAGGCGCCGGGGCGGCGGCGACCGGCCGAGACGAAGAGGAGAGCGCCCGCTGAGTCTCGCTAGGGTTTAATTTAGGGCTTAGGGTTTGCTTCCCATACCATCCCGTCTTCTTCCTCTGGCTGCTGCTCTACCTACGTCTCACTTACTCCCACTCAACTCACGTTGCTTCCCCGAATCGCTTGCTGTTTTTTTTTCTCCTTTGATTTCTAGGGTTCGACCGAATCGATGATGGAGCAGGAGCAAAAATTACTAGTGCTCAGCAAAATTGAGCTATCAGACATGGTTGGTTTTAGTGCAAATCTCAGCCCTGTGCTCTGTGCTCTTTGCTTCTTCCCTGTGCTCTGTGCAAAATTGAGCTATCAGACATGGTTGGGTTGGCATAGGAGCTTTAGCCGCTGATTAGGTTAGGTGTCTGCTTCTCTCATCATCCTACTTGTCATCCATCCATCAATCCATCCATCCCCTGCTGTGCAGCATGACTCCACCACCATCTTCTTCTTGCCTTGCCTTGTTTTGCACTAATCAGGGGAACTGTCTCTCGTGTGTCTGATTTCTAGTCAGTCAGTGTGGACATCTCTAAATTCATTTGTGATTTCCTTCCTCATTTCCTTGCATCGATGTGCTATGCTGCTCCAACTCCAAGAAAGAAGACAAAGAAAAGAAGGCGTGCTTGCTTGCTTGTCTGCTGCACGAGTCATAGTTGGCGTCAATCACGTGTACAACCACAATGCTGTGCCAAGAAATGAACAAAAGAAATTTACCTGACCCAAACAAGGCCATGTAAGTTGTCTCACTTGTTCCTCTGTTTCTGTCTGCTTGCTGCTGTAGCTCTTTAGGCCTTTTGTCCAGAATTTTCTTCTTCTTCTTCTTGCTCTTGTGTTCATCTCTGGATTGGATTAGTGCTTGGGGAGAATAATAATAATAATAAGTAATTGTCGGTAGGCTGGTAGCTCAGCTCCTCTGTATGTATGCCATGTATGTATGTATGGATTGTTTCATGTGTTAAATTATCACCATGAATGAGTGAATGAACGAATGAACGGACAAAATAAGCAAGGAGAAACACACAGACTCAAGAATGTATCTTCCTGCCTGCCTGTGACTGTTAGTTGCTATGTCTCTGTCACTCTATCACTCCTTTTTCCTTCTAGTAGTATCATGATACACTTATTATTATCATTATCGTCATGCTCGCAAAAATTGCGAGTTCATCGTCAAGGACAAACAATTAGAGGCTTTGGATAGCATTGCAATGTCAATGTTGCATAAGCAGCAAGCACTGTGCATGTGCGCTGCGCTGGAATTAGAATAATACCGTGGGGGAGGGAGGGAGGGGGGCGTCTCGGTGGCAAACCAACTTTTTTATGTGGAGGAATCCTGTCTCTGCGCCTGTTTGGTTGGTGCCGGTTTAATTATCAGTGCACGATAATGAAGGCGCGCTTGCGCTTAGCTTTTCTTTCTTTCTTCCTTGTCCTTTTTATTTTTGTGTGTTCAGTGGGTGTGATCCCTTTCGATCTCTCTGCCTTTCCCTTTTTTCCTCGCTCCTCTTTTCTACACTTCCTTTTTCATCCTGGATAACACTCAGGATGGTCAACTCTGTATCTGCTGATGTATCATCTTGTCTCTGCTCTCCCACTGTATTTGCGTTTGCTTCTGCTGCTTTAGTGCTCCTTGTGTAGTAGTAGTAATTCTTTTGCATTACACAAATGATTAAGATAAAAGTGAGCTTGGATGTCAACAACATTGTTTAAGTAATAGTACCTCCTTTCTCTCTTTCTCTGTCTCTTTAGTTCGTGCTTGATTACATGCTCAGATGGTGTGCCGTAAAGTTATCTGACCCAAAAAGCTACAGTACAGATATAAGTACATATACACCCCTTGGTAAAAAGGATTGTTGTACTGCTAGTAAAACAGAAGCTTGATGAAATGATGATGATAGGTACTGCATCGTCCCGAGATCCTGTCTTGTGGCTTTAATAATTGGATAATGGTGGACAAGATGGCGCTCGTACTTCACTGCCATCTATCGTTAGCTCAGTTTGTCTGGAAAAAAAACTGTTCTTCTAGTGGTAGAAAATGTGTTAAAAGCTTGTTTCCGTGCCCTTTGGTACAATAGCTGTGAGCAGTAATTGTTATAGCAATGGAGATTGTTTCAACTTTCATCAAGCACTTCCATTTGAACTGGAGTAGTACTGTGTAAATCTGAACGCTCACAGATTCAGGTATTGGGCAAAAATGTGGCTTGAAATTGCACTTTGTTTTAGGGAGTGGTATTGCGATGGTTGATAAGGAATCGAATGATCCTTCGCTTTCGATCCAATGACGGAGCCGAATTGGGGATGTTGCTTTCGTTGCCGTGCTTGCATTATTAGCATGTATAGTAGTACTAAAGAGTCTATAATATCTGCAGCAGGTGTGGCCAATGAGGCCAGGCAAATACTGCTAGTTGCAGGAAAATATAGCAGCCTGTGCATGTACATAGCGCAAAAAAAGGATTGAATTTGACTTGGACTGTGGTAGCCTCTCGTTTCTGGACCGAACAAATGAAAGCATTGCAGCAGCAGCAGCAGCAGCAGGTCTCTTTCTTTCAGCATACAAGGGTTTTAGAGGATGATGTGAAATGAATTGATCCCGATTTTCCTGCCTTAATTATCATTTATGTGCCTCCTTTACTTACTACACTAAAGTAATAATATGTTACTACTGGTGACTTGGTGAGCAATTTCTGTGGCTAATGAGGGATGTGTGAAATGAATAGCAAAACTTGGACGAAAAGGGCGAGGCAAATTTCCAGCCCACCTTAACCTGCCCCCATCTTCCTTCCTTTCTTTTTTGTCTCCTTGGCACTTTGGCAGGAGGCCAGGTCGGAGACAGCAGACTAACGACCTTCTTGTTGAGATCAGCTGATGCTCTCTACTAAACCAATTTCTACGCACACAGACTTGCTTTCTCCATGATTACTTTCTTCTGTACATAAAGCAGACCATAAGTACCATTCTTGATTCTTTCTTTGTGTCTTCGATACTACTTCCACTCTGCTGCAGCAGGAGGGAGGCCAGAAAATGCGTTAAGCTTTTCAGTCTGGCCGTATCCATGACTGATTGATCATTGATGAATGATGTGTTGCATATGGTACTTGCATGTTTGCTTGATTGCATCGCCTGTACTGCATCGTACTACCATCACTATGACAATAGGTTGTGATGATGCGTCCAGCCTTAGAGAGTTACTACTAACTCCTACAGTACTTCCAGTTCCATCTCTGATGACGGACGGCTGCAGAGAACAGATCAGCAACGAACGAATTCTTCCCTGCATGGCTGTGTCTGCATCTGCATCTGCTTGCTTCGCTTTAACTTCGTACTAGCATCATTCAACGGTAATACTATTACTAACATTTACTGGAGTAGTATCGATTGCAGGCTTCACTATTAATTTGGATCATATGAATATCTCTGAATCCGATTCCTACCAGAGTTAGTTACTCCATTGAACAACACTTCAATAGATTAAAGAAAAACGTGTGTTTGTGATAGTACCTATCGAACAACATTATTTCATCATGAATGGGCCAATATGAATGAAAGGATTGATGAACGGCGACCCGACTTGCTGTACCTAGCTTGCCTCCCAACTCCCAGTTTCACCCAATCTGAATTTTGGAGCATCTAACTCGCATCCTGGTGGCAGGGCAGGTATTATCTCTAGTTACTAAATAGATGACGAAAATGGACATCACTATCGTTTTGAAGGCCTAAAAACCATCACGTTCATCATAGGGAGAGAAGAAATATAAGCACCATTCACTCATGATATGTTTAGATTATACGGTGGGAGTTAAGGTATATTGATTAATATAGTTATATACAAAACAAAATTATAGTTACAGAAACATATGAGCTGTAAGAGTTGAATATCGAATTCAATTGTACATTTTTAAATATTGCTCAATGTAAAAACTATGCAGGAACATCTAGTAGTTTTGCAAGAGAATCATATCTTCTACTGTGTTGTGAGAAAACACGGCGGTTTGGGAGTTCTGCTTAACCCCAATGCAAGTCCAAATCTTGCTTTCGGGTTCAGGATATGCCAGTTGATTTGATCCTGCAACTAACAAGATATACAATAAACAATGTTAGTAAATGATAGCCAATCGGTTGGTGGGCCGATGACGTATCATAGAAACCTAGCTGATGCACAGGCTGAATTGGCTGTAAGGTGAAGGATGCTATACATAAACTAGATTTAGATTAAGTAAAATCATAAACAACTTTTTCATAACAGGATCGATCCTATAGGTCGAACCCAATCGATGCAGCGCAAGATTAATGTCTTTTAAAGTCAATTGTCATATGATTATAAAACCTAAATGATTAGCTGATGAATAAATTTTGTAGATTAAACCTAAAACGATCATGATTGGCTGTAGATATAAATAACATGTAATCACTCATGTAATCTTTCTCTTAGATGCAAACAATTATAGATTGGACCCAATCGAGACAGTATTAATTGCTTATAACCAATATCAGATAGATTAATGATTATATGAACTTATTTCATAGCCGATAATGTGTTTTTAGGGTTATTTAGATAACATATCGGCTAGAACTCCGATACAGCTTTATACAAGAATATCAATCTTGATCAAATATGTTAAACAAGTATCAACCTCGACGGGTCAGACCTAACCGATGGCAGCGTAAGATTTAAAACAAGCTTAACATATTTAAAGGACTGATACATTTGTATAAGATGGCAGATATAACGTATAAAGCAAATTAATAAATACGAAACAGTTATATCAGGTAAGATCGACTGAAACCCCGATTCTACCCTTATTGGCAATCAAGAGGTAGATTAGCTTTTATGATTTTGATCACGACTTAGTAGGTCAAACCCAATTGATGCAGTACTAAGCATAAAAAGAAACATAAGATCTAAACAATCAAGTCCTTGACTGATTTTTAAGGTGGTTGATACCTTAACGTATCTAAGCCGATGGAACGATTTAGCCGATACCGACAAAATCTTGTAAAAAGCTTGGCCGATATAAGTAAATCAAGTCATCGAGTTAGATTGACTAAGATATATGATAACCAGGGATTGTATAAGTTAAATTAGAATATCTAAGACGATGCGCTAATCCGTCGATACAAATCGCTGTAACAAGCCATACCTCTTATTGAAGATCTTAACCGATGCAGCCCAACTTGAAACAAGAACTCGTCAAAAAGTAAAAGTAAAGTTGTGGCGATGCGTCGAGAGTGTATTGAACTGTTGTTGATTTCTTACAAGACCCTGACCATATATTTATACCCGAATATACAAATTTTATCTATATCGGACACGACTTGAAACCTGCTTAATTACAAAAATAAACAAACAAGTCCCTAGGTGGACTCTTACCACGAATTTCTTAAAGGAAACAACTAACTCTTATTCCTAATTAATAGATACAATTGCCTCTTCTGGACTCCATCCTTGTTTGGCAATATCTTCAAGTTTCTTCCCGAGTCTGATAGGAACTCGTATTGCCTATATCGGCTGACCGAGTTCGATTCTGCATCGGCCGATACGGCTTCCAGTCGATGTGCTGCTCTGCTTTTGGAAACAATCCAATTTCCTTGAATCTGCTTCGGACCTAGAGTCATCCTTGCGTATCTTTAATAAATTTTGCTGTTAACATACCGCTATTGTCCCTTTGTCATGGTCACTGACATATGGAACTCTTTGCCATAGGCCAACATGTCAGTGACCATGTTCCTCTACCGGTCCTTTTTGTAAGGGTAGAGCACCTAGGAAAGGATACTCTAATCATTTTTGTTGCTATTATAATCGGACTTGTTGCAGGAAACTATTTTGATTTCTCGAGGGGATGCCCTCCTCGTTTATTTAAAAACCATCCTAACAGTTATAAAAAATTCTTGAAGAATTTGACAACACTCACCCAACATATATATACCACTCTACAAAAAGTTTTGGTCGAAACTCAACTCACACATGGAGATGTGAAAAAAACAAATTCAGCTTATGAATAGTAGCAATACTGTTCACACTGGAAATTATCTTTTTTTTTCTCAATGTATAGGTTGAATTTTAACTTAATTTTTGGTGAACTGATAGATGTCATTATATTCTATATTATCAATTTTTTTAGAAATTTTTTACAAACTATTTGCATTGGATTAGGGAGAAAAAGTGTTAGAGTTTGTATCGAATATGTGTACAAAGTCAATTACAGTTTAGAACTTGGAGTTATACAAAGTCAAGCCAGCAGCGTCCGGTCATGAGTCATTGTAACTCTGATACGCTGTGATATGCTGGATCGGGGAGGAACGCCCGTAATCAATACTCTGGGGATGTAAGTTTCGGTCAAAACTCATTAACAAATATCGTGTCTCGGTATTGTTATCGTGTTTGAATCTCCTATAGTGTTTCTTCTGTGTTTGGTTTTCATGGTAATTTCGAGCCGATTTTATAACAAAAAGGTACACAAGCGAACATTCTCTCGAGCGATTAGAATCCATCCCAACTTTTTGCTCTTGTTCCTATGCATGTGGATCTATTTTTTCTCTATTGATGTCTAATTAGGTGTTATGAAAGATTATCAGGGCAATGTCTCTGTAGCCATAGGTGTGGAAAGGCTTTGATTATGCACAGCGGCGCTCCCACGTTCAATTACTTAGGGTCACAGGACCCCGGTTAAACTATCTAATCCTAACTAAAATACGTTATATTAATTAGTATACCGACTAATAATTAGATAATTATCATGTATTGGACCCCGGTAATTTTTTTTCTAGGTTAGCCATTGATTATGCACCGCATGATGCACACAAGCGGTTGCATAAGTAGCTACTAATTCTACATTACATTATTGTTGGCCCAACAAGCTGTTTCTTTCCTTGCTTTCTTGTGAACTGAAAGCACAATTAGCCACTCTTTACGGCCCATCCCATCTGATGATTATATTTATTTATGGAATAAGTCTATTTTTTCTCTCTCAACTCATGTTTCTGGTTGAATCACATCCCCCAATCATAAAAATGGTATAACCAGTCCCCCAACTTCCAAAACCGTTACAAATCGACTCTTCAGACGGTTTTGTTCCACGTGACATCTTTGATCCCATTGACTGGCTGAGTCAGCTTGTGGGACTCACATGTCAGTGACAAGGATTAAAATGAAAAACAATGGGGCCCACTGTCAGTGGCCATCATCGTCGCACGGTCCCCACACATCGTCTTTGCCGCCTCTCCCGCATCGCATTCGCCGCGTTCCCCCCTCTAATCCGCCACCGCCGCCGGCCGATGCCCCCCATCCCGCCGCCGTAGTAGCCGGGGATGATGCTGATGGTAGCAGCGCCAACCGCCCACCCCACACGCCAAAACCCTACCAGCACACCTCAGCAGTGGCGGATCTACAAAATTGATTCGTTGGTGTCATAATATGTCTATCAGTGTCATAGTATGCTAATTATACTTAGACCATAGTGTTGTAATATATGGATAAGCAGTTTAACCATAGGTTTTACCAAAAGTCATCGGTGTCGTCTAAGCATAGGTTTTACCAAAAGTTGTCGGTGTCGCCTGACACCGATGCTAACACTATAGATCCGCCCCTGCACCTCAGCAGCAGCAGCCGCCCCCCGCCGCCTCCATGGGCAACCCTAACCTGGGGCTCGGCCTCGCTTCCTCCGATCACACGAGGGCACCGCCGCCTCCTCCTTCCCGTGGAGCCCCGCGTCTGGCCAAGCGGCGCCACGCGGCGAAGGCGACCGGCATGTGCTCGTGCAGGAACCCGGCCGCGACGCCATCTTCTCCACGAGACCACAGAGCCCGTCGCGCGCGTCGGGGAGGAAGATGGCCATGGCGTACCGCGTGAATTTGCCGCTGCCGTCGCCGCGCTCTGTAGGGCACCTTGAAGCGGAGTTGCGCTCGTCGCGGAGTCGCGGCGCTCTGTAGCGGAGCTTGAGCACCTTGAAGCCGTCGTGCATAGCGACGTGCTGGTAGGAACGGCTCGACATGTAGGGCACGTTGGCGACGGCGGCGGCGCCGTCGTGGCGATAGAACGGCTTCCTCTCCGTGTCGCTCTTCTTGAAGGGACGATCCCACTTGCCCTTGAAGTTAGATGGCGTTGCCGAGCACGACGGCGGTCGTTGGGCCGATGGATCTCGGCGGTAGGACGGCGGTGATGAGCTTCCCCGTCGCCTGCCTTGCCCACGCGTTGATCTGCTTCCTCGCTTCCTCTTCCTTCGCAGAAACCAAATCAAGAACACATTGATCGATCATGGATTGTTCATGGGTTGATCCAGTAAAATAGTAAATGCATCGATGAGTATACTATACCAACCTTGTTCTTGAAGTCGACGACCGTGGCCTCGGCGTTGTACTCGGCGGCGACGGCGGCGCGGTAGGCAGGCTTGAACGGGCGCGCGGCGTCGCACCAGACGCCGGACGCGAACATGACACGCGACCCACGGAACTCCGGTCCCCTGTTGGTTAGCGTCGTCTCGGCCATGCGGCCCACGAACTCCGCCAGGTCGTCGCGGGAGAGGCGCCGAAGGCGATGTGTGCAGCGTGGGGAACGCGTGCGACAGCGGTGGCCACTGATAGTGGCTGTACCATTTTTTTATTTTTATCCTTGTTACTAACATGTGAGTCTCACAAGCTGACTTAGTCAATGAGATCAAAAATGTCACGTGGGATAAAACCACCTTCGAAACTGTCAGAGAGTTGATTTGCAACAATTTTGAGAGTTGCGGGGACGAGTTATATTTGGTTTTGTGATTGCGGGATACGATTCAACCAACGACATGAGTTGAAGGACGTAAATAAACTTATTCCTTTATTTATTAGAGTACACGCAGTCCATAGAGAGATTATTTGACGAGGCCGAGGTTGATGATGCCCCATATGCCGTGCGCGGTCATTGCCGGTCCTGAGCTCCGACGCGGAGGACCCACCCCTCCCACGACATTCGCTTGTCCCAGCTGCTCCCCACTCCACCAGTAGCCTCAGTGCCTCACCCCTTCCTCCTCCGCTGCCGCCGCGTCCTCGTCGTGCCTCCCGTCCCCGGAGTTGAGCAGCGCCTGCGCCAGCACCAGCCACGGCTCCCTCACGAACGGGTTCTTCCCCTCCTCCCACTCGCCGCACACCGCCTCCCAGTACAGCTCCCGAGCCTCCTTCTGCTCCGCCGCGTCGAGCACCGGCGGGATCACCGGCCAGCTCCAGCTCCACGTCCTCCGGTTTAATGGTAACGTTCAGCTTGCTGCCACTATCAGTCAGCTCGCGGATCTCCTCGTCTGTGCCGATGAGCCGGTACACCGGCGCGCGCCAGCCTCGACATGGCGCTCATCCACAGTTGTCGCCGCGGTACTCCAGCCGCCCGTCGTCCTTGTCCAACAGCTTGTCCTGATAGTCCATCAACGGTACTACTACTACTAGCATTTACTGGAGTAGTATCGATTGCAGGCTTGTCTGTTAATTTGGATCATATGAATCTCTCTGAATGATTCCTACCAGAGTTAAATCTCTACTATTATAGAAGCTGAAGATATTTCTACCTAAAATTTTGATATGACACCTTATTTAGATACAATGTCGGTGTGCAAGTACGTCATTTCTAACCTACTAAAAAGATTGTCACACATGGGTTTTCGTTCGTCGTGGCGTCCTCGCGCCGTGTGTAATCCGCACGAGCTGTTCGTGCGACGTTCGACGACCACGGGACGCACCATGCGCTCGTCCATTGCGATGTACGGCAGCGGCAACGGCTGACGGGGCACACAGGCGACGACTGACGAGGCATTTCCGTGGTGCCGAGACCGTCTGCAAAAGGGGATGACCGGACCTAGAAGGCGCCGCCAGGGTGTGAACTAGACCAACAAGACGAGCGACCGGCGAGTTGATGAGATGTCCATTGAGGCATCGAGCTTCTCAGATGGAGTAGAACAAGTTCGTCAATTCACGTACTTAATTCAGCAATCTCAGTCAAAGAAAACGGGGAACGCAAAGACTGCGACGGATAGGCTATGCATGGGAACGGAGAGAGATTTTGGATGCTAATTGTTTACACCCAAATTTGACACCTAAGGATAAATTAGAAAATTATTGTCAAATTAAGGGAAGTACCGGTTTTCTTCGCATAAGCCGGTCAGACCGCCGTGTATAGGCTGGTCTGACCGGGCAGTGGGGCCGGTCTGACCGGCGGCATGTGGCCGGTTAGACCGGCAGAGTCCAAGTTAGACTCGATTTCCACCGGGTCTCGGGATTATTGAGTTGGAAAACTATGTTCCGAGTTCTTTTGGGATTCTACCCCGAAATTGTCGTGGAAGAGGACCTGTAGGAGGCAAGACCAACCCCTTTATAAGGGCCAAGGCCGGTTCAATTGAACAACCAACAATCTACATACAAATTTTCAATTGAATCGCGTTTTCTTTAATACACATCTACTTTTTGCATAGCTTTAGCCTTAATTCGTCCATCTTTGTCGATTTGCGCTGTAAATCGTCTGCCGTCGCTGCGAGAGTGCGATATTCCTTTGTAGGTTTGTCCCGTAAACCTTCCGTTTGCCCACGAGACGGGTAGTTATCTCTAGTTTCAATCTAGATCGGCTCCGCTAGCCGTTCTAATTCTTCAAAACCCATCTTGGTCTAGTTTTTGCTAGATTGAGGTGGTTGGCGACTCCATACACCGCAAGACGTTTAGGTGTCAATAATGTTAGTAGCTTTTGACCGTAAAATTTGCCAACACGAATTGGCGACTCCGCTGGGGAATCGACTACAACAACTACAACAACTACGACGACTACATCGACGTCATGCCCAAGCATGGAGTCGATCTGGAGAACATCCTACCACTCTCCATGGATGATCTGGATGAAGATGAGCGTAAAGACATGGAGCAACGGGTGAAGGAGTTTCAACAGGAGATGCTTTTGAGGAGCTACACCAAAACTCGCCAAGGGGTATCCCGCAAGCCCGGTCCTCCACCTAAGGTATGTTTTGATGAGGTAAATATCGACGATCTTGCTCTTCCTGTTTAAAAGCTTGTTGCTAGTAGCGTAGATCAAATTGTTATCGCTGTGCTTAACAATAAGCTTGAGCCTACTATGATGTCGATTTTGGCCCGATTAGCACCCAATTCTCTTCCTAGTACTAGCCAGGCTCCTGTTCATCAGATTTACAGTAGGACCGATGGAGCAATACCGCAAAACGACGGAAGCGAGGCAAACCCTAGCCCCTCGGCCGGTTTGACCGCGCCCTTGGCCGGTCTGACCGGCTCGGCTACCATCTGTCAGACCGACCCTCAGGCCGGTCTGTCGCCTCAGACCTACCCCGGTCTGACCGCCCCTCTGACCGCCGGTCAGACCGGCTCCCTGGCCGGTCAGACCGGCGCCATGGTCCCGGTGCAAGAAGTGGATCCTGTCACTAATAATTCTATTTTGCACCATTATCAAGTACCTCCTGTTACTAATACTAATCCACACATACCTCCGCATGTGCCTAATGTCTATAATGTTCCTAACCATGCATATGGAGGTTATTCTCAAGATGTGCGATACGGCCAATATAATCATATTGCGCTTCCACAACCACATGTTCTTAGGCCACCATAACAAAGACCTGAGAATATTGAGGAGCAAATTAGGAACATCATTAGAGAATCGTTTGGACTTGAGCCAAGGAATCGTGCTAAGGTTTACCAAAAGCCGTATCCGGATTATTTTGATAACATCCCATACCCTCGTGGTTTTAGAGTCCCGGAATTCACTAAGTTTAGTGGAGATGATGGTAGGACCACTTGGGAACACATAGGCCAATTCCTTGCACAATGTGGTGAAACTAGTAACATGGATGCTCTTAATTTGCGTTTATTCTCTTTATCTTTGTCGGGCACTGCTTTTACATGGTTTACTTCTTTGCCGACAAATTCTATTTATACCTGGGCTCAATTAGAAGAGAAATTTCATGATTACTTCTATACTGGTGAAACTGAGCTTAGGTTATCTGATTTAATATCGGTTAGGCAAAAGTATAATGAAACTGTCACTGAATATGTTAAAAGGTTTAGAGATACTAGAAATCGATGTTTTAATTTGAATATAACTGAAAGAGATTTGACCGATCTTGCTTATAATGGTTTACTTGCTCCTTTAAAAGAGAAGTTAGATGGTCAATAATTTCTTGATGTTAGTCAACTCATGCAAAAGGCTCTGGCTCAAGAAAGCCGGGTCAAAGAGGTTAAGAGATTTGTTAGGTCCAATGACAAAAAGCCTAATGTTAGTATTGTTGATTGTCCTAGTGATGATTCGGATGATGATAATGATGATCATGATGTCTATGTAGCCGAGTGGTCATGGATTAATAAGAATAAGCCTTTTGTTTGTTCTAACTTAATGCCGACTCCTCGCAAAGATCGGCAAAGTGAAATTAAGTTTAGTTTTGATGTGGCCAAGTGTGACAAAATCTTTGATTATCTCTTGCAAGAAAAACAAATCAAGTTACCTAAAGACCATGTCATCCCATCTCAAGAGGAATTAAAACATCGTGCATATTGCAAGTGGCATGATTCGTATTCTCATAATACTAATGATTGCAATGTGTTTTGACGACTGTAGGATCAAGATGTCGACTAGAGGGGGGGTGAATAGGCGATTTAAAAATTAAATGACACATAATCAAAACTAACCTAAGTTGCTATGCTTGGTGAAGGATAAGTCTAACTAAGCAACTAAGTTATGTTTTGAAAACCTAGGGTGATAGTGGCTCAATTATATCTCTAGAAAAGTAAATCCCACTCCTATGTCAAGGTTTAGCAATCCTAGGATGATATGATCTCAAGTATGACTCTAGGAAAGTAAATTACACAAAAGTAAATGCGACAATCAAATGAGACAAGGAGACAAGAGATTTTTCACCGAGGTTCAGAAATTCGCCGGTTTCCTACTCCCCGTTGATGCGAGCCCAACTCCACCGCTCAACCGCGAAGCCACCGCACGCCCCCTTCGTCAAGGGGTGGGCAAGGCGGGAGCCGGCTCACGGAGAGGACTACCCAAGCCTTGATCACTCGGGGTAGTTCTTCCTTCACTCCGAAGGTGGTGAACTCCAAACCACTCACAAACCGGCACCGGGCCTCCTCCACAATCTTCTCGGAGTGGTCACCGGGCAACTCCTCCACAAGCCGTCTAGGAGGCGGCAACCTCCAAGAGTAACAAGCAATGACGCGGCTCGGAGATGATCAAGTGCCACACTAGCACTACAATGGAAGCAAATGCACTTGACTCTTGGCTAGAACAACCTCAATCACTACAAATGGATGAACACTAAGCTCAAATGTGTGTGAAAGAGGTGCTAGGGGTGAGTGCAATTGAATAGGGTGCCAAGAGAGTCCCCTTGCTGCTGGTGGGGGAGTATTTATACTCTCACCCACCAAATCTAGCCGTTGGGGGCGAAAACCCCCAACTTAGTGCTCTGCCGGTCTGACCGGAGGTATGTGGCCGGTCAGACCGTGCTACTCTGCAACGGCTAGAAAACTAGCCGTTGTAGCCCTATCAGAGGGCCCCATTGGCCTGGCCGGTCAGATCGACGAAGATTGGCCGATCAGACCAGCCTCGGCTCGGTCTGACCAAAAACGGCTCCGGCGGCTCTGTATCGGCCACCCCGAGCAACACCATCCCGGCCTCCAGGGGCCGGTCTGACCGCACAAGTGCCGCCGGTCAGACCGGCCAGGGCACGCCGATCAGACCGCCACTATGTGGCCGGTCTGACCGCACCTGGTCAGGCCGAGACAATGAAAACAAAGTGTGTGTGTGTGTGAGAGAGAGAAATGAGAGCACAAGTCTAAATGCATAATGACCTAATGTGGCAATTAAAATCATCTCTTTGCTAGGTCATTTTCCCTCTTAATAGTACGGCAAAGCTATAAATAAACTAGCACAATTTTGATCGCCCAACGCCTCGATCAATTTAAAATGAAAACACTAGTTTACCGTCTTCTCTTCTTTTTGCTTTGCGCCGTCAATTTTAATCCATCGATAATCATCCATGCGCACACATGATGTGAATCTAACTTAAAATATATAGCTCAAAGACAACAGTTAGTCCACAATTAGTGCTTGTCATTAATTACCAAAATTAACAACGGGGGCCTAGATGCTTCAACGATAGGTTCAATCGGCCATAGAGGAAGGACGATTGAAATTTACGGAAGGTTCTAGGATGAAGCTAGATCATGTTCCCTTCCCGATGAATACTATTGAGTTTGAGAACAAGAAGGTTTTGATTCGATCGGAGCAAGCCGAATCAACAAAAGGGAGGGCGATAGTAATTGGAGAGCCTTGGCCTAAGATGATTGTGCCAAAGAGTCCAGAGGTTTGAGTTTGGAAGGAGAACAAGAGTGAAACTTCAAGCTCCAAGACACAAAAGAAGCCAAAGGTGACATTTGATATGCTTTTGAACAAGTATAAAAAAAGGGCCGAGCAATATACCAACAAAGTGAAAAGACCAAGATCTCCACTTAGAGAGAGATTTGGTTCATCACCAAGATCTTTGGAGCCACCTTTCCCATATGGCCCTCAAGTGATGCCATGGGGTCCTTGTCCAATGCCGCCACCGAGTTATCTTTTTCCATACTTCATGCCATGGGGGGCGCCACCACCTATGTATAGGAGTATGCCGCCAATGCAATTCAATCAAGAGTGGGTTGAGCCGAGAAAGTCAGTGCATGAGCGGTTGTCTTCAAACAAAAGCCGTTTTCAATCAAGGAATCGGTTTGGAGAGGAAGGAAGAGGAGAGAAGCACATCAAGGTAGAGACAAGAGCTTCGGAGATCATTACTATCAAGGTGGGATCTCATGAGGTGCCAATACCTACTGGGGATGAAGCCAAGGTGGTCAAAGACAAGGAAACCGAAGATGGAGTCAAGACGGCGCAAGCAGGAAGTTCAACCGAAGCTACTGGCCAGTCTGACCGTTGCCACCAGGCCGGTCCGACCGCGCAGCAGGGCCGGTCTAACCGGCGTCAGACGGCGGTCCGACCGGCGTACGGGGGCGGTACGACCGGGCCTTACGGTCGGTCTGTCCGAAGACACTCGGCCGGTCTGACCGGCGAATGTGGACAGTCTGACCGGTTCTGTCCAAAGAGTTCAAGGGCTTCGTCTTCGTCGG
The DNA here is from genome assembly GCA_008326285.1 of Oryza officinalis. Classification (NCBI taxonomy): domain Eukaryota; kingdom Viridiplantae; phylum Streptophyta; class Magnoliopsida; order Poales; family Poaceae; genus Oryza; species Oryza officinalis. The sequence continues at coordinate 59,029,446 of BDMV01000002.1, read as the reverse complement.
GTAAAATCAACAAAGGACATTATATTGCTCCTGAAACAAAGCCGAATTCAAGGTGGATTCCTGAGAATTTGACGTCTTCACAAAAGAGGAGGTTGCAACGTCTTCAGGCTCAAGAATTAAGAGAGAAGAGAGCCGAAGAGTGGAGAGATAGAAGATTTAATAGATTGCGACCGCCACCAAGTAAAGAGTGGAGACCTGTAACGCCCCGATTTTCGTCCGGTCAAAAAATTCTATTTTATTAAAATCCTATTCTAAAAAATTTGATTCTTTGAGTGTATTTAGGATTTTTGTGCCAAAGATCTCAATTGGTTCATTCCCTTGTGAACCCAAAATCTTGATCATGATATCGTCTCCCAAAAATTAAATTTCCATTATTCGGAATTTGAAGTTCGAGTTCTCCTTCCTAAACCTTTCCAAAAAATCTGTACGGTTGAAATTTTGATTTCGAGATTTTAACCGTGTCGTCAAATAATCTCCCATCCATTCAGAGAGTCTAAAAATATTTTTTTTAGACATCGACCACCTGACCAATATTTCTTATACGTGTGCATATCAAAATCAATATTTCTGCGCATGTATCGATAGTCATTTCCTTCCCGTCCAAATATTCCAAAATACTTTTGATCTTCTACCGCCCGGTGTTTATCCGTCCCTTTTTTTCACACCCGGAGTTCTTTGCACTTTCATTAAGACAGACAAGCAACTTAAGCTCATCCAACACTCGTGCATACATGTTTCTTTCTTTTCCTATTTTCCTAAGCTCCCTGTAAAACCGACGGTTAGGCACCGTCCTGCCAGTGCACAGTGAGAGTTTGGCATTGTCTCCGTCTTCTCCGCAGAAGTTAGGCACCGCTCCACGCCACTCGCCGAGCAAGTCAGGGAGCAGCTATCACCAAGGGAGCCTGTAGATGGAGAAACATGCACAGGTGCATCAATGGACGTTCTCGTTGCCAAGTTCCTCCTCCTAAATCACCCTGGCAGTTTAAATACTGGAGAAAACTTACCATGGAGTTCCTCAGCCGATTCACCACTCCATTTTTTTTACCACTCTGGAGCCGATTCGCCGAAGTTCCGGAGTTCGTCGCGTCGAGGTGGCCGACTTTCTTCTCCCCTGTTTCTTCTTCTTCCTGCTCAGTCCTCCTCTTTCTTCCTCCCCTGCCGAGCCAACCCCCTTCCTCTTCCCTGCCACGCGCCGACGCCGCCCACCACACCGCGCGCTGCAGCCGGCACCAAGCCGCCGCCCCTAGCCGCAGTCGGCGCCTAGCCGACCGGCCGCTGCTCCCAGCCGCAGGCCGACGCCGCGCAGCCCCGTCCATACCGAGGCCATCCCCCGCGCCGCCCCCACGCTGCGCCGCATGCTGCCGCCGGCCGACGCCGCCCCCGGAGNGCCGCGCCAGCCGAGCCGGCGCCAAACCCGTCCCCGGCCGACCGTAGCCGCCCCGGCCGCTTGGCCGCAGCCGAGCCCGCCGACCAGGAAGAACAGAGAAGGCAAGAAAGAGAAAAGAGAGAAAGGAAGAAGGAGAGAGGAGGAATGGATAAGGAAAGAGGAAAAGAAGAAAAGGGAAAAAAAGAGAAAGAAAATTAAAGAGGTGGGACCCACCGGTGGGCCCCACTATCTCTCTCCCCGCGGCCCCCATTGACCGAAGACTTTGAGAAAGTCTATAGTGCCTCCCTCTCGATGTCGGGCTAAGCCCATAAAAATCCCTACAAAGTCTACCTCAGGTCCCTCCACTTCATTGGGCCAACCGGCCTGATAATATATCCACCAGTCCATGTCACCTCCCTCATGTTCCTCGGACCAAGCCCATGAAGTCCCTTATAAAAGTCTACAAAACCCCCCTTTTCATCCATTGGGCTGCCGACTAAAAAGTCTACATGGAGTCCCTCATCCTTGGTTAGGCCGAACCCAAGAAAATCCGCCCCCTGCCAAAAGTCTATATCACATCCTTTCTCCCAAGTTCAGGCTAAAGCCCACTAGCCTAGCCCCATCTCCACCAAGTCCACATTACCTCCCTCTGAGCCTCACAGCCTAGGAATATTCTTAGGAATATTCCTTTCAATTCAGTAAATTCATTTCCATATTTCAGAAAATCCATTATTCTTCCAAAATTTGTATCTCCCCAACCGTAAGTCCGATTGACTCCGTTCAACTTCCATAATTTTTTTAAAAATGAGATCTACCCAATGGCACAATTAGTTTATCATAGTTCTTATCTGCTTTATAGGGTTTTGGATGTTTTTCCCTTTTCGATCGCGTAGTGGACGTTTCGGAGTTGCAACGGACACGGGTTTTCTCGAAGATTTGAAGACCAACAATAAGGCAAGCCACTCTTCGATCATATTGCTCCTAGTTTATAAAATGTGTTGATTGCAAACTTGCATGTTTACCGTACACAATTATTTTGATCGGTGTTAACGACGGATTTTGGTAATCGACTTGGAGAGAAAAGAGGAAACCGAAGCAGAGAGGAAAGATTGAGTTGGAGTCGGACCAAGCTTTGTATCGGACCCGGTAACCGTATCGGACTGGGGAGGTGTTGCTATAGAGAGCGTATCGGCCGATACAGATTTGGTTTGGTCGTGGGCCGATACGGGTTGTGAGTTGACAGCGTCAATGTGGGCTTGGTCTGGGCTCGGAATAAGCTTCAAGGAAGTTGCCAAATAGAGATAAAGCTCGGTTTTAAGCAATTGTATCTTGTAAATTAAGTAGTTTAGATCTAATTTGTGGCTTAAGTCTGCCGCCAGGACTTGTTTGTTAGTTGTAGATAAGATCGGGCCCTACAAGGGTTCTGTTGTAACCTCGGGTATAAATATCCCGATAGTTTGTACATGTACTCTCTCTCAATCAATCACACAATCAAATTAATCTACTTTCGGCGCATCGCCAACCCTCGCAAGAGGTTGACTCCTGACGAGTTATTGCTTCCCTAGAGCAAGGTAAGAACTCGTACCCGACGATTTGCATCGTCGGGGCTAGCGTGTCGCTTTAGGCACGTTAAGCCCTGATGATGTGATCGTCGTTTATCGTGTTTTAGCTAACCTAGATGTGGTTTGCTAATTCCATCTCGCCAGCGGTTAACTCGTTTTAGGGTTTGTTGCCGACGATGATTGAATTGGTTTACTTGTTTAGGTTATCTAAGGCATTTACCATCCCCAAAAGCAATCGACGGCTTGATTTTCTTTGTGTTAAGTCTTGATTCACACTTTGAGTTGTTATCGACCTTAGTCCTATTTCGAGATCTAACACGAAGCCTGCTTTCGGTTGTAATTAAGGATAGCGTCGGGGTTTCAGCCGGTCTTACATAATGCATGTGATTATTTATGTTTTTGCATGTGTTTGCCACTTATACATGTGGATCGACGAATATAAACATATCGGTTGCAGGGTGTCTTCAAGATGTCTTTGTGATTAATGTATTTATATGGGCCGATTGGCTTGTATAGGTTTGCACTAGGGTAATAGCTAGTGTGTTTATCTTCATGAAATCCTTATCGGCTGCTTCTAGTAATTTGGCTTAGACATGTTAAAATAGGCCGATGAGATTAGATCTGTTTCAATTTACTTATTATCTTGAGTAAGCCGATACAGCTTTGCCCTATCGGCTGGGTTATAACAATGTGACATCGGCTTATCGGCTGATCGACCATTGTTTTCTGATGTGGTTTACTTGTTTCTTGTTGATTGCAGATCAAATCAACTGGCACGCTCTACGCACGACTAGGCAAGCCAATTTGGACCTGCACTGGAGTTAAGCAGATCTCCCAGGCCGCCGTGGTAACGCGGAACCCGTTTTGTTGCTGGACGGGTCCAAATTCTACGCCAACACGCTTTTGGCACGCCCAGTGGGACCAAGAACGCAAACTCTGCAACCACAACAAATCTCCTCAAGATGTCGAAGCAGGTCGAGATTTCCGAGGAGAACATCGTCCCTGTGACCGCCGACTAGCTCAATGCAGAGCAGAAGGCTGAGATGGAAAGTCTGGTCGAGCAGTTCCAGAATATGTACCTGCAAACATATTCTAGGACTCGGCAAGGTACCTTGATCCAAAAATCCAAGGTAGTTATGCCGAGTCCTGGAGATGGAGCTGGCACGTCGGCGGCGGCGCACGACCACACCGTCAAGACTGAAGATACCGCAGCGCCGACGTTGCAAGATAGGATTGACTCCGCAGTTCATTCTGCGCTAGTCAACCAATCGGGGATCCTGGTGAACACATTGACCAATACGGTCAAATTGATCTTAGATGGGTCGATTCACCAGTACAAGCCTCAGGGACCAATTTTCTTACCAGAGAATAAGTTCCCTGCCTATCGGACCCTGAGGAACGACCTGAGTACGGCTCAGCCGATAGCGCCGATGCCACCCCCATCGGCACAGCCAACAACAACACTGCCACTGGTCCTCACTAATCAGACAGGGGGGAGCCCTCAGCACATTACGGGGGAGCAATATGCTCAATGGACCAAGGGGAAGCAACCAGTGATCGAGCCGATGCAGCAAGTTCCGGTTCACCAACCATCGGCCGGACAGCCACAAGCCCCGGTGTTCAGCAATCCTCCACCTCAAGCTGCATACAATGTGCCACAAGGCTACCAGCAGCACACCGCAGGGCAGTACGGCGCGCAAAATCCTGATTACCACTACCAACCGTACTCCCCCAGGCAGTATCAAGCAGAGGGCTTGCAGCAATCATATCAGCAAGACCTCCCACATCGGCCCGCAGGATACTGGGCCGATATGATAGCTGAAGTGATGCGAGATCAATTCGGCTTGAAGCCCAAGGAGAACTCTACAGTGTATCGGCATTCGTATCCTGAGGAATTTGACAGAGTGCCGTTGCCAGGCCGATACAAGATCCCGGACTTCTCCAAGTTTTCGGGACAGGACAACGTCTCGACGTACGAGCATGTCAGCCGATTCCTAGCACAGTGCGGGGAGGCATCGGCTATCGAGGCGTTGAGGGTGAGGTTTTTTCCTCTATCCTTATCAGGGTCTGCATTCACGTGGTTTTCATCTTTACCCTGCAATTCCATCAGAGGATGGATAGATCTGGAGAAACAGTTTCACAGGTATTTCTACAATGGCGTATAATTGATGAAACTGTCCGATCTAACTGCCATCAGGCAACGAGTGGATGAATCGGTCCCAGAGTATATCCAGAGATTTAGAGACATACGGAACAGGTGTTACAGCCTCAGTTTGACCGATTCCCAGTTGGCCGACTTGACATTTCAGGGATTGCTAGGGCCGATACGCGAGAGGTTTTCCTCGCAGGAATTTGACAGCCTAGCTCAGCTAGCACAACGCATATCGGCCCACGAACAACGATTCCAGGAGGCAAGGAAGTTTGTCAAGAAAATCAACACAGTTTATCAGTATGCCTCCGACGACGACGACGACGAAGATGTTGATGTCGACCTGGCCGAATGGGCCCGGATGAGAAAGCCGACAACTTGCCAATGGGCCAAGAAGGGCGACAAGAAAGATAAATATGACTTCGACATCAACAAGGCCGATAAGATATTTGACCTGCTGCTGCAAGAAAAGCAAATCCAGCTGCCAGTAGGTCATGTATTGCCATTGGCCGAAGACATCAAGAAGAGGAGATATTGCAAGTGGCACAATTCTTATTCACACCATACAAACGAATGCAAGATCTTCAGACAACAGATCCAATCGGCCATCGAGCAAGGCAGGATTAAAATCGATGACGCCAAGCGGCCGATGAAGATCGAAGGACACCGGTTCCCAGTCAACATGGTGCGGGCGGATAGGACCGATGGCAATGCCCATCGGATCGGCAAGCGACCTTATCAGACCTCTGAGGGCCTGATTAGAAAATACCAGCAGCGGCAGGAGGAACAAGCTCAAGACTACGCCGATCAAGACAACTCCTACGACCCGCATTGGGAGTGCGAGTTTTTCTGGTTCTGCTGGAATGAGGGAATGAAGTTGCCATCTATCCAGGAGTGTCCTGCATGCAATGGTGCAGAAGATTCTTATCAGGGCAGCTCAAGCATGCAAGCGCACCGGCCGGCCAAGCAAAGAAAATCTGTTCATGAGAGGTTAGGCCCGATGCACCAAGACCAACAGACCGAAGCCGAGGAACAGGTCCAGAACCCTCAATGGTGCCCAAGCCATGTATTCACTAAGACACAAAAACGGCGGGTTCAGAGGCTAAGGAGGAAAGAACAAATCCAAGAGCAACAGGTGGCAGTAACCCATCGGCCGACCAAGACCAAGAAAGAGTGGAGGATAAAATCCACAGTGGTCACGGCCGATGAGGGCACCTCCAATACAGCCCGGGCCTCTGCGGCTTCAAAAGGTAAACGAGCGACATCGGCGCCTGTTAACATGGTTTTTATACTGCCAGCAGAGTACAGCGTGCAGGCGGCCAATGAAGCAGTGGCCGACGATGAACAATCTTCGGCTAGGCTACAGTTGTCACCAGATCAAGCCATCTTCGACAAGCCAGTTGACGCCAGCTACAGACACTTGCGGCCGCTATACATCAAGGGATTCATCAATGGGCGGCCGATGACAAAGATGCTGGTCGATGGCGGCGCGGCGGTCAACTTAATGCCATACACATCCTTTAGGAGGCTTGGGAAGGTATCTGAAGACCTTATCAAGACCAACATGGTATTAAAGGATTTCGGTGGCAACGCGTCCGAAGCGAAGGGGGTCCTAAACGTGGAACTCACCGTGGGCAGCAAAACAATACCCACCACCCTCTTCGTCTTCGACGGAAAGGGTTCCTACAGCTTGTTGTTGGGACGGGATTGGATCCACGCAAACTGTTGCATCCCTTCAACAATGCACCAATGCCTCATGCAATGGCAAGGGGACCAAGTTGAGATCGTGCATGCCGATCGGACAGTACATGTGGCCAATGCCGATCTCGCAGTATGGGAGATGGAGGGAATCGACTGCTTGTCCGGACGAGTCTGGGACGCCGATTTCCTCAAGGTAACTGACTGCGACATCGAGACGATCGAAGATCAAGACAAGCAGTTACTTTAGCAGAGATGCGCCGTCCGCCGTTGAAGATGAACAAGCTAGTCCCTACACAGATGATGCGGTGGACGAGCTAGATGGCAAGTTGGGACACGGTTTTACGTCGGCCGATGAACTTGAAGAGATTGATATAGGGATAGGTGATAAGCCTAGGTCGACGTACATAAGTGCTAACCTGCCAAAGGAATACAAGAGTAATCTTATAAATCTGTTGAAAGAATTCATGGATTGTTTTGCATGGGAATATCATGAAATTCCAGGATTAAGCCGATCGATTGTAGAACATCGGCTACCAATCAAACCATGCTATCGGCCGTTTAAACAAGCTCCTAGGAGATTCAAGGCCGATATGCATGAAGCTATCAAGGCAGAGATCACACGACTTTATGATGCCAACTTCATCAGACCTTGCCGATACGCAGAATGGGTCTCCAACATAGTTCCAGTAGTGAAGAAAAATGGCAAGCTTAGGGTATGTATTGACTTCAGTGACTTGAACAAAGCAACACCGAAAGACGAGTACCCTATGCCTCTGGCCGATTTGCTGGTCGATGCCGCATCTGGACACAAGGTTATAAGCTTCATGGATGGGAACGCAGGCTACAACCAAATTTTCATGGCCGAAGAAGATGTTCACAAAACAGTCTTCCGATGCCCAGGGGCAATCGGCCTATATGAATGGGTTGTCATGACATTCGGCTTGAAGAATGCTGGAGCTACGTATCAGAGGGCCATGAATTATATTTTTCATGATCTCATCGGCTCTTTGATTGAAGTATACATTGATGATGTCGTCGTGAAGTCACAAGAATATGCTATGCACTTGGCCGATTTATGCAAGGTACTTGAAAGAGCGAGGAAGTATGGTTTAAAAATGAACCCTAACAAGTGTGCCTTTGGCGTATCGACCGTTCAGTTCCTGGGTTTCTTGGTCCACGAAAGAGGAATCGAGATTACATAGAAGAATATCGATGCTATAAAGAAAATCAAACCTCCGACGAACAAGACCAAGTTACAATCTCTGCTCGGCAAGATCAATTTTGTTCGGCGTTTTATATCGAACCTATCAGGAAGAATAGAGCCGTTCACTCCGTTATTGAAGATAAAAGAGGATGAAGAGTTCGTATGGGGTGATAGGCAGCAGAAGGCGCTGGACGATATCAAGGAGTATTTAACTTCTCCGCCAGTTCTAATCCCTCCACAGAAAGGGGTTCCGTTCAGGTTGTACCTATCGGCCGATGAGAAATCCATCGACTCAGTCTTGGTTCAGAATATTGATGGTAAGGAAAGAGCTATTTTTTATCTCAGTAGGAGGATGCTAGACGCTGAGACAAGGTACACACCGGTGGAGAAATTATGTTTGTGCTTATATTTTTCATGTACTAAATTGAGGCATTATTTACTTTCCAACGAGTGTATTGTGGTAAGTAAGGCCGATGTGATGAAATACATGTTATCGGCCCCTGTGTTAAAAGGAAGAATTGGGAAGTGGATTTTTGCCTTAACAGAGTTTGATCTCAGATATGAATCGGCCAAAGCAGTCAAAGGACAAGCCCTGGCCGATTTCATTGTTCAACATAGGGACGAGTCAGTTGCATATGCTGATATCATGCCATGGACCTTGTATTTTGATGGATCCGTCTGCAGACATGGATGCGGTATCGGCTTAGTTATCATATCCCCTCGGGGGGCAAGCTTTGAGTTTGCTTTTACTATCAAGCCTTATTATACTAACAATCAAGCAGAGTACGAAGCGGTGCTTAAAGGCTTGCGGTTATTGCAAGAAGTCGAGGCCGATTCCGTAGAGATCATTGGCGACTCACAACTGGTAATTAATCAACTTTCTGGAGAGTATGAATGCAAAGATGACATCCTAAAAGTCTACAATGAAGATTGCAAGATGTTGCTTCAGGCATTCAGGATCGTAACGATGAGGCATATACCCAGGAAGCAAAACTTCGAGGCCAATGACCTGGCTCAAGGGGCATCGGGATACAGGCCGATGGCCAAGGATGCACGAGTTCAAATCGCCACCGTGGACGCCGACGATTGGAGATTTGCTATCATTGATTATTTGAAGAATCCTTCCCAATCGGCGTCACGAAAGATGAAATACAAAGTATTGCAGTATGTCCTGTTAGATGATGATTTATACCATCGGACGATTGATTGTGTCCTGCTCAAGTGCTTAGGTCCTGAGGAGGCCAAAGTCGTTATGAGCAAGGTCCATGAAGGGATTTGTGGAACACTTCAATCGGCCCATAAAATGAGATGACTGTTGAAACGCATTGGGTATTTTTGGCCAACCATGCTAGAGGATTGTTTCAAGTATTATAAAGGATGTCAGGATTGTCAGAAGTTTGGAGCAATTCAAAGAGCACCGGCATCGGCTATGCATCCCACCATAAAGCTGTGGCCGTTTCGTGGATGGGGAATAGATATGATCGGCCAGATTAACCCGCCATCGAGCAAGGGACACAAATATATCTTGGTGGCTACCGATTACTTCACAAAGTGGGTTGAGGCCGTTCCCCTTAAGAAGGTTGATTCCAAAGATGCAATTCAGTTTGTCAAGGAATATATTATATATCGGTTTGGGTTACCTCAGACGATAACCACCGATCAAGGATCAATCTTCGTGTCCGATGAGTTCGTCCAGTTCGCCGATAGCATGGGCATTAAATTATTAAATTCTTCTCCTTACTACGCACAAGCTAATGGACAGGCAGAGGCTTCTAATAAGACTTTAATCAAGTTAATCAAGAGAAAAACCGCCGAACAGCCGAGGCAATGGTACACAACGCTGGCCGATTCCCTTTGGGCGTATCGGATGGCTTGCCATGGTGCAATTCAAGTGCCTCCGTATCAGCTGGTTTATGGACATGAAGCGGTGCTGCCGTGGGAAACCAACATCGGCTCAAGAAGGATTGCTTTGCAAGACAACTTGACAGCCGATGAGTACCATAATCTTATGGTGGATGAGTTAGACGATTTGGCGCATGTCTGGTTACGGGCCCTAGAGAAGATCAAACGTGATAAAGATAGAGTGGCTCGTCATTATAACAAAAAAGTTATCGCCAAGTCGTTTGAAGAAGGGGATCTTGTATGGAAATTAATAATGCCGATTGGTTCCAGAGATAATAAATTCGGCAAGTGGTCACCCAATTGGGAAGGTCCTTTTCAAATTCATCGCTGTGTTCCTCGCAATGCTTATTTGCTCAAGGGGTTGGATGGCGAGATTTATGGACGAGCTCTTAATGGCAAGTACTTGAAGAAATATTATCCCAGCGTCTGGATCAACTCATGATCGGCCCTCCCGCCGATTTATGATTACAGCCGATGTGTTATGCATCGTCTTTAGATGGCCGATACATACTATCGCCCTTAGTTCAAATTTTATAACATGAGCCCTCATCTTCTAAAATTTGGGGGGCATATATATATACAAGCGCGGAATTTTGGGGGGCATATATATATACAAGCGTAGAATTTTTCAAGGAATTTTCTTCTTCAGAGTAAGATCGAATTCGGCTTCCTGGCCGATGAGGTTGGTTACAGTAAAGGGATATTTGTTTGCAAAAAGGATTTCAGAAGTAATATTCAGACTGGAATTTTTGGAGCAAATTCGGCTATATGGCCGATAAGGTTCATATTTACACAGTACGAGGACAAAATACGCTACATCACCCTATGAAATCTGCAATAGCGGCAATGGCTTTGCGGCGAATCTGCTCAACATCTTCTATAGCCTGGGCATCATCTGCTGCCGACCCTGGGATCGGCTTCAGTGATTTGCTTAGGGTCACAAGATACTTGGTCGATGCCTTGAGCTTTGCCGTCTGGTCTTCTATGGCTTTAGGTGATGCAGCTATTCCGGCTTCGACTTCTTGGATTTCTCGACGTGTTGATACCAGCTTCGATACCAGCTCTGCCTCGAGGCGACGAAGCTCTTCAAGTTTGTGCTTCAAGACAATCGGCTCTACCGCTAACTCGTCCAGCTTGGTTTTATCAACGTTAACTTGGGCCTTGCTGGCGGATAAAGCCGATTCCAGTTGGTCACACTCTCGTCGCTCTGCGAGTCTTTCTTTGGCTTTGTTGAGTTTGAATCAGTATTGCTCCAAGAAGATGGCCGGTGTTAGGACCTCCATCAGGTCTTCAGGCAGTTTGTCTTGAATTTCTTGTACCCTGACCCTGATGGGGGTGCAATCTTCCACCAAGTACTCCAGCGAGGACTCCAGCCGATTGGCGATATCGGTCAGCCGGTTCTTCAGATCATCAGAGATTGGTGCCCTGGCTGTGCTGGGTATCTCCTTGTCCTCATCATCAAGAAACTGGCTGATATCAAAGGAGAACATATCGGCTAGGTTATGCAAATATCAACATGGGTCAAGGTCAGCCTCGTTAAACAGGAACTGGCAGAAAGGGAATCAGAGTAATCCTAGTTACCTGTGCTGGAGCATCGGTGGTGCCCGCATCGGCCTCCCTTTGCTGTGTCGACGCAGTAGGCGAGGGGGTTGGCCGATGTGTTGAAAGTGACGCAACCCTAGGCTGAAAAAGCAGGAAATTGGTAAATAGGGTTATGTGATTAGGAAGATAATGCAAAAAATCAACTCTTACCGAGACAGTCGGAGAGGGTGGTGGAGAAGGAGAAGGAGTCCTCAATCGTGCCTTGGCTCGTTCGCGCCGTTGCAAAGTTGTTTTCTTGGTTCTTGGCAGAGGGGCCGATTGAGTTCTCTCCTTCAACACAGACGACGCCGCAGCCTGAAAAGGATATGAAGTTAAAGTATGACAATACAAGGAGATTATGTAAACACAAAGAAGAAATTATATTGACCTTGCGAACTACGTGTCTGGTCCTTTTTGGTTGCGGGGCATCATCTTGGTCATCGGCCGGTGGGATCTCCGCAGTTTCGGCCGATGGCTCCTGGGTGGTTTCGACCGACGGGTTTTTCTCTTCGTGTGCGTCGGCCGCTGCTGTGTCAACCTCTTCCTCCATTACTTGTTCGTCGAGGAAGTCTTCCAGGGAAGGGTCTAGCTCTTCAAGATCGGCCTGGTCATCGGTTTTAGCCTTCTTGCTGGCTTTCTGCGATTTGTTTTTGGCCGGCGCTTTCCTCTTGGGGTTTTCTTTAGGCATTGGACCTTGGAGAAGCGGCGCCACTTTTGGGGCAGTGAGGCCGATGATGGATTTCAGGATGGTTGACCCTGATGGAGCTATGGCTTGAGCGTAAAAGATCTTCCGTCCACTGTTGCTCACAGATGGAATCGGCTCGTCTGGAACTTGAGGGCTGATGCCTTGGATGAGCTCCGTCACATAAAACCTGGCCGATTGATGAAAAATGTGAGCGGCCCACTCTTGCCACCATGTTTGGAAGTTGATATGGATGAAGGCACTCAAATGCAATCGGTCGCAGTCGCCAAGATTTGGGAGCTCAATTTCCAGCGCTTTACTCATGATCAATGCCGATAGAATAGTGCCTCTGCTCTCTAGGAGCTTATGAAGGTGCAGACTGATGGGGAGTTGCCCGGGCCCGTATTGCCTAGCAGCTATCATTGGGTTGTAAAACTCATAGGATAGGCTAGTGCTTCTTCCCTGAAAGATGCCTACTGGGAGCAGGCACGGAGTGAGGCCGATCATGAATAATTCCCGTGACTCCATGTCATCATTGATCAAGCTCAGCTGGAGGTCGTCAGGGAGTTCAAAATCTCGGTCCGATGTATAGACAAACATGTCCATCCTGGCTGATGGAGGGCCGGTGAAGAATCGGATGAACCATGAAGACATGTCATCGGCTAATTGGTCTGCTCCTGGATAAATGGAGGCTGCTTCTCCATAGGACATGCATCTTCTGCTCCTGGGGTCTTCGTGATCGACGTATTTTGATGGAAAGCGAGAGTCCGATAGGGGTGGCCGATCAACCATGGTGTTAGTGTGAATGGTTAGCCAGAGTTGAATGAACCACCATGGTCCTCCATGTGCCACAGTCTGTTTTAGCATCAAGTCTTGTGTGGAAACATGGAGCAGCCGATAAACAGCTCCCAGGAGGTATCGGCCCAAGGGGATTTGTTTCTTGTCGACCAAAGCCTAAGCCAAGTGTTGACAGTTGGTGGTGGGGCCACAGGTCGATCCACAAAAGACAAATCTCTCCAACCACAATGTCAGGAAAGCTACGTGTTCTCGCTCTGAGACCGATCCCTGTTCCATGTGTTCAGAGATGTATCCGGACCAGCCTCCAATTTTCTTGGTCTTCAATTTGTGACTACTGTTCACCAGGAGGCTGAAGGGGTTGATCTCGGAGTTGATATCCAATCCTGTTATTATCTTGACATCTATAAGGGTGGGGGTCATCGGACCTTGCTTGAACATGAAGGCGTTCAAGGTACTGGACCAGAAGTAGCTAGCAGCTGACATAAGTGGCTCATTCTTCTTGGTATCGGCCAGGGACAGAGTTATGCATTGGCCGATCCCAATCTCGTCCCAGTGGACTTGCTTGGTGGCAGCAATCCTTTTATTCCAGGTTCTGTATCCGTTCAGCTTCGACGGCCACGACCTGAAGGTATGTTTCCATGCAGAAACAATGGGCTTGGCTTGCCTGAAGGGGATTCTGTCAGTCTCGGCGTTGATTAGCCAAGTCGGGTCACAGTCGCTCATGGGGCCTAGCAGAAAGCGATGAGATTTGTCGTCGGTGGGGATTAAGATTTGGTTTTTGAAGACCTAAATCATGAGAATGGCGATGAAGATATAAGACCCGGGGGGCAGAAAGTAAAAACCTAACTTGGAGAAATCGGCGGAAAAGGTAATAATGCGGACTTTGAAGGAATTGACTTACCGCAGGGATCTCGGAGGCGTAGAACGGGGCGGAGGCCATCGTTGTTGTCGGAGGGGTCGCTGTGAAGGGGGTCGATGTTGACGAGACGCCGAGGGGTCGCCGAAGTTGAAGAACACGAAGAGTTTGTTGGATCGGCGGCGAGAGGATTCGAATCTGGATCTGCGCGGTTTTCAGGTTAGATCTAGCAAAGAAGTCGATGAGTTCCTCGGAGCTAATTCCGCCACATTATATAATGAAGCGGAATTGGGGGGCATGTGTTAACGACGGATTTTGGTAATCGACTTGGAGAGAAAAGAGGAAACCGAAGCAGAGAGGAAGGATTGAGTTGGAGTCGGACCAAGCTTCGTATCGGACCCGGTAACCGTATCGGACTGGGGAGGTGTTGCTATAGAGAGCGTATCGGCCGATACGGATTTGGTTTGGTCGTGGGCCGATACGGGTTGTGAGTTGACAGCGTCAATGTGGGCTTGGTCTGGGCTCGGAATAAGCTTCAAGGAAGTTGCCAAATAGAGATAAAGCTCGGTTTTAGGCAATTGTATCTTGTAAATTAAGTAGTTTAGATCTAATTTGTGGCTTAAGTCTGCCGCAAGGACTTGTTTGTTAGTTGTAGATAAGATCGGGCCCTACAAGGGTTCTGTTGTAACCTCGGGTATAAATATCCCGATAGTTTGTACATGTACTCTCTCTCAATCAATCACACAATCAAATTAATCTACTTTCGGCGCATCGCCAACCCTCGCAAGAGGTTGACTCCTGACGAGTTATTGCTTCCCTAGAGCAAGGTAAGAACTCGTACCCGACGATTTGCATCGTCGGGGCTAGCGTGTCGCTTTAGGCACGTTAAGCCCTGATGATGTGATCGTCGTTTATCGTGTTTTAGCTAACCTAGATGTGGTTTGCTAATTCCATCTCGCCAGCGGTTAACTCGTTTTAGGGTTTGTTGCCGACGATGATTGAATTGGTTTACTTGTTTAGGTTATCTAAGGCATTTACCATCCCCAAAAGCAATCGACGGCTTGATTTTCTTTGTGTTAAGTCTTGATTCACACTTTGAGTTGTTATCGACCTTAGTCCTATTTCGAGATCTAACACGAAGCCTGCTTTCGGTTGTAATTAAGGATAGCGTCGGGGTTTCAGCCGGTCTTACATAATGCATGTGATTATTTATGTTTTTGCATGTGTTTGCCACTTATACATGTGGATCGACGAATATAAACATATCGGTTGCAGGGTGTCTTCAAGATGTCTTTGTGATTAATGTATTTATATGGGCCGATTGGCTTGTATAGGTTTGCACTAGGGTAATAGCTAGTGTGTTTATCTTCATGAAATCCTTATCGGCTGCTTCTAGTAATTTGCCTTAGACATGTTAAACTAGGCCGATGAGATTAGATCTGTTTCAATTTACTTATTATCTTGAGTAAGCCGATACAGCTTTGCCCTATCAGCTGGGCTATAACAATGTGACATCGGCTTATCGGCCGATCAACCATTGTTTTCTGATGTGGTTTACTTGTTTCTTGTTGATTGCAGATCAAATCAACTGGCACACTCTGCGCATGACTAGGCAAGCCAATTTGGACCTGCACTGGAGTTAAGCAGATCTCCCAGGCCGCCGTGGTAACGCGGAACCCGTTTTGTTGCTGGACGGGTCCAAATTCTGCGCCAACAATCGGCCATCGGTCTACGAGCACACGACCGACGGACCAACCTATGTAGTTGCATTATTTTCCGTAGGACTTTGTTAAACTTAACCCTTGTCACTCCACCACAGCAGTACCTCGATACTTGCGCTCTCTGGGTGTAGGTATCCTGTTGCACCATTTGCTTATATCAGGTTTATAAATGGTTATCGATGTGGAAAAACTTGGGTTGTGAAAGGTTTACAAAACCCGACTCGGGGAGTCGGTGACTTTGAAAACAAAAAGGCTTTATGGGAGAAAACTTACGGTGCGAATCCTCTCCTGTGTGGTTTGGTTTCGTAGTCACGCATAAGGACCGATTTCTTTGGGTTTTACATCCGAGCATCTCACAGTACGACCACATGGGTAGAATGGGATGCCCCTAGATGAGTAACTAGCTAAAACATAGATGTCTAGCAAGTTGGCAGGTGAGGAGCACCGGTATGGTGGAGTTTACGACAATCTCCTGCAGTGGGGATGTGTCGGGGGTTCATACGGTGGGGCCTGAGTAGATGAGGGCCTGAAATTTGGCCTGACGCTTGGTGGAGAGATTTCACCCATCTGTGTGACACGGGACATTTATAGTTTGGTTAGAGAAAGGCTTTGTCACGAACTTCTGGTACCGGCCAGTATCGGTGTAAGTTTCGTTGCTGCTGACTCTGATTGGTGGTTGCAACTCAGGGATTACCCGAAGCTGCAACGTAAAGGTATATTGTATTTATTTAAAATTTGCGTTGATTCATCATGTTACCGCTGGTACCAGCATCATTATCCTGGGACTGGTACCTGTTTTGCGGTTCCGTGGGAAAGCGGTTCGCCGTTCTCCTGCGGCACGCCCTCCTCAGTGCCATTGGTACAGTGGCGCAGGGGCGGGGTGTGACAAGACCCAAGTCACCAAAAGAAGTTGAGGAGCCGGTGATTGATCAAGAAGAGGATGAGGATGATATGAGTGAGTCACCGGTTGTGAGCAATGATTCGCCACCAAGGGAAAACATGGACATTAATATGGTGTTTACTTTGCCTATGGAATTTCGTGCCGTTGATGAGGCCGGAATTGCTCAACTTTCATTGGGACCTAGAGATGCGGTTTTTGAGAAGCACGATGAGTCAAACCGTCACATGAGACCTCTTTATCTCAAGGGACACATTGATGGGAAGCCGATTTCTAGGATGTTGGTAGATGGAGGTGCCGCTGTTAATTTGATGCCATACTCATTGTTCAAGAAGTTGGGGCGTGGAGATGAAGAATTGAAGAAAACCAATATGACTCTCAACAGCTTCAATGTTGAACCAACCGAGGCGAGGGGTATCTTTTCGGTGGAGCTTACCGTGGGAAACAAGACGTTGCCAACCGCTTTCTCATTGTCGATGTGCAAGGTAACTATAGTGTTATTTTGGGTTGTTGTTGGATTCATGCAAATTGTTGTGTTCCTTCTACCTTGCACCAATGCTTGATTCAATGGGATGGTGATGAAGTTGAGATTGTCCAAGCGGATACATCAGCCGAGGTTGCAATGGCCGATACTTTGATTGAGTGGCAACATGGGAACATTCAATGTTTATCGGGGTTAGATCTTTCTAGTTATGATTTCATTAGTGTTTCTAAGGATGGCTTTGTACCTATTTCTGTAAAGCCGGCTAATATAGCTCGGCTAAATAATGTAACCATGCATTATGAGCAAAGAAGCTAATTTGGAGTGGTTACAAAAGAGGGTATAAGAATATCGGTCTATAAAAAACGATATTGGTGAAACTATAGAAGACTTTGATGAAGTAGAGAAGTTAGGTCAAGGCTTTACATCGGCCGATCCATTGGAGGAAGTAGACATAGGTAATGGCACTATTCCAAGACCGACTTTTGTAAAGAAAGATATGAAAGCCGATTATAAGGTTAAAGTAATCGAGCTACTTAGAGAGTATGTTGATTGCTTTGCATGGGAATATCACGAGATGCCGGGACTTAGCCGTGATCTTGTTGAGCATCGGCTTCCAATAAAATCAGGGTTTAGGCCACATAAACAACCGCCTCGTCACTTCAATTCTAATATCTATGATCGTGTCAAGGAAAAGATAGACCGATTATTGAAGGCAGGGTTTATTCGGCCATGTAGATATGCGGAGTGGGTGTCCAACATTGTTCCGGTTGAGAAGAAAGGGAGTGGTAAAATTAGAGTGTGCATTGACTTTAGAGATTTAAATAAAGCTACTCCTAAAGATGAATATCTTATGCCTATAGCCGACATGTTAATTAATGATACCTCGGGACATAGTTATTAGTTTCTTAGATGGCAATGCCGGCTACAATCAAATCTTTATGGCCGAAGAGGACATGTATAAAATGGTCTTTAGATGTCTGAGTTTTGTTGGTTTGTTTGAGTGGGTTGTTATGACTTTTGGTTTAAAGAATGCCGGTGCAACATATCAAAGGGCTATGAATTTAATCTTTCATGATTTACTAGGTATTATCTTAGAAATTTATATTAATGATATTGTTGTCAAATCGGATGACATGGATGGTCACTTAGCCGATTTGAGGTTAGCTTTTGAGAGGATGCGCCGGTATGGTTTGAAGATTAATCCACTCAAGTGTGCTTTTGGTGTGTCGGCGGGAAAGTTCTTAGGATTCATGGTGCATGAGAGAGGTGTTGAGATTAATCCTAAGAAGATAGAAAAGATTAGAGAGTTTCAAGCGCCGGCATGTAAGAGGGATGTTCAAAAGTTGCTAGGTAAGGTAAATTATTTGAGGAGATTCATATCCAACCTAGCCGGTAAAATCGATGCTTTTGTTCCTATTCTTCGCTTGAAGAAAGAAACCGATTTTACTTGGGGGGCAAAGCAACAAGAGGCGTTCGAGAGTATCAAGGAATATATATCTTCTCCACCCGTAGTAAGAGCGTCTAGAGATGGAGTTTCGTTTCGGCTTTACATTGCCGCCGAAGACAACGTCATTGGTGCCGTGTTGACCCAAGAGAAGGATGGCAAGGAGTATATTATTACATATTTGAGTCATCGCCTTTTGGATGCCGAAACGAAGTATGTGTTTATAGAAAAGCTTTGCCTATGTTTATATTATGCTTGTACCAAATTGCGTCATTATTTGTTATCTAGTATTTGCATAGTTACATGTCAAACCGATGTTATTAAACACATGTTGCAAAGGCCAATTCTAAGTGGGAGAATTGGCAAATGGGCGTATGCTTTGATTGAATATGATTTGGCTTATGAATCATTGAAGTCTATGAGAGACCAAATCGTAGTGGATTTTATAGTAGATCATCATATGGATATTGTTTATGATAATAAGGTCTATTTGCTTAGTCTCACACCTTGAAAGCTTTATTTTGATGGTTCTTCTTGTAAGGAGGGACAAGGTATAGGTGTAGTTTTGTTTTCGCCTAATGGTTCTTGTTTTCCTTCCGCCGAATTTTATTGGATTATCGCCCTAAGATCACGTGCTTATGCTTTTAGATTCACAAAGTTCATCAAAAAGGCAAGGGGGCATGTGTTTACACCCAAATTTGGCACCTAAGGATAAATTAGGAAATTATTGTCAAATTAAGGGAAGTATTGGTTTCCTTCGCAGAAGCCGGTCAGACCACCGTGTATAGGCTGGTCTGACCGGGCAGTGGGGCCGGTTTGACCAGCGGCATGTGGCCGGTCAGACCGGCAGAGTCCGAGTTAGACTCGATTTCCACCGGGTCTCGGGATTATTGAGTTGGGAAACTATGTTCCGAGTTCTTTTGGGATTCTACCCCGAAATTGTTGTGGAAGAGGACCTGTAGGAGGCAAAACCAACCCCTTTATAAGGGCCAAGGCCGGTTTAATTGAACAACCAACAATCTACATACAAATTTTCAATTGAATCGCATTTTCTTTAATACACATCTACTTTTTGCATAGCTTTAGACTTAGTTCGTCCATCTTTATCGATTTGCGCTGTAAATCGTCCGCCGTCGCTGCGAGAGTGCGATATCCCTTTGTAGGTTTGTCCTGTAAACCTTCCGTTTGCCCACGAGATGAGTAGTTATCTCTAGTTTCAATCTAGATTGGCTCCGTTAGCCGTTCTAATTCTTCAAAAACCATCTTGATCTAATTTTTGCTAGATTAAGGTGGTTGACGACTCCATACACCACAAGACGTTTATGTGTCAATAGTGTTAGTAGCTTTTAACCGTACCAGTGCCAACACTAATAAAATGACCCTGGAACTTTAGGTGCTATAAAACCAAAAACGAAAACTTTCCGTACTATATAACCAATGTCTCAAAGGAAAGAAGAGGGGACACAGGGGACACCGTGTGGACCTGCCAGCGCATGCCGTCAGGTCAAGACGGCCATGCCGCTCGTCTTTCTTCGGGCATTATTTTCACAACGGTGATATAACAAAATACACATATATTCTTTTGTAAACATAAATTCTTCAAAGTAATAATATTCAATTGGATTTGTATCTAATGGCCTGTACCTGTCGACGATTGGACCATCCGGTCACTACGCTAGGCCTGTCACGCCGACACAAACAGAATGTTGTTCGTAAAAATGGGCTAGGCCAGATAATGAGTACCGCACCCAACAAATCAAGAAATCGGTCGTCCCACTATTAATATTAACTTGAACGCTCCATCGCCAACTCGTTCAAAAATATGATGCCCAACCTGCCACAGAGCAGCACTGATATGGTAAATATTAATGGTAAATATTAATATTTACCATAACAGTTGACACAGCCATGCCACTTCCAACACAAAGGTTCAAGAATAAGATCGGACATAACTGTGCCAAAAGAAAATGGAAATTCATTGCATAATGAACGACTGTATATCGATACAGCAGGACAAGTAAGATCAGAGATAGTTTGTCTGAGATTCATCAAAAGAAAACAGCTGCGAGCATCCCATGATAGAGCAAAAGAGATTCTTTCTAAATCGGAGTATCAGGACTAGCACTCATTGAACTTCTTATGCACACCCTGGGAATTGGTTTCGCCCGAAGCATCGCACCAATGATCACCCATGACGAAAGGAGACTGCTCCGGTGTGTGGGTGAAGGGGACGAGACCTTGTGCCTGATATATTTGGTCTCAGCATGCGTTCATAGAAAAGGTTTCAAGTAGTGTTCATCATACAGGTCACCCTGGCAACAATTCAAAACCATACATGTGAGTCAGGGTTTCAAAAACCGCCGGGGACCCGGTTACCGCCACCCGACGGTACGGCGGTTACCGGCGGTAACCGCGGTAACCGCGCAAAACCGCGACAAATTTACAAATCGAAATTTGAATTCAAAAATTCGGGCAAACCGCGCGGTTTGGCGCGGTTACCGCGCGATGTGTAATGGGTCGCACAGTAACGGGCCGGCCCATTTTTTTTTCTTTTTCCATTTTTCAAATTTATTCTCCGTTTTGCTCTCAAATTTGAATAAATATTACTCTTTTTTGAGAAATTTCTTCACCATAAAACACTATAAATCAAGCACTACCTTCACCATTTTTTTTGATTTTTTTCTTTTTTTTTTAAATTTTTGAATTTGGACGAATTTTATTAAACCGTACCGCGCGGTACGGGTAACCGTACCCCCGCGGTACGGGCGGTAACCGTGGTAACCGCGCGGTTACCGACGGTTTTTCACACCCTGATGTGAGTCAACTGTAGCATGAGATTGATATCCATTGAGTAAAATGAAGAGCATATTTTTCAGAACATAAACCGTACCACATAGTTGTTATCTTCGCTTTCGGCAACATCATCACTCCTCTCAGAGGCCATTTCACTTTCACTGCTCTCCTCCTTTTTATACGAGTCATACTCACCAAACTTTTCACACACAAAATCTAAGGCAAATTGTCGAATCTTCATGGAGGTACTAATGGATTCAACAGAATTACGCTTCAAGTTCTCAATCAACCACTCAGCCTCCTTTCTGATACCCTGATGGTGCAAATAAATTGATCAAAGTCATGTGACACAAATTTCTGGCAAGTATAACAGAATGTGGTTTGGTGAAGGCAGGCATGCACGTACCAGAAGGGCAGCAGCAATATCAACAGACCACTCCCCACGGAAAATAAAAAGTTCAGCCGCAACGGACCGGATTTTATGGCACAAAGTGTACTCATCATCGGTAAGCATACGGCGCCCATGCCTCAGCCATTCAGAAATCAACTCAGCCTCCTTAGCAATACACTTGAAACCATTTTTTTTTTGCAAATAACCGATACAAGAAACTAGTGAGCCTCTCTTTCAATCACTAAAACAGAATGAATATGGTAATCAATCAGTCAAACTAAACAGCCAGGAGATTGAGATGTACCTCAGCAGCATCGATGCCAAATTGAAGTTCTGTGTCATCTTTTTCTTTAATCGCGATACGCATCCATTCAACAATGCATTCACCCAATATGGAACCACGAATAATACTAAAGGCGTTTACAGTGCTCCACAAGAACATCATGCTGTTCTCCTTCTCCAAACACTTTCAAAGAAAGAAACCATCATTACTTATGCATATCATTCCCAATAAATACTTCAAAGATAAACGGTGTAATTTAAGTGAATTCTGCTGTGGATATAAAGGAAGGAGCTACAGAGAAATTACAAAAACCGCCTGCCATGGCTGCAGTTAGCGTCACAGCAGTCAGCCCAATGAATGAAGCCCCAAAGAATTGTTTCATAGTGAAGCCCCATTTGGATTGGAGGTTTTTGTACAGTGAGTAATATTCCGCATTGGAAGATTTGACTGTACCCAGAATAGGGCTTTTCTCATGACAGTGTAATTATAATTATTTGGTTCCTATTTATTCACGAAGAGGCACAAAATGGATCACACGGTTACATCATGTGTCCATAAAAGTACGTTAACAACAGTTAAAATCATGTTTGTTAACACTTAAAACGGTTGGTATGAATTTTGTATTAGAGTCATCAGTAAATTTGTATTGGACAAATCCAATTACTTGCTTTTTTAGCATAGCATAGTTTCTTTAAAAGAAAAACAAATTTCGGATGACCCAACACAGCAAGCAACTTTGTACTGATTTCGTAGAGATAAGCAGAGAGAGAATTGAGCGGGGGTTACCATGGAGGCAGCATCAGCAAGGGATGCAAGAGGAGCACGACCTCTATGAAAGTAGTAAAACCAGTGAAGGTAGGCATCGTACTGCTGCAAGGCACATAGACTAGTGTTTTTTAAGTCACAAGGAAGTAGTCTGTCCGTTCCCAATGATTTGAATTCGTCTGATTGATTTCGCCATCAGGAAGCCACGAGAGGACATTGGATTGGATGAAAAAAAACAGTTAACCGTGATGAACGGTAGAGGGAAATTAAACAAACCAAAAGATGCTCAAATAACGAATCATTAGTTACCAGGGCAATTTAAAAGATCAAGCGGCGGTGGGGAAGAAGAACATCTGTGCGTCGCCTCAAAATTGGAGACTTGGGCGACTTGTCCTGGACCGGCTGATGCGCCTTGGATGGGATCGGCATCGAATCGGATCTCGCACTTGTCCGACATGGACGCAGATTCGACCTTGCTCGAGGAGGAGGTTAAGGTTTGACAAGTGCGGCGCCGCGGGGTGACAGGGGAACGACCACGCTCAAGTTTACTGATATTCCCCCGCATTGGCAGTCGCAGTCGCACAGGATGAGGATGGGATCTGAGAATGAAGCGGATGGAGTGGAGAGGGAGAGGGAGCGGAGGAAGGAGAGGACCGCCACGACGGCGCGACCGCTTCACCATGGACACCGACCGATCGCTCAAGTGACGTTCGTGACAACCTAGTCATCCAATCTTAACTACTTGGCGGTCCTCTCCTTCCTCCGCTCCCTCTCCCTCTCCACTCCATCCGCTTCATTCTCAGATCCCATTCTCATCCTATGCGACTGCGACTGCCAATGCGGGGGAATATCAGTAAACTTGAGCGTGGTCGTTCCCCTGTCACCCCGCGGCGCCGCACTTGTCAAACCCTAACCTCCTCCTCAGTGTCGGACAAGTGCGAGATCCGATTGGATGCACAGCAGATCGGCCTCGTTGATCCCATCCAAGGCGCATCAGGCGGTCCAGGAGAAGTCGCCCAAGCCTCCAATTTTGAGGCCACGCAGAGGTTCTTCTTCCCCACCGCCGCTGGATCTTTTAGTTTACCTGGTAACTCCCAGCCCTTTTGGTTTGTTTAATTTAATTCCCTCTACCGTTCATTACGTTAACTGTTTAATTTAATTCCTCTTGCATCCCTTGCTGATGCTGCCTCCATGGTAACCGCTCAATTCTCTCTCTGCTTACCTCTACGAAGTCAGTACAAAGTTGCCGTGTTGGGTCACGAAACTCTATCCGAAATTTGTATTTCTTTTAAAGAAACTACTGCTAAAAAAGTAAGTCATTGGATTTGTCCAATACAAAATTTACTGATGACTCTAATACAAAATTCATACCAACTGTAAACAAACATGATTTAACTCTAGTTAACGTACTTTTATGGACACATGATGTAACCGTGTGATCCATTTTGTGCCTCTTTGTGAATAAATAGGAACCAAATAATTAAAATTACAATGTCCTGAGAAAAGCCCTATTCTGTGTACAGTCAAACTTCCAATACGGAATACTCACTGTACAAAAAATGCATAGGGCACTGTTTGGAATGCAGGAATTTTTCTTTGAAAAACCTCCAATCCAATGGGGCTTCACTAAGAAATAATTCTTTGGGTATTTTCACTTTTTTAAGTGTTTGAACCTATGCCCAGCACTGTTGCTTCATTCATTGGGCTGACTGCTGTGACGCTAA
The DNA here is from genome assembly GCA_008326285.1 of Oryza officinalis. Lineage (NCBI taxonomy): Eukaryota > Viridiplantae > Streptophyta > Magnoliopsida > Poales > Poaceae > Oryza > Oryza officinalis. The sequence continues at coordinate 59,005,142 of BDMV01000002.1, read as the reverse complement.
CTGCAGCGTCCATGGGAGGCGTTTTTTGTAATTGTTCCGTAGTTCCTTCCTTTATATGCACTGCAGGATTCACTTAATTAAATTACACCATTTATCTTTGAAGTATTAATTGGGAATGATACACATAAGTAATGATGGTTTCTCTCTTTGAAAGTGTTTGGAGAAGGAGAACAGCATGATGTTCTTGTGGAATACTGTGGAGGCCTTTAGTTGTATCTGTGGTTCCATATTGAGTGAATGCATTGCTGATTGGATGCTTACCGCGATTAAAGAAAAAGATGAAATAGATCTCCCATTTGGCATCGATGCTGCTGAGGTATGTCTCAATCTCCTGGCTGTTTAGTTTGACTGATTGATTACCATATTGATTCTGTTTTAATGATTGAAAGAGAGGCTCACTAGTTTCTTGTATCGGTTATTTGCAAAAAAAAAAAAAATGGTTTCAAGTGTATTGCTAAGGAGGCTGAGTTGATTTCTGAATGGCTGAGGCATGGGCGCCGTATGCTTACCGATGATGAGTATTCCTTGTGCCATAAAATCCGGTCCGTTGCTTATAAACTTTTTGTTTTCCGTGGGGAGTGGTCTGTTGATATTGCTGCTGCCCTTCTGGTACGTGCATTGCCTGCCTTCACCTAACCATATTCTGGTATACTTGTCTGAAGTTTGTGTCACATGACTTTGATCAATTTATTTGCACCATCAGGGTATCCGAAAGGAGGCTGAGCGGTTGATTGAGAACTTGAAGTGTGGTACTGTTGAATCCAGTAATACCTCCATGAATATCCGACAATTTGCCTTAGATTTTGTGTGGGAAAAGTTTGATGAGTATGAATCATATGAATATGATGAGAGCAGTGAAAGTGAAATGGCCTCTGAGAGTGATGATGATGGCACTGAAAGCAAAGATAACAAATACTCCCTCCATTTCAAATTTTAAGTTGTTTTAACTTTTTTGTAAGTCAAAACTTATTAAAGTTTGACCAAGTTTCATTCCTGCTCCAGACTTTGTAGAAGACCTCATGGAGAAGGGATGATGAAGACTACATTTTCTATAAACGCATGCTAGAGACCAAATATATCAGTTGTTTTCTTTTGATGAATTTCTCTTGGACAAACTATCTCTGATCTTACTTGTGCTGCTGCCTATCTCTGTTCTTAACAAACTATCTCTGATCTTACTCGTGCTGCTGCCTATCTCTGTTCTTAACAAACTATCTCTGATCTTACTCGTGCTGCTGCCTATCTCTGTTCTTACTCGTGCTGCTGTATCGATCTACAGTCGTCCATTATGGAATGAACGGCATAGTTATGTACGATCTTATTGAAACTTTGGTTTGGAAGTGGCATGCTGCGTCAACTGCTATAGAGGCTGCTAATATTTACCATATCAGTGCTATGTGGCTGGTTGGGCATCATATTTTTCAACCAGTTGGTAATCGAGCGTTCAAGTCAATACTGGGACAAAACCGATTTCTTGATTCGTTGGGCTACTCGGTCTTCGACCTAGCGAGAATACTTTCCGCCAGGCGTCCGAAGCGCCCGAGGAAAAATCGGGCTGCCTGCGCGCGCTTCCAGTGGGAGGATGGGTGCCTTTAGAGAACAGTTGAGAGGACAGTATGTTGCATGCGCCCAACTTAATTAAAAATCTTCCAATGATCCGTGATCTTGATCCTTTTGTGAGGCCTTCACCTTTCCCCATACAGGTATATTCATTGTTAGCCCCCGATAAGGCTTCCTGCTCATTCTGTTCCACATGGGTGATAAGGAAAGACAACGCCATCTTCTTGTAGTTACCACTTGCTAATTGATGTGTTGACATTGTGCTTCTGTTTCGACATATAGATGCCCTTTTGTTGTCTTCTCCAGGGTGATATATGTAGTTGTTACATTGCTCATCACATTAGTTAGGTTCAGTTTAGTGGTAACATGTCGTGGCTATGCATCTCTTAGTATCCTCGACGTCCTTCCTTTTCCAACAAATTATATTTAATTGGTTTATTCATTGCCCACTATTTTATTGGTAGAATGACAGAGTACAAAATGGATAGATGATGTTTATTATGAACAATCTTATATTGGCAATGTTGATGCATACGTCATCAAAGATTATATGTAAACCTGACAATCTTGCCATATTACCACAAGTCCACAACCAACCTTTGATTTTAGCCACTCCAAATTTACGTTCTTTTATATATCCATTTTGATTGACTTAATTTATTAATCTCTATATGCATTTTTACATAGTAAGCTTATTCTAGGCCCATAGATTAACAACTCTTTATATCATTGCCTTTTTTATTGATTTTCAATTGTTCATTATGATAGAAAGCTATAATATTTATGGTCTTCCTTACCCATTACTATTATGTGATTCATTCAAGCATTTTGGAACTTACTGATAGTGACAGTAGGCATCCTGATATTAAAATATTTATTCCTAATTTCAGGTTTGGAACCAACTAACCATTCATAATAGATTATTAGTTGACACTTACAACTCAATGCAATATGGGGAACAAAAGCAATTGTTGCTTTCTGATGAAAATGTTTTGCAATACCTTCCTGCACTATGAGGTAATTATCTGGAACTCAATATGGAATAGCACACTTCAGTTTTTGTTTGCAAGTCCAGTAGATGGATATATTTTCATACTATATTTCTATGCGTAGTACATCTGCTTATTTTCTGTCCAGGTCCGGTGACCTTCAATTGGGAAGTTTCTTGTTACAGTAAGGAGAGGACGTGGCAACCTTAATAATTTGAAGTGGTTGCATGTTCTACAGAAGAATATTTAGATAGCTTAGTACAAAAAAACATAGTTGGTTTGTATTTAAATAGTCAAGTGGATAACACAAATCTATAAATTCTACAATTCCTTTAAATTCCTGCCATGAAATGCAGATCAGCAACCACATCTCCTTGTGTTAATTTTTCATATATGATTATTTTCTACTGGTTTGCTGAAATGCAAATCAGTATTTTTGTTTTAGGATTGTTATACTTATCCTGGCAATATGGTAGATCATTGGATAGGCAATATGGTAGACAAGCAGTTTTGTCCAACTTATGCTTATTGACAGTGGTTATTGTTCCAAATCTGCAGTGATGTAAGGGGAAACAATCTCACAGGGACCATTCCAGAGAGCATAGGGAGCTGCACTAGCTTTGAGATTCTGTATGTTTTTGCTAAGATTTCAGTGATATTTCAGTGTTCATGAGTTTCAGACACCGTGACGCGAACTTCTTATATGTATTGCAGGGACATTCATATAACCAAATCTCTGGAGAAATACCTTACAACATAGTCTTTCTTCAAGTAGCCACGCTATAAGTGTTCCTTAGTTATTGCAAATCTTCTAACTTGTTATGTGATTTTTCATTCGTATCTTCTCATGCGTATAGATGCTTACTTACAGCCTCTATGTTGTGCCCTTTCTATTCATGTTCCATAGGTCACTTCAAGAAAATATACTGACTGGGAAAATTCCAGATGTGATTGGCCTTATGCAGGCTCTTGCTGTTCTGTGAGTAGAGCACAACATTTCAATCCATAGGTTCAGTAGTTTCTGTATGATTAGATAATGAATTCTTATATTCAAATTTTGATTCTCAGAGACCTGAGTGAGAACGAGCTGGTAGGGCCTATTCCTTCAATACTGGGCAATCTATCCTACATTGCCAAACTGTTAGTATCATCGGACAGACTTGCTTTTTCTCTGAGATTGTTTTCTTATCTTCTCTAACATTTACTGTCACCTTCTTCTTCAGATATTTACATGGGAGCAAACTTACTGGAGTCATACCGCCGGAGCTTGGGAACATGAGTAAATTTAAAATTATGCTGTTCCCATTTGTGGGCAAAATGAGCCGCAACATGTTCTGTATCTGTTAATTTATTATACAACCGTTTTGCTGCACCGTACACCCCAATATACCTTCGTTATATGCTTCTTACTAACCCTATGCATATGTTAGCGTGCGCGGCGTGGCGCCGCGCTTATACTTTTAGTTACTTAGTCCGTCAAGCTATTGTCGTTACTTCAAGAGACGTAATGAAGTGGATTTGTATACTTGCTCTGTTTTCATCTGACTAACTCTAAAACATCCTTGCAATGCAGGTGGCATATAATGTCAATATTTCAGGAAGAGAAATCTATGTGGAAAAAGAATTGCGATATCCTTTTGTGTTCCATGACAGTTTTTTTTTTCAATGATCGTTGTGACAAACATGTAAAGTTATCTAATATACTCCATAGTGTGCAGGGCTATGTTTTCTGTATGAGAGCTGCTTTTGCTTAGCACATGATTTTACATATAGTCATCCGATCAAACGAATCAAAATATATTTAGATCTTACGACATACCTGTATATAAAGGTATACCCTTTTTCACTTAATGCTGAGAACCGTACCTATTTCGAAGCTATGCTATTATTATTATGTCTGATTGGTTACACCAAATTATTTATAATCACACGCAGCGGAGCACGTGATTCTTTCTAGTATGGTGAAATTAACCACGATACAAAGCCCCTATCAACTTAAAAATAAACTCACCAGTTTAGGCGCCTCGACTGCGGCTTCCAACCCGCCCTCTGGCGACATCCTCTTGACAACAACTGGAGCAAATGCCATCTTGGGCATATGCCGGTACAGGTACTGCCTCAGCCGTGGCAAGAATGATGTGTGCCACAGCAGTTCTGCAGTTCCTCGTCCGTCGTGGCATGCTCCATGCCTCCATGCGGTCAGGGGTCCGCTTCCACCTCTCTAGCATAATAATCCATTGACTATACTTAGCCAACCCCTTTACTAATGTCAACTGAAATGCTGAAAAAATAATTCTTAGCCACTTTATTAATGTATCGATAATTCATCAATTGCTCGGAAATATCATTATTTAGAGAAGATATTATCGGAAATAATAAGGTCGTGTTTGACATATCTTCAATCCAACATTTTATGAAGCTTAGATATTCCTAGCTTCACGAATTTATGGATCTGAAAATGTGATTTCGCTGATAACATTTAGATGAATTATTTAATATATATATATATATATATATATATATATATATATATATATATATATATATAATTCAGTGTGGATCTGGGATTTAGAGTTGTGGCACACAGGACCTCAGGTTAATGCATTGACAACTCTGAGCTGCCATGCCTAATCTTGTCGTATGGCTACCAAATCAACGATTAAACAGATTTGTTTTCTTGCAATGGATCGAAATAAGTTGGAGTTGGAAGTACTACCTCCCCATTATTTTCTTCTTCAATTTCAATATTTCCTGAGATAATATTTGCGAGAAACAATATTACTCCCTCCATTTCTTTTATTTTACGCTGGTTTTCATAAATGAAAAGAAAATGTAAAATAATTAATGACCTTAACCTAGAAAGAGGGACAATATAATACCCTGTTCTGTTCTGATTCCAGCTTATATTTGTTTGTCACTTAAATTTTTGTTAGTTGTCCCCGGCGCACAATCATCGAGCCCACAAACATTCCTTTGTTGTCAAACTTTATCCACGATAACATTAACCGGTGCAATGCACGGGCATGTTGCTAGTATGTTATTAATTGGTGAAGTACTCCATCCCTCCATTCCTTAATAAATGACGTCATTCAACGTTTAACCATTCTCTTATTTAATTCCTTTTTCCAAATACATAAATCTTTCTCAAAGTGTTTTTAGTGGTAAAACAACTCACTACAAAATAAATAATAATTACGTAAAGTTTTTGAATATAAAACAAATTATCAAACATGTATTTAAAAGTTAACGGTGTTATCTATTTGAAAGAAAAAAGATGGATTATATTAGTAAGATTTTTGTTATTATCGTAGCTGACGCTGAAAAAAGTGTATATATGACGTGAGTTCAATAAGCTGGAGTAGTAATTTACCTAATCATGGACCGAAACGAGTCGAAAATGGAAAAAGTTTGTACCAAAGGAGTATGCTAGCTCTTCTTTTTTTTCTTTTCTCCTTGGCACCCCGTGCCAGCCACCAGCTTTGCCAGCAGTTATGTACGAACCGTCGGCGTGTTGACAAGTTGGCATGCGCCACACAAGTGTAGCGCCTGTTCCGTCGTGACGTTAGCGGAAAAACCTAATTAAAAAAACCCTAATTGCGAAAATTGTCCTTCGTTCGTGCTTTGCGTGTGTGCCAAGGTCTCGTTCCCCTCTCTCTGCTCCCAGTTCGAATCCTGGAGAAAAGAACCATCCCAAAATTCAAATCCAACCTCCAAATCCGTCCAAACCAATTTTCTCGGCTAAAGTCTAGTTCGCGTCCCTTAGCTTCCCTTGGACCGCCTCCCTCTCGGTCGGCCTGTATTCCTCTTCCCCTCCCCCAGCCTTTTCCCCCCCTTGGGCCGCGCCGGCCCAGTCCGCGCCGGCCTAGGCCACGCCGGCCGCTCCCGGGCACGTGCGGCGCACGTGCCGCGGTAGAGCCCGGCCGCGCACGCGCCTCCCTCTCTCTCTCCCTCACGCGCGCGCTGCTCTCCCGTGCCCTCTCTCTCCCGCAGCGCTGCCGCCGCCTTGGGGCCTCGCGCCCGCGTCGCTCCAAGCCGCTAACGGCCAAGCCAGGGCGCGGAGCTCGCTCCCCCGCCCGTGCCGCCCCGGAGTGGCAAGTCCACTCCCCTCCTTTTCCTCTCCCTCTCCTCCTTTTTCCCTTCCCGGCCCGGCGATGGCTGCCGCCGCTCGGGCGCCGCGCCGGCGACCGCGAGCCCGCGTGCGTGACCGCGCCGCGAGCCTTCTCCGCGAAGCCAAGGGCCTGAGCCACTATAAATCCGCCTCCCCCTCCCACTCGGCCACGCTTCTCTCCGCCGCCGAGCCCACACAAAAAATCGCCGCTCCGTCGCCGCGCCATTGTCGCCGCTTCTGCCGTCCGCCGCCGGAGCTCGTGGACGCGAGACGTGGACTCCGAGCGCCGCTCCTTCCCCTTCCTCGGCCCGAGGCCGAGACGGTCACGTCTCGCGCCGTCGGCCTTTCTTCACGGCAAACCGCCTCCCCGCGGTAACTCCCCCTCTCTCTCTCTCCGTTGTCGTCCCCTCCCCTAGGCGCTAGCTAGCTCGCCGCCGTTTCTCCCGTGTGCGTAGACGTGGTAGAACAGCCGTTAGCTCCGTCGTGGCCACCCTCGCTCGCCGCTTCGCCGCCGCTCGGAGCCGAGTTCTCCGCGCCGTCGCCCGCGCTCTCCGGTGCCGCGCCGCCCCATCCGACGCTCGGGACGAGCTCGTGGACGCCGGCTTGAGCCCCCTCCCCGCCGAATTTGGCCCCTCTCCTCACCGGCGAATACCCCCTCTTCCATCGCCGGCAACGAGCGCCGCCGAAATCCGCCGCCACCGAGCCCTCTCCGGCGCATCCGGGCCGTTGGCTCCCCTCCCCATGCGCCGCCTTCCGCTCCGGTGCCCTCCCCCTCGCCGGGCTCGCGCCACACCGTCCCGGAGCCCCGCCACCGTCGCGCGCCATTGATGCCGGCGCCCTCTTCTTCCTCCTCTGGCCGCCGACGTGGCGCCACGTCGATGCCACGCGAGCGCCAGCCGCTGCCCCCCCTCCTTGCGCCTTGCCCCCGTGAGCCGGGTCGCCGACAGGCGGACCCCGCTCGGGACCCTACTCGGTGGACCTCGGTCCACCGATCCGTCTCGCCCACGTGGGCCGCGCCACGGTTTGGCCCACACGGCCTCTCCCCTCACGGCCGCAACGCCCACTGGGCCACGCCCCGCCAGCCGGGCTGTCCGGCCTCTCCCCGCGCCACGCCGTCCGTGGACCGCGCTCCCGCTCGGCCTTGGGCCGCCTTCCCGCGCGCCGGCCCGCTCCACTCGGCCGCGCTCGCGCCAGCCCTCTGGGCCGTGCCTCGCCACCGGCCCAATTGCCCCCGCGCGCGCCTCGTTCGGCCGCGGGCCGACTTCGCTCGTGCGCCGGCCCGCGTGGCTCGGTAGCGTCCATTCTTGCCTTGGGCCGCACCTAAATTCCCAAAACAAAGTTCAATTCATGTCCCTCCTCCTTTTCTTTTTCAAAGGATTTATTAATTCTTTTCCCTTAGTCAGCAAATCAAGTAACCTTAGGAAATTCATATCTCCCCATCCGTTTGTCCGATTGATTCCATCCAACTTCGAAAATTTCTCAAAAATCGAGATCTATCTAATGGCACAATTAGTGGTCATTAATAGGGTTCCTTTTGACCGTGGTGTTGAGTCACCTCACTTCACGTGTAGCTTCGGAGCCAGAAGACTCGCAGTGCGCGGACTTTGAGGAGGAAGCTCAAGATCTCGAGCAAGGCAAGTCACCTTGATCAATTGAGCCCATAATTTGAAATTAAGTATTTTCCTTTCCGCAAGTTATGCATTCCCTAGGTTACACATGACACTTTGGCCGCGGTTTGCGATACAGCCGGCAGGCCCTACCCACTTGCTGCATTTGACTTCCTTGATTGTTGAATGACCTAAACACCCATTGTCTCCTGTTAGGTTAAGTCTCAGTATTCGTACCCCGCGTACGAATATCGAGGCTTCCTTCAAAATTTAAAATGATCAACTGGGTGAAACTTAGGTTTACAAAATCCTTGAAAAACCCGACACTTGGGTCGGTGCCTTGCAAATAAAATTGAGTTTCCAAAACTCGCGGCGCGGGAGACGTACAGGAGGTACGGTCTTCCCGTTCTCGCCTTAAGGACCGATTCCTTGGGAATTACATCCGAGCATATAACAAGTGCGACCACATGGGTGAATGGGACACCCCTGGCTGAGTAACTAGCTAGGCCAGGGAAATCTTGATGCCAAGGGACAAGTGGATTCGCCGGGGTGGTGTCGGGGAGGACCCCTGGGCTTCCTAGCACAGCTTGGTCTAGGACCTAACCTGGTGTTGGTCCGTGGGACCCCTCCTGTTGGCATAAGATGACCCTGAGTCGGCTTTCGAAATGCCTTGTCGTGAAAACCTCAAAGTCGCCAGAAGTGGCCGCGTTGCACGGGCTGGGTGACTCGGGTTAGTAACGTCGTGTGGGTAAAGTGTACCCCCTCTGCAGAGGTTAGCAAACTGTTCGAACAGCCGTGCCCACGGTCATGGGCGGATGTGAGGTGATTCCTTAGCGTAGCTTTGATGACTACTTTTTGAACTGCTGTTGGTGTAAGGAAACCTCTTTCTGTGTTTGGCTTGTGGCTGTCGGGAACAGCCGGACTCGGGAAGTCCGTGTAACGATTGGCAGGGAGCCATTCGTGTTGACCAAATCAATTCATACATTTCACTACTCCGGTCGGACGAGATACACTTTCTCGCCTGTGCCGTTGAGAAGCACTCACTTAGTTGCTTCCGAAGGTTTAAACCAAAATCGAACGCGAAAATAACCAGCTCTTCTTTGAAGCTTGCATTAAACACATAATTCCCTTGGCTTGCTGAGTACTCCCGTACTCACCCTTGCTCTATATACTTACCCCCTAGTTCTCGAAGAAGAAGAGATGGACCCTGCTGATGAGGAGTTCTTCCAGGAGCAAGCGGACTTCGAGCTGCAGTAGGGTTTCGGCTTAGTTCCCAAGTCATGCTTGTGGCTTTGGGCTAGTCTCCGCTTCCGCCTTTTTGTAATGCAGTTGCGAACTCGGGGTCTGTCCGCAGTTCCAACCTTGGTTGTAATCCTACTCTTAATAAAGAGACCTCTGTCGCTGTGATATTCATTCTTTCTGTTGTACCAGCACTGTTTCCTGGGACTGGTACAGGTTTACAGGTTAATTTGGCTCGCCTTACTCTAGCTTCCGTTCGGGACTAGTTTGGGGCATGACAACAAGGCACAAGAAAGAACACACATCAAAAATACTAATACTAACATCTAACAATAGAAAAAAAAAGTCTTCACGTTTGTTCTCATGACGTATAAATTTTCATATTAATCGGAAAAAAATCGAGCCTATATAAAATTACAATTTAAAATAGCTGAAATTCGGAATTAGAAAACAGAATCTTTGAAAGAGGAGGACTAGAGTCCATCTAGGTATACAATTTTGTAGATAATTAAAATTCGGAATTAAAAATAAGAAAAGCTCTCGCGACGTAGAAATTCTCATATTAATCAGAGAAAAAGAAAAATAAGTCCACATAGAAATACAGTTTAACATAACTAAAATTCGGAATTAAAAAAAAGAAACTTTGGAAGAGGAGGACTAGACTCTATACAGGTATACAATTTAGAACTAATTGAATTTCGGGATTAAAAAATAAGAAAAGCTCTCACGGTGTAGAAATTCTCATATTAATCGGAGAAAAAGAAAAAAAATCGAGTCCACGTAGAAATACAATTTAAAATAGCTGAAACTCGGAATTAAAAAGAATAAATTAAAAGTAGAGGTTAGAGTACAAATAGAAATACAATTTAAAAATAACTAAAATTCAAAATTAAAAAAAATAAAAAATATTGAAAGAAAAGTCTAAAATATAATTTAGAAATAATTAAAATTTGAAATTAGAAAAAAATATTGAAAGATGAGTTTAGAGTCGGTATAAAAATACAATTAGAAATAACGGAAATTCAGAACTAAAAAAATATATATATTGCAAGAAGAGTCAGCTTGTATTCACGAGCTACTGTATTGGCGACAGCTTAAAATTCAACCTCAACGCTGGAGCGGGAGACCGTGCTCATCTTTTGGATGACCGAGAGATGAGGTATCACCCAAGAAAACAACATAACCAAACGTGGAGCACCGTGTGTCTAGGCAACCGGCTCTGTCAGCGTCGGAGTAGGCAACAAAATCAGTACTGGCAGACTTGTATACATGCAATCCATAATCCAACGTGCCACAGACTTAGCGAAGGATCCGCCTAATATATAGCAGCAAGATGTGGCATGCACGTGAAGACAAACTTGTTGAGCCGTATAGGATATATATGTTTGGGCGAGTGAAAATGAGGTACTTTAAAGCGCATCGGCAAGGCTCCCGTAATCGGTAGGATCAGCCACTGGATCAGATGGATTTGTTGCGCTTTGTCAAGTTCGGGTTCTTCATGTACGCTCCATAAATCCTTCTTGTTTCAGCTAGTACTTTTTGCAGCTGAATTATTTACGGTGAAGAAACCGTACGTGCATATGAGTATCCTTAGCACGAAATTGCAGATACCACATTCACAGCCCAACCCAGTGACACTACTAGTACAATACTATAAATAATACAAGCAAATTTGGTGATTGTGAAGTGATTTATTTTATATCCATCGTACGTATGTGTGCTATGTCATTTCATTTGAGCTTAAGCTAAGCATATGCCGATGGAGAGGGCAGCATTATCATATCAAATGATGTTCATGTTTTGACATTAATTTGCAGCTGCAGCTTAACCCATCAGAGAACGGAGGACACAGACAGAAACAGTAGCTGGGCTAGCTCACTTGACAAGCCCTAAGCTGAGGATGCCGAAGGATGTGTGCGGCCAATCCTTGTCCTTGGCCTTGATCAGCATCGCCCTGCCCCATGACACCCAAGCTTCCCATGGCATCCTCTTGTCCCAGCTGCTCCCCCACTCCAGCAACAGCTTCACCCCTGCCTCTATCTGCTCCTCTGCCTCCTCATACATCTCCATGTTGAGAAGCAACTGAGCAAGAACCAGGTGAGGCTCTCCTACAAACGGGTTCTTGGCAATGCACCGCCCTAGTAGCTCCTCCACCTTGCGCCAATCCGTCTCATCCTCGCCGCCGCTGCAAATTGCATCCCAGTAGAGGTCCCGTGCCGCCTGCTGGTCGTCGGTGCTGAGCACCTGGGTGCAGCCATTGAACACCGGTGGGATCACCAGCTCCATGTCCTCGTCTCGGGCAGCAGCAGCAGCAGAAACAGAGTCATCGCCTTCTTCTTGGCCATTGTTGCTATGCTTTCGTTGAGCTATGTATATCTCTTCCTCACGAACGATGAGGTTGTAGAGCGCGCCCATGCGGGATATGGAGGTAGTCCAGAGACCGGGCTTGCCGGTGCCTGGCCAAAGCGAAGTCCAGGTGTTGCCACTGAACTCGAGGAGGCCATTGGTGTTGTCAAAGAGGCGATCCTGCCAGTCGAAGAGCTGGTCACTGAAGTCTGCCATTGTCATGAGAAGGAAGGTTGCGGCGATACGCCTCGACAGTGCCACATTCTCGCCAGTCCTTCCAATTCAAAGTAGAGACGAAAATCAGGTGCAGTCTAGATCGAAATACGTAGAACCAACTTTGAAATGCAATTAAGTTTGTTTGCTATGGCCTATGGGGTTACGAAAACTGGTTTGCATTTGCATTGTACTACATGTAGTTATCGTCTTCACGCACTGTGGATTACAGTTACTTGTGAATGATATGATCTAAATTGTAAGTGCTTCAATATCATCTGTACGTTATTATCGCAGCAGTAAACGAACTAAATACTCCCATGTTTACTGGATATCTCCCCAAATTTTTATTGGCACTTAGCTGCCAACATGAGCTTATGTTCTTGTATTGTCAGGTATAATAATAAACAGTCTGTAAAATTGTCAAGACATCTTTCTGCCAAATCCTCTGAGTATAAAACATGTATGAGAAGATTTTGTCATGAATTGTTAAGGGTTTTTTTTTCCTGGTATATGCTGTGATGGACTCTGTCCGATTGATTCTTGACCACACGTTCTGAATCGAACGGTTCCCATGAACTCAGCTGGGGTGGGAGAAATATTCTCCGAACCCCATCAGGTGCTGAGCAGTAGAAAGAAGATTTATTGTCACTAACAAACTAACTCACCTGATGTGCTTGACAGTGATTCCGTGGGGCGGGAGGAGGCGCTGGATCTTGAGACGCCACGCCTCGCCGTCGTGGAACAGCCCACGGCGCGCGTCCTGCAGTGACGCCTCGGAGCTCGCGAGGTCGGCGACGAGGTCCTGGTCGGCGTAGTGGAAGAGCAGGTCGTCGTGGATGAGCTGGTGGCGCGGCACGACGCAGAAGAGGTGGACGAGGCGCTCTGCGGCGGCGCCGACGATGGGGCGCACGTGGTCGCGGCCGACGTCGGGTTCGAAGATGGCGAGGTTGACGTAGGAGTTGGAGTATGCGGAGTGGTAGAGGCCGCAGCGCGCCACGGCGTCGGGCGCGCCCCAGAGGCGGAGGATGCGGTGGACGTCGAGGAGGTGGGCGAGGAAGGTGCCGTGCTTGTGCCAGCACTCGCCGGCGCCCGCGGCGCGCAGCACGGCGGCCAGCTTGGGGAGCGCCGGGTCCACCTGCTCCTCCTCCCCGCGCAGGAAGGGGCGCGCCGCGTCCAGCGCGGCGGCGAGCGAGCCATCGCGGTGCGGCGTCGAAGGCATAATTTGGCTAGGTGCGGCAGCGAGGAGCCGAGGAGTGAGGGCGAGAGAAGAGATGGTTGGCAAGTTGAAGTTGTGCACGATCGAACCGCTTTGTTAGTCGCGATTCCGGTGGACCGGATTAGTGTGTGGTTCACATCAAATCAAATCAAACCTGGTACGAACAGATCTTTTTATTTCCTCCATTGGGCTATGGGCCTCAACCGGGCCGAATCATCCCTTCTCTCTGGGCCACAACTGGGCCGTAATATACCTCAGTCACCTTCTCACTATCACTGCTAGTAGGAATTTTTTTATTTTTAATTTTATTTATTAAAAGATTTACAAAAATAATTTTTTGTTTCGAAAATTTACAAAACTAGTCGCCCATCACTCCCTGGGAGGGCGTTTTTCTCAAAATCGCCCTCCCAAAGAGCGATTTATGTGACGTGGCAGACGACCGTTGGCCGAGGGGCAACGGCCGTCCAACGGGGGACGTGAATTTTGCAAGCGGCCCCCTCGCCACTCTCTAGGAGAGTGTTTTTTCCCTGTGGAGGGCCGCTTGCACAGGGCAGCGAGGGAGGGTGGCCTTTTTGCAGGCGGCCCCCTTGTCACCCTCTGGAAGAGCGATTTTTGCCCTCCCAGGCCGCCTGCAAAACCGAGGCCGGTCTGGTATTTTTGCAGGCGGCTCCCTTAACGCCCTCTGGGAGGACGATTTTTTGAAACCCGTATATAAAGGTCCTTCCCCTCTCCAAATTTTCATTATATTCACTCAAAATCTAGGGAAAAAAAGGAGAAGGGTGAGGGAGAGCTGAAGGAAAGCGGCGAAGCTCTGTCCATTTTCTGACTCCATAGTAGGTAAATACAGTATTGTCTTTGAAATTTTTATTGCATTTTAGTTCTATTGTCATATATTTTAGTAGATCTGGAGCACACTGTATGTTTTTATATTTTAAGAACAAAGGCATACGACATATTTATAGAAATAGAGACTTATGACATAGTAATATATTTGAGTTATATGATACATCTAGAGCACGTATCCGATTTGTAGAATTTGAGACCTAGGACAGATAATACATTTCCAAAAACTTTAACTTATGACGTAGTACATATTGATGAATTCGACATTAGATCCGGTGGTTATGTTTCAAATTTAGTTAACCTATTCTTTTGTTTCATTAAACAGAATGTCAAGTAAGGTCATGTTTTAGTTAGTACACGGTCAAGGCAACCTTAGATTTGGTCTAGATGGTGTTGATCTGTCAGATTTTAGAATGACATCGAAGGGCATCGATAGGTCTGGCGCGAGAACATTTCAGTCAATTTATAGTTGGTTGCTGCGAGGATTTAGAGTAGACCTAGATGTGAACACAATGTCAGTATCTGTTGTAGTGAGTCATGCAACAGAAGGTTATTTTTGGGAACTAATGCGCATGGATAGCACTGATGCTTGGAGACGGTATGTGGAGATGACTTTTGAACGGTCATGGCCCCTTGTTATTTTTGTTTCGGTGCATGAAAATGATAGAAATCTTGGAATAGAAACCGAAGATGTTGATGGTCCTAGCCATGTGGGTGATTGTGTTGGACCATCAAACAATGAGGAAAATCAAACAAGGGTCATGCAGGCCATGGGCGTGGCAGATGAGGGGGAGATAGTCGGTACAATCGTCGATGGAATGGAGAGGGAAGATTCGGATAACGAGCAAGCGGAGGGCGACTTATTATCCGATGAGGAAGATGATGTAATGCCCACTGATTGGACAAAAGAGGACTTCTCAGAACTTGTTATCTCGGAGGGGCATCATATACCCTGGGAATACAAGGAGAACGAGATAATTCAGGGTGCTAGGTACGCTCATAAGGAGGATATGAAGGAGGCGGTGAAGCATTGAGCGGTCTCATTGCAGAGAGAGTTTAGGGTGGTCAAGTCAACCAACTATGTGTACGAAGTAAGGTGCGTGAGGAAAGATTGTCCATGGCGTGTTCATGCATATAAGGGTAAATGGTTTGATTATTGGAAAGTTAGCATAGTGACCGAGTACCAGTGCCACTTACAAGGGGTGGAGAAGTATCACCGCAACATCACTACAACTTTTGTTGCAAGTGAGATGTATAGCAGTGTTGTCTCCAACAATGACTTTGAACCAAGATCAATTATTAGCCACATTGAAAACAAATTCAAGTACACCATAAGTTATGCCAAGGCCTGGGAACCAAACAAAAGATTATAGAGATGAGGTATGGCACATTTGAAGCATCGTACGATAATTTGCCTCGTCTGTTAGCCAGCATTGCCCAGAGGAATAGTAATACCTACTATGACATGCATACATTTCAATCGGTTCATGATCCTACCAAGAGTGTGCTGCAAAGAGCATTTTTCTCATTGGGTGCTTGCATCAACGCTTTTGTGCATTGTCGTCCTGTACTATGCATAGATGGAACATTTCTGACCGGTAAATACAGAGGTCAGATATTGACAGCGATCGGTGCTGATGGGAACAATCAGGTGTTACCGATGGCTTTTGCATTTGTAAAGAGCGAGAACACTGAAAGCTGGTACTAGTTCCTGAAAAGAGTGCACATCACAGTTGTGCGTATGAGACCCAATGTTTGCCTTATACATGATCGCCATGCGGGCATGTTGCGGGCTATTGAATACCTGAAGAACGGTTGGGATGAGTAGGGAATTCCAGCTAGGTGGCCCGATGTTCGTAGTAGGTGGTGCTTGCGTCACATGGGTGCTAATTTCTACAAGCAATTCAAGAACAAGCATCTGACGGATCTTTTCAAGAGGCTCTCTGCACAGAATCAAGAGAAGAAATTTAATGAGTTGTGGAGAAGGTTGGATGAGTTGACAACTAAGCAAACAGACAAGCAATCTCGCCGGACACAAGCTGAAGTTGACGAGCCTCCCGTACCTCTTGGTGCACTGCATGACGATCCACCCACAATGAGAAGGAGGTCGGGATCATCTATCCGAAATTTCACTCATTGGATTGAGAACGAACCAAAGGAGAAGTGGTCTCTGCTGTACGACACCAATGGTTCTCGATATGGCATAATGACAACTAATCTGGCCGAGGTTTACAACTGGAAAATGCGAGGAGTGTGAGAACTCCCATTGGTTGGTATTGTCGAATTTATCCTTCACGGCACACAGGCCTACTTCAGGGATCGATACAAAAAAATTGGTCCCTCAATAGCAGATAACAATATAATATTTGGCAACGTAGTGACCAAGTACATGGAAGATAAAATAGCTAAGGTAAAAAGGCATCGAGTCATTCCTCAAGGCACAAAAGTACACCGGTATGAAATAATGTGTGTTGATAGGAGCAGGCGTGGTATCTACCACACGCAAGCCGTGCAGGAATGTGTCCTTAAGGCCGATGACGGATGCAGTTGCAGCTGTATGAAGCCAAAGCTTCGACACATGCCTTGCTCTCATGTGCTTGCCGCAGCCGGTGATTGTGGCATACTTCCCGAAGTGTACGTGTCACATTATTTCAGGAAAGAAGCAATCTTTCATACATGGAGTGAGGAGACATATGGATTCGGGATCTCAGGATCTTACACAACTCTGAGGCCCCAAGTTTTTTACATTCCGGATCCATCCAAGCTAAGGGTGAAAAAGGGCCGGCATCAGACAAGACGCATCAGAAATGACATGGACGAGGCCGAAGCTGGTGGTAGGACTATACGTTGTAGCAAGTGTGATCAGCGCGACCACACTTACAAGAAATGCCCGAAGACTGCGGAGGGTCCGAGCGTCGCGGATGTCGGTCCATCTGGAGAGGCAGGTGATGGAAGCCGACCACCTGGAGAAGGAACAACAAACAGGCGAGCACGTCCTAGGCGTCCTCGTGCGGCAGGGGATGCGATGGTATAACATTGTCAGGAAACCATGATGTAGACCAATAATGTGTCGTAATGAGTCCTCACATTAATTATTCGTATCATGTAATTTTAACGAATCTTGTTGTAAATCTGCCGTTCGTGAACCATGCAGAACTTGGTATTCAGTATACACTAGAAATTGAAGAATGGATCATAACTACATGGTCACATAAAAACAGTATTCAGTCGGCCTCAAGCCCTCAACTTACATTTCTTTCTCACTAGAGCCCGTGTTTAGATTCAAAAAGTTTTTGAAAAAAAAACGTCACATCAGGTCACATCAGATATACGGACACACATTTGAAGTATTAAACATAGTCTAATAACAAAACAAATTACAGATTCCGCCTGTAAATTGCGAGACGAATCTTTTGAGCCTAATTAATCCGTCATTAGCAAATGTTTACTGTAGCACCACATTGTCAAATCATGGTGCAATTAGGCTCAAAAGATTCGTCTCGCAATTTACAAGTAAACTGTGTAATTGGTTTTTTTTTTCGTCCACATTTAATACTTCATGCATGTGTCCAAACATTCGATGTGATTGGTTTGAAGTTTGAAGTTTGAAGTTTGAAGGGAACTAAACAGGCCCAGAGTCTCGAACAACAGCCAACCCTTCACATAGGACTGAATTAGAGCAATCTGACACGTGTTGAAGCCTGATTAATAGGACGAGTAACGAGACTAATCAGTAAAATTGATATGACGTACTCCATCCATCCGTTTCATATTACAAGTTGTTTTGATTTTTTTTAATTATTTTTAAAATTAAATTAAATTTATAAAAAAAATATAACAACAGTTTTAATACAAAACAAATATATGATAAAAATATATTCAATGTTATTGTAATAAGATTAATTTGGATTTTTAAGATGCTACTAATTATTTTTATGAACTTAGTCTAATTTAAAGAAATTTGACTATTAAAAAAATTTAAAGCTACTTATAACAAAAAAAAACGGAGGGAGTAGTACATTTTGCCTTGCTATTCTTTAGTACTTGACGATTAGATGATGATTGCCAATCTTGGTTTCTCTTATCTCAAGTTAAAAGTTGGTAGCTTCTGTCAAGCTTTTTTTCTTGCAGCTGATGGTTTCACAACTAAGGAAAGGAGCTGAAATTCTTAAATTACTGTGAAGTGTACTGACATCCACTCAAAAGGAAAATTCTTGGTCTGTCAGAGCATGACTTGAAGCGTCTCCAAACGGCTGAATTACCAGATCTTATCCAAATTAGGGATGAACTAAACCTTATCTGAATGACACTAGCAGTATTGTAGCGTGAGAATTACTGCACATGATCATTGTTGCATTGGTGACTTACAGCAACCGTTGCTACTCCAAAATCCAGTGGACAGAGGTTATCTGGTTATGCTATGCTACAACCACAGTCCGGTGTGTCTGTTTGCCTTCTCCAGAAAGCTATGGTTCACGAGAATTGCTATTCATCCGACTGAAGTGTACTACTCACATACGACTAGTATACACACAGGCATAGCTGCTGCTTGCCGGGCTCATACGGTAAAAAACCTGAGCACAGTGATTGGTGGACGTGGTTGAGTTGGATGTGGGTAGTAGGATCCAGTCGTACGTATAGCATGATTCATGGTTCTCACTTGCGTTTTCAGTTTCACTGAAGAGTACAACACGTATTGTGTTTTCCAAGGAAGGAACAAGCCTTTAATTTGTGCAATTACATTGACCCGGTAGGAGTGGGGGTAAATTCTTACTGTAAAACGAAAATGGTGTGAAGAGTGGGACCCACAGGTCAGCCTCATCTGCTTTCCCTCCCCTTCATCTCTTTAAAATCGGCAAAGCCCTTTCACGTTTCGGTGCCATTTCGCCTCCTCCTTCTTCCTCCTCTTCACCTGGGTTTCGCCCCACAAGGCCGGTAAGCGACTCCTCCAACTCCATATCTAGCGGCCAATGGATTTGAACTTGCCGTGCTTGAATCCCTCTTCTTTAATTTCGCTCATCCAATCCCAGTATCCCACTCGATCGGTTTTCACTGATTTAATTGCTCCGATCGTCTCCTGCCCAGTTTTTTTGCGGTTCCTTCAAATATTCCTGAATATCTCCAAGGGCAGAGGCAAAAACGCGATTCCTTTGTGACCAATAATAGACGGAGCCTGATTGGTTCTGGATACAGTCAAACTGTTCGTCCTAACTGAAGGTTGACTATAGGTGCAATCAGGTGCTAGCAGTTTCTTTTTGTTATCTTTTTTTTAATTACTGAGAAATGGAAAAGTGTGAAAAAAATTAATTAAATTCATGAATGATTCATGCAAGAAGAGGAAAAGTGCGAATTCTAGTTGCAAGATCGTTGACGTGTCGTGGTAAGGCATGTGAGCTTGCAGCCAGTACTTTGGTTGTTTGATGTCGATGTGATGCTCGTGACTCACTTAATTGCTTCCCTCTCTTGGTTGGCACTTAATAATAATTCACTAACTAAATCACCGCAGTTTAATTAGCTAGCATATTCAGTTTCTTTCTCTCTTTCTTTCTTTCTTTCTTGAATCTTCCCCTCATTTCCCTTTGCACCATTCATCTCTGCTCTCTGCAAGACGTGGCACCTTCCTCCTTGTGTTCTCTGACTTGGTAAATTTCCATCTTTGAAATGGTTTTTGCGTTTATCATTTGTAACTGATTAACCTATGCATTCGTTTGCATCCTTGAACTAGCTAGCTTCTCGATTCTTGCCAGATTGTTATTGCTTTCTAGTGCTTACAATTCAATCAATGGCTGCCTGCCAATTTTTTTAGTTTTTATTGAAAGCAACACTAACTTTCTTTTGCTACCTTATTATCAATGCTTGTATGTATGTTTGTTTGTACACGTCTTACCTTCTTCAGTTTGTTACTAGTTCTGATTATTATTCATGCTCTTGTTCCACGTAGTTCAGCTATAGGGTGTGTTCATTCTAACTGAATTCACGGACAGATCAAGCTGCAAACTTGCAGGAGATGGGATGCTTCAATTCCAAGCCAAACGACGCCGGTGCGATCAGAAGAAGACCCGGGAGCATAGGCGAGGTGGCTGTGTTCGTGCCTGGATTGCGAGTTCCTGAGAGCTCGGAGGAGCTGCCTCTTCAGCCGCTAGGTGATGGCCTCCCAAGGAGGCTCACCGAACGCCTGGCCGCGTTGAGGAATCGGATAATTGTCATGGCTGCTCATGAGGCACTGTACATGACCAAGCCCACCTGGAGGATCACCATCACTCAGCATGGTTCATCCTTCTATGGCTCATCATCTGCATGCTAACCTGATTGATGACAAGAAGAATAATGTCAGAGGTGATGAACTAACTGTCTGAATTTGGTGCTTGCAGGGGGGTCTAAGTCAGCTGATCTTCTGCAAGCTTTGGAGGATTACTTGCCTACTCTTCTTGGCCTAGTAAAAGATGGTAAG
Source organism: Oryza officinalis (assembly GCA_008326285.1). Classification (NCBI taxonomy): domain Eukaryota; kingdom Viridiplantae; phylum Streptophyta; class Magnoliopsida; order Poales; family Poaceae; genus Oryza; species Oryza officinalis. The sequence continues at coordinate 58,984,567 of BDMV01000002.1, read as the reverse complement.
ACTCCTCATGTATACTTTCTTCCTTCTCTTTGCTCTTTGATGAAATCCAGGAAAATTAACTGTCAGTACTCCTGGTTCTTCAATTCTTTTGCAGGGAGCGAGTTGGAAGATAAGGTACAGTTTGCATGGATGAACCAAGAGGATGATGCAGAGGTCTGCATGCTGTTATACTGTTGCATTTTCTTTGGTAACTAAGAGTGATACTGTGATTAATCATCTACTTATTTGTGTTGTGTAGGATACGTCAATGCCCAGTGCTTGGTATGAGGTGCTATCGGTACTACACTTGATGGCTCTGCTGCGTTTGTCTCAAGCAAATTCCCTTCTTGTTCCAAAGACATCCATTGAGGGATACCATGCTAAGGTATCTGAAGGTCTGTACCATGATCACCATTGATTCCTCGCTGATGCAGAATTAGTACTTGTTAGTTCTGAATTTTGAAATAGTACTTGTTACTTGTGAATTTTCGATGCTGTTCTACATTGCAGCATTTTGACTGTTCTGTGTTTCCCTTTTTACTTTTCAGAAAACAAACGAGCTTCAGTGGAGATATTTCTCAAGGCAGCCGGATACTTGGAGTGTGCAATCCACCACGTTCTACCTAAGATATCGCCGGAGAAAAGGTGGTGTGTTTGATGAACAGTGTTGCATTCTGTAGTTAGCGCAGGTTCGATAGGAGTTATTATTGTTGCTGACTGCCCTTTCGTGTAGGAAAGGTCTTCCTGTGGACTTAGCTGAAGGAATCCTGAAAGCTATCTGCATGCAAGCCCTGGGTCAAGTAAAGCGTTTCTCCCTGTGCTTCCTTTTTGTTTTCTTGGGTGAATCTTTCTTTCAAATCAAATACTCCCTCCGTTTCATATTATAAATCATTTGATTTTTTTTCTAGTCAAACTTCTTTAAATTTAAACAAATTTATAGAAAAATACAATGGTATTTTCAACACAAAACAAACATATTATCAAAATATATTCAATGTTAGATTTAATCAAACTAATTTGATATTTTAGATATTGCTAAACTTTTCTATAAACTTGATCAAATTTAACAAAGTTTAACTAGGAAAAAAGTCAAACGACTTATAATATGAAATGGAGGGAGTAGCTAGAAATCACATTACTTATGTAAATAGCAGTTGAAATGTCCATTTCGAAGATCAATCGTCATAATATTTAGTATAAGTCAAATGCCATAGCTTTGCGTACATGCTATAGTTTTGTGGCCTTTATGTGGCTTTTATGTCTGAAGAACATCATCCTGACAAAATGTCCATGTCATACGGCTTGGTGTGCTGTCAGGCAATTGATGTTCAGCTTGGATTGGCAATTGACAGTCCAAAGGCTACCCTGGCAGTGAAGAGGAGGCTGGCATGTGAGATGGTCAAGTGCTGGCAGCAGGTAGTACTTGTTTTCCATATCAGTGCTATATCTGAAGTAGTCTGTTCTGAAGTAATGCTGTTATTGACTAGTAACTGACAAAGACACGTGTAACACTTGGAAGCAGCTTCAATCGTTATTTGCCTCATCTTTGCTTAATCTTGAGTTGATACTCCTGGATATTCATCATTATGGCCTCACTGTGAGGCTATAGGGTTTGCTACTACTGATGTTCAACCTCTGCTGAGATCTAGTCGGGGTTTTACCTGTTCCTCAACTGAACTCTGAACATTGTCTGAACGTAGCTTGCAGTCAGTAAGCAAATGTTTGAGTTCAGAAACTTCCTAGCAGTCTATGAGGAGTCACAAATCAAGCGATAAATGCTCCTGCAGTTTAGTTTTATAAATAGAGAATCGATATTCTTTTCTCTATAATCTCTTTCGTTTGATCTGTTCAATCTTTCTTGTGTACTATTTCATTTTCAGGCACATGAAAGCATTTCTGACCTACCTCTGCTTGATGGCTGGGCAGAAAAGCACAGGCTCTTTGTTACGTGGAAGCACAACGAAGCAAAAGTACGTAAAACTTCTTTCATATCATGAAACATTAATACTACAATGAATGATGCTGTATGCACAAACAATGGCTGCCCTATGCAAACAAAGAAGTACATTAACATACAGTTTAGTTGTGTAATCATAATTTTAGTAATGTTGCAAAAAGGACGGTTTGTTGTGAGTGTGTTAATTTGATAATTTACACTATGATGAATCTATCTATAACTAGAAGGAGATGTAGTAAATTGATAACTGAAGGAAAAACATATGTGGATCCTCCTGCTACATACAGGCTGCGGCATACTACTACCATGGGCTAATCCTTGATGAAGGAAACAGTGAGAAATCTCATAGGACGGCGGTGGCTGCGCTGCAATCAGCAGAGGAGTCCCTCAAGGAGAGCAAAGCTGCATGTGAAGCCTTCCATGCGGCATCTCCTGTTTCAAGGCGCGCAATCCATTCTTTCAGATGTAGAGTACTCCAGTAGTGAGCTATTTATTACTAGCTTCCATAAGAATCTGTAATCAACAAATTAAGTGAGATTTCTTGTGAATAATTTTGGTACCTGGATGGGATGTGAATATTGCAGAAGCCCGCCGCTGTGGGGATCGATGAGGTACCTTCACGAGAAGATACACAAGGAGTCGTCGTGCAAAGTTCGGATCAACAAGGACCTCTACAACAAGGACAACATCATCCATGACCATGACACCGTGCCGCCGCTGCCGGACTTCGCCGTGGCTCTCAAACCCGACGAGTATCGCCTTCCTCTCCCACTCCCACTGACGTCTGAGACCAATTTAAGGCCGGACACTTGCTAGTTGCTGCAACCACCTACCTACGTCCACCGGATCGACAAGGAAAGACTGGACATGCAGATGCAGAGGAGGAAGAATCAATCAAAATCTGTTACTTATGTATGTATATTCATTCATTTTGTGCCATGTATGTATGCATGGGTGTCACACCACACCACAAGTTGCAAGGAAAAATGAAAGAGGAGCTACTTACAACCACTAGTTAGAATTACTTGTATTTGACGCTGCATTGAAAATTTTACTGGTTAGAATTACTAGTCTACTAGAAATGCCATATTATTCTCATCCTCGCAAAAACAAATACTCCAATCTCATACTCCACTACTAGTATTATTGTATCTGGGCCGGTGCGGTATTTTTGGGCAGGCCGGACTTGCATTGATGTGATGGGCTGGCGGCCCATAACTGAAAGTGAAGGAGCCGCCACGTCTGACTTACTTTTTCTTTCTTCTCTCTCTCTCTCTTGACTTCTCCCTCTCTCCGCGTCTCGTGCTCTTCTCTTCTCTTCTCTTCTCTTCTCTTCCCCCTCTATAGCTGCTTCTCCGGCCTCCCGATCGAGCTCCGTGCCTGTGAGAGGGCAGAGGCAGTACGAGCAGATAGCGACGGAGTTCGTGCGTAATATGATCATCGAGCCGATCCGCGCGATGCAGATTCGCCACGCGCTCGTCCAGATCATTACCCTTGGTACGTAACAATCGATCCATTTTTTCTTTTTTATTTACATACTATACTACGCCTTTTTTGCGCTTAGATTAATTAAATTGCTAGTGTCTTTTTTTCTAAGATAATGAAAGTTTTGTTAAGACTCAGTCAATTAAACCAAGATGATACAATCCAACTGAACTCATCCTTGGCCTCCACATATAATGCACAGCCAAAAAAAGATAAAAACAATTAGAAACCACTCACAAACACAAAGGTTTGACAGAAACATAGGTCTTAGTGACTATCAGACTAGACTGTCACCCATATTTCTGGGTGAAACACTCTCGTACCACCTAGTCCAACTATCGTAATACCATCTCATAGTCTCGATTTATAGAGGATAGCCTAGGTATGTAGCCACCAGATAATTAAAGTAATAACCTATAGAGGAGAAGATATCATCTGTAGTTCATTTGGTTAAGCAGGAATTGAGTAATTGCTAGTGTCCGTAGACCTTGTCCCTTCATATGCCTGCGTGCGTGCCTGACTTCAAACAGGCGTGAATTCAACGGATAAAGACCGTGAATTTTTATGCTACTCAAACTTGGAATTGTAATTGTATATGCTCGATCGTGCTCCCTCCCCATAGCTGATTCGGCAACTGAATTGGATACGTTTATAATCTGAATGCTGTGTTGGCAGGGATGGTTATCAGCTCGGCATTGATGATATGGAAGGGATTGATTATCATGACAGGGAGTGAGTCGCCACTAGTTGTGGTTCTATCTGAAAGCATGGAGCCTGGATTTGAAAGGGTCCGTTTAATCCTTCCTCCATCCTATGGCATGGCAAGGCATGAATGCACTACTAATCACTGTACCATTTTCTTCAAACCGTTGTCATCTATATATATATATATATATATATATATATATATATATATATATATATATATATATATATATATATATATCTGTCCTAGCTTGTGATTCACCTGATCAATGATGATGTGTTTGCTTGCCTGGCAGGGCGATATCCTGTTTTTGCAAATGACCAAAGACCCTATACGAACAGGAGAAATACTTGTTTTCAATTATGTAAGTCCCTACTGAATTGTCACTGGTTTATCACCATAAAAATATTTTCTGAATCATCAATAGAGCAGCCTTTTCTCCAACCTAGTTTTAATTATGCTACTACATGTGCATCATTTGCAAGGCACTAATTAACTTATCGCGATTTGATTTGTAGGGCCGTGAAATTCCAATTGTCCATCGCGTTATTGAGGTCGTTAAGCTTTGTAATATCCACACCAATTAGTCTTGCCTTACATATTTGATCTCAAGTATCATGTCTGAAAATTTTCCTTCTTAATTATATTATATCTCCTTGTACGTAGGTTCACGAACGAAGGGATACTGCACAAGTTGATGTCCTCACAAAAGGTATACTTACACTTATGTACTATTTTCTATCAATAGTTTTGACCTCCTAATTCTGTTCCTTGCATATTAAGTAATCTGAATCATATATATCTGCTGGCTCAAGTGATGAGCATGAATTAATTGGTACAGTGAATAGCGCTGCGTTATACTGATCGATGAACTGTCTCATCATCAGGTGACAACAATCCTCTGGACGACCGAATTCTTTACACACATGGGCAGCTTTGGCTTCAGCAACATCACATCATGGGACGGGCCATAGGGTAAAAAAGTTCTTTCACCTTGGCTTAATTGCATACTACTTGTGAATTTGTGTTTTGGTGATGTGCTAATTAATATACTGTTCTTCTGTAATGTTAACAGGTATCTACCCAAAGCTGGGTGGGTGACATTGGTCATGACTGAGAAACCAGTTATTAAGGTATGCACATTTACCCTTATTGGCCTATATATATAGCTATGGCATCAATCAAATAGAGTGTTGCAAGAGTACTACTGGTGGAAAGAAGTTAATTAGTTTGTGTTTTGTCTGAAATGTGTTGTTCTTGTTGCAGTACCTGCTGATCGGTGCGCTGGGGCTGCTGCTCATCACATCAAGCTAGTACAACACATCGGTCGGAACATGTTTCTAACAGTCAGGGAAGGAATTGGAAGAAAGCATTGGTTTTTGGAAGGCTAAAAATACCAGCAACAACATACTTGATACTTGTATTTAGAGTACTATTAGCTACAGTATTGTAATGTCGAGGGATTACATCTCAGTAATTCTTTCACCCGGACGTACGGTTGGGTTCAAGGCATGTCCAATGATAATGACGAGTATGGTACCGTATCTTTACAATAGTTAAGACAATAAAGGCTTTAACCATTAACTAAAAAATATTCATTTTATTACTATTCTTTTCTTTTTTTACCCTCATACAACCATGTTTTCATATTATAGAGGCTAAGAGTCATTGTTAATTCGTTATTACCCATAACAACAATGTTTTGTCTCTCATCTTTTTTTTTCTTTCATGTCAACAAGTATTTCTAATTAACAACGTTAAGAGACGACTATAAACAACCATTGTACATGTCCTCAAAATGCTATCTAAAACTTGTTTGAATAGGTAGGCTTTCTAAATGGTAAGTGTTTTGTAAAAAAAAAAGTAAATAAACCTTTTTTTAAGTTTCAAGTTAATTCGCTAATTAATTACTATATGCTAATAACGTTTTTCGTTTAGCTTTTTGCTTCCAGACATAGCCTAAAATCTTTAACGACAACCTTCTTAAAGAAAATGAACAACAACTTTGATGTAAATTTGCCCAGCAAACCAGAGATCTAAATTAAAAATCGTATCCGTGCAATCTGGACCGTTCAGTCTGTGGATCAGACGGCAGGTAGATACATCACATGCACTCGTCGTCATCGGCTGCTACTAGTACCTTCGAGTAAGAGGTGATTGATTCCCGCTGATGCCGCCGCCGCCGCCGCCCGCCGGCGTGGAGGCCCTCTGCGCCGCCGTCATCAAATCCACGCTAACCCAACCCCACCACCACCTGCTCGCGGCCTCGCCCTCCCTCCTTTCCGCCGTCCTCCACCGCCTCTCCCCGCTTCCCTCCACCGCGCTCGCCTTCTTCCGCTCCCTGCCTCCGCCCCACCCGCTCGACGCCTTCCTCGCCCTCCTCCGCCTCCTCTCCCCACACCCGCGCCACCACCCCACCGCTCGCTCCCTCCTCCGCGACCTCTCCCTCCGGCACCCGCTCTCCTCCCCGCTCCTCCTCCCTTCCCTCCTCGCCGACCCCCACCTCCCGAGCTGGCTCCTCCTCGTCCTCTCCCAGTCCGCCCGCACGCACGATGCCATCCGCGTCTTCGACCACATGCGCGCGGGCTCGGTCGTCCCCGACGCGCACGCCTGCTCCTCGCTCCTCACTGCGCTCGCGAGGTCCCGGATGACGGCCACCGCGCGCAAGGTGTTCGACCAAATGACGCGGGCTGGGGTTGCCATGAACACCCACGTGTACAACGCCATGCTGCACGTGTGCTTGAAGGCCGGGGACGCCGCGCTCGCTGAGTCTCTGATGACGCGGATGGACGCCGCTGGTGTGCCGCTGGATAGGTTCTCCTTCAACACCGTCATCGCGCTCTACTGCAGGAAGGGCATGCAGTACGAGGCCATGTGCGTACGCGAGCGGATGGAGAATGAGGGTGTCAAGGCTGACGTCGTCACATGGAACTCCTTGATCCACGGCTTGTCTAAGGAGGGCAGGGTGAAGGAAGCAACTCAGCTGCTGAGAGAGATGACGACGGCAGGGGTGGCAGCGGACCATGTCACATACACCACGCTTGTTGATGGGTACTGTCGAGCAGGCGATTTGGAGGAAGCGGTCAAGCTGCGAGGGGAGATGGAGGCAATGGGGATGCTACCTGGTGTCGCAACATACAATGCGATTCTCAGGAAGCTCTGCGAGGATGGCAAGATGAAGGAGGTCAATGTGTTGCTTAATGAGATGGATGAGAGGAAGGTGCAGGCTGATCACGTAACGTGCAACACGCTGATCAACACATACTGCAAGAGGGGGGACATGACCTCAGCGCTCAAGGTGAAAAGAAGGATGATGGAGTCAGGGCTGCAGTTGGATCAGTTCACTTACAAGGCTCTCATCCATGGTTTCTGTAAGGCCAATGGGCTGGATGAAGCCAAGGAAGCCTTGTTGGAGATGATGAGTGCAGGTACTACAAATCTAACTACAATTTACGACTCTGATTGATAGCAGTAGTACATCATGAAGACTTAATAATGCATATTGAGTAATTGCAGCTGGACTAAGATCTTATGTTTAGCATCTTTGACTCTGTTTTATCAGTTGTCTATCCATATCAGTATTTTCTAATGATGTTTGGTATATCTTGTTTTTTTCCCCTTGTATGCAGGATTTTCACCCAATTATAGCGTGTTGTCATGGATTGTCGATGGCTTATGCAAGAAGAATAATGCAGTTGCAGTTCTAGCCATTCCTGATGAACTTACGAAAAGAGGCTTTCCACCAGATAAAGCAGTATATAGGTCTCTAGTCCGAAGGCTATGCAAGAAAGGGTTTATTGATCTTGCTGGGAACGTGCTCAATGAAATGCAAGGCAAAGGTCTAGAAGTTGACTGTCTTGTGTATGCTACACTTGCATGCGCATATCTGACTTCTGGGAAGCCAGTTGCTGCTTTGGATATATTGAATGAAATGGCGAAGAAGCAGTTGTACATAACTCCCCAGATTTACAACTGTATGTGCACCTCTTATGCTGATGAGAAGGGATCGCTTAATATGCTCTGGGTTCACGCCATTGAGAGAGGCCTAATCACAAAGAGTGTGTACAAAGTGATGCACCAAGCAAGGATGAAATCTTCAAATCCTGCAGTCTAGAATGCGAGGAGGGGGATGCTCATCTCATATTTCAGGGATGAACTTTTCAGAGCCTGCGAATTGAGAGTGGGCTATAGAAATAGTCTTGCACTTTGGTCGTTTGATGTCGATGATGCTCGTGAGTCACTTAATTGGTTCCCTCTGTTGGCTGGGACTTAATTGACTAAATGACAGCAATTTAGTTAGCACAAGCAATTTATTTCTTGTACCTTCCGCATGTCCCTTTGCATCATTGATTTCTGCTGTCTGCAAGAGGTGGCGCCTTTTGTTCTCTTGTACTTTATAGTACTCTGATTTGATGTTTGTGCTATGTAGGTAGGGCAGATTGCTATTGCTTTCTAGTGCTTACATTTCAATCAATGCCTGGCTGCCATTTTCTTTTAGTTTTATTGGAAGAAACTCTATCTTTCTTTATCACCTTAATTTTCAATGCTTGCATTGCATGTACGCCTGTACACATATTAATTCAGTTTTCTATGTCTGATTGATTCTTCAGCCGACCAATTATTCAGGTTTTTGTCCAATGTTTTTCTGCTTTAAATTGATGTTTTTTTTTCTGAATTCACAGATAAACCAAGCTGCAAATTTGCAGGTGATGGGGTGCTTCAATTACAAAATCCAAACCAAATGATGCCGGTGCGATCAGAAGAAGACCCGGGAGCATAGGAGAAGTGGCTGTGTTTGCACCTGGATTATGAGTTCTTGAGGTTCAGAGGAGCTGCGTTGAGGACTCGGATGATTTTCATGGCTACTCATGAGGCACTTCACCTGACTAGGCCCAGGAGGCGCACGATCACTCAGTATGGTTCATTCATGTGCCATCTGCTAACTTGATGACAAGAAGAATAACGTCAGAGGTGATGAACTAACTGTCTGAATTCGGTGCTTGCAGGAGGATCTAAAATCAGCTGATCTTCTGCAGGTTTTGGAGGATTATTTGCCTCTGCTCTTCTCAGCCTAGTCAAAGATGATAACCTGATTTGCCCTTCTTTTTTAATTGTTCTGAATGAAATCCAGGAGAGTTGTGTCAGTCGAGGTTGAATTCTTTTACAGGGAGCGAGTTGGAACTTGGAAGATAGTACGATTTGCATTTATGAACGAAGAGGATGATGCAGAGGTCCGCGTGCACCTATATTGTTGCATGTGGTGTAGGACAATAGGAGTGATACTGTACTGTGTCTGATCATCTATTTGTCTTGTGTACCGTCAATGCCCAGTGCTTGGAATGAGATGCTATCTGTTGTCTTGTACACGTGATGGCTATGCTGCATTTGTCCGAAGCAAATTTTGTGCTTGTTCCTAAAACATGTATTGAGGGATACCATGCTAAGGTATCTGAAGGTCTGGGCCAATATGTAGGCAGATAAAATACAGATAATTACACACTGAAACTTTGTGTTTGTATTCCATGCTAGTTTGCTGCTGTGATATCTTCCTTGCATCAACTGCCCTCTAAATTGGAACTGTTAGTTTGTCGCCGCCGCCGGGATGCTGGCACCTTTGCGTGGGATTGCTCTTCTTGGATTATTATTGCGGGCAAGACGCCTTCCATTGGGCCTTGAGTTTTTGTCCAGATGGGCTACTCTCCGATGGCCCACCTGGTTATCAATCAGTACAGCCGGCCCAACCAATGTGCTTCCCGACGGCGACGGCGACGGCTGCGAAGAGGATAAGCAAAGCAGCAAGAGCTGCACTGCTCAGCTCGGCGACGGCGATGATGCCACCACCAGTTAAAACCCTATGCCTCCTCACCCCATTCCCGCCACCTCCTCGCCTCCGCTTCCACCGCCTTACCGCCACAGGGAGGTCCGACAATGCCGCCGCGGCGTCCGGCACCACGGCGAGGGAGCGCCGCCTCGCCAAGGTGCGGGAGGAGCGCCGCCGCCGTCAGCACGAGCGCGATAACACCTATCCCGGTTGGGCCAGGCACTGTCCTTTTACCGTCTAGCTACTCTGCTACTGGATTTGCCTCCCTGGTCACTCAAATCCATCTTCTGCATCATCATCCATACAGTTACAGTCGAGTTGTGGGCTAGTGCTAATGTTGCCTGCTGTGCAAATACAGGGTTCTGGAGAATGCCTGCAGGGACGACGACGAACTCCGCGCCATTCTCGGTGATAGCATCGGGAACCCAGAGCTCATGAAGCAAAGGGTGGTTCCTTAATTTATTTCAGCTTTCTTTCTCACCACATCAAACTTCTCTTCTAATACTTGTACATTTACTTGTGTGCACGGGTGGCAGATCCAAGAAAGGGTACGCAAGAAAGGCAGGGCGCAATTCAACAAATCAAAGACAGGGTCTATTGTTGCATTTAAAGTCAGCTTTCGAGAGTGAGTTTCTATTCCACCTAAGATGTAACGACTGATAAAACCTTCAATGGCATAGTTAAGCATCATCTAGATTTTGTCGTCTTCTCTTTTTTTTCAGTTTGAGACGATGATACGACTTTGGGTTATTAATACATTAATCAACACTCAGTAGCTAAATTGATATCATCATTGTTATCACTTCACTCCTCTGTGCATGCATAATAGTTCCACTGACTGAATGTCACTTATCTTTCTACCTTTGCAGCTTCAACCCACTAAATTCGTTCATTTGGTTTGAACTCTTTGGAGAACCAACGGATCGAGACGTTGATCTGCTTGGCGGTGTAAAGTGACATTGTATTTATGTTCCTTTGGATTCTCATTATTCAGAAAGAAATCACCCTGTCTTGACATCGACATCATCTATATTCTACAGGTGATTCAGGCTTGGTATGTCATGGGGAGATTAGGAGCTTACAACTCTTCAAATTTGCAGGTGGGACTTGTTCAAGTGTTGGAAACTACAATGATTACATTATTTTTTTTTATGACTCGTCACCTACGTAGGGAGAAAAGAAAACGTCTCATCTTTTTATTTCTTGAAATTTCTAGGTCAACCATCATATTGCCAAATTAACCAACTATGCATCATATCTAAGATACAGGGTTTCATTGCCAAAGCATGGAAACATGAATTTAATTATTCACACGTCATATGTGCCTTCTGAATTTTGTGGAATCGTATGCACTATTGTAATTTGTGAACCATATTTTGATGAAACTTGTGAATCTTCTTTACATGGCTAGCTTTGGACTTAACTTATGTTGCCAACTCACGGTCACATGGTCTAAGTTAATAGCTTAGCTAGCTTCCTTACCAGTCATTTTTGTATAATGAGCCATTAGTAAACATGCCTTTTTGGTTGTTACTTTTGTATCAACTGTTTACACGATTATGTAACACTGGTGTGTTTAGCTATGCAATCTGACTTGCATTTTTGTCTATTTCAATTTCAGCTGGCCAATTCAATGCTGGACTATGACCCTTCATATGATTCTGATCAAGCTTCTAGTGTGATGCCTTCATCTTTCCATGATATCAGTGATGTCGAATTCCAAGACAATTGGGGCAGAGTTTGGTGAGGATTGGAAACATTAATAGTTTGGAAATTGTGTTATGGTTTCTACAGTACTGAAAATGCACTCTTCATTCAGGGTGGACCTTGGAACATCGGATTATCTTGGATTGGATGTATTACTCAACTGTCTTACACAATTAAGCTCAGAGTAAGTCATCTTTCTCTACAGCTTCAAATCTGATCCTATAATCTTTAGTTCGATTTTGATTGTGGAGATAAATCTGATCCTATAGTCTTTAGTTCAATTGCGGAGAGAAAATGAAGCGTTATCTGAATTGTGAGAGTAATATACCACTGTAGAATGGAACACCTGTGTTGACTCTGCAATTTCTGGCACTCTGCAAACATGTCAGTTTTGTCACATGCCTGTTTCTGAATACGTCACAGATCAGTTCTAATATGTAGTTCATCGCCCATCACGTACATTATGAGTTACTTTTTTGTATTCAAAATGTTTGTGCGTTGTAATTAGCTTTTGCTGTGATTGTGGCTTTGACAAAAAATTCAGGCACTTGGGCATCAAACAAGTGGTATTTGGTGGCAAAAAAATGGGCGACTGGGAAGAGGGGATGAAGAACTCTGATTACGGATACAAGCACTTCAAGATATAGCAGTACCGAGGAGTGATATGCAATGGTTATGTGAGGGAGGCCTTCATACGTACTCCAGGCCTCTGGGGATTCTCCGGCCTATAGTGGCAGGATTTTTTACTTGAAGCAGAGAAATTTTTTGGACGACTGACCAAGATTACTCTGCCTAGATTGATCTTGTGCTCGTGTATGTAAATAATTTTTCCTCTAGGTTGTATTAGAACTGAGTCCAAAAATCCAGTAAAATGTATTGTAGCGACTATATCAAACAGTTACAAAGTCATGAGCAATTACTGACTGTACTACTCGAATGACCTGTACTGACTGTCGGCGGCAGAACCTGGCCAACATGCGCATGTACCCGGCGCAACTTCTCTTCCATCTACATAACCAAAAAAATTCATTGCTCGATGAATTGATCGCTCAAAGGCCCAGTTCGAGCTGCAGAAGTGTCATGCCACTCACACGTGCAATGCTAATGGTACACAGAGCTACCATTTTTCTGGAATTCCACATCAAAAATTAAATCATGCATGCATACCGTCCAGGTAAGTTAGCTATACATCTCAACCAGGAGGAAAGACTGGCACCAAACGATCTCCAAAGTTTTACTAACTAGCTAGCTATTGGCTTTGGCTATTGCTATTGCTATGGCTGCTGCTAGTCATTGACCTATCGAAGCTGTTGGTCCTGGCATTCTCGCGCATCTTCTCTACGATATGCCGCCCCTTCTCTTCGATGTGCCGCCTCTTCTCCTCCAGCTTGTCTCCCATCTTCTTCCCGAAGTCCATCATCCGAGCTCGCCTGCCGCTTTTTCGTTTCGACTCGTCTCCAGATTGCTCCCCTGCAGGCACTATCCCCCTCAGAGATGTGTACAGGGGCGATGGAGACTCCACTTTGCTTTCAGAATCCTCTTCCTGAATCTTTTCTGTGATCAGCAATGGCTTCCTCAACTCGTCGATTGTGTCGGGACTGGAAGGAGACGACGCTTCACCAGCTGGAGCCAAGGGAGACTTCCTCGGCTCACGCGATGCATCCGCTGCCGCCACAGGCACTTGGGTTGGCTCATTAATGGATGCTGCTGTTTTAAGTGTTTCCTCACTTCTTGCTGACAAATTGGGCAAACTTGGCGCCACAGTTTTGTTACTAGCATCATCCTTCAGAATAACTTCGTCAGGCTGGGTTGGCGTAACGGCTGCAGCGTGGCTTCTGGTCTCAGTGGGCTCACGATTGAGCCAAATAAAAGGTGCATCCTTGAGAGGTACCCAGTCATCCTTTTCTGCCAACATAAATGGTATGGAAATACTTTCACAGTTTGGGAGCACCAAACTGTCACGGAGTGAAGCCTGAGCAGCAGAAAGGTGTGATTAAAACATGTAGGTTGGAAGAGAAGCAACAAGCTCAGAAGAGGATGAGATATGTTCACTACCTTGAATCTGTTACCGATAAGCGAACCAATGCGACTGTTGGTAATTTTCCTATCACCAATAGAAGATTCGATGTCCCACTCTAAATCAGGAATTGATGTAAAGCCATACCAGAGTTGATCAGAAGGAGGAGGTTTCACATGCACACGCAGGACACCTCGAACAGATGAAATTTTTATCGCCAGAGAAAGCGGCACCTGTGCAAGAAGATCTTATAATCACTGCCGAAATATTCATATTGTTTTAAAGAGAGAAATCTCCATAACTTTAAACTTCTAAAATAAATTTGATGTACAATCTCACTGGCAGATGGTGTACCAAGGCTACTGTTACAGTTTTTAAGAGCAACTTCTCAAATACAGAGATGACCTGAGATGTGCATCAGAAACACATAACACGTAGGAAAGACACATGCAGAAGGCCAAAAGGAGAGGTGTAAACCTGTGAGACATGATCTGCTATGGAATGCATGATATTTTTCCACCTTGATATATAGGCTGATGTCCATCCAGTGCTCTTGGGCTGATTACCATCTGATACAAAAGATCACACAAGGTCTGGATCACTAAACATATCTTGATGCATCAGAGGACTGTGCAACCTTCTAACCGTAATTGTAATAAAGCTTACATCAAGTCAGTACAAGCATACATAAGCAAAACAGGAAAACAACATGCTGATCATGCCAGCGGTAGGATCATAAACAGTTACTCCAGGAAACAAATGAAATAAACAAGAAAACACATATATGAAATTGAAGCATACCTGGTTCACCTTTTTCTTCAGCTGAGGAAACTGAATTTTGGGAATCTCGAAATTGGTTACCGTATTGTTCAATACTCTCAAGAAGATCTGATTCAACCTCTCCATTTGAGTCTGTACCAAAGTTACTTTTCATTATGTCCTTCTGTAACTCTGGTTCTTGAACCTCGAGTCTTGTTTCAATGTGCAGTAGTATTCCACTAGAATATTCAAAGTCAACTTCAAAAGCCCATAACTCATTCAAATCCAGTGGAAGGACTCTCATCGCGTGTACATAAGGTGGAAGCTTTCCAAGGCTGAAGTCAGCAAGTGTGATATCACCAACATAAGGTGGGGTCCTCATACTTGATAACGTTCGCTAACAAAATAAAATTCAACTAATTAACAAGTACAGATAAGAGCAGGTTCTTTTTAAATATAAGCAGTATATCTAACCTGAATACGTGCTTTGATGGCCTTGTGAATCTCATCGCTCATTTTAGCATCAAAAAACAACCGTGAAGATAAAAGGTTCCAACAAAGTGTACCTTCATCTGCAATTCTATCATCGACATTTACATCAGGGAAAGCTGAAGGCTGTCCAGTGTGACCCAAAGCAGGAGTCGTTGGACTGGGTTTCGCTGTATCTTGTGATGAACTGCTACTGGACTTGTCATCTTGTGAACCCATTAATCCTTCAATAAACGGTGTGCCCTGATAGCTGCGTAATTTATCCAATATCTTTCTTTCTCCTTGTGTAGATGATCCGGAACTTGTCTTACCCTCTAACGGAACCTTTGTAGATGCCTTCTTTGCCAGCTTTTTGAGGAAAAGACGGACCTTGGAAGACCCATCAGTCTTTATTGTCCTGTCCATAACCTCATGGTCCTCACCAGAAAATACTGTAGGCTTTAGGAAACCTGGGTATTCAGAATTTAATGATGATATGTAATTATTGAACTCCTCACTCAGCTTGGCATGCCAATTCGATTTCTCCTTGTCAGCAGTAGCTGCAAGACGAAGTGCTTTACACCATGATTCCTTCTCCCAGGAAGTTTCAGCATAAAGATAGCATGCCTTGCTTCCATTGTAAATTTGATATTCCTTGCTTTCCAGTTTAATAGGATACCTTTTAGCCCTGAAAGTTAAGCAAAGGTACTAAAGTTACATATAGAGTGAAGTATACGAGCAAAAAAAAAAAAACCTAGTAGCAGAAGTAAAACAGCTGAATGAAAGGAGCAGAACGGAAAGCTGCTTGACAAGTACTTCTAACTGTCTTCTAAAGAAGTTCATTCCGTCTCTATAGGAGTTCCTTCAAGAAATAAAATCCATATAAGCTGGTTCCAACATGTACAAACACATGATTTACCTTCAAATAAAAGCATTTCTACAAGCCAATGTGCCTCTGAAATTTTATTTGGCAAATGACTGTAAATTCACAATGTGTACAACTGGAAACTGGAAAGGGGTAAAAAAAAGATGAGCTCATGATGAAAAGTATCATTTTCTCCTGCACCGAATACTGACCATTTGCGAGAGGGCATACTTGATGCTGAAACAGCAAATACTGTGCAATTCAGAAGCTTAATGGTTGTGTGGAAGCCATCAGGACCAGACAAAATAAGTGAATGCCCCTTGATTTTAGCCGACTTCTTTGCAGGAAAAACCTCCACAATATTCTTTTTGTCCTTTGTTTCTTTAGGGCCTCCAATCGATGAGCGTTCATTACTAGCTTTAGGTGTCTTTTCTGGCTCTAGTATCCACAGAAAGCCCTGTAAAAATACAGCAACTATTTTAAGCAGGATCATCCTTAGTAACTAAAAAACATGGAGGCTCTAAAGAGGAAATCTAAATGAAATGTTATTGCAAATATAGTATGCCAAAGCAATTTTGATGAGCTCTGGATTGCAATGGTATTTAAGCCATTTTATCGAAAATGCAAGTATATTTTCCTTGAACCATATTGGTGAACCTTATAAGCTCAATATTGAGTATCCATGATGCAAAACAGAACTAGCATAAAGATGCAGTGCAAAAATGGTGAAAGGAAGTTACAGGAAAAAATGTTGCATTCAGCAAAAGATAACCAGGTCGTACGTATATTGGTCAGTGGTGAACGTGTATCAGCTGTGATAATTGTAACCAAAAGGAAACGATTATGTTTAGGTCTGTTCAGCATGTAACCTACTAGTTCATCCATTGATAATTCATTAAGCTAAGTGATGGACTCTACTACATGTACAACACTTGTGATGAAGATGAGAACATGTAGGTGTTTCCACACAGGAGAACAATATACACTGAGATGACCCGTTGTACGAGCTGGGCATGCCAATGGATAGAATCATGGGCCAAAAACTAAGTAGCGGTCAATGCCAGGAGCTAATTAGAAATTGAAACAAAAAAACAGGCAGGAACTTAAGAAGTAAACATATATGGCATGCATGAACCCTAGGAGCAATTTGCTTGGGTAACAAAAGGGGAACATAAAATTCTGGGATGAATAACCAAGCACTGATATTAGCATTTGGAACAAGTGAATGATTCAGGATGTAAAAAAAATTGCGGTCTGAACACAAAGCCATGTCGATTCTCTGGTTGAAGTGCAGCAATTGGGGAAAAAACCTTGTTAGCATATGAATGCATAGTAGTACTAGTAGCATTTTGCTCCTCCCAGTAAGTAATTAGCAGTGGAAGCAAGCTACTATTTCATAGTAAGATAAAATAACAGGAGATCGAATCGAGAGGTGATCCCTAGCTCCAAGCTCCAAAAAACGGTTACTGTTACTAGTATTCCAGCGCGTCGCATTCGCCCTAGCCCCTAGCCCCTAGGAGGATAATCGAAGCGAGAGGTACGTGAGTGGAAGCAGCCTGACCTGCTTCTCGTACGGGAAGGGGCGTTCGCCGGGGAGCTCCTCGGCGTCCGGCGCGGGAGCGGGCTGCGGGACAGAGTCCCGGCGGCGGAGGTGGCGGACGAGCCAGAGGAGCGCGGCGGCCTCGAGCGCCGCCAGAGCCAGGAGGCCGAGGAGGAAGCCGAGCAGGAAGGCGAGGGCCATGGCCGCGCCTCGCCGCCGAAGACGTACGGTACGGCGACGGCGGCCGGCGACGTGGCGTGGAGGACCTGGGTGTAAATAATTTGTTTCCTTTTGTAAGAGTGGGAGGGACTGGAGTGTAAAGTTAGAGACTTAGAGAGGGGAACCCGATACGCAACGCGGCCGGTCGCTGGTTGGGTCGTCTCCTCTCCTCTTTTACTTTACACGATGGCGCGTGGGTCCCACGCGGTGTCGCTGCGGAAGGTGGGACCCACTTGTCGGTGCCCTGCGCTGCACCTTTTTTTTCCTTTTCTTTTCAGTGGTTCGTTCGCTTCGTTGCTTCACGCCATGCGTGACATGCCTTGGGTTCGTCTTTGCTTGCTGCTGCTGCAAACATATTTACTTGAAACGTCCGAATTAATTAGGCTACTAGTTTGGAAAAAAAAATTGAGAGGACAAGAGTTCCTCGGTACCTCTAAAATACTTCCTTGAATAAAAAAAATGATAATGTTTATGACAATATTCCATCAAACTCTTAACATTACAACCAACTTATATTAGAACAAGTGTTAAGATCTAACAACTTACACTACGGTACCTTTCGAGGTAATAATCTTTATGTCATCTCTTTTGTTTTCAAATTAATTATTTGAAAAATTATTGATGAATGAAACTTTAAAAGTTTAACTGAATCTTATTCCAGATGACAAATATTATCAATTGGAGCGGTAGTACATACATGTTTTTCATAGACAACATGGAATACTACTTTATTTGAGATTTTCTATCATCCTTAGAGAGGGAAGGAAAAAGCCCGATTTACACTCAATTCTCGTTTACATCCAATTTATCTTTCCATCTCTATTGTCGACCTTTTTTCTGTCAAGTTATTACCAGCAACAATTCCTATGTAGTAGTACCTGTTCATAATTCTATGAAGATGGAGGGATGTAGTCTACAACATACTTGCTGTGGATGCAAAAAAAGAAAAGGAGAAGTCCTTTAAATTCAGTATAGTTTGCAAGGTGACAGACAAAACAATTTCCTCCATCCTAGTAGACCAATAATAGTTCAGCATATGGCATCACTAGTTTGCTATTCTTCTAGCACCGCCAGAGACCAGAGTATGAGTAGTTAAGCAAGCGTCAGTCAGGTTCAGAACGCAGATTGCCGGCGGTGAGACGTGAAGAAGATGAAGTCAGGATGGTAAGCTCGCAGCTGCTTGATCCAAGAAGACGCTGCCCAGAAGAGATCGGAGCTCTTGGACGATGTCCACAGCTTCCCTTCCGCTCTGAACGTCGCCAGCCCAAACGGCGAAACACCAACAACACTCCTCCCCTCCTCAACATTGTCTGCAAACCCATGCATTTCCATCATGAACATCCATCTAATTACACTCTCAATAATGCACATATCACAGCCACAAGATTAACGAATTGATGCTATATGTATGTGTGGATGGATTACGTACCTTGGAAGACTGAGGAGAGGGAATGATAGGTTAGAAAACACGCAGATAACCCCTTGAGGTTTCCACGAGCTGGGATATGATAAATCGGGTACCTGCATGCAGATTATTGTTGACAAAATCAGTTGAAGTCAAACATCTCAACTAGCTGTTCCTTTGTTTGATTTTCTGGATATACATTAAATGTAATGTGCAATTATGTATGCATTTGATCCTCTAGCTTCAGAGCAATAAACAATCGAAGGAGTGTAAATGATGTGTAAATTCAAATACCATGCTACAGACATCCAGCTCGAAGGCGAAAGTTGTGCACTGTTGAGAGATGTCAAGCATGGATAATGCTGAGCCAGCTCTGCCACCTAACCGATAACACAGCATCAAACTTAATTAGAGTACTACAGTGGTAAGTTATTTGCATTGATCACATTGAAGACTGAAACAAAACTAACCTTATCTGCTAGCGGGACTCTCTCGTAGGGCGAGCTCCACTCGCTGTACTGAAAATTCAGGCATCCGGCACCTTGCTTTGCAGAAACCGATTCAGAGCTATCATGGCTCGAGTCGTCGTCATCAGACATAGCAGCATCCCATGATCTTGATAACTTGTCGCCCGTACTATCATCACTCCAAGAATCACTCTCGCTCCCTGCGCTGCCTCTGTATGATTTCATCGAATGGTGTTAATTTGATCGGAAACTATAGGCCAAAGGGGATTTAAGATTTTGCAGTAAAGTAAAACAATGTACAGGTAGCTTGCATTGCATACAAGAGACATGAGATTGAGGTAAAGAGAGTAGCAAAACCTGGAGAAAGCAAGGAGAGACTTGGTGGAAGTGTATATCTGAATGGCAGATAAGTAGGGAACAAAATGTTGGGTGATGGTGTTGCTGGATTCAAGACGGACAGGAACAGCAAGGCCATACGCACTGCTCTCAGCGTAATGCTCCCAGAGATCCTCAAGCGCGAAGTAATCGACCTCGTCTTTCTTCTTGTCGAGTTGCCAAACATTGCTGGAATCTTGGAAACATTCCTACATTAATGAATATTGAAAGAAGAAGAGAGAAAAATGAGATGATAATTTGTTTGCTGAAAGTATGCAAGGGCAGGAGAGATGTTAATTTGAGAGAGGATGAAGCAGCAGTAGAATGTGTATTGGTGCACACGTATATGATATATACCATGGAGGAGATGGAGGCGGAGCGCCAGCGCAGGCATGGAGTGGCGGCCTGGAGGAACACCTCCAGGTTGTTAGTATTACTCGCGATCTTCTTCTTCTCCATCCTCGAATCGAATCGCCCAGAAACGACCAACCAATGCTCCTCCTAGCTACAATGCAATCATCGATACGCTAGCTAGTCAAATGCAACATGAACCAGCTGCTGATCAATCTCTCTCTCTTTCAAGGACTCTCTCTCTCTCTCTGAAATAGAAGGTAATCAAAGAGAGTTTGGAATGAAAGGTAATCATGAAAGGAATATGCAGGCATTGGTAGCCATGCATGGTGCGCTTTCGTTTGTGATTGGGAAGAAAAGACCAAAAGACCAATGGAGAGGACTTGTGGCCCGCCGCCGTTGGAGTGGGTCCAAAGCACAAACGCACGGCGAAGTAGAGCGGAGCAGACTCGTGGACGAGAGCCCAAATTGTCTCCGGCCACAACTCTTCAACTCTCTACAATTTCATCACAAAATGTGTATATATATTTTATAAACTTGGAACGCGGCTTTATAAGAGAAATCCATTTTGTATAATAGCAGTTTTGCGTGGACCGGGATGCTTTGTATTTTTAAAGTTAGAATAAGAATATGCCAATGGAGATTGGCAAACTTATTCCCGCTGCTCATCAATATTGCCTTGTTTAGATACTACAAAAAGATAATTAGCGCTAACTAGCGAAGAGCGATAAGGATGTGGACTGCTTGTCACCGGGCTGAGCAAGGCAAAGAATGCCCCCTTCTCTCTCAGCAAAGGAAATGAGAACAAAAAGAAACATGACATGGAGAATGTAACGCTCTGTCCTCTTACTACACGATAATATGTCCAGTAAAGTAAACATCATCATCATCATCATATCAAAGTGAAAACCATCAGTCATACACACACACATAATAAGGGCTGTGCTGCTGCTACACTCGTGCTGCATGCCGTGCCTACGCATTCATCTATTCTCAGACAAGGACAATCTAAAAACAGATGGATGCAAACATGAACGAACCCTCCTCCTCTTCCTTGGATCTGGCTAACTCGCAAAGGGCAACAACCGCTAGAACTTGAAGTCTTTCTTCTTCGACTTCCCGTCCTTCTCCTGCTTCCTCTTCCTCTTGTTTGCGTTCTGCAAAATGAACATATGCCCTATTGTTAGCGACAGAGGGACACACCACCAACGAATAAAAACAACAAAAAGCTCATGCTTCTTAGTTAGTGACAATGGGAAGAATGTACCTCCGCCACCATGTCGCTGAAATCTTCCTTCTGGTTCCGTAGTTTCTCCTCCTCCCGGGCTTCCTCGTACCTGTGTACATGGTATAAAGTGTTAGCATCTTCCACTCGCAGCGATTAGCGTCATCTCAACTTGACAATGCATCGACAACACAAAATCTTACTTGGCAGCCAAAACATCATCCATAACTTCAAGCTCCTCAGGTTGTATGGTGACATCCACCTTATCAGACTTCTGATTCTTGAGAAGATCCACCTGCAGTGGTCCACAACCAAAAATCACAAATCATTAAAGCACGGTGAAATCGCATGTAAACACAGCGCAAAGGGCTATGAAGCCTACCCTTTTAGGACCAGTCTTATCCTGTGCACCAATCGCATACCTGCAAAAGCAACAAGATTCCATACGAGTTAATTCCTATCGTCAAAATGGATGGAACACCATAAGAAAAGTTTGACGTTAGATAACTAGGTTAGTGTAACATACGTATGGCTTGATCCATAGATAGCCCCAGGAGCAATTCTTTCTTCTTTTTGCTCAAGAATCTTCAAAGAAAAAGGACAGGTCGGTTATAGACTGAACTAAACCAATTTAAAGCTCCATATCCTGAGATGCCACAAACAATTGAAGGCAAAGTCCTCACCTGGTACAATTGTTTCTCAGTCTGCTTTTCAGGCTCTTTCCGCTGCAGCTTCCGAAGATCAATCACATCAGGTGTTTCCACACCAGTTGGAGTGCTATCGGCAAAACAAACATCAATACATAGTTCTTTATTTGGGAAAGAAAAACTAAGTAAGGCATCAAAGAATTATGGTAGCACCTTGAGATGGTGTCAACAGATTGCATGCCGTCTTCCATGTCTTCATCCTCCATTGGTTCTTCTTCCTCCTCTTCCTCCTCTTCTTCCTCCTCCTCTTCCTCCTCCAAGTCTCCCCAGTGCTTGCTGCGATCAACAGGTTCCTCCTGCAATACAAAATAGAACAACAGTCAGTTCTTGTACTTAGCTCAAACAATAAAATATAAAAATAGACATACATCATAATTAGGTTCATCCTGCTGTAGGACTCCGAAAACATCTCCATATAAGGGGCGTCCATGCTGTTTTCCAAAAAAAAATAATAATAAGAGATGCATGTTGGTTAAAGACTGCATTTTAGTAAGTCAAGAGTCCACCAGGCGCAGATCTAACATGTGACATACCTCATCAACAGGAGGTTTTCCCCATTCCCCAGGCCGGTATCCAAAACTAGCACCAGGAGGAATTGGAGCATTTAGGCCAGGAATCTTCAGCTGAGGATAAGAGGGGGGAGGACCATATCTCTGCCAAGATTTAATGTTATCAGTTGACCCAGAAAACGTCTCAACCAGAACACCAGATATGTGGGAATTGTTCTTCAGAAAAATACCTGCATATTTATAAGCCATGGAGGTGGCGCACCATCAGGCATACCAAGAGCCTCTTTAAGTTCTCGTGACAGCATACCTGGCTTCATTTCCCTAAGCTTGACCTGTTGAGTCCATATGTACAAAGCAGCAAATTCAAGTAATCAATGTGTGAAAACACAGATATATGGATTTTGCGGACAGTTACCAATTATCTCCATTCTTTTATATATATCAGCATGAAAGATAATGTAAAAGTACCTCAAACTCTTTCCCTTCATAATACAGGTCACCATGACTAGTCAATTTTGGCTTCGTTTGGTATTTGAAGAAGGCATCATGCAAGACCTGTACCAACAAAATAAAGGTGAGACATTTTTCCTGCATGTGAATCATGTCAGGAGTTGATAACTCAGGCCCCAGCTGGATATATGAGGTAAATTACTCTAAATTTTGGGTTGAATAGTTGAAGTACCCTAAATTTTGAGCTTAACATAAACATGTGTGCTGTAATGCTGCTGCATAAACATTAGGACTATAATAGTCTGTAACACCGGTTACCAGTCTCAAAAAGAAAAGCAGAAAAAAATCAACATTATTAGAACTTGAGCTTAAGGAAAGAGTATGAAAATATGTGCGTTTACAATAAATGTTGATACCATTAAATGATCTCTATAGACTATAGGAGTAAAATTACCTGATAATCTATATCCATCTTGCCCATTTTTGGTTGCATACGCTCCCGCTGCTTTTGTTTCAACTTTTTACTATCCTCCTTCTCAATATATGCCTGAAAAAAATACGAAATTAAAATAAACTGCAAGCATCACACAGCTCCTAAAGTAAGCTGGTATCCTGTCTCAAGAAAATACTAAAAGAACCGAGATGATCAAGTTACCTGTCTTATTTTTTCTATTCCAGTTGCAGCGATGAAGTCAGGGAGCTGGAAAGGTTGTTTCTCGATACCTCGCTTACCCTGAAAGAGACAATAAGGTGGCATAAAATCTGGACAAGGAGATAAATCAATAAATAAAGGCAATGCTCCATGCAAAGTACAGCTTCACGCATTGAATATATTAAAAAAAAAGTGTGTAATGGCTCGAGAAAATGACAAGTTCATATATGCAAGCAACAAGGGACATCTAAGCTAGACTAAAATTTCTTTCTCAGAAAATGCCTCACATGAATTAACTAGATGTGACACCCTTAAAGTTTATGCTATACAAATCACTCAAGTATTGCACCATGAAGCCCTTGCTCCCAGGTTGTTACAGCATCCCTGCAAGAATTGCATCTGTATAAGAGGGGTGTAAATTTATCAACATTATGTCCCCTCACCCCCCAAACCACACCTCTTTTTGAGTAAAGGGTTCCACATCAAACTCAACTTAAGTGATTCAGAAAAACTATTCAACTCTTCTACAGGTGAACTTTGAAGCAAAAATCATGGCTTTGAATGGTAGTTGCAACTACTTAATACTCTAGTACTAACAACAACACTTAAATTTGTGTGCAATTTTTTAGGAGCGCACAGACACACTGTTCTTTCATTAATATTATGCAAAACAACATAGTCTTCATTGATGGCAGGTTGGTAGGCAAATCACAAACCTGCAAGAATTTCCGCTTTTGACACCAATGCCTTGGGACAGGTACAGTATTCCTGTAGGACTTCAGATAGACAAGTAATGATGGATCCGATGCCGTTGCATCCCAGACCTAACAAGAAGAATACAAATGTCTCAAACAAAGGTCATCAATCAACAAGTTTACATAGAACTACTTTACTGATGTCATTTCCGTTGCTTCATCTTCCTCAATAAGATAAAAATAATATTTATGTTTGCACTACCAATGTAGCAATACTGGTAGAGGTGTGTGCACCATGAAGACATTTGCTGCAATTGCTAGGGAATTTATGTAACAATTCTATCCTCAAGAATCAAGATCAATACGTGTAGCACATTACTATGTATGTTCAATGAAGTTAAAATACAAGAGTGCGCAGCATTAGAAACTGTGAACAACAGAAGAGTACCCCTTGCACAGGTAATGAATGCACAAAAACGTTTGAGAATTGAGAAGTAGATTTAATCTTATAAGCTAAAAAGGCGCATTTCAATACATCGTTGGACACATGTTGCGGATTCACTTCAGATCCACCTATATCCTAGTGCAATGGCAGGCGCTGGCAGTGAAAACCTAGATGAGCAATTACGACATAACATAGTGACAACACACTCAAACAGATATAGGTACATCAAGCAGCCCACTACCAGTTAATCTCAACATAACTAATAAGGGTAGCTTACCTCCACGACATCAGGTCTATTGCATATCTGTTTCAATTCTGCAATCTTCATCCTTCTTTGTAGCTAAAAAAGGAAAGAAAAACATAGGCTTAAGGTGAATTACATAGAAGGAAGATGAAGGCACTATAACATGTTGTCAACAATAGGGAGATGCAAAGAACGAACTTTCTTTTGCTTGTTGGACAAGCCCCCTTCCTTCTTTTGCTGTGTCCCCTGCTCGTCGTCGTCCGAATCGGACCCTGCAGCCTTCTTTGTGGCATCAGTGCCAGCCTCATCTTTCTTCTCGTCATCCTATCAGAAAATACCAATCCACTTGTCAATTTCTCCACACAGGGCAGGCAAACTTGCAGCATAGGAGAGGAATCTTATATCGATCTGTTTGTCATCCGTAGCAGCACAAGAGGAAGCGCTAATGAATAGTGGTATACCTCGGCGGCAGCAGAGGAATCCTTGAAGGTGAACTTGTCGAAGATGCTCTTGAAGTCGGCGAGGAGGCCGTCGTTCAGGTCCGCCTGCTCCGGGACGTACTCCACCTCCACCTCCACCTGCAGCAAGCACGGTTCCTAGGTCAGACCAAACAAGCAAAAGGAAAAAAAAAAACATGAACCCCCCAAACCCTAAGAACAAGAGGGAGGCGCTCCCTGTGCCTGTACCTGGGGTTTCACATCAGGCTTCTCCTCGGAGGCGTCCTCGTCGGCCCCCGCATCCCCGGCCGCATCCGCATCTGCGGCGTTGGACGCGGCCTTGTTCTTCTTCTGCTTGCGGCGGCGGCGGCGGCGCTCGCTCTCCCGCGACTTCTTCTTGTCGGTTGTGGCGCCGGAGGTTCCGTTGGGGAGGTCGGGGGCCGCGTCGACCTCGGCGGCGGCGGCCATGGCGGTCGGCGTGGAGGAGAGGAGAGGCCGAGAGGGAGGAGATGTGCCTCGCTTCGGTTTGGGTTAGAGCCTAGAGACCTGTGTTTGTTGTGGGTTGGGTTGTGTAGGTCGGTTGGGCTCGTGGGCCGAACTAAATATGGCCCATAATAGGCCGCCAACCGTCTATGCAAACTTTTTTTTCATTTTTCGTCCATTTATCGTATCACTTGCCCACGAACAATTGTCGCCTCATTTTGTTTCCAGAGTTCCAAAAAAAGAAAACATTTGTCACTTCACCATCTTCTCGACATATATCTCATTTGATTCTTAAGAGTAGATCTTATTCCAAAGCATAGGAATCTATTCTCACTAACTCATAAAACTCAATATACAAGTATAATATCTAGAGTATTTTAAATATCATGCAAACATGACATATCATTTATAATTTTATTACATTTGTAAAACTTAATATGCAAGCAAAGTCAAATTATTATCTCCACATCATTTTTACATTATTTAAACATATACATCTATTCATTTTTATAATATATAATATACATTTAACCTCGTATCTCGCGGTAAAACGCGAGATATCAACTAGTTAAGACAATGTATAAATGATATTGATGTCCGTACAATCATCGCATGTTTCAAGCCAAATTAAGCAGGCTTATATTATAATGTACATAAGACAGCTTACTCTTTTTTCAAAGAGATAAGAGAGCTTTGTATTACTCAAGATCGGACAGCTCTTAAATTATCCTCAGAAACACAGCAAGTAGTACTATACATGAAACTTGGCAAAGCTGTGACAATAACGTGTTATAGTACATCCACTGTAAAATCTATCCGCCATGTCATTCGGGCAGCTCTTACATTTTTCTGTCAAAAAAGTAGATACAGCTCTTACACCTTCCAATTGCCTTGTATGCACATCAACCTAACTGGACTAGTCACCTAGCTCTCTATCCTAATATCTATTTCTTCAACTTATTCTGTTGTAGTAGTAGGTAAAAAGAATCATTTCACTGTAAACGAATGGCAAAATGGAGTTGCATTTCTCAATGTTACAACACACCATGCAGCCGGTTTCTGCTCAGCCAAATCCATGAAACCCAGCAGATCTGTAAGAGTTTGACAACTTGGGTAGCTTCAGGACCGCGAGTACACCAGCTCCAAGGGAGAAGACGGAAGCCAAGGCGAAAGCAGGGATGTTCCCTCCCCCAAAGAGAGCATCCCATGGACCTGCTCCCAGTGACACCACTATCTGCAGTAGATTATAGAGTATTAAAAGGTCAGCACACTTTCAACGCCAAAGCATATGGAAGAATATATATTTTCACATGAAGATGCTAACCTGCGGAACGACAATTGCAAGGTTCAGGACTCCTGTTGCCAAACCTGGAGTTTGATAGAAAATCCAGTCATTGAGAATCATGTGAGCATTGTGTAAAAGACAAGACATCAGCAACACAAACCTTGTCCACCTCCTGTTCCAGCAGTCAGCTCAGCAGTCACAGAAAATGGAACACTATATGTGATCTGTGGCAGTCAAGAGCCAAGTGTAAGAAATCTTCCAACCCAACAAAGCAGGATTTTGCAGAGTCTGGTAATTACCGAGAGTGGCAGTCCAAGTAGGGAGAAAACAATCAGTGCTGAATTCTTCACTGTTTTATTTGCTCCAATGATGTGGTGAAGTTTACTTGAGTACAGATCAAAAGAGATCCAACTTAATATTGTTGTAGCCAGCATGCAGATAAACACTGTGAAGTTGCTGATTGCCCAAACCAGTCTTGCGCCCATCAGTCGGCATAGTGGATCAACAAGGAAGGACCCAATTCCAAGGACAACCTGTATTAGAGACCCAAACGTTAAAGGCACCAACTCATCACCTCAAACTAGAATCCAACTGAAATGCTTTAAAACCACCACAGGGGCACAAGGCATAGGAATCCACAACAACTAAGTTTTAAGGTTTTCAGCCATTAGTTGTTTGATAGAGTACGAGCAACAAATAGCAGTACCCAATAAAAATACAGAAAGGCCAGAAATGCTTGGAATGTAACAGCATCTAAACATAGCAACATACAAATTATAGTAAACACATTGATCAAGGGTTCTTACTGAATTCAATAGCAAACCAAATGCACCTTCTCGGACACCATTGTCATAAGCTTTCCTTTCACTCAAGTTGCCATTTGGGTCCCCATGGTAAACCTCACGTCCCATCCAGTCAGTATCAAAAAGGAAAAAGGGAAACCATGACAACTGCAAAGCAAACAAAATGGGTGAACACTATCAATCTACAAATTCCAAAACAGTAAGAGACAATCAGCATGCAGCTAATATACATGCATAGATGTCTTACGGTAGCATACCCATGTTAGAGCCATAACTAGAAGAACAGAGTACATTCCAGGAGGTAGATGCCTCATGCTAGTCAAAATATTCACCAAAACTGCTCCTGGTCCATCATTGAAAACTTCGACATTCTCTCTGTTTGAGTTGAAATCCTCAGCATTGGAGTTAGCAGGGACATTGCTTCCATCTGTATGACCATTAGGAAGTGCTCCATTACTAGGTTCATTATATGATGCATTGCCATCATCTCTAGAGCCGTTCAGGAGAGGAGCAGAATCAGATAATCGTTGTGCATCTGTTGGTTCCAGTGGGATCTCTTCAGCAAAGTACAGGGTAACAGACATACAAAACAAAAGGAATACCTGCACAATAGGGCTTATCAGCTTGCACACATTACAGTCCACACTCCAAAAAAACTATCACATACGATTCCTAAGAATGACCTGCTAGCTCCGCAGGGTGTTAAGAAACAGCTTGAAATTTCTACTGTAGGCGCAGCTGCGGAATTTAAGAGAACTTACAACTGCAACCAAAAAAGCGGCTTTCAAATTACTACAAGCTTCGCAGCATGCTCTTGTCATTAGAAAAGGAAACCACCTGCAATAAAATCATGAGAAATAAACTCAGCTTTCATGCCCAAAAAAAAAGTTACTAACTAGAGGGACTTGATCAAGCAAGATGCCTAAACAAGAGGACCAAGACATTACTCCTTTCATACACGTAATCACCATATAAAGCTTTTCAGCTTGTGATAGGATACTCTCTCCACAAAAAAGAAAGTTGCTGAAACAATGTTTTAGTGGGGTTTGGCTGTTCATATGCTACTCTTGTACCATTCACAGTGTAAACAACATCACCCGTATTAGAAACAAATGGTACTGAAATTGCTAAATGTATGTGCAACTACTGCTTATCAATACAGATTGAGTCCCAGCTTTCAGATGTTACCAAGTGTGCAATGATCCATTTAGGTTGAGTAGAACATTCAACCCTTATCAACAGTAGCATGTATACGACATCGCAAACTTCGTAAAACAAGCACATAAAGGGCACATGGAGTACATACTTGTGCCAATTCCCACTAGCACCAGATGAAAAACCAAGAACATTTCCAACAGCCATCCATGTGCAAAAAATTGCATTTGCAGAATTACACTGATCAGGACCTGTATAATAGAAGGTATCATTTAGTCACTGAAATTTAAGTGGGGGTCCAGTATAGTAGACATTCAAAGTGAAAATATTAACTACCTGAAAGGTCAGCTAAAAGGGCACGAGCAGGACCCTGTGTGTAGAGGGGAAAAAAAAGAGGAGGAACAGCACATTAGAGAACATCCGTGGTGAGATAATCCAATTAATTCGTGGCATATACTTTGACAAATATTTGGTGCATATACAAATGACAAGAAGCAAACTTTTGAATAGGCTTACTTGAACTGTATTGTTTGCGAGATCCAACATCCAGAATCCAAGAACGAAAACAGTAGCAGCTCGATATCTTGAACCTTTATATGTACTGAACAAACAGTTCTTGTCATTTTAGTAGCGGCACACTTGATGTGAATAAAACTATCAAAGGAAGTAGAAGGATCAAAGATTACCTGCAGTGCTCAGTGGTATCTCCTAAAATGTAACCAAGGTCTGCAGAAAACCCGATTAAAGTTACCTACGTATGAATTCTTCCTATTAGAGCACAGAAAGAGTGGGAACATATGATGACCTATCAAACTTCATCTAACTCACAGCAAAGCATATCATCAAGCATCCAGCCAAAATGAATGGTCTCCTTCTTCCATACTTTGAACAGCATTTGTCACTCCAGACACCAACACATGGTTGAACCTGCACGAGATAACAGGATGTTATCATTTTGGACATGCGAATCTTTGCCTTCATCCTGGTTATGAAACAGAAAAACAGCATTGGAGTTGTTGCAGAAACTTACCACAAAACCAGTAATAGGCCCACAAAGCCAAATGAAGGACGCCATGGCATGGTCTATTCCTAGGGTCTGCATAAACAAAAAATCAGAGCCGTGAATACACCTGAAAGATGTCATGTGGAACAGAAATACCTAAATACTACTACTTTTTAGCCCGTCAAGTTATTCCGCGTTAAGAAAACCATTTATCCAACATGTACGTGTTCTGAATTTTTCATCTAGTTAAACATGATAGGCACCTGTCCTGTGTATCGAAATTCCTAAGCAGGCAAGTCTTGACCTGGTTTTTCACAAATTGCCATTTGCCAGCAACCTTGCATTCAAACCCCCCAAGTACTCAATAACTAAATTCTTATCAGGTTAGGTTGCTTTAGGGAAGTTGTAGTGGTGATCTATATGCAGTTGCGTCAGCAGAAACAGAAAGGGGAGGAGGCAATGCATATATCGACGACCCGTTCCCATTCCCAAATGCGGTTGATCCCCATTCTGAAGCAAAAAAAAAAAAAGGGAGAGTAATAATAAGGCAGTGGAATTAATATACCTGGATGTAGGGCGTGAGGAGCGAGAGCTGAAGCGCCCAGCCGAACTGCACGCCGGCGGCGACCATGCAAGCGAGCACGAGCTTCCTGGTGGTGGTGGTGGTGGTGGTGCCACCGGTGCGGGCGGCGGGGGTCCCCTGCTGGTGCGTGGCGTTGGGGTCCTTGGGGGAGCCTCCGCGGGGGGTGCCGCCGTAGAGGCTGACGAGCTCCATCTCGGCGTCGCGGAGGTGGCGGTAGGGCAGGCGGATGGCCGTGAGGCCGCCACCGCCGGCGGCGGAGTCCATGGCGGGAGGCAGATCTGGTAGGGTTTGGTGAGATCTGCGCGGGCAAGGGCAAGGGCAGGGGTCGCGGCGTCACTGGTCGGCGTTTGGAGAGTCAGACTCAGGCGAGGCCGAGGCGTGGAAAGCCAACGCGACGCGAGGAAGAATAGGAAATTGTCTCCCTGCGTCCGCGTGGTGTGCTGTGTGTGATGCGTGCGTAGCGTTGGTCGGCCTCGGCGAAGGCGCGCCAAAGCAGCAGCGCAGCGAAGAGGAAGACAACCAACCCAAGTCACGCGCGCGCCGACGCGACGCCTGGCGCTCATCTCATTTCACTCCTCCTCCATGTGAAACTCCGCGATTGGCGTTGCAATTTTTATTTTCTTAAATGAAGTTTGTTGAATTTCTTTTGTTAGTTAATTTGAAAGTAGGGAGTACTAATTTTGATGATCTGGTAGTCTATTCCTGCGTGTTTGGTAGCAGTCCACTCCATCAGTATAAGTCAAAAGAGTCTTCGGAGAGGAGGCATGAATCACAATAGCAGCAGGTTAGTTAGATTGTGCTGTCAACGAGTGAGTGAGGCCATCATCTTCTCTTTGCTCCAGCAAGCCTGCACTTGATCACTCAACGCTACCTCTACAACCACCTGTGTATCACTTCATCTAACATGCCACCCAACGTAATTTGCCTATTCCACAACACAAAAGATTCCTTTTCCTCAGGGTTAAGCCGAAATAATATAATAAAATCGCAAACGCTACATCATGTCTAAACCACAACCCAGCAGCACCACCACCGACAGAAAAGGGCACACCAAAATCATGTCACCTCCCCTCATGTATAGGAGAGAGCTCTATAGTAATGACAACTTAGCTCAACAATACATAATTAAGCTACTAACGTCAGCAGGTAGCAATACACCACAAAACAAACTAAATCAAACACCACACCCTATGCCCCCCGACAATGGACCGTTCATTCCTCTGTAGTCTGCAAGAAAAAAAGAAAAGAAAAGAAAAGAAAAGAAAAAAGCACCAGGTTCAACAAGGACCATCTCCAAAAACTCGGTATGGACAAGTAAACCCCCTTGCTTAGTGCCTCTACTATATATTCTCAGAGAGCAAAGAATACAACCGGTGTGGATCTCTAAAGCCTACATAACTGCCATCCTGGAAAGTGCCCCAGTCAATGCTTTATATAGGGTCCATCTGCAAGAGAAAGAGATGCAGCATATCAATTTGTTAAAAAAACTTTTGAGCAAATTATTTCTTCAGATAGTAAAGACCTCATAAAATGACAGATATCAAGCTACTACAAACAAAACGTTAACCATCCTCAGCTGAAAATTTACATAGAACACACTATCTGAATGCATGCCTCCTATCCTAGGAGTAATGATGAAAAGAGAAGAATGCAAAGCTAAAGGTACTAAATAACCTCAAACCATATTGCTTCCTGGGTTTCTGGTGCTAGGGTGAATGACTGGAAGTGACTTTGAACTAGAGGGCTAAAACTAGTTAAGAAAGCAATATGCAGTAATATCGCCAGCTTTACATCTTACTCGGTACAGATCCATAGGAACACTAGATACCTTTAGTAATGACGACTTCAGAAAGCTCAAGCTTTGTACTCACGGACATGCATCCACTTGGTTGATGACCATTTGTTTCCTTTAATGACAGGACAACCCCCTGCTCAGACCATAAAGAAATTTGTAAACGGGTTGCTTGGAGCATATAAAACATGCACAAAATATTTGAAAGAGCATCGATGGAAGTTTTAAACAGGACATAGCAAATAGAACGGAAGTGCCCATCAGGCTTCAAGTCATGCAATCAGTAGGTATCTAGAAAAAAAAAAGTATAAGTCACTGAACTGACCATGCAAACTTAAAGGGTCTAGAGTGGCATCTGGTTTCATGCTCCAGAAAAGAAGCGCATCTCCCATCTTTGGTTTGACAGCAAGGCCCTTTCTGGCACACTCTGAAAGTTCATTATACCATGGTAATGAACTGCTGTTCACATTTGCATCAGGGAAAATAGTCTCACCCCCTTCTTCAACATCAGACCTGTTCCCGTTGATAACATTTTGAAGGAGTTAATGAGAAATCTGGTTAAGAACAGTTGTAACCACCAATACATTATAAATGAGTATCATACGTACAGATACATCAGAAGAGTAGCCATTCTCTGACCACCATTCTTGGTGTTGTACTCATCAAGAAAATAGTCAAAGTGAGGTTCATACTTCTGCCCGACTTCATAGTGCAGAACTTGGAGTCCCTCTCCATGTTCTGCAAGCCAGAATGAATTAAATCATTATTATGATATCAACAACCTGATAGAGCTTCATTTTGAGAGTTGCACTATTGAACTGCATATGACAACCCAATGCCACAAAGCTCTTAAGTGCCAATGGGGTACTTTCCATGACTAAGAAATAAAAAGGACATGTATGGCCACACTATGAATTTGGCTCATTTGTGAAAAGAAATAGCAGAACAGCAAACATTTGAGCCATTACATACCCATAGGAATGAAAG
Organism: Oryza officinalis; assembly: GCA_008326285.1. Taxonomy (NCBI): domain Eukaryota; kingdom Viridiplantae; phylum Streptophyta; class Magnoliopsida; order Poales; family Poaceae; genus Oryza; species Oryza officinalis. Next base: position 58,950,991 of record BDMV01000002.1, on the reverse strand, counting down.
TGTAGTCTGCTATCCTCTTTTCAATGGCCCGAATAACCTTGTCTCGTCCTCTTTGAAGAAACATGCCTGAACTTGTGCGTACCCTGCTGTCCTTGCTTTTACCAGTAGTGCTATCAACAACCGTGGATTTGACCATGTGAGGCTTGGCCAATCCAATCAAGTAATCACACTCTTCCTTGGACTAACAAAAGAAATAAGCCATCAGCAATCCATACAGTTTAACAAAATGCATTGTAAACTATCAGAGATATTGGATTGTGAACTATCAGGCAAAAAAATGTGCAGAAAAGTAAATAATTAATGATCGTTCAAAACTTTAAAGTATACACAAAATACGAACAATTGGACGCAAGAATCATTCAAGGTAAGAAACTACACAGCCATTTCAGTAGTCAATGGTGAACTTTGAATTCCATGAGCAACTAGGCCTGGAACTAGCATCTCATATGCAAGCAACTCAGCACGCGACATAATACAGCCAGTAGTGTGTGAGGCTGAAAACAAGACAAATTTTCCCTATTCCTATATTCACCCTCAAAACTCGTTCACACAATAGCAAGGTTAGCATCATTCCGTTGCGAGATCAAACTTGGTGATAAAAACATCATTCCATTCTCATAACATGGTATTCAGTGAACACCATTGTTGTCGGCATCCCGGTATGCGAGGATGCAGATGAATGAACAAGTATAGAGTAGAGAAATGTACGTGAAGCAGTGGGCGAGGAGAGTGTAGCAGCAAGCAATTTTACCAGGAAATTGTGATAGACGAAAGCCCTGGGCTCCCAAGATATGACTTCCGTCCATTGTGCTCCTCGTTCCCCAAGGCCCTCGCTGCTCCAGACAAACCAAGAGGAAATGGTTACCAGCAGCAGATCGAAGGAAGCAAATCTGAAGATATGGCAGCAGGGGGAAGCCCTTACATGAGGTCGCGGCGGGCGCGAGTGCGCGGGGGGCGGGGATCGGCGGGCTCGGCGTCTCCCCCGGCGGAGACGGTGGTGGCGGCGTTGGGGGCGGAGACCGGGAGGGAGAAAACGCCGAAGGCGATGAGCGCGAGGAGTAAGGCGGAGGCGAGGAGGAGGGCGGCGAGGGCGAGCACCAAGGGCGAGGTGCGGCCGCCGCGGGTGTGGAAGACGCGCGGCGGGCGGATCCCCCGCATGAGCGGGCGGGAGGGTGCCATGGTTGCAGGTTAATTGATTAATGGGAGGGAGAGAGATCTCTCGACTCCGACTCCCGCTCGAGACGAGTTAGCAGATCGAGGAGCAGCGCAGCGGGTGGAAGGACGAAGACGACGACGATTCGGACTTCGGAGGGAGGGGACCCGCGGCGGTGCTTGGGCGGCCGACCCCAACCCGTGGTTTGGTTTCCTCTCTCTCTCTAAACCAAAACCGTGGGCACATTCCTACCTCCTTGGTGATCAAACCGTGGGTAATTTCATTGCTCCTCTTATACTACAAGAACATCTTCAATAGATTTTTCAAGCTAAAATTTATTTAGTTTGACAAAAAAAAAAACCTTGCCAACCGGATGGCTAATTGGCTTCCTAACTAGTCAAACTTGGCCTAGCCAAATCAGGCTGCCAACCGTGCACCCCACGCCACCAGGCACTCTCTCATCTTTCTCTTTTCGCACCCATCCCAAACCCAAACAGAGGAGCGCCACGGCTACCGTCGTCGTCGAGGTCGCCATCGCCATCCGTTGCTGTTGCCGAGGTCACTGTCGTCAGCCACAATCGTCGTCATTTGCGTTATCGTCTGCGCCGTCGTCATTAGTTGTTGTTGCTGAGGTCACCATCCGCTTCCATCGTCGTCGAGGTAGTCGTCGTCTTTTATGCCATCATCTGGAGGCCTCCGCCGTCTACACCTCTGCCGGATTCGGTCGGCGCGACGTGGATTCGAGGGGGCATGAGACCTCCGCTGCCTCCGTAGCGCGGCCTCCACCCTCGCGCGGATTTGGCCTTGTCGACGCCGTCCCTACCACCACCAGTTGCCGCCGTCTTTTGCTGCGTCGTCCCTACCACCACCGGTTGCCACTGCGCTGTCCCACGTCCCTACCGCCGCCTCCAGTCATCGGCTTGTCCATTGCCCCAACGAGAGAAGAGAAGATGAAGAGGGGAAGAAAGAGAAGGAGGAAGAAAGGGCTAGTAAAGGCTGACATGTGGGTCCTTTTGTTATTTTGGAGATGGTAATATAAAGACGTTGGAGTGAGAACTTAGTTTGACTACCCAAATCAGTTAGAGAGCTGGTTGTATGGGTATTTGAAGAGTCTAATTTGGATAAGCTGTTGGAGATGCTATAATACTATACAAGTGATCCTCACTTAGCGTAGTTATTAGGAATTTCTTGATTTGTGGTTAAGCCACATCATCCATTTGATTCTCAGTCGTTCGGTCAAATCTCAACGCTCGCCAACACTTGAAGCCCAGCCCATCAGCAGCCCGCATCCTTTTTTCCAGGGTTTCTCCAGCCTTCTCGCATCGCACACATTCGTCGTCGCCGCTGGCCACACACGCTTTCCCTCCCTCACTGTGCTGCCTCCCCTCGTCTCTTGCACGCGCCAGCCGCGGGTCCGCTAGCCGGCGGTGCTTGCTTCTCCACCCCTCATCCCCCGCGCATGCTAGCTCGGGCCCGCCATCCTAGCCACGCTCGCTTCTCATCCCCACACCACGCTCGCTTCTCCTCCTCGCATTGCGCTGCCTTTCCCATCTCTCACGCACGCCAGCCATGGGCCCACCAACCGCGCCGCACCGCTTCTCCTTCCCCCCACACAAGCGACGAGATCGCCAGACGCCCCCACCCCCCGCGCACAAACGTTGCAGCTCTGCCTCCCCTTCCCCGGCGATTCTTTCCTGACGTCCACCAACGATGGTCCTTGATGGATGACATTAAGACAGATACTCCCGGCATCCGTTACGCAAAATCGTCGTCATCATTCGCTTATTATGATGTGCCTTCAATCCACAAAAAGCTCAACTCTTTCGTTGTTCTCCACCATATTTGTTTCATCCGAGCTTTCACCTCTACGAGGTTGTGAGTTGTCATATGGGCTCCACAGGTACTACTCACGATGCTTTCATATATTCTTTGATTATTAGGGTGTTGTATTATTCTTTGCTTCCTTTTCATCTCTTCGTATTTTTAATATGTACATAACATGTGTCACACACGGTCTTCCTTCTGACTGTATTTTGCTACTCTTGTCGATATTCAATCTGCAAAGATAATTTCGATATGTACCACTTCCATCATTTTTTACTTCCAGACTAATTTACTTTGTTATACTGTTCAGTTTATATTCAATTCAAGCAATTTTCTGTGTGTGAATATGAATACCTTGTATGTCCACCTGAATATACTTCGGCTCTACCCTCTAAATGCTCGCTATATCCCCTATGTTCGCTCTATCCTTTTTCTCTGGGGAAAAATTCAATGATTGTGTATCCCCAGTTATAGGGATTCTTTGTTTGTACTACCGGGTAGCATGGATAATGCACTAGGTTTTTCTCGGCCGATTGTACGCTGCCGTGGTCGACCACTGCGGAGCGCCTCTATTACTCCTATGCCAAATGTAACGTTCCGAATTTTAATAACTAGTTTGTGCCATCATCTAGTGGTCCATAGTGAAAACATGGATGCTTTAAAACTTTTTGTAGGAAGACCTTTCTACATTTAACTCCTGTGTCTAAAAATCTGAAAGAAATTAAAACTTTTCACTAAAACCCTGCAATAAGGTAGTCTGAACAATACCTATATTTATTTATTTATAAGTTTCTTTAACGATAGCTGTAGTTGCAACGCGCTTAGATAAGATTTCTATCTCTTTTAATTCAAAATCTTTGGGAGACCATCTAAAGTTCGTATCTATTGGTTACTGTTTCCTTATTATTGATCTATCCCGTTTCCTTTCATTCTAACACCATGTCAAAACTTTCGTGTATCCTGTCATACAATCTAAGTAATATTCACAGATTATCTTACTTCAAAATCCTTTTGCTTTCAATACAAACTATTCTTCTAAATTTTTTCTACAAAGTTTCGCAACAATGCGCGGGTACCTTATAGTTATAATCGGATTTATAACCATTCTCTACGTATTGGAAACCATGATCCTTTCTATTCATTGGTGTGTGAGGATATTAAAGCTGTGTACTGTTTGGCTCAAAGGAATGAAAACTAATCCCTATATAAAACTGAGTAACTTATTAACATATAGTTAATTAAGTATTATTTTTTTAAAAATAAATTAATATGATTTTTCTAAAGCAATTTTTCTATAGATACATCGAAACGGTAAGCGCCGCGCCGTCCGGGAACATTATTAAGTCTGAGCTTATCATTTATCCCATTCACCTTCCACCATTGGAAGGAAGGAAGCAAAGCCGCAGGCATCCAGAGAAGTAGTCGTCGTTTTCGTCTTGGGCTTCCTCTCCAGATCGAGATCGAGGTGAACTCATCATCCATGGCGGAGGGGCCACCTCCTTGCCTTGTGGACTTGTTCTGGTAGCTCCTACTACTTTCATTCCAGTGCATGATGCTTCTCTGGCGACGAAAGCGGCGGCCGGCCACAGACTGCTTGGCCATGTAACTGACAGCTCTCTACTGCTGAGCTACTATTATTGCCCAATGGTATGCAACAATCTTCATAAGCGACCTCCCCCTCTTCTTTTCTTTCCTTCTTGTTAGTTGTTGTTGGATTTTTATTTCCTTCTCTATTGGATCTTATGGGCTAGTTTCGGAATACGATTAGATTAGGTGATGAGGATTTATTGTAGCTCTAATCTCTTTTTCGTTACCAAGAAAACTGAAGTAATAAGATTTCTATTTGTCCAAACTGGTTGGATTCAACCTACTGTGGGGGAAAGAACTCTAGAGACTTTACTAGTTCACCAGTTGATAACCTGTACTAGTAGCCAATTATATAGGAAAACATTGAGTAAATTTCATTAAACTACATATACTTTAAGCAATCTTATTAAAAAGCTACATATTTAAACATCACAAAAATACCCATTTAAGACAAAAATTATCCAAAAACTACAGATTTAGGCCACAATCTCATAAAATTATAAATTTATGACAAAACCAAGGACGAAAAAACATAGAACTTTGGAGGATTTCAATCCTATAGAGAAAAAAAATAAAAATCTTGTGAAGGCCTTTGAAGCAAAGGATTAAATCCTATCATTTCCTTTGAAATTCTTATGGAGTGGACAATCATATTAAATTTTTTTGAGAAAAGTTAGCAAGGGCTCCAACCTCTAGTAAAATTTCTTTTACGTCAATCTCTCTCAATCGATTGCATTTTCCCCCGCCTAATCAAACAATCATTTATATGTGTTTCCCTGTGTTTTACGATTCTCTGTTTAATTTGCACTTGTATTCCTGTAAAAAAATCCTATGTTATTTTTTTTATTATTACTCTGCCTTTTCAATTCTATCATGCGTTTTTCAAAGGAACCCTCAAGGATTTGAAGCTTGGCTTTGGCTACCACAAAATACAGATTTTAAGCCTCCATTAGGATGACAATGTTAGGATGAAACATGTACAGTCTATATGCTTATGATAAATCATATGCTAAATTGTAGTTTTATTATAATTTGACCCTAAATGTATAGTTTTGTGATACAACTGCTGAAATATATAGTTTTGTAAAAATACTTGTATGTAGTTATGTGAAATTTACCCTAGGAAATTCTGACATACCGACCAGTCTCCTCCCAATGTTACTTGTTTAACCACAAAGGTTAAGATTAAGATACTTGGACAGAACTGGTATAACCCCGAATTTATTTTATTTGAAAGCACATTGATACAATAGATTGAATGTTCATCTATCACTAATCAGCCGTTTTTTTTTTGGTTGGAAACCCTAACATCAGCCGAATTATGCCCTCAAGAAAAAGAAAAAGAAAAAGAAAACATCAGCCGAATTAGGATTTGGTGAAAATGACATGGGCCTTGAATTAAGTCGGCCCTGAGGGAGGCCTTCCAATCCTCTCTCTCCCTATATACAAGGCAAGAGGAGAGAAACCCTAGCGTCTCTCTCACCTGCTCAAGGCGGACGGCGGCGGCAGCGGCAGCTTCTCATCCTCACCATCATCGCCTGCTGCTTTCAGCCAGAGGTCGCGACGCGTTTGATCTCTGCCTTTCCTGCGTTTGGTTTGGGAATCCTCACCTGCATTTCGACTTGGGTTTGGGGGAATCCTCACCTGCGTTTCGATTTGCTGGGTTTGGGTTTGGTTAGATCGTTCCTTTGCGCGTGGGTGGAGGTGGAGGTGGAGGCAGTGAGGCGCTCCCGACGCGTGGAGATGGGGGGCGGCGAGTCCGTGGCCCGTGGGTGAACAGCGAGCATCGATACCTCGTTCTAGATTCCAGTCCAGTACAAAGTAGCTAGCTAGTTTCCATCCACTGCATTACGCATTTAGTGTTGTTAGTATCCTCATCTCTCACTTCTCCGCCTTGCTCACTAGCAAACACACGCAGGGAAGGACGGACGGTGGCATCAAGCTCCTCCTCTTCCCCTACACCCCATCAGCATCAGAGTTAGTTTGTCTTCTACTGTTTGTTTTGATTTTGATGATTCCGGTAGGGCTTAGTTAGTTTGATTCTCTGAGGCCTTGTTCGGTTTCTAGGGAGGGATTTTGAGTGAATCCCTCTCATGCCACTCAAACCCTGTGGGGATATAAATCCCTTTCCCCTAATTCAAAACCCTGTGTTCGGTTGAGGCTAGTATTTAGCTATCAAAATTCATTTCCTACTGATCAATAGGTACAATCGATAACAGCCATAGGAAATTTGACAACAAAGAAGAAAAAGATGAAACTATGTCATGATTCACTTGAGAAAATTAGCCAGGAGATAATTAAGCACGGGCCCATGCACGTCATGCATCATTTGTTACTGGTGCATCAAATACAAATTGATGAAGCCTACAGAAAAAAAGTGAAATATGGCATGATTCACTTGAGATTTCTACTTAGAATTTGCACTCCTGTGACCTGTCAAGCTATAAAAAATTAACATGAGCTGCCACACCAGTACTCTCTTAGGCCAAATGCTTACATCAACAATATATAATGGTAGAGAGATCAACATTTGTTGCTCCTGCACAAAACCAGCATCCTGTACATATCTGCTCATCCACTCCTCAGGACTTGAGCCAGCATCCTCTCAGATTGACTTCCTCCCAAAGCCTGTAGAGAAGAAAGAAGTTTCCTTCAGTTTTTGGTTGTAAACTGCAATAATTTAAGCAATGCTTCTGACCTTCTGTGCAGTGAGCAATTGTCTCAAATTTCCTATTGCATTTAGAAATAAAATTACAGTCCACTAGAAATCTGGATGATAAATTGCATATTAAATGAAGCATATTATTTGCTTCGTATGAAAATGAAAATGAAATTGCATATTAAAAGGAAAAGGTCGGGAAGGAGGTACTAGTGGGCAAAGGGAACAGAACAGGGCGGCCGCCAAGAAGAAGCGTCTCCCCATGACTTGGAGAAGACGGGAAGGCGCCAATGCGCCATGTACAATGAAGCGTTGAGTTTGCGCGCAGTTTTTTTTACAAGACTTCTTATTATTAGTATAAAACACTACTAGTATCAGTATCTCGCTTGAATGTTTTGTGGGGATTTTGGCCTACACCGACTCATGGAAGCTTTTAGTGTTTACCTTGGGTATTATTTGAGACCTGTTTCCTGCATGACACTTGTCTATACATATCCAGCATCAGTGAGGCTGTGTTTGGAAGGAGGGCCCTCTCTCCGGCACACAAAACGATATATACATTAACGTATGATTAATTAAGTTTTAGCTATTTTTTTTAAAAAATAAATTAATATGATTTTTTAAAACAACTTTCGTATAAATTTTTTTTAAAAAAATCCACCGTTTAACAGTTCAAAAAGTGCGCGTGTGAAAAATGAGAAATGAGTTGGGAAGATGAACCAAAGAACTCAGCCCGAGTGTTTTAACCGTCGGAGGTAAATATGTTATATGCACAAAGTATATTCACAAGTGATGACAAATGTAAAACGGGATCAATTGATGAATACCATAACCACTCCTTGTATCATGAACATGATTGATTCTTAACATATCCAAAACACAAAGACAAAGTACTAGCTACTGAACAGCTACATGTATATGGTGAAGTTAAACACCGGATGATGTCTCAGCTAGGGTTTCGGAAGAGTGAGGCGGCTGCGATGGCCAACAAGATACACATTTGCCGACGTACTCACGGTGCCGGCGCAAGGCCCAACCGCTCAAGGGAAGAGACGAGCGCAGGAATCCCCATCTTCGAATCCCGAGCCCGTGGGGGTGGTTGGCCCAGGTGATTCGAGCCCAGTGAGAGCTCAAGGATCTCTTCCCACGGGTGAACAGAGGAAATCACGCGCGGGTGTGGGTGAGGAAGGGGAGCGCGCATTCTCCCCACCTAGGGTTTCCAGCAAGGGGTGAGGAAATCCAGCGATTCGGCGAGTCTGCTCGCCGGATCTGGAGGGTGCCGGAGAAGAAGCGAGACCACCGTACGTTCGCGGAGGTGGTGATGGAACGTCGTCCACCTAGCGGGCTCCCGGATTGGCAAGCAAACAAGAGGAAAGCGGTTGATCAAGGTGGTGGTGACTGGGGGAAGCGCGAGGAAGAGGATCTCCACAAGCAACTCTTCCAGAATCCAAAGGGGAACCAAGCTGCGAGAGATGGTCGTTGCCCTGCTCGCCTGACCCTAGATTGGGGCGATTGGGACACGCGGGAACCAGATCATGGCGTGGGAGGTGCCAAACAAGCAATCAAATGCTTCCAAGTGTGCCCGGGAAGGTCATCATCAGGCAACGTGTTCTTCCCCCCTTTGCTACTCTTGTCACAATACTGGGCATTGCCACCAAGAAGGTCAACAGCTAGAAGTTACTCCTGTTAGAGTCAACTTTAAGAACATTGCCACCAAGAAGCATTCCTTGCTGCTGGCTGATAAAGAGTTGGAAACTGATTCTAAAGCAATTATTGTTTGGGATGGGAAAACTGAAGAGAAAACTCTGAAACATGAGTCTCAAGAGATGGACCTACCTCTGAGTGGTCAATTATCACAGACAGGGCAGGGGAGATGGACAGAATTGAGGTGACAGATGAAACTCATTTCAGCATGGATGAAGAGATGGAAAAGTGTGACATCTCTACTATGTCAGACATAGAAAGACACAGAGGAGGAGGACATAGAGGAAGAAGATAGCTTCAAAGAGGTGTCTTACAAAAAGAAGGCAAAAACTAAGGTGGGTGAACCAGCTGTCACTTCAAGAATGAATATGAGGCACAGGGACCTGGCGGCTATCCCTGTTCCTAAGAGAGCTGAGATGCTGACTCAGAAGAACTTGGAAGCTTCAGGTAACACTAACCCCTTTGCTATCTTTCAGCTAATTGATCATGATGAGTTGAATAGGATTGCTATTGCTGCAAATATTTCTCTTGATAATAATTCTGTAGAGATAGATAAAAATAGTGACACAATTAAGGCTAAGGAGTTGGTCCAAGCTAGGCTAGCAGAGTTAATATGGAAAAAAGAGGAAGAGAATAAGGTGAAGGAAATGTCTCAAGTTCAGACAGAAGTAAATGAGGAAGGGAGACAGAGAGAGTCGTCTGAGGAAGAGGTGAATAACACAAATGATGACTCACATGAGAGTTCTGTGCAGAAGAGAAGAGGTGGCCCCAAAAAACAAAGAAAGAAATGAAATGCCTTTTTTGGGATGTTAGAGGTTTAGGGAACAAAGCCAGGAAAAGGCAACTGAAAGAGGTGATTAAAGATAGAAAGGTTGACCTGGTATGTATACAAGAAACCAAAAAGGAGAGTTTTACAGATAGAGAATTGAACTCCTTCCAAGGTGATAAGAATTATGCTTGGTCCAAGTCGGCTAGAGGATCCTCAGGAGATATTTTACTTGGTGTTAACACAGAGGGGATGGATGTGTTGGAAAACCATGTAGGTGCTTTCTTTTTGAGTTGTGTAATCAAAAACAAATCAGATAATTTTCCTGGGAGGTGATTGTAGTTTATGGACCTGTGATTGACTCCTTAAAACCAAATTTTATAGCTGATTTGAGCTGGCATATTCAAAATAAGCAACAACCTTTCATTATTGGATGTGACTTTAATATGTATAGATTTTCAAGTGAGAAATCCAACAATGACCTTGATACCAGATATATGGAGTTGTTTAACAATTTCATCTCAGACTTTGAGTTAAGAGATCTTTATAGATGTGGACCTAGATTCACCTGGACCAATAAACAAGTTTCCCCCACCCAAGAAGTGTTAGATAGAATTATAGTTAGTGCTGACTGGGAATCCAAATACCCAAATTCTATTCTCTCCTCTCTTCTCAGAGTAGGATCAGATCACACACCACTTATACTGGACACTTGTGAGAGTTATGTGAGAAAACCTAGTTATTTTAGATTTGAATCAGCCTGGTTAACCACAGAGGGTTTCAAAGAGATGGTCTTGCAAAGAATGTTACCTAGAGATGATAGCTATATTTTAGATTACTGGCATAAGAAGCAATATGAGTTGAGGAAATTCCTAAAAGGCCGGGGAATGAATCTAAATAGGGAGAGATGTCAGGAGAAACAAGCCTTGCAGACTTTGCTCAAGGACATAGACATGCAGGCTGATGCAAGAGATTTGACTGTGGAAGAATGGACCAAGAGATATGTATTAGAAGAAAATTTAGAACACCTGTATGAAATGGAAGAGCTTTTTTGGCATAAAAGATGTGGGTAGCAGGAATTGATGAAGGTAGACAGAAATACAGAGTTTTTTCACAGAATGGCCAATGGCAGGAAAAGGAAATGTACAATTACATCCTTAGAGGTTGATGGCAGAGAATTGACAACCAAAGAAGAATTAGGCGACCATATCCTAGACTACTATAAGTCCTCGTTTAGAGCTGATGAGAATACTACAATACGCTTGTCCCAAAGGATGTGGCAGAATGAGTTATGTTTAAATGAGGAACAGAGAATTCAGATTGTTAGACCTTTTAGCACAGAAGAGTTGGACAAGGTGTTGAAAGAGGCTAAACTGAATACTGCCCCAGGCCTTGATGGGTTCAATGTGCATTTCTACGGAGCTTTTTGGACTGAAATTAGAAATGATCTATATGAGATGCTGATAATGCTTCATAGTGGTAATCTAGATTTAAAGAGGTTGAATTATGGAGTAATATCCTTGATCCCTAAAAACAGTGATCCTACCAACATAAAACAGTTCAGACCTATTTATGTGCTGAATGATTGCTTCAAACTCTTGAGTACAGTCTTACTGAGGTAGTACAGTCAGTGATTTCCCCCACCCAGACTGCTTTCATCCCAGGGAGATTCATATTAGAAGGTCGTGTAATCCTCCATGAGGTACTTCATGAGTTGAAAAGCAAGAAACAAAAAGGGATTATCATGAAAATTGACTTTGAAAAAACATATGATAGAGTAAGCTGGAGTTTCTTATTTGAGGTGCTTCAAAAGAAAGGCTTCCCTGGTAAATGGATTGATTGGATCAAAGCCTGTGTGGTGGGAGGGAGAGTTTGTGTCAACATAAATGGTGAGAGAAGTGAATTTTTTAGAACTTATAGAGGTTTGAGACAGGGTGACCCCCTATCTTCCCTTCTGTTCAATTTAGTTGTCCTATGGCTTCTTTGGTCTGGTGCATTTGTAGAGATGCACTAGGATGGGGGGTTATTCAAAGAAACATTGAGGACTTTTTCCTCTTGATCAATCACACTAACAACAAGAAAGATAGAGTTTTTGTTGCTTTGCTAGCTGCTGTGTGTTGGGTCCTTTGGTTAACTAGAAACAACATGATTTTCAGATCAAAACTTGTCTGTTCACCCCTAACGTTACCTTTCCAAATTGTCTCCCATCTTTTGCAGTGGAAAATCTTAGGCCGCGCTGAAGAGACGGGGATGATAGACCAGGTAGCTGAGAGTTTGAAGATGGTGACTGCTAGTATAAAAGCTCCAAGATCCGATGTTGGCTAAAAGGATGCGTTTCGTCGGAAAGCGACTTATCTTAGTTATAGCTTTTGCAGTTCTTAGTTCTTAATGTGAGTTATTTCAGTTACTTTAGTCTTGTGCGCTTTTGCTTTCGTCTGTATCCAGGGAGACAGTGTGTTCCTGCCCTGTGAAGCTTATTTGTAAACTGAGAAGCCCCCAGGAATGATTTGCCACTTTGGCTTTCAGTATAGAGCCCCACCACTACGGTGCTCTTTACTGGTAGTAGAAAACAATCTGAACCGTTGATTTCATTTGATCGAAAGGTTCAAATTTATATATACTATCACCTTAGTTAGCCGTAGTAGAAACGTCGAGGGACATTATTGTCTACAAAATAAGTGCAGAGGGGTATAATCGTCATTTAAGCAGTGACTAAACCTTGTTTTCTTTTTTTTTTGATTTTTGATGGAATATGAGCGATGCCAACGCAATGAATGACCACATGTTGATTTAGCCAGGAAAAAACATAAATGACAAAGTTATCCCTAATAATCATATTATCAAATTATTGATTTACCTTTAATACTACTGATAGTATTATATTACCAGTAAAGAGCACCAGAGTATCGCTCTTCAATATAAGCCGGGTCTTTTGACCTTTTTCTAAAAAAAGAAGAAAAAAAAGTACTAGCTACTAACTAGAAAAAGGAGTATAAAAACGACGAGTTACTAGCTACCGGCCCTTAATAAGATTTCGCAGCAAACCACGCTCCCAGATAGGAAGTGAATTACATCCGGGCTCCGGCGAGGCCAACCCAATCCCTCTATAATCTGCTTCTTGATCAACTCCCTCTCCTCCATGGTACATGGATATCTTGACAGGGAAATCTTCATCTTGATCTTCGGATCCAAGTCACTGCAGTGATCACAGACCTTCCTGTCATATAGGAATACCTCCTGTAGGTTAACTGCCGCTTCCATCACACGCCTGACGTATCCCACAAAGTTGTTGGGTTGGAAGCCGTAGATGGTGAGCTTAGATAGGTTGTCGTGCCTGAAACCATCAGGTGCAGATGATTCCCACTCCACATCCGTTTTGTCACCATAACCCTCGTCTCTCCTCTCCTCTTCAGTTTTTGATGTTGCACCAATGATCCCATACTGTAATGCAGAGCTCCTTTAGGGAGGGTGCAGCTTCAAGAATGAAGCTTGTCCAATCAATGCTGCATCCTTCAGGAAGATCAACGAGAGTCACACTTTGTAGCTTGTGGAACACAGGCCCCAGTAGTTTGGGCATTCTGGATGAACCCAAACCTGCAACATGAGGGTAACCCAAATTAATTACGAATGCTTACATGCTTCAGAATTACGATATGAAACAAAGCATAAGTAGAAAAATGAATGGAGCAGCCAGCAATTAGTAGTAGTTACCTTTTTTTTCGCTTTCAAAATTCAGGTGCAGGTCTCTTATGGAGGAGACAGTAGAAAGGAACCGACTCAACCTAAGATTCTTCTGCCAACCTGCACCAGCATTAGTGAGGATTAGGCTTGAAAGCAATGGGACATCCCAAAAAGACAAGAGGTCCTCATAACAGTCCCAATGATCATAGGCCATCCGTCTTAGTTTTGGTAGGCAGTTCAGCTCAACAAATTAAAAATCCCCATAGATGATATCAAGCTCAACGAGTTGTGAGTGTTGTAAGCGCAACACGGTCTGATCATCTGTTGTGAGACAAGTGAACAAAAGCAGAGACTTCAACTATTTACATGTGATGAGCATGTTGGGGATGTCAGGTTCAGTCAAATGCAAGTGCTGCAGCTGCAGACGTGTGAGACCAGCAAATGCATCAGGACAAGCAGCAAGAAAAGCTTTGAATTGCTTGCCATAGTAGAGCATGTCAGTTTCTTCGTAATAGTATCCTTTCTTTTCAGTTAGGATTGTGAACTCAGCAGTTTCGAGGTTGTAGGTGGACATGGCGTGTTGCACAGCTTTGCCGACGGTGACAAATGTAGTATCTCAAGTAGAACCGCAAGCTAGTTGGCGAAGGGCGACTTGTTGACTCCTGAAGTTGAGAAGTTTGTCCGTTGCATCAGCCACGGCACCGTTCATCCAAACCACATCACTCAATTTCAAAAGATTGGATGAATCCTTATCGGGTGCAAAGGAATCGACATCAATAACAATGCAGGAGAGCTCGGTAGGAAGCTTAGCCATCCTTTTGCAGAGGGTGCAAGTTCTGATGGCATCAGGCGTGTCCAGCCGCTCAAGAATGTTGAGTAGAACGTTGTTAGGCATGGTGGTGAGCCTATCATCCTTTTGTACGGGGTTGCAAGCTGGTTTCTACATTGCATTGCATTCAGATATAGTATAGGTCGCCGGAAAACAAACAAATCAACTGGAAGGAAGGAAGGAAGGAAGAGGGCAGCTTACATTGCTGTGGGGGCGGCGACCTTTCTTGTTCTTCATCGTCCGATGCGGTGCCTGCTCTGTTGCTGCTTGACCTCCTGCCTGCCTGACGGATCGAGTGTTATTCATGAAGAAGAAGCTCTGACCAGATACGATTGCAGTTAGAACGCGAACTCAACTCGACTTACTGATATTTCAACTTCGGTTGGCAGCTTTTCTCGAATCCAGCCGGGGCGGGGTAGGCAACCGGCGCTCACCGGCGTGGAAGGAGAGGGTTTCGCTCACTTTCCATGAACGGGAGGGAGAGGGGAACCAGCGGCTGCGGCGGCGGCGGCCATGGCTAGCAACGCCGCCGGTACGGCGTGGTGTCCGGGACGAATGCGATGAAGGGCTAGGATTTTCTCACTCCAGGCGACATAGATGTTGGGCCTCAATGTTGCTTTTGGCCCAACAGGATTAGTGGGCCTGACTAATCCTGTTTTTTCTTTTTTTAATTTAATTAATTTCTCGCTCTATTGTGTGGGTGGGTCAGTGGGTGTGGCAAAAGAGAGAGAGAGAGAGAAACAAAGATCTTATCTTCTTCGTGGGCAAGCGTGCTGCCTGCTAGTGCAGCAGATCAGATCAGGTCGCCAGCGATGGCGATCTGAGGCCGGAGGTTGCTTGCTTCTGCTTGGAGGGAGGATGGAGCGGGTGCTCAAATCCGCCAGGGAGTCGGGCTCCCTCAACCTCTCCAATCGATCCCTCAGGTGCATTGTCTCTCGCGCTTCCGCTACTGTCTCCGCTCGCTCGGTTGGATCGCCATCGCCATGATCTCTCCTAGTCTGTAGCCACCGCCCATGCTCGGATGCGACGCAATCCAATCCCTTCCCGCCATAATGCCTTCATTTGCTACTCTCATCAGTTTACTTGCTGCATTATCTGCTTACGGCGGGTGTACTAGGGGACCATGGGTTAATCAATTCCAGCACACACACACACACACAGCCTCTCTCTTCTTGTTCTTGATGTCTCGCTGACGCTACACCTCTGCCTGATCTGTTCTGCTAGGGAGGTACCCAAGGAGGTGTACAACAACTTGGACACGGGCGTTCAGGATGAGAAATGGTGGGAGGTAAATCAAATCGCCTCCTTCCTGTATGCTGCATAAACAAGGAATATCAAGCAACGCCAAATTTGTTTTTGTTTTTTTCCCTTTTGTAATTCAGGGAGTTGACCTTCAGAAGCTCATATTGGCTCATAACAACCTTGAGGTGTTGCGTGAAGACCTCAGAAACTTGTCTTCACTAGTTGTATTAAACATTAGTCACAACAATATTTCTTCCCTTCCCGCAGCTATTGGAGAGTATGTACTGGACTATCCTTATTTAGTACTCCCTCCGGTCGTGGAAACATATCATTTTTGGACATGTTTGAAGTTACTACCCTGAAAACCATTTTCATAATATTGTCGTTCTATCAAGATTTTCAACTGTTTTTCAATAGAAATTACTGGTCAAGTTTGCAGCTTGAAGACTGTATCGATGTCTAAAACTGCATCTTTTTGTGACCGGAGGGAGTAATTTCCATCAATATTTTTTTGACTCTTTTCCATGCAGACTCCCTTTGCTAAAATCGTTGGATGTATCTTATAATCAAATAAACGCTTTGCCCGAAGAGATTGGCTTTGCAACCGCTTTAGTCAAGTATGTCTTCTATGTACCTCTTCTGGTTGGTTTCATTAATTTATTGTTAAAACAATCTAGCACATTTTACAGTTTGTGCATTTTTAAGACTGTTGACTCTTAGCAGTATGTGTATGACCACTGTACATTAATAATGAGGTCTGCACAAAATAATGATGATACCCTAAGTAACAAAATTCGGCTATTCATATTTCTAAAACCATCTGCACATACTCTAGGTGTAATGATGTTGACAATTAGCATGATGCCTAAAAATTAGAAGCAATATTTGAGATTCTTTATATTCATGTAAGTTGATGCATTGTTGTTGCCAGGGTTGACTGCTCAAATAATTGCCTTACAGATCTCCCAGCTAGTCTTGCCAGATGCCTGGAGTTGGCAGATCTCAATGTAAGCCACCATCGATGTATTTCTCTTTTTCACCATAAGGTTTCTTGGTTTGATGAAGATATATAAAGCTGTCGTTTTTATAGCTCCCTGTTCATCCCGTGTCCTAAGTATAATGCAATGCCTTGACTGTAGGCGTCAAACAACACCATATCCATAATGCCAGATGAACTTGCTGGCTGTTCCAAGTTAAGCAGATTGAATCTGGAGGTATATACTCCTTATAGAGAATGTCAAAGCTGGATCTATCATATTTTCGTGATGTGTTTTCTTTTGTTCTCGAAAACTTCAATCACTACAAAATGTCAGGGTAACAAGCTTGTGACGCTATCAGACAAGATGTTTATGTCATGGACAATGCTTACAGAGATGAATGCTGGTATGCCACACAGCCACAGTACCAAAAAAAATGTTGAACCTATGTGATATCCTTGAGTTTCTACCTGAGATTGACATTCAAATCTTTACAGCAAAGAATCTACTGACAACCATCCCGGATGGTATTGGTGCACTTTCAAAGCTGATTCGCCTGGACCTGCATCAGAACAGTTAGTCTACCATATTATCGCATCTGCTAGTTCTTTATTATTTATTCTTATCTGTATTGATGGCTTTTCTACTTTTTCTATGTAGAAATAACCCTGATTCCTCCTTCCATAAAAGACTGCTCTTCCCTAGCAGAGTTTTATATGGGGTTGGTTATCTATTTCAGACAAACTTATTTACCATGCTCTTATTTCTAAACAGCATAAATTCACTCTATTTATACTTTTATGTTCCAGAAATAACTTGTTGACATCCATACCTGTGGATATTGGCATGCTATCGAACTTGGGAACACTAGATCTACACTCTAACCAGGTCTTACTCCATTTATTGTCACAAATACTGCCAATTTGATAGTCTATTGTTCCCCTGACTCTCGTTATTCTGCACCATTTTAAAATATGAAGATACTGGGAGAAAGGCTCTTGATATAATTTCTTTGTTTCTGGGACACCAAATTTGTAGCTGTGTGACACAAAAGTTTAGTACGGCATTTGTTTATTCTAACACGAGGCCTTTTTGTTTATGTAAATCATCTCGGGATGGCTAGGATACACTCCACGTATGACTATAGTTGCAGAAAGTTTCATGAATGTTTCTCTCCCTCAATATTTTTTCACTTCCCAGAGCTTCATGAATAGTGTATGTAAACTGCATGTAATTTACTATAGTCACTCTTGCCATTTATAGGCTTCCTTGTCTAATCTGTTTTCTTAGTGGATGGCGCTACAATATATTTTGAGTTCTTGTTAACTCAGTTACTTACATGTTCAGAAGGAATGGTAAAACAATGTGTTCAAAATATTTGATGTAAATATTGATCCCTTCTATCACTTTATTAGACAAAAATCAAATTCGCCTGTTGTGACATTGAAATACAACTTCTGCAACCAATCCTGCTAGAATTAACAGAACATTATAAAAGAAATAAGTTCATTTCTATTTGTTTTTTTATTTTCTGATAATATGTTACTTTTCCAGCTAAAGGAGTATCCTGTCGGGGCTTGTAGACTCAAGCTCTCTTTCCTTGATCTATCAAACAATTCATTGTCTGGTCTGCCTGCTGAACTAGGTTAGTTTTCTGCTGTGCAATGCTGCATCTTAATGATGCTACTGTTGTTATTTTCCTATTTGGTTAGCTGAAATTTTATGACATGAAATGATTGCATGCATCTCTATGTGTTGGATAGATCATAGGGCTGATTTTTTTTTCATGGGTGTATATGCTTTGATAACTTAGCATACTCCATGCAAGTGTGCTACTGTCTTAATGGACTTCCCAAACTATGGACACTCATATATGCTTTGGCATACAAGGTACAATGACAACCCTAAGAAAGCTTCTGCTTACTGGTAATCCTATGAGGACAATTCGGAGGTATGATGCCCGTGCCATTGTCCTAGTTTTTCACAAAGCGGTTGTCAGGATTCTAAACAGGGCTGCCAACATAATAATATAGTGTTCCATTTTGGTTACCAGTTCCTTGGTTTCTGGGCCAACAACAGCATTATTAAAGTATCTGAGCAGTCGGCTTTCATCTGATGAAGAAGGTAACTGAAAACACTAAATCAACATCCATGCACGTTATTGTTCACAATGATGTATTTTGTAGTGTCCATTATCTGCTTCAAGCTTGCCACATCTTCTGTTTTAGTGATTTGAGAATCATTCCATGATTACTCGAAAGCTTCATCACCATATTTCCCGTGCAGCATCAGGATCTGGAAGCACTCCAACAAAAGATGATCAAATTGCTGCAGCAAGACGATTATCATTATCTTCTGAGGTACTTCAATTATTTTGACAGCATACTTTCATATCATAAGATATATCTCTTTTTATATCTTTTTTAAAAGGAGTTAATTCACCCACATGTGGTATTTGAACCATTCATGGAATTGTATCATTCATGCCGAAAGAGTAACTGAGTTGTGTGTTTCTATCTGCTGTGTTTCCTGTTTTAAAAAGAAATAATGTGTCGACTTGTTCAATGTATTCTCATGACTACCAATGCAAGAAAAAAATAACTTGGCCATTGGACTTGGATCTTATGGAGCCTCATGGAATAATCAATGATCATTTCATTTTCTCCACAATAGCCCCTAACTTGATGCAATATCAGGAACTGGACTTGAGTGGTCTTGGTGTGACCAGTGTACCACCTGCAGCATGGGAGACAAATGATGTGATGAAACTAGATCTTTCTAAGAATTCAATAGAAGCTCTGCCAAATGAGTTGTCATCATGCTCATCACTTAAAGTGAGTTTCTGAATTGCAGATATATTGATCATGTTATAGTTCAATTCTATGGTATTTATGAGATAAAAGTGTTTCAATGTAACTCCTCTATTTAATCTACTGTTTTTCAGTCTTTGATTTTGTCTAATAACAAAATTAAAAGGTGGCCTGGCACAGTAATCTCTTCCCTTGCTGGCCTTTCTTTGTTGAAGCTAGACAACAACCCTTTGGCAGAGGTGATACAATGGTCTTCATACCCTTTCTTTTGTCTTCTGGCTTGTATTTGTGAATCAAATTCCGCTGTGTTTTCTTTTCCCTCTTTAAGAGGTAATTTGCAAATTTCTTGGTATTGGATCATGATTC
The DNA here is from genome assembly GCA_008326285.1 of Oryza officinalis. NCBI lineage: Eukaryota > Viridiplantae > Streptophyta > Magnoliopsida > Poales > Poaceae > Oryza > Oryza officinalis. The sequence goes on along the minus strand of BDMV01000002.1, from coordinate 58,931,393 downwards.
CCTAATGTGGTAATCTCTGGAAGTTAATCAATGTCGATTATTGAAATTGAAGAAGTTTTTGGTTTAGCTGTTACAGCACTTAGAAGAATTGGACTACAGGGTGCAGGCAACATGGCATAGCTAAAATTCTTACCCACTAGAGTAAATGCTCCAAAGATAAGGCTCTGACAAAAAAAGGATTTTCACATAATTATAAGCCATCTAGCCTACTATTTTTAGACACGTCATTTTACATATTTTTTTCAGAGGGATTTTCACATTCTATATCTTTTTCTTAGCTTCAATACCATGTTTACAGTTAATATTTTCTCATGTGTGAAGACATCTTGGACAAGGTCTTTTTGGGGGCAATGTGCTGCATGTATTTCTTGTTCCTACTTTCAAGAATTGGAATGACACATTACTAAAAGGAGTGATTGTTTATCTACAGTTAACATAATTCGACTCTGCATGCTAATCTGTGATATTGTAACACACTTGTTTTTCCTGCAGATATTGGCCACTGATCTTGAGGCCCTGTCTAACCTTGAAGTACTGGATTTAAGTGGCAATGCTTCTTCACTACCTGAACCCTCTGTGGTTTCTGCCTTACCACACCTGCATGAACTCTACCTAAGGTTGGAACATGTGCTAAACATCTAAGTATGGAGTCTGTTCTAAGAAAGCTTATTTCCTTTTCTCTTATGTATGAGCAGACGAATGAAACTCCATGGATTCCCTGAAGGTTTATTGGGCCTAAAACAACTGCGGATTCTTGATCTGAGTCAGAATTATCTTACAACTGTGCCAGAGGTAACTACTGGGGTTTCTATTCAAGGAATATATGAATATTTTCCTGGTAAATGCTTTTCATTTTGTAATACTGATCTTGGAAACCTAAGTTCATTTAGAAAGTTTTGAATGGTACATGCCTTTTTTAGTCGCTTATTGCTAAATCCGCTGCACTTAAACAGGGTATCAAAGAGTTAACTTCTCTTATTGAGCTTGATCTATCAGACAATAATATAGCAATCCTCCCACCTGAGCTGGTAAGTTATTGGCTTTAGTGATGGTGTAACACATGCACCGACGTCAACTGAAAGTACTGTTTTGAAGTTGTACAATTCTCAAACTCATTGAAATCTCTAATCTTCCTTGTGGACACTATTTTGAGCAGGGTTTGCTTGAGCCTAACCTGCAGGTCTTGAAACTTAATGGAAATCCCCTCAGGAGGTAAGAACTAGGAACAAATTGAGCCACTGCTTGCATGCATACAATGAATTAGAAACTCAGCTCACATGGATCCATGTAGAACTGTGCTGCTACAGATTTTATACCATGCATGACCATAGGATTCTGCAGTGTCCTCGACCATATAATTCAGAACAACATGTTGATGTAAAGAATATTAAAAGGGAAACCATTGCGATGCTATGATTTCTCGGGGCGTAATTGGAATATGGAACAAAGGAAATTAGGAAAGTTGCAGTTTAGAAATGCACCGGCGGAAAAATCATGCAGCCTTGTCTTTGTCTCCTCTGCAGCATACGACGGGCTCTGCTGGAGCAAGGAACGAAAGCAATTCTCAAATACCTTAAGGAGAAGTTGCCCGCTGAATAAACACCTAAGTATGCTGGAAGATGTTTCTTGATCAGTTTGTTTGGTTTTCTGGTGTTGCAGATATTACTCCTACAAATTTGTCCTTGATTGTTGTAATTTGTGCTTGTCCCAGTGTACGTAGAAAGATCAGGATTATGTGTATTGACGTGTGGCTAATATCTATCTTGGATTATGAAAGCTTGCAGAAGACGAACATCTCTAAACTTTTCATTTTCCGAGTGATAATACGCGTTTTCGTTTTCTCTGAACTTTTCATTTTCCAAGTGATTGATCTATGTGGTGGAAACGGAACACGCGTTTTCGTTTTTTCCCCCCCTGAAGTTTTCGTTTTCCGATTTATCGACGTGATTTGTTGCACCCACCCGAGTAACGCTTTGACATGTTAACCTGTAACGCTGCGGAGCTGGAGTGTCCCGCTTGAAATACAACAGGAACTACACAACTTGAGGCTTTGAACAAAGGTGGCTCCTTTGCTTGAACGAACCATGTTGAATGAAGCAAACGTTATGGGGCACAAAATACTACCAATAATGTGTGAGTAGGTGAGTGAGTTTATCTTGCACTAAGTGCAACTGAGACAAAATCACAGGTGACATACGTGCGTCTCATCCATTAACGCAGGCAAACTTATCAGGCAAATGAGTGCATCTCATCCATTACCATTCACGCAAGCAAACAACAAAATCAGCCAAATGCAGTGCGTCTCATCCATTCACGCAGGCAAACTTATCAGGCAAATGAGTGCATCTCATCCATTACCATTCACGCAGGCAAACAGCAAAAAAGCCAAATGCAGGCGTACCATCCCCATTCACGCAGGCAAAAGTATCAGTCAAACGTGCGGGTGCGGCCCTGTTTGAAAGTCCTAAAGATAAAGATAAAGATGAAGATAAAATGTTTCACACAAAACGAGGTGGCAATAACATGCGATTAATTGAGTTTTAATTATTACAAACTTAAAAAATGAATTAATCTGATATTTTAGAGCAACTTTCATATTAAAAATTTTTGCACGAAACGTACCGTTTGAAAAATTGAAAAGCGTGCCACGAAACTTTATCTTTTATCCGTACTGTTTTAGAAGAAAAGAACAGGGCCGCAGTGCAAAAGTATGTTTAAGGTGAGCTTATTGCGGCGAGGAGCTTCATGCGACATTGGCCTGGTCGTTGACTTGGGCCTGCCCATCCTTCCTCGGGACTTTGTTTTCTTCTTCGGACTTTATGGAGGGCTTGTCAAATGCTGACACTATTCAAATAAGAAAGATAAGTTTAGTTGGTTTTCAGAGTTACCTCAAATTAAATTGACAAGGTTGGTTTTCAGAGTTAACACAAATTAAATTTGGTTTGCATTACCAGGCGGTTGAGGATACACCAGGACGCCAGTCTCTCCAGATGGAAGACCTACGATTCCACCTCTCTTGTCTCTGACATACTTCTCCTCGAAGATCACTTCCAACACAGTGTTATCTTCCGCAAGCTTTGCCATGGAGTCTGAAAACCAGAAATCAACACGACACACTAATGTTATACAGGGGAGGTGGCAGCCGAATGCTGATTGCGCTTGTATAATACAATCAACTCACTGATGAAAGGGAAATCAACATAACACACTTGTAATAAACTTAAACTAATCACCACTACATGATACGATCAGAAAAAACAGAGGACAACGAAGATTTCTACTCTTCTTCCTCTTCTGCTAAGCAAGAACACCTAAGTATAGTGCTCGTACTAAATACTAGCAGCCTACTTAATCCTAGTACCGATCTAGATAGAGTACTAGTAACATATAGTGTATCGATGATAGTAATTCACTCATTACAAAACATTGGTACTGATCCTATGTATATTAGCTAGCCACAAGACGAGTCTATAGATGCAACTAGACCCTACAGATCCAAACCAGGGTCAAAATCCAACCCGGATTCCATCTAGCTGCACATGAATGTCAATCACACTAAATCCAGTATAGCTGCCACAAATGCATCTAGACCCTACAAATCCAAACCATGGTCAAAATCCAACCCGAATTCCATCCAGCCAAACATGAATGTCAATCACACTAAATCCAGTGTAGCTGCCACAAATGCAACTAGACCCTACAGATCCAAACCATGGTCAAAATCTAACCCGAATTTCATCTGGCCAAACATGAATGTCAATCAAACTAAATCCAGTATAGCTGTCACAAATGCGACTAGACCCTACAGATCCAAACCACAAGACATAGCTATCAGATCCACAGAACCAAACCACGAGCTTAGCCATCACATATTTCACAGATCAAACAAGTATTGGCAAAAGCAAGTGGCAAGTACGTGGGGGCGAGACCACTATCACAGATCCAAACCTAGACCTGAGTGGCTGAGTCGCACGAGAGGACGGAGAATCGGGAGCATACCGTCGGTAGTCGTCGGTAAGGGAAAGGCTCGTGGAGAGTTCGCCGCCGCCCGTGCAGATCGGAGTGGGAGGTGGAGGTGGAAGTGAATCTTAGGGTTTTAGACTTACTGGTTCACTGATATTTATACTCACCACCGCCCTTATCCCCCTCAGTTGGGCTCACCCAACTAGAAGCGGAAGAAGAGTGTATTGGGCCAAGATCGATATTCATGTCCCTCAATTGTAATATAGATATAACGCATCTTAATAATCAAACCAGTATAAATCGACTCTCTCACGGTGATTTTTGAGTGGTTTTTATTTGACGTGGCATTAACTTGGTCTATCCATACTGATGTGGTACGTAGCAATTCCACCAACAAAATAATTGGAAAAACCTTAGAACCCACATGTCAATCACATGAATGAGAAAAAAAACTACGACCAACACCTCAACTCTTCCTCCCCTTTTCCTTTTTTTTTCTGTTAGGTGGCAAGATGATTGAGCTCCTATGGGCGGTGGCGGTGGAGTCTTGGTGGGATGTTCGATATCTGGTTTTGTGGTCGAGAGATGTGAATTAAATTTGGCCTATTCTTGAGGGTGCAAAATGGACCTTTTCCAACTAGAAGATGATCGAGCCCATTAGCATCTTTGTGGACACAGTTTGCAGTTTACTTTTGTTTGTCTTCTCTTTTCTTTTTGCAGTTTTGTCCCAAAAAAAAATGTAGTGTGAGCTTGGAGTTCACTGCTCTCGTTGATTGGGCCATATACAAATGACTTTACCTTGCCTTTATCTTTCTGAAATGGCAACGTGGCAATAGATGTGTGTCTACATGTGAATTTGCTAGTGTTTGCTCTAAGGCTGCTGCTGCTGCCGCTACTCCTGCTCGATCTGCTAGCTCCTAGGCTGGCCTTGGATGCTGCATGGACCAACGCCCAAAGTGCTATTAGCCCAAAGGTCTAGTTTCCAGCCCACTCACCTCTTTTTCTTTCTATATTTTCATTTTTTCTCTTGTTCACTAATTAAGTGCGGGGCGTCACGACTAATCATATCACTTTGCTTAATCTACATAGCGTACTGACTGAACAAAGTGAACCTATCTACGGCCTAACAACCTACTCCCTCCGTTCCCAAAAGTTATTTTTCTAAGGTTTCAAAATTGATCTAAAATAATTGTCACTTTAAAATAATACTTATCCCATCAATCACCACCATTCCAATTTCTCCCCGATCTACCCCGCCTCCTTCCCACTCTCATTCAAATAAGAGGCAACATACCCTTTTCTTCTCAAACTTTAATTTAGGCCGCGTTCTTTTGATCAACTCTCAAACTGTAACTTTCGTGTTTTTCATTAGCATGTTTCCCGACCTGATAAACGATGTGTTTTTACGAAAACTTTATATATCAGAGTTTCTTAAAAAAATCAAATAAATCTATTTCCTAAGTTTATAATAATTAATACTCAATTAATCATACTCTAAGCCCTTATCTCGTTTTATGTGCTGGCTAAAGGCTGAAACAAGTTGCACATAGGAACGCGGCCATACGCTAAACAACATAGAAAGACAAGTACCGTAGGACAGAGAGAGTAGACAATAGAGAATAGATAGAGGAATAGGTGGAAATGTAGAAAAATAAACCATTAGTTGTCTTAGCGAACATTGGTAAAAGGATATCTCAACAATGTTATCTCGAGATGGGAGATTGTTAAGCACAAAATGATACTCCATTCATCCCAAAATAAATGAACTACTGTTCCTAGCTAGAAGTTAATTTATTTTTGGGATGAAATGAGTAAATAACATGAGAAACTGATTCAAAACATTGAAGATTGTTGTTTGTTTAACATAGGTTGGGGGCGTTAAGTTGATATGGGAATAATCCAAAGAAGGAATGCTGGCTAGTTCTCCATGTTGCTCATGTGGAAATAAACTAATCTTTATCACTCACTTGAAGCCTGTTTGGTTGGTGCACAATCTTGTTTTTATCAAATTAGTTAAAAGTGCGGCAATCCACAAAACCTCATGTGCTGATGTATGGCAAATAAAGTTTGGCAGAAAATAAGCATATATATGAAGGGCAATGGACAGAGATAGTGTGCCATATTGTAGAATTAACCAAGCAATTCTCTAACTAATTGACTCATTGTGGGGGCGCCATGCCTGAATTAGGATCGGCACTGCAAACTTTTTTGCTACAAACTAGTACGAGCTTACGGACACTACTAGAACCCAATAATCTAGCTAGAACAGCATCCCAACTCAGTCCAAGATGACTTACTAGTGATGTTTGTTGTTATTAGTGTCTCCACTAATTTTTATGAGATGAATTTAATTGAAAAAAAGTCCTTGTAATTAAATTTTTGGTTTTTCATAAAGAGTATTCTTGAGGGGTTATAAGAACAATATTTTGTTATATTAATTTGTACATGGTGAACTTATAAATTTCGAAAATCCAGCATGATCTTTATAATAGAATGACATTATAAGGAATTAAAACAGATATCCTTGATCCCTAAAGATTAAGGTGTAGCAAAATCCTATAGATTATCCAAATCATCAGTCAGGGTAAAGATGGGGAACAGGTATAGCAAATCCTAATGAGTTGAGATAATCGAGGGCGCTATGCCAAATTAACTGTAACTAAACACCGGCCGGGATGTTTCTTAATTATCTCAGTAATTTGAGTCAGTATGTAGATAAAAAAAAACCTAAAAACACATATGAAGAAAAACTACTTACGGGGTAGAGAGGAACAATAATCGATCGAGATCCGGTCGTCTAAGCATCGATATCTGTCTCAGTTGATGTCTCTGGTTGATGCAGTTCAAGATAGAGGTGTGTTAATGAAGAAAAAGAAAAGAATATATATATATATGCCACACCAGCCGAGATATATATACATACAGGTTTCATGATAGAATAGAAGAGAAAGAGAAAGAGGGAGTAGTACGCACCGCGCAGAACCATGGAGAATCGAATCGATCGAAGTTGGATCAGCCACCTGCAGATCCGATACGAACGAGAGCTCGGCAACCATGGAGAATATATATCGATCGATCTGTCGCCCCTGACAAGGAAAAGCCCTTGATTGCATGCCTCGGCTGTCCGCTAGGGTTGCTTTAGCATATACGCTGATGGCTGGGGCGTGTAATGCTGTAGCCAGTCCAGCCATGGCGCTGGCGGCCGGCGGCGGAGCGGAGAGGAAGAAGAGATAATAATAGGGTAGGGTTCCGGGTTCCGGGTTCCTTCTTCTTCTTCTTCTTCTTATAATCGGTTAGTTGGTTGGTGGAGATTGATTGATTGAATATAGTAACCCCATCCTCCCTTTCTCCTACATCGGATCTCTCGTACTAGCAGGAGTACGTAATTTTAGGAAATCCTTAATTGGCTTGTTAATGGACACAGTACTAGTACTGGAGTAGTGTTTTTATTATTCTCTTCTCTCTCTCTTTTATCAAATTTTAATTAAATTTTAATTTTCTGGCTGCATACACCTGGTAGTCTAATCATATTAACTAAATTTTTTATATTTTGGTTCTTTTAAAAAATTTATTTTACACATAGACCTTTAAAAAAAGTAATTATAGGAATGGTTTTTTTGGCGCGCCAGAATGGCTGGCGTCGTACCGTGGTCTGCCTCGTGGTGCCATGGTGGCGCAGGCATGATACCAGAGTTGTTGACGTCGTCCTGTTGAACCACGACGTCAACCATCCTGACACATAAAAAGAACCATTTTTGAAATAACTTTTTTCAAATGTTTATTTGTAAAATAAGTATTTTAAAAAGGTCAAAATGGAAAAAAATTAGTCATATCAAATCAAGGGACACTAGTGGCCCACGCTCCACTGTCTCGATAAGTGCGTGCTCCACCAGACTTTGTCTCGCTTTCGCTCGATTCCATTTTTCAAGTTCCAACCGATCAAAAAGGTGCTCACACAAACCTACACATACCGTCCTCTTTGTGTGTGTGTGTGTGTGTAGACCTTGTTTTAATTAACAGAATGATACGGTGGGGTATGAGAACAGGAACGAAAACAATATCTATATCGAGTTTTTCTTTCACATTCATTGTTACGGTGGTACAGTACGCGCGCTGGAGTATATGTGTGTGTGTATATATCTAATCATCTCGTAAAGTAACAGCAACGAGACCCATGCCAGCCTGCATATAATAATATACCAGTGTTGACTGTCATGGAGTATTTAATTAACTAGCTTTTCCCCTAGTTTGAATATTTGCGTAAGCTATATATTATATATAATGTAAATATATATGCTCTTGCTATGGTTTGCTTGCCATTTGTTTTTCCGATCGATTATATGAGGGAGGAGTTATCGGTTCAAGCTAATTAATGGAGTATATATAATTAGCTATGGTTTGGTCGCATCTTTCTTTGCTTCTCAGGGTCTCGTACGTGGAGATGCGGAGGTCGACTCGATCGATCTTCTCCGTAGCGTTGCGTTTCTCACCTGTACGCGCATTTTATATTATTAGTGCCGTGCCGCATGTGATGATGAATATATATAATTAATGGTTTTAGCTAATTAATGGAGTAATCATCGCCGAGATGCGACGCATGCGGCCGCAATGGGCATGGAGTCACGGAGACAATGTTCTTTACTCCTGGGACGCTCTTCGCTTTGTTCGGCAGCCTCTCTTTTCAAATCCTCTTTCTCGTGATTCGCACGCATATAAACGGTATGTTTTTTATAAAAAAGTTTTATACGAAAATTACTTTAAAAAATCATATTGATCTATTTTTTAAAAAAAATAGCAAATACTTAATTAATTATGTGCTAATAAGTCGTTTCGTTTTTCGTAGAAAGAGAATAAACTTCTAACACAACGCAGCAACACAGGCTGCCAAACTCAGCCTTAAATGCCACAGCGACGAGATGGGGAAGAATAGGCGAGGAGAGGGAGACTACTACACAAAAAAAACATATTAATTTCTAAACTGTCAAAAAGTGGTCTTTTTACAGTGGCAGCCAAGCCAACCGCCTCGTACGTCCTATCTGTTTGTAAAGATTACGATTTTCACATACGATATAAAAAGAACCGATTCTCACGTATGAGTATATGACCATTCTATTCAAGGAAGACACGTGCGAAAAATCAATTTTCGTAAACAATTAAGTTAGGATGTCCAATTAAGATGACTAAACAAACATAAAGAAATCCAGCTTTGTCAGGCTGCCGTCGGCGTCCCTCGCCACATCTTCGGTCGCCCGGCGCTATTGGAATCAGAGAAAAAGAAAGGGGGAGGAGAGACGTGTCACTGACACATGATGTTAACTGTATATTTTATTGATTTCTCCTAAGTGAAATGTCACACCTTGTCATATACTCTCATAAAGTCATTTCAACTTTTTTGAAGAGTTAAATCATCTCAAGTTTGACCAAATTCATATAGAGAAATATAAAAATTTATGACATCAAATAGATATACTACGAAAATATAATTAACGAAGAATCTAATTATACTTATTTGATATCATAAATGTTATTATTTTATTATATAAATTTGATCAAACTTAATATGCTTTGACTCTTTAAAAAAGTTAAAATGACTTATATAATTTATAATTTAGAACCGAGAGAGTATGTCGCGCAGATACCATTTGGGATGAGACTGTCATCTAAACCATTTCAAGGATATAAATTGATCTGGTTTTAAGGATGTAAACTGGACTCCCAAAAATTGAGGGAATAATGGACCTTTTCCAATGTTCTTCCGATAAAGAGGAAATGCAGGTCCACTTATGTTGAGCGGGGGCCCACATAGGGGGACCAAACTCTTATCTCCCCCAACGCAACCACACCTCCGCCGCGGCGCCGCCCCCCGTTCCCCTTACTCCGCCGCCGCCGCCGCCGCCGCCCTTGCCACACCATGATGCCTGGCCGGCTTCTGAGCATGTACAGTAGCTTCTTCTCTTCTTTTTCTTCTTCAATTCGGGGTATTCCATCCAAGTGTGAGTGTTTGACTGGCTGGCTAGAATAGCAGTCGGTCTCGGTTTTTGGACTCGGAAAGGGTTTCTCGGGATCCCGATGAGCTCCTTCTCCCCCTCCTCCGTCTAGGATTAGGAGTTTTGCCGGCCGACGCGGCCTCCATCCTTATTATCCTTATAAACAAGAGGAGGAAGAGCCGTCGTCGTCGTCGTCGCAAACAATTTGCGCAGCGCTCCCCGCCGGTCTCTGAGCTAATATTAAACCATGAAGACGAAGAAGAATAACAACGAGTGTACTCACCGCAGCCGCAACGTAAGCAGCCTATCTTCTATTCTCTTCCTTCAATTGTCTTTGTCGAATGTCGATCGAACTATCGATGTGCTATGGTGCTAGTTAGATTCTAGATCCTGGGGCTCATACACCACCCTATTTATTACAACCTCTTCCAGATAAAATTTTACAAGTTTCGCAATTGAATTGATGCAGAAATCAGCTGTCAACATCATACAGCATAGGATCAGCGATTTGCCTAATGATGTTTTGCTCAACATCCTTGAGAGGGTGGACACGCCTGATGCTGTCAGAACTTGCATCCTCTCCAAGAAGATGGCCATGCTCCCCAATAGGCTCTCACAATTTGTGGTAGATGTCGATTCTTTTATACCCAAGGGTAATCGATCTGGTGTTTCGTCATCATTATTAATAAGAGATCTGGTGCGAATGAATGGAGTCGTGGCTGATGTAACTAACAACATCCTGAATTTCCGGAATCCACAAGACCCCCTTCATCAACTCAGACTGAGATTCTACTTAAGATATTACGACTTCATCTCCATCGGCAGAGCCGTTGCTCACGCTATGGCAACGCATGAGATGGACACCATTGAGTTTATTCTCTTAACGGAGAAGGGACGTACTATGTGCACTCCTGATGATCTCCTATTCTTTGCTAAACAGTTCAACACATTCTTCAGTGCTTATCCATGTGTTTTTGCTGGCCTAACTCGTCTGCAAATAGAGAACTTGAGGTTTGGCCAATCAGACATCCCCAACATCCTCCTCACCTGCAAGAGGTTGGAATTTTTACGCATGTACAACTGCAAATTGGAGAGCCCGACCGTGTTGCGAGTTGAACACCAACATCTTGTTGAGCTTCAGATAGCATTTGGGAATTTTGAGACAGTTCAGCTTGTCAATCTACCAAAACTCGAAAGGATGACCTGTGAGATCTGGATCTCTTATCAAGAGCCACTGTTTTTTGGTCATACCCCACGGCTTTCGAGTTTAAGCCTCGGTGACATTGGTGTGAATTGGCAGGGCGATCTCCAGTTAAGTCATTTCCTTGCGAAAGTCCCCTCCATACATGAACTCAATCTGAATTTTGAAAGCGAAAAGGTAATTAATCGCCACTCTATAGATATGCTTTCTTTCTCATTACGTAACTCACACTTGTTCTTGTATAATCTGGCATCTGTTTGTAGATTTGGGTAGTGCCAGAAAGCCCAAATGGGCTAGCCCCAGTGCTGTGCGAGCTGCGACATGTTACTTTGCTCCATCTTCCTGAAGGCTGCAACATCGCTTGGACAATGTTCATCGTTGAAGCTGCACCCAACCTAAAAGAGCTATCCATCACAGTGTGGGATCATTGGTGCAAGATGTTGAAGGACAAGAAGAGACGGCAACAAAATGGTTACTGTGAGAAATCAAACGTGGAGTGGGAGCCATCTGTATCTAACCTGGAGCATCAAAATCTGGCTAAGCTCACCATCTACGGCTTCCAACCCGATGATAACTTCGTGGGATATGTCAGGCGCGTGATGGAAGCTGCGATAAACCTGAAGGAGATATCCCTGTATGACAGGAAGGTGCTCGAGTGCTGTCAAGACTTGGATCCCAAGATCAAGGTTGTTCCATCAAGATATCCGCGGACCATGGAGGAGCAGGAGTCGCTGAAGAAGGAGATGACGGAGGGATTATTATTGGGGATGGCTTCTTCCTCTGATGTAATTCACTTCCGGTCTTAACTATTTTGCCATTCAATTCAATTGGAACAATTCGCTATTGTCTGAATCTGTACTGACTTTGATAGTGTGTTTAGTTTGCTACCGTACCAAATTTGAATCTGTACTCAATTTGCATTGTTTAATGAAAAATCCATTGTCTGATGAAATTCAGTGGCACAATTACAATGTAAGCATTCATTTTCGTAAGAAGAAACCTTCATCGTTATTGTTGTCGCTATGATCGCTCTACAAGCTCATGCGTGTAAACAGATCAGGGCTCAACCGTAGTGCAGAGTTGTGTCGTACTATCTATATTTGTGACAGTGAAAGCTCCAGCATGTGTGCAAATGTCCAGCCGCGCCGCGCGCCACCAAGTGAATTTTTCCTATCTTGAAAAAACAAGTGTTTCCTAAACAACATTTAATGGACGTATCTTGAAAATAAGTGTTTCCTAAACAAGTGCTGGTATCTTAACGCCATCGAATTCCTTTTTGTCTAATAGTATTTAATTTGTTCGAGCCTCTTTTTTCGCCGAACGGCTATCGATTTTATTAGATTTAGGAGAAAAATAAGGGTGCATCGCAGCATAGGGTGCCACGAACAACAAACTCTATTCAAGATGATCACCAGGAGTACCCGGTCTAATAGTATTTAATTTGTTCGAGCCTCTTTCAATCACGTATTCTCGTTTGAGATGTCGTGACGCTTAGGGTCTCTTTTCCCTCAGGGTTTAGGGTTTAACTCTATGCATAATCATATTGGGTCAACAGGCGATCATCAAATCGAATCCCCCTGTCGTTCGTGCCGAGTTGCCGGCCTCCATCATTCGAACCAACACCGATCTCTCTCAAGCTCAGACCATCCATGAAGAACAGGAAGCGTCGCCGCACACGCAATGTACGCATGCAATGCAAGCCTTTTTCTTCTTCTTCTTCTTCTACTACTACTTTGATTTGATTAATCTATTTTAATTTGATCTACATGCATGTAATGCAATGCAATGCAGACACCAAGTTTAGTCCCTGGAAAGGATAGGCTGAGCGATTTGCCGCATGATGTCGTGCTACGACGTCGCCGCCTTCGCGCCAAACCACCGCAGCCTCACCCTGCGCGACGTGGTCCGGATGAACGCCGCCGTCGCTGACCTCACAACCACCGTCCTCGAATTCCGGCGGCCGCAGATCCCCATCCACCACCTCGCCCAGCGCTTCTACCTCAGATACTACGACTGCATCTCCATCGCCGGCACGGTAGCCCGCGCCATGGCCACCCAGAAGCTCGACGGCGCCGTCGAGTTCTCGATCCTGACGGAGAAGCGTTGCCGTGACTGCACCCAGGATGATCTCGTCTACTTCGCCAGCCAGTTCAACACCTTGTTCACCGCCTACCCAGCCGTCTTCGCCGGCCTCACTCGCCTGCAACTGGAGAACCTCTGGTTCGGTGAATCAGACATCCCCAGCATCCTCCTCACCTGCAAAAATATGCAATTTCTACGGCTGTTCAACTGCAAATCGGTGAGACGCAGCGTGTTGCAGGTAGAGCACCATCATCTCGTTGAGCTTGAGATATCATACGGGAATTTCGAGACGATTGAGCTCGTCTATGTACCCAAGCTCCAGAGGATGACCTGTCAGGGGTGGATCTCTTATCAGGAGCCACTGTTTTTTGGTTACACCCCATTGCTTTCGAGCTTGAGCCTCATTGACACCGGTGTGAGCTGGAAGAACACTATCCGGTTAAGTCACTTGCTTGCTAATGCCCCCTCACTACATCAACTTAATCTCAATTTCCAAAGCGAAAAGGTACATGATTAATTGACTGCATATGCATGCCAGTCATGCCATTCTGAGATCCTTTTTTTAAGAATGCGAAGAAGAATTGCGCATCTTTTCAATTAAGATTATAGAGGTTTGGCAACAACTTTACATACGATTCCCGGGCCCGACAAAGAAACGAAAAACAAAGAAACAAAGAGTTGAGCACTACTAAGGGAGTAAGGGCTACGTCTCGCAGCATTCATGGGCGACCAGAGCGGTTCCGATCTACTCCGACAGTAGACCCGCGTCCCGCCACAAGACCGCCTCTTCCGCAGCCATCCTTGCCACGTCTGGCCACGAACGCTGTTGTTGGTTGAACACCCTATTGTTCTTCTCTTTCCAAATAGACCAGGCCGCCAGCACGACCACGATGTCAAACCCTTGTCTAAGCTGCTTGGCTACTCCGTTCCTGACACCCGACCACCAACTGATGAAGGAGCACTGGGTGACTAGGAAGAGGTTAGGGCGCCCAATGGAGTTCAGCACGATCCACCAGAATTGCAGGGACTCTAGGCAGACAATTAGGATGTGATCAATCGTTTCCTCGTGTTGGTTGCAGAGAATGCAACACGTCGGGTGGCGCAAACCCCGAGGTCTTAGACGATCTGCCGTCCAACAATGGCGATGGGCCACCAGCCACATGAAGTACCTACAACGGTGAGGAGTCTTGTTCTTCCATATCAGCGTCGTTGGGAAGCTTTCATGCCCTAGGAACATTGCCAGGTATGCCGAGCGCGTCGTATATTGGCCCATGGCGTTCCAAACCCAAACAAGCCTGTCTGACTGGTTTCTCACCAGCCTTGTGGAGGAGACAACCGGCCATAGGTGTAGGTACTTGACGAATTTTTTTAAAAAATAATACTTTTTTAATAAATAATTGCAAAAATAGAGGTTGATTGACTAAAATTGCAAGTTTAATACCCTGTCGAACAACGGCAGTTCGACAAGGTACCTGTCGAACTGCGATTGTTCGACAGGGTTGTTAGGCCACTTGAAAAATAAAAAAGTACATGAACAGTGTCATGACAGAGGCCTGTCGAACTCCCAATGTTCGACAGGTCCCACATAAACAGTGCCAAACAGTGATTTTTCTCTTTTTTTTAAAAAATTTTTTATCCCCTGTCGAACAGCCGCAGTTTGACAGGTACCCTAACGAACTTTGGTTGTTCGATAGGGTGCTAAACTTACAATTTTAGTCAATCAACCTCTATTTTTGCAATTATCTATTAAAAAAATATTATTTGTAAAAAAAATTTGGTACTTGACCGCTTCCTCCACCCCAAGGCACCCTGGAGATCGGAAACCCAACGTCGATCATGTAGGGCGTTGGCCACTGTTTTGCGTTGTTGGATTCGATTAGGAATCAGATTATACAAAGATGGTGCCTTGGACCAGATGTTTGTGCCATCTAGCCAGTGGTCTTCCCAAAAGAACGCCGATTTCCCATCGCCCAGCTCCCAACGAGTTGAAGCAAGGACCAAGTCCTTTTCCCGCTGTGACCCTGGCATTACGAGATCCTGCCACGGCTTCTCCGGTGCAGAGCGTGACAACCAGAGCCAACGGGCATGCCATCAGGTCGAGGTTATGAATCCCAAGTCCCCCATATTGTTTGGACGCGCAAACCTTAGACCAGACGAGTCGCAATGACCTCCTTTAGCTTCCGCGCAACCCTGCCAAAGGAACCCACGCCGTGCTTTGTCGATCCCCTTTTCAAATTAAATCAATTGCACTCGTTGTGAACAATGCAATCTGTTTGCAGATTTGGGTTCGGCCACAAGTCCGAAAGAGGCTAACCCCAGTGCTGCGCGAGCTGCGACATGTTACTCTTGTCGATCTGCCTGAAGGCTAGGGGACATCGCTTGGACAATGTTCATCGTGGAAGCTGCACCGAGGCTGGAGAATCTCTCCATCAGAGTGTGGGATCACTGGTGCAAGATGGAGAGGGACAAGACGAGACGGCAAGAGAACGGCTACTCCGAGAAATCAAACGTCGAGTTTGAGCCATCCGTGGCTAACCTCAAGCATCATAATCTGGCCAATCTCACAATCCTCGGCTTCCAACCAGATGAAAACTTCATGGGATACATCAGGCGCGTGATGGAATTCGCGGTTAATCTGGAGGAGATATCCCTGTATGACAGGGTGGTGCATAAGAGCTGTGCTTCTTTGGATCCTAAGATTAAGAGCAAGGTTGCTCCGTCGAGATATCCGAGGACCATGAAGGAGCAGGTGTTGCTCAAGAAGGAGATGACCAAAGGGGTTATTATTGGGGATGGATTTGTCTCATGTAATTCACTTCCGGTCTTAGTACTTAATTACTGCTCCATCCATTTTATATTATAAGTCATGTTGACTTTTTTCTTAGTCAACCTTTTGACTAAGTTTATAAAAAAACTTAGCGATTTCTTAAAAATTAAATTAGTTTCATTAAATCTAGCATTCAATATATTTTGATAATATTTTTGTTTTGTGTTGAAAATGTACTATATTTTTTTATAAATTAGGTTAAACGTAAAAAAAGTTGACTAGGAAAAACTCAAAATTACTTATAATATGAAGCAGAGGAAGTAGAAATTAGAATTTGTAGTCGATTTTGACAGTGTTTTGTTTGATATCCTGTCAAAAATATTAGCTCTACCTTACCTTACTCTGTTTACTTCCTTTTTTTGTCACAATAAAAGTTCACTGTTTAATGAAACATCCATCCATTATCCTAAAGAAACTTTTGTTGCAAAATCACAATGTAAACATTCATTTTCGTAAGAACGCATTTTTAAAATTGTTCTTTTTTTAAAAAAAGAACAATTTTATTATTGGGCGTACAGTACTGATCAGATTGGGCCTCGTCGGAGTCAATTAAGGCCGGCCCACCCACAGCTATAGACAATCCATCCCCGTGTCTATCGTGAATCAGGACCGTCCATTTCCACATCGGACGGCACCCATCTCCTCGGTGGGGAGACTGGACAGAGTAGCAAACCCTCTCCTTCCTTCCCTTCTCCGTTGGCCGTCGCGAGTCACGAGAAGACGAGATGGCGGCGGCGTTGGCGGCGGCGAGCATGGGGGTGGTGAGGGAGGTGTTGGGGAGCGACGTCGTCGACGAGGTCGACCAGCCCATCATCGACTACATCGCTAACGTCCTGGCCGACGAGGACTTCGACTTCGGCGCACCCGACGGCCACGGCATCTTCGACGCGCTCGGCGACCTCCTCATCGACGCTGGTTGCGTCGCCGACCAAGAGCACTGCCTCGAGGTACCACACGCCCGCCGCCTACACCATCGCCGCTTGTTGATTTTGATTTTTACTGGTGTGCTGCAATCCCCCGCCGATCCGATCGTCGGCCCAACAGTAGCTTAATTACCAAATCAGCCGTTTGAGCAGAGCGTTAGGTTTGCTTGTCATGTAGTATACCACAGTTTGTATGGCTACTTCTCATCTACTAAAATGCGCTATAGCTCGTAATTTGTGCCTGTGCCATCCATTTAAGCAAACCTAACGAGTAGCTCAATCACTGCTAGAAAACCTAGTTTAGCAGTCACATTGTATGAATGATATTCAATTGGCTTCCAAGTGCACCAACACTGTAGCTCAATCACTGCTTATTGTTCTGTAGTGGTCTGTTAGATCTATGTTAGTCAACCTCTATTTGTGTTTCCATAATTTATTTTGACGCCATTACCAGTGGAGAGCTACAAGTACCATCTCGAAAGGCTTCCCATTCAGGGGAAAACGAGATATCATACTGTTATATTCTAATTTTGATCTAGCCGGACCATGATGCATTTCTTTTATTTTTGATATATATAGGTCTGCAGTACGATTTGTGAAAAATTTGGAAAGCATGGCCTGGTCAAACCTAAACAAGCTATGCGAAGCCTTGTCACGCCTTTACGTATGAACGAGGGAATGGACGATAAGGTTGCCCCCAAAAAGCAAGCTGATGTATTTGAGGGACCCTTGCTTTCATCACGCGACAAAGCCAAGATTGAACGGAAGAAGAGAAAGGATGAGAGACAAAGAGAGGTAAGCTATACTCTATTTTGGCAATTAATCCTTTCACGGTACCAGGGGATGATGCGCTTGTCTTTGGTGAAGAAAAAAAGGATTTATATGCTTAGCAGTTAGCACATGTTTCTTTTTCGTTTTTTTTTGTTGATGAAACTGTATCTGCTGTTGGAGATGCATTCATTCCTGATATTATGTTGCTGCACACTGTCCTGTTGTTGGTGCAGGCTCAATACCAAATGCATGTTGCTGAAATGGAGGCACTTAGGGCTGGAATGCCTCCAGTATTTGTAAATCACAATAACTCTGGTGGGCCAGCTGTTAGGGATATCCATATGGAGAACTTCAGTGTTACTGTTGGTGGTCGTGATCTTATTCAAGAATGCACTGTAACACTTGCTTTTGGAAGGCATTATGGTGAGTTATAGCATAGATTTCTTCTTGAGCTGTTCACTTATTAGTTTGCATGAATAACTTAGGAATGAGGAATGAAACATTGATACTTGCATACTTCAGTCGCACATAACTTGGCAACACTTTTTCTTACTAGCGTGCCTCTATGCTTTACCAAAAGCCAAAACTAGATTGTGCCAAATGCCAAACTTGTAACTCTGTCTGTACCAGTCAGTGGTTCAGATCATCGATGTGCCTTTTAACTTTGCACTTTTCATCACCTCTTTTCCTCGAAAATTTGCTATATAAGTTCCCAGGTTATTTTACCCCAATGATTTAGATAATTTCCATACACGCTTCAGGTCTTGTTGGAAGAAATGGTACAGGGAAAACCTCTTTTCTCAGAGCTATGGCATTGCATGCGATTGATGGGATTCCCAAGAACTGCCAGATATTGCACGTTGAGCAAGAGGTTGTGGGTGATGACACAACAGCTTTGCAATGTGTTCTGAATGCAGATGTTGAACGGGTGCAACTTTTGCAAGAAGAAGCCCATCTGGTTCAACAGCAGGTTGACAATTGCAGAATTAACATTTTAAGATATGTTCGTCCTGTTATATTTAACCATTCTGTTTGCTAATAGTTTAGCGATTCTGTGCAGAAAGATCTAGAGTATGAGGCTGAGTTTGAACAGAGCACGTCCAAAAGCAAGGGTGGTCTTGACAAAGATGCTATCAGCAAGAGGCTTGAGGAGATATACAAACGCCTTGAGTTTATTGATGCTGATGCTGCAGAGGCTCGTGCAGCATCAATTCTGGCGGTCTGTTTCTGGGCATCCAATGCCTGTTAACTTTTCTTGCTTGTACAATTTGTACTATGTAGGATTGTCGCTTTGATTTCACTTCCAATTTTCTCGTAGCCGTTACATTGGTTCCGTACCTATCATTCATTTAGTTATCAATATACTTTCAACAACAAATAATCCTTTTCCCCGGGCTATCACATTTTTCTTGCTGGCTGTTGCACGAAATTGAACAATTCATAACTCATATTCTGATTATTTCAGTAGGATATGCCCTTGCCAGGTATACACTTTATTATATGTTCTGATTGCGGAACTCTTTCCAGGGTCTTAGTTTCACTCCTGAAATGCAACGCAAACGCACAAAACAGTTTTCTGGTGGATGGCGCATGAGAATTGCTCTAGCACGTGCTCTCTTCATTGAGCCTGATTTGTTGCTACTTGATGAGCCAACAGTAAGTATAAAGTACGAACTTGTTTCATCTCTTGCTGGCATATGCTAACAACATATCATTTTGCAGAATCATCTTGATCTCCATGCTGTGTTATGGTTAGAAACATATCTCCTGAAATGGCCAAAGACATTCATTGTTGTATCACATGCTAGGGAGTTTCTTAATACGGTATGTAGTATGATGATTATGATCATGTCATATCATCATGAAGGAGCTAATTTTGACAGAGCTTCCTTAATTCAAATGTAGTATAGTTTCATGTGATTTTTTTCCTTGTCATGTAAATTGCTTAATGCTGATACCAAGAAATTCTTAGGTCGTCACCGACATTCTTCATCTACATGGTAAAAAACTACATGCTTACAAAGGTGATTACGATACATTTGAGAGGACCAGGGAGGAGCACCTCAAGAACCAGCAGAAAGCCTTTGAAACAAATGAGAAGGCCAGATCCCACATGCAGGTTGGTCTTTGTTTCTACTTTCTAGCAAGTACCATAGCCCCAAAAGTTCTTTGAGAGACCTAAGTAAGCTCAGAAGAACTGTTGGTATAGTCTAAGCTAAAATTCAAAAGCTTAATTGGGCTATCTGAAAATATTCAACTGCTATGTACAACTAAATCCTTATGGAAAGATCAAAGTGAGGTTTACTGTTCTATTTTCTGTGCAGGCATTCATTGACAAGTTCCGTTACAATGCAAAGAGAGCATCACTTGTTCAATCAAGAATCAAGGTGACTTTTCTTGTTCACATCCCCTATCGCTCCATGAAGTGTCTGTAAATCCAGATATTACCTTTGCTATTGTTTCACTGAAGAGACTGTCCAGTGATAACTTTAATCTGTATCTTAATATTTATTTATCTGTATTCACTCAGGCATTGGAGCGAATGGAGCATGTTGATGCGGTTGTCAGTGATCCAGAGTATATCAGCGCATCTTAAATCTGTTGTGTTTATTCTTTTGTATGCAATCAGCTTAGATAGTTGCCTGAATAATTCTTTGCAGCTATAAATTCGAATTTCCAACACCAGATGACCGCCCTGGACCACCAATCATCAGCTTCAGGTTTCATTTCTGATATATTTTGTTTCAATGTTTAACAAAATTTGTTCTTTTCCCATGTGCAACCATGGTTTCTTGTTCTCTGGTTTCCTACTATATTTGTAATTCTTTCTAGCTTTCTCATTAAGATCTAGCAGTTAGTACATTCTGAGTTATTTATGTTACGATCTGTTTGTGCAGTGACGCATCTTTTGGTTATCCTGGAGGCCCCACTTTATTTAAAAACTTGAATTTTGGTATTGACCTGGACAGCCGCATAGCAAGTATGTTGCTTTGCTTCACTCATCTTGCTAACAAGAATTATACCTAGTATTTCTGCACGATAGATTTTTTTTTTTTGGTCTCATGTTTGATCTGTTGTTTCAGTGGTTGGTCCAAATGGTATTGGCAAATCCACTATACTTAAACTAATATCTGGAGATCTTCAGCCAACTTCAGGGACAGTGTTCCGCTCTCCCAAGGTTCTTTTATCCTTCTGAAGCTACATTCATGACATTTCACTACTTAGCATTACCCATATTACATTGGATCTGATTGGCAATGTTGCATAGTTTCTACACGGAGCCATGGAGGATCACAATAGTTTTATAATGAGATTCTGGAGTGTACATTCTCCTGTCTGTGTCAAAATGTTTTCATGTTTGTGTCAATGTCATTACTGAATTAAACAGAGAATTCTGAACCTGGACCTTAATATTTGAATGTATTTTGCCTCTTACCTGTATAGTTTGACCACTTTGGTAGTGATAATATTGTTCTAATATAACCGTTTATTGCCAGAGTTTCATCTGCTACATCTTATCTGCGGTTTGTTGATTTATTTATTGGTGTGCTGTTATTTGCAGGTTCGCATGGCTGTATTCAATCAACACCATGTTGACGGGCTTGATTTAACAGTGAACCCCCTTCTGTACATGATGAGATGCTATCCTGTAAGTTCAAGCATCATTCTTATCTTTCCTTTTCATCCAGCAACAATTGCTAGGTTGCACCATGAAGTTCACACAGTGTATGGATCACCCAACATATGGTCTGTCTGTCATTTAACGTTGATCTAAGTTTCAGCTGTAATATATAAAAAATGTATTATATGCTCTTTGCAGGGTGTACCTGAACAGAAACTGAGGGCACATTTGGGTTCTTTCGGTGTTACAGGAAATCTTGCCCTCCAACCAATGTACACTTTGTCAGGTAATGACAGCGTTTTGATAGATAGCAGATTAAAGGCTGCACAAAGCCTTCCCAGTTTCATGAGAAATCGAGAACTATCCTTGCCCAATGATTCATCTGCTCGTAGAATCTTAAATTTGTCAGTCCTGATTAGAGCCTTTCCAATTCCAGGTGGTCAGAAAAGTAGGGTTGCATTTGCAAAGATCACCTTCAAGAAGCCACACATTATTCTTCTTGATGAGCCTTCTAACCATCTTGTAAGTAAATCACCTTGTTTTTTTATATGTTCTTTTAGGTGGATATCTTTTTCTCCCCCTCTTTGTAAGGGAGTTTCAGTAGCAATGATGTACATGCGAGGATAGGAACACAACTTAACATGTTTGTTTGTGTGTGTTGCAGGATCTGGATGCTGTGGAGGCGCTGATCCAGGGTTTACTCGTCTTCCAGGGAGGAGTTCTGATGGTAAAACTAAGACGGTTCATTTTGGTGTAAAAAGCTGATAACTTTGGCATCATTCTAAGAAACTATGGGTGGCTTTATCTTTTACAGGTGAGTCACGATGAGCATCTGATTACGGGGAGCGTGGATGAGCTTTGGGTGGTGTCGGAAGGCAGGGTGTCGCCGTTCGCGGGCACGTTCAAGGATTACAAGAAGATGCTCAAGTCTTAATCTAGAGCCAGTGATGATATATACAGAGAGACGGAGAAAGACACCAACATATTACATATATATATCTGTATCGTGCAGCAGCGATGTAACATGTACCGGCCTGAGGCCAAATAATCCTTTTTATGTTTCTTTCATGTTGGATTTACTGAGAAGTTGTGGTTGTGCTTGTTGCCTTGGGAGTGTCACACGCCCATGTGGGGTGACCGTGAGAAAGGGAAGGCCACAGGTATCCAGAGATGCCTTGTTTGACTTCGGTTGCAGCCGAAAGCAAGGCTTAACATCTGGGAACATAGAAATTGGATTAACCGTAGGATTGCAATCGTATGGTTAATTTCTCCGACGAAGCCATTTTGTGTGGCGGTGAGAACAGCTTGGAAATTTATCCTTTTTGTTTTTGAGAAAATGGAAAAAGGAGAGGTCAAAATCCCAAGGCAAACCCATCTACGTCTATGGGCTTGGTGGGCCGACGGGCTTGCTCGCCTTGTGGAGATGCGTTGGCGTGTTTGGCTGAGTCAGTGAGTCGTGCTTTGCTCGTTCTCCACTTTCTTCTCCCCTCGCTTCTTCGAATTCCGCCTTTGACTGACTACGACGAAACCCTAGCCTCGCTAGACTTGCGGATCGATCGGCGGCGGCGCGGCCATGGAGAGCTGGGCAAGCTGGGTGGGCGCCAGCGTCACCTCCGCCTTCTTCGCCTCCCTCGAGCGCTGCTCCTGCATCAACCTCTCCACCGACGACGACGACGACCTCGCCGACGCCCACGAGTCCAAGGACCGCCCCCTCATGCTCTCCGACGCCAACGCCCACACCGACGCCCATCCCGACCCCCCGCCCCCGCCCCCGCCGCCGACAAGGACAAGGACGACAAGCTCCCGCCCGTATGACTACTCGCTACTGTAACTTCTTCTTCTACTAGCACCATGACTTGAGACGCCACCTGCCATGTGTCTTCGTCTTCTCCATGTCTTCCAATTCCACCTGCTAGTGAATGCTATCTTTAGCCACTGTGACAAACCAACAATAAACCCTCTGTCTTTCGTATCGTGATATGTGCCTCCGACTGTGAATATCCGTGTGCCTTTTTATACTGGATTGCGTTATATCTAATCAATCAATCATCATATCTATTGCTTGCTGTTATCTTGTGATTATGAACATGAAATCACCCGTATTCCATCACCTTCTTCTGTCTATTTGTTATGCAATCTATATTCATCATTTGCAGTTTTATGATTGTGAAATGAACAAACCGAGGAGCAATATTACTAGTGTAATTCCATTCGCACAACAGGTCCCCTGTTCAACCAAATCTTTGGGGTTAATTTGTTCATATAAATATAAATATGGGCATCTGGTGATTATATATTGTGTGTTCCTTGTGCTATATAAGAACTAGTAAGAAATTGTCGCGATGTGTTGCAGTTTGCAAATGCAGATGACCAAGTACATTTTGCTCATTTGCAAATTTAATTCTGTCTATTGCCTGATCATGCTATTGCGGGATGGCATATGGATTGTTCTCCGTTTCGGTAAATTTGTTTTTGCACTAATTTCCTCAAGACTTTATTTGGCCACAGAACTCATCTGTTTTGCACATTTTTCTAAACAGGGATTGGCTTTCTGGACCTGTTTGTTGACATTTAGGACTTGTTTGTAGACATGTAGTCCGAGTACTTCCGATAACCATGTGCATTATGGTTGCTTGACTTTTTTTCCTGGGGTTGATAGACATGGATAACTAATTGAAGTGTTGAAGGAATTTAGGTCCATTTCATGTCTTCCATTTCTTCCCCAAAATGCTTATTTGGATAAGCTTGTAGTCTCTTTTTGTTGGCTGATGCCTGTAGATGAGTGTGGTGCCGTTTCTGACAATGAGTGCTTATCACTAATAGAGTGTTGATTCCCAAACAATTATTTTTGCCATGAAATCTCATAACAACTGTGCATGGCTGAAAGAAATGAGTTCATTAGTACCGGCCTTTTTTTAACAGAGTTTTGGAATTGCCACAGTGATGAAGGGAACAAGCTGGCCATGACTCTTGAGAAGCCAAATCTTTTGTTGCTGAAACTGAGCTGAGATGCTGATGACGCCAGTAGATCAGAATCAGCTGTTTCTTTTTTTTTAAAAAAAACATGAACTGTCAGAATCATTTGTGACTGGAAACCATGATGTCTGAATTGCTGGTGACAGAGGTGGTGCCATGCTGTTAATCACTAGTTCCCCCCTTGTGTTTGGGCGCGGCGAAATTGGAGCAGACGACGCGGTGTTGAGATGAGAGGGCGCCTGTTTCTGAAGTCTGAACCGTGCAATGCCCCTTTAATGTGAAGTTATGTCACTGTCGTCATGTTCTTGTGCTCTCTTTTATTGGGTGAGCTGTACGCCTGACCTCACACCTCACCTGGCTCTGAGATATGCCTGGTGCTAATCGTCGTACATTTTGTACTGCTAGTACTATGATAGAATTGATTGTTATTAAGGTTTTTAATTGTCCTGGCTGCCTATGCGTTGGGGTGATAATTAGTCTGCATTTCAGACTTGCATTTGTAGGTAAGTGTAAGTTGCGATATATTGCCTTGAGATACATTTGCCTCTTGCTGCCGTAATTGTTCGTGACGATCTGTTTACGTGTTGTTGAATGGAATTCTTTCTTCGTTTCGTTCATAAGAAAGGAATGCAATACTCAGATCTTGTTCGATTTATCTGGAGAATCAGAATGTGCCTTTGGTTATGCAGAGGCAAGTAGCTCGTTTTGTGCAATGAACATGTTTATTCGTTGGTCTATTGATGCCTGCAAAATCTCAAAGCATAGGAAGACTGTTTTGTAATGGCGACTCCTACCAGAATCTACCTCCGTCAAAAAAGAGTTCATTTTTTTACAAAAATTTATACATGCACTTATTTAAATCTGAGTACAAAAGTGAACTCTTTTTGGACCGAGATGGTAGTAGTATCTATTTCGGATCTCGTGCTTTTGCTTCGACCAAACATGGCTACTACAATCTACTTTTTTTTCGTTTCATAAAAAATAAATCATATCTCATCTAAATTTATGACATTAGAATGTGTTATATCCCGTATTATATTTATTTTTTAATAAAACGGGGAAGTGCAGGTCTACAACTGCAGCAGGAGTACAGACACTGGAGTAGTGATGGCTATGCTTCGTCATCGCCGATCATCGATCGATCAGGCACTGACATCCACGTGAACGAAATCACTAAACAAATGCAGCTACGTACCTAATCGCCTGTCTCTTCAGCGAGTCCTCCGGGAATTGCTGACCAACTGCAACAGCTACTATACATGCCATGCCATTTCCTCCTCCAAAATCCCCTATCTAATTCGAACATGGCCAAAACTTAACCATCCAGAGAGAGAGGAGAAATATAGATGGAAAATGTGTGCTTGAAAAGTCTCCAGATTTTCTCATGTTAGCCATACAAACACGCACGAGCTTAATTAATGAGTGTTCAGACTGCAACTGACATCTGTCACAAGTTTGCTTTCAGCTGGTGATGGAAGACCTTCAACCACCACAAGATAATGCACACATCCAACTGAGATACATTACACCTTGCTTGAGACTAGCTTGACAACACAAGCAACCCAAACAAACAATCATCTTCACATCAGTCAGCCTTCAAATTTCAATTTATGCTACAGCACAATCCATCTTATACACCTTCATATTTTCTATACACAAAGGCTAACATTGCAAAAGGGAGGTACATCACTAGTACTACTGAACATCTCTATTCGGTGTGTGATAAATACTATGAAATATCTAATTAATTAAGCAGATGGACTTAAAGGTAACCAATGATGGCTGCACCATTCACCTGTATTGGAGAAACTGATGATCATGGCAGATTGCAGTGCATGAGTTCATCAGTTGTGGAGAGGGTTTGGTCCCTGAGGAACCATTCTTCTTGAGACAGCATACTTCTCGCCACAGATGCTATCGGCGTCGGCGACGACGCCTGCTTTTTTTTTCTCTTGAGAAGGAGCCATGGTTGGAGCAAGTTCATGGCTTCTGAAACCACTGACAGCTTCTTCTCTGAATGCTCTCCTTGAACCAAGGCTTGAGATTGGCAAGTGAGACATGACAAGTAGCAGGAGCAGAATGCAAGGGACCAGGTGCTGCTTGGAGAACCTCCTCATGGCATAAGTCTCTCAGTTTTTTTGTGTGTGTGAGAGAGAGAGGGAGTCAGAGAGGGGCAAGGATCAGAGGGTTTTAATATGGATTTTAGGCAGGCCAGTGTCAATGTCATGTTCCTGTGTGGAGGAGACAAGAGTGACAACAAGTAGAGCTCATGATCCTCCATCCTATGGTCCAGTTAACTCTGAATATTAGATGATAATGTGTTTGGATCACTGATAATTTGGCATGTGGAGCCCACTTCTTTTTTTCATATGGACTCAATGCAATATGCCAATATCAGAGTTCTTTTGGTCAGTTGAAGCTTGCCTGATTTTTGTAAAGACAAGTTAACTTTTCTCCAAGGAATCTATAGAAGGATTCATGAAACTCATGTCGAATAAAGAAATGGCTAGAGTGAACAGAGATTATTGACAATCTTGTCTGTTAGTCTGCTCATGTAAGCAAGCAAGCAACCGATGATGACCTTTGAAAAGGTGACAATCTTCTGCCTTTGTTAACCGAAAACAACCCTACCATTAGACTTTCAATGCATGGTAGCTAAAGCTAAATTAGAGTATCAATATCTTCCCGAGCATGGATTCCATCTGCTGAAAATCACAAAAAAGGGGTGTTCAGTGATCTTTTTAGAGACTGCAGGGACCAAAACACAAATGTATAAACTAAAAAAATTGGCTTCAAGTCATGAACTATCTAGTAACATTAATGAACAGGTTTATGAATGCACAGTTGAACCTTGCTTTTTTACCACTTCATCCAGCTCCTTGTAATGTTGGGACTAGTCACCATGCGTTTCAGCAGGAAAGCCTCAATATCTTTGCAAATGACATGTTAAATTGCTAATCCAATTCCTAGCAAAACAAATAAATAAAATGATACTTCAATTGATGTATGTCTGTCAATAGCGCGTGACAGCACTGCTGGTTTCATTAATAACGGCCTCAGTAGCAAGCAGATTTTAAGAGCAATTTAATATAAGCAACCAATCTACTGTTGATTAGCAATTGCTGCTTTAGCTGGAGATTGACTGGAATTCTACTAACCATACACTGACTTATTAATATGGATGCTCACCTATAGATGACATCCAGTGATGCTATGTGCACACCTCATGCTTTGGTGTGAGAATAAATGTCCATGAGCAGCTACAGGAGCAGGATGGGTGCAATTTACCTGATACAGTACCAGCAAGTGTAACATTTAACTGCTGCAAGCATAAGAATTCAAACCTTCATTGATATCAGTTTTGCTTTTTTACCTGCATGAATGATGTAGCACTAGGTCCTGACACAGTTTTGATGCTGCCACAGTTTTCTGCAAAATTTGAGGAAGCTTCTCCCAGCAGTATTGCTGCAAAGTCCAACAAGTTGGTACGCCTACTTTTGCTGATATAAGGTTTAAGCACATGATATAAGGTTGGCATGGCTAAAGTAGGCGATGGCTCTAACTAGTCTTAAGTACAGCTTTACAAGCTTGATAACTGATAACAGTATAATATGTGGTAAAATAGAATCATAGAGTACTGAAAAAGAGTATAAAATGAATGATGATTTTATTCGGAAGTATAAAACCAGACAGTAATACATGATATTGATGTCGGGTGAACGCAAAATTTCCTTTTTCACACCGTCGAAAAGTTACATCTTTCACATATACTCAATACTCAACACAGATTTGCCATTGTTCAACAAACTGAAAGTGGCTCTTTATCTCACACACTTTCATAGACAAATCCAAGCAGCTCTCTTGGCAAAATGAACAGATAAAATGTCATGTACTAGCTTCTGCAGCAAGTGTAGCTCTGACTCCATCTTGAAATGAAATTGGCTTGATACCAAGCATTTGGGTTAGTTTGGTGATATCCATGGATATGTCTGGTGGAGAAGCTACACCCCGGTCAACCTGGATAATAAATAGTAAAGAGTCATAGCAATGCATAGTACCTAAACTGAACTCATCGATCAAGCAACAAATCAATAAATTAGGAAAGGCTAGTCCCACTTGTGTTGCAAACATCATAATTGTAAATTGTGTCTAAATACTAATATGTTTCAAGACACTTTCGATGGTGAGTTGGTGACAAGCAAATATGCATGCTTGATTACTACGACCCACAGAGAAGATTAATACCGATGAAGCAGATACAGATTTGATTATAGAATGACTATATCCACGAACATCAGCAACAGATTCAGCCATCTGCAGTCTTGAGACCCTATCTGGTCCACCGACATTCAAGAGTACCTGAACAGCTTTACCATCTGCAGCATGTGCTTTGATGTCAGTACCTCAGCAGCAATGGAGCCAATAAATGAGAAATAGTCATCCCTCGAGAGGCAAAAATAATGTTTTTAAAAATTGTCAAATAAAAAGACAATAAAGTTTAAAAAAGGATGATTTAATGAAAAAAATTGTAAAAAGGAGCATTCAATAACATCACTATGCGGTAACCTTTTTATACCTGCTAACCATGATTTTGTCAAAGACAACACTACATCCACCATATCTTTTACATAAACAGGACACCGGAATTCATCATTAAAGAATTGAACTTGTTGGCCTTGTGAAAGAACGGTATCCATCCACTGCATACAAAGGAAGAACTTTTTTAGTTAGACCATCCAATCTATGAGGTGTGTCACTCTATCATGTGTAGTTCTTATTTCTAAACAACTATGATAAGACTAAAAGTTTAACTTGCTTTAAGGAGGAAGCACTGTAGCTGCTGTTGATTAGTCATTTAACCATACCTGAATGGGAAGAGATTTTGCCACAGGAGAAATTGTTTGTGGCCCATAAATAATACTGCTTCTCAAGATTGCATAGTTTGAGCATTGGTCAATAATGAACTTCTCTGCAGCAACTTTAGATTTTCCATACATGTTCACTGGCAAGGTCTCATCGTCCTCTTTGTAGAAGGATTTTACTCCCTCATAAACTGGTAGCACAAGAGAGTTACTCGGTAAGATCAAAATAAGGAAATTCCTATAAACTCTGAGTTTTCACAAGATCCTCGGTTGTCTCTGGCTAAGATTTTAAACAAGAAAATGAAACTTAGCTAGGTGAGATATGCTCATATTGAGAACTGAATATGAATGGCTGCACAACAGTTTGGAATGGACGGCATCAGATTATCAAGGATGAGAGAGCACTGTACCTTGATCTGTTGAGAGATGGATAACAAGAGTGTTGTCGTTCTGAAAGCTTAACAACCAGGTGACAAGTGATGAAGGTACATTAGTAGCCATAGCAGCAGCAGGATCCACTTCACACTCCCGAGGTACTGAGATTGCAGCACAGTTCATAATCACATGTGGCTGAGCATGGTAAATAAACTCATTCAGAATACAATCAAGTGGCCTGCCACATACTACATTACTTAGTAAAGCACTTCAAGTTTCCACCAAACTGGGGGAACAACATAGGTGTTCTGTTCTGTCAACTGTTCCTTCTTTTTTTAAATATTAGCTCTAGATAAGAAATTTGCAGGAATGTTCACAGGAAACGATTCGATTCTCGCAGTAACACAGAAGTATACATTTTCCATGTTGCAAAGAGAGTGAAGTAGTAACGCACATTTTGACTAGCAGTAGCATCACAACTTGGATGGCGAAATGGGCGAGGTGGGGGAAATGGGAACGTAGAGCAGGTACCTGGCCGAAGGACTCGCAGACGGCGTGGAGGCCATCGCCGGAGCGGAGGTCTACTCGGAAGGCGCGAAGCCCGGGGAGAGCGTCTAGGAGCGGCTGCGGCGGGGTGTCGCGGTGGTGGGTGAAGGCGACGTCGACGCCCACCTCGCCGACGGCAGCGAGCGCGGCG
Organism: Oryza officinalis; assembly: GCA_008326285.1. Classification (NCBI taxonomy): domain Eukaryota; kingdom Viridiplantae; phylum Streptophyta; class Magnoliopsida; order Poales; family Poaceae; genus Oryza; species Oryza officinalis. The sequence goes on along the minus strand of BDMV01000002.1, from coordinate 58,901,107 downwards.
AGCAGGTGCTGGCCCAGGTACCCGCTGCCCCCGACGACGAGCACACGCTTCCTCTCCCCTTCCCCCATCTCCGCGCCGCGCGAGCACCAGAGATCTGCAAGCCAAAGCAGGTCTAGTTGCTACTCCTCATTTTCCGTAAACCCCGCGCGAAGGCGGAAACGTATTCTAAGAAGGCGGAAGCGGCGACCTGTCAGAGTCAAAAAGTCAAAACCCCCTCCCTGTCCCTGGATAGGGAAAAAATCCCAGCGAGTGATAATTGATAAACCCTACTGCTTCTCGCCGCCGCCGCCGACGAGGACGCCGGTGGGATGGGGGGCGGGCCGCGGACGTTCCCGGGCGGGCTGTCCAAGTGGCAGCACAAGCGGATGCACGAGAAGCTCGCGAGGCACAAGGAGCGGGGGCTCCTCCGCCACGAGAAGCAGCTCTACCTCGCTCGCCTCCGCTCCGAGATCCGCGCCTCCCGGCTGCCCGGCGCCGGCGCCTCCTCTCCCGACGACGGCGACGGGCCCACCTCCTCGCGCGCCCACATCCGCGCCCTCGCCGACCGCTTCCTCTTGCCCGGCGCCGAGGATCTCTGGAACGAAGACGACGGGCCCATCCACCGCGCCGAGCGGCCGCGGCCGCCGAGGAGGATCGTCTCCGGTGGCCGGAATGGCGCCGGCCGCCGGCAGTTGGACTCTACAAAGCAGGAGCTGCCACTGGAGCAGCCGAGGGCTGGGAGAGTGGGTGGGAATGAGCCGCGTCTGGCTGCGTTCAATCCTAGGAGGGATTTCCAGACGGCCGCGCCCTGGTGGTGGCAATGGAGCTCGTCTTCTGCCATTCCTTCGCGAACAAAGGTTGCATCCTTCTGTTTCTTCGGTCCCAAGAGATGCTACTCAGTGATGCCTCTGTTCCAGGCGCATCAGGAGTCCAGTGATACATCGATGATGCCGCTTATTGCTAGAGATCTTGGCAGTGGTCGGATTGCTCCCTCGCAGTTGAATGGAGAGAGATTCTACTCGGTCGCGGCAGGGCAATTTGGCAGGAGATGGAGGCCAGACTCCTCAGATGAGGATGCTGAGGATATATCAACTGCGAAGAAGGATATGAGGTTTGCGAGATTTGGAGCATCCAGTGAGGAGGAATCAGAAGATGATGAATTGGAGGTGAGAAGTGCCATCAGGAAGAAATGGAGCAGTGCTGCTTTGAGGAACTGTGATATGAAGAAGGAGAGGAGAGCGTTCAAGTCCTACGAGGAAGAAAACAACGATCTCGCTGGTAGTTTCCGAGAGCTGCGAGAGGAGATAAATAACAGGGAAGTGTTGGGTGCTGAGCGGAGGCGTTACGAGTCGAGGGGCGAATCTTTGTTTACCAATAAAAGGTCACACTTTAGTTTACCTTCTATTGCTGCCTATTTCCTCATGTAGTTTTGATTTATTTGTTCTGGAGCTTATTAGCTTTAGAACATCATATATGTATTGTTATTATGAATTTTTAGGCAAAACAACAAAAGAATTTTGAAACATATGGACATGGTATATGAACTAAGAAGTTGCTACGCATAGTCTTCTTTGAGTTTCATTTTTTATGGCACTGATCTACAACAAGAATTAACCATAATAAACAGAGAGTGTATTGCTCCTAGCATACTCCGAAACAGAGATACTTACCATGTGATTAACAAGCCCTATTGTTTCGGTGACATCAGATTTGATGAATGTGGTATCTCTCCTCTAACAGTAAAAGCACTCACTGATGCTGGATATGTACAGACAACTGTTGTGCAGGAAACAGCACTTCCTTTGTGTCTTGAAGGTACTCTCTTTTTTTTCATTGGAATATGTGCTACTACCCACAAGTTTATACTGACCATGTTACTCATTTCAGTAGTTCCACACATACTACTTAGCAGTTAGCACCTTGTGATACCATTTTATCTTTTGATTTATCTGAACATGCTACCACTGAAATCTTCAACAATCAAGAGGTTGCCCCTCACTCATCACTGTATGCATCCAGGCAAAGATGTTCTTGTCAAGGCTAAAACTGGAACTGGCAAAAGTGCAGCGTTTCTGGTAATATTATTTTGCAAGGAGATACTTTGAGATGTTTGGTTTTTATTGTTGGTTCCTTCAACCAATTTATTCATTAATGTATTGATAAACAGCTCCCTGCAATTGAATCAGTCTTGAATGCTATGAAGAGCCATACAAATCATCGAGTGTCTCCAATATTTTCGCTTATCCTTTGCCCTACAAGAGAGCTTGCCATCCAGCTCACAGCTGAGGCAAATGTTTTGTTGAAGTGCCATCAAGGAATTGGTGTTCAATCTCTTATTGGTGGCACTAGATTCAAGCTAGATCAAAGACGTTTAGAATCTGATCCATGCCAGGTTTGTATTGTTTACTGACCTACTAAAGATCAAGGTAAAACTTGCTAATTGTTTATCGTTTGTCTGAACTATATCTTGTGTTTTCCCCCTTGAAGATTTTAGTTGCTACACCTGGTAGACTGCTGGATCACATTGAGAACAAATCTTCATTCTCTGTTCGCTTGATGGGATTGAAGTTGCTTGTATTGGATGAAGCTGATCATTTGCTAGATTTGGGTTTTCGTACAGACATTGAAAAGATTGTTGATAGTTTGCCACGTCAAAGACAGACACTACTATTTTCTGCTACAATCCCAAAAGAGGTACTGTAATCAGCATGGGCAAAAGCACTAGTGTTCTGTAAATTTTTATCTATGTATTTCTTTATTGATTGACAACAACATGTCTGAATTTGTCAATGGCAGGTTCGAAGGGTTTCACAGCTAGTTTTAAAAAGGGATCATGTTTTTGTTGATACAGTGGGCTTGGGAGCTGTTGAAACTCCTACTAAGGTCTATACTTTCCAGTTCTACTCTAGTATATTTAGTATTATATATCAACTTAATCTTCGATTTTTCTCACCCGCAATGTGCTCATTTTTTCTGACTCCTGCAAGTACAGAAATGTGATTTGATCAATTTTCTTAGTTTGCATTACCTAGAGCATCTGTTAGCATTTATTTTAACGTGCCAGTTAAAAGAGGTTCCATTGCATTATTGCATCTATGGAAGGGACTTCCATTAGATCTGCATTGTTCAGCACTTTTGCTTTCCATGGATACACATACAGACATTCACATAAACAGATATCCTAGATCATACGTCTTTCTTGCCATTGTGTCGACCATTTGAATATTTAATACATTTGTACACTTTGTATGGCAATATAAACTATATTTCTAATGACTTTTAGCTCAAAAGTAAAATATTGCTGCATAGTCTCTTTTTATCTTCTCCTGTGGAAATGATTTTTCAGTTGCTTACTGATCCCTTGATATGTGGTTTTCTTGAGCTTAGGTGGAGCAGTTGTATCTCGTTATGCCACATGAGCTGCATTTTCATATGGTTTATCGCCTTCTCCGAGAACATATTGATCAAGAAGTGAACTATAAGGTGCTCTCATCCCTCTCTTTTGACCAGGCAATCGACTAAGAACTTAAATATGTTAAATTTACTTAGCCTTTCTCATTCCAGGTGATTGTTTTCTGCACAGCTGCCATGGTGACTGAATTTATGTATATAATGCTTCGAGATTTGAAGCTAAATGTCCGAGAAATCCATTCAAGAAAGCCTCAGCTGTATAGAACTCGGATATCAGAAGAATTTCGAGATTCTAGTCGCTTGATTCTGGTGACCTCAGATGTTTCAACACGCGGAGTGAATTATCCAGGTGTCACCCTAGTCATTCAGGTAGTCTTTTTTTTAAAAAAAAAGTAGTTGTGAAAAGTTCAGGACAGAATTGTTTCTCTGCTGAAGCAAAAGCAACTGCTGTAGTGGACCTCTCTGCAGCTGATTGTATGGCTGCTTCTTCACTGCAATTACTATTTTAACATACATACTATTTTGGTTTAGGTTGGTGTTCCTTCAGATAGAGAGCACTACATCCATCGACTTGGAAGGACCGGAAGAGAAGGTAAATCTGGTAAAGGGATTCTTTTGCTTGCGCCATGGGAAGAGTATTTCTTAAATGAGATACATGATCTCCCAGTGCAGAAGTCTCAAACACCAAATATTGATGAAGAGATGAAACGAAAGGTTCGAATGAGCTAATTTTAACTTGTCTATTCTGTTAGTGCAGCATGAGCTAGCATATTATCAGAGCTAGATATTATAAAATCACTACTGCTAGTCGGGCATATAAGTCTTGTACCCCGCCAAATTTGCTACTTTGGGGCTGAACTACTGATAGGTGATAGCTAGTTTAAGCTCCTCTTTTTCTCTTTGTTTGCTTTGATACGTTCTTTCGGAGGAATATTTTTCTTAGTTTGCACAAAATAACCAGCATTCCTAGCACTATTGCTTTTGTTACGTTTTGTTTTTGCTGACTGCATTAGCCTCCATGCCATATTGTTTACTGTCTTTGATACGATACTACGATACATTTTATTTAGGTTGAATGAGTAGTGATGTACTATGGCTTTCAAAAACAGTTGATGTGAGCCTGGCATTAATTTAGCCTGGGACTTATCTATTGCTTGTTATATATTTTGATAGGCGATAGAAGAAGGAATATATAACAGGGTTAAAAAGATTTAATTTTTTTTCTGGCATCGCAATACCGTGCTTTTCAGTCTGATTGATTTAACNCCCCCCCCCCCCCCCCCCAAACCAAAAAAAAAAGAGTAGCTTGTAATACCTGTATGTGGACCTGTGTTTTCTTCAAATTTAAATTTTTTCGAAGTAAACTAGAGATGTGGAATAAACAGATAAGGTGACATATGGTAAGATTATAGGTAAGGACCTCATGTCTAATCTAAGGATTCATAAGTTATAGCTAAATGCTGTTGCATAGATTTTGCTTGTGTCACTAACCATGACATATGCTATGAACTATACCATTTTTAGTTTCTGTTTGAACCATTGTTTGTACGAATAACCATTTTATCATTTTAAATTCCATTCTGTTAGTATTACCATTTTACACCGTCTATGGGGATTTGAGTAAATAAAGTAGGATATTTCCCCCCCTGCAGTGGTGTGCATTTGTTGTCAATTGTATGTCCAACTTGAACGTACATGCATGTTCCATTTGTAATGCAGGTTGATGGTTCAATAAAGATAGTTGATATGAGCATCAAGGAGGCAGCATATCACGCATGGCTTGGCTATTACAATTCAATAGGTGATGTTGGAAGAGACAAGACCATGCTTGTTGATCTAGCGAACAGGTTCTGTAAATCCATCGGTTTGGAAAAGCCTCCGGCACTGTACAGGAGAACTGCTCTGAAGATGGGCCTTAAGGATGTAGCTGGAATTCGAATCAGGAAATAGCAATTGCATTTCTTTCCTTTTCTTTTACCGAAAGAAGGCAGATAAATTGAGCGAGAGAGTAGTAGTAGTAGTAAGTGGAGTATCTGTCAAATGATGCCATGATGGCGCTGAACAATTATGGAGTAATATATATTTTTAAAATTTCTGAAAGAAGGCAAGGCTTTTACTGTCTCGTCTCAAAATATAGCAATATTGTACTGGATGTCTCAAGTAGGTCTGTCCAAATTTATTGTACTATGTCTCATATAGTATAATGGTACTATATTTTGGGATGGAGGAGTAGATTGATTGAGGGTAGATTAGTTTTCATGTCTCCAAGATGGTGGAAGGACTCCTTTTCCTCCTCCTCCTCCGTTCTCTGTTTAGGAGACGGAGAAGGAGTAGTAGTTGCCCACACCTCCTCCTCATCCTTATATATACAGGAGGAGCCGCCGTTGGCGTTCATAGCAATAAATAAACAACAAGGAAGTCCAATCTATCAGCCAACCTAGATAGATATTTACGCCGTACCTCGTGGGAATTAACCACCCACCATCATGAAGAATAAGAAGGGTAGTAGCCGCAACCGCAATGTAAGCCACTTGCTTTTTCTTCATCTTTCGCTTCCTTCATTTTGCATTTCTCTATTTACTTCTTGTATTTGTTTAATCTTTTTTAGCAATTATAATTATGCAGAAACCAGCAGTTCAAAATAACCACTAGCAATGGATAGGTTCACCAGGCTTCCTGATGATGTCCTGCTCAACATCCTCGATCGCCTCAACACCCTCGACGCTGTCAGGACATGCCTCCTTTCTAAGAGGACGCTCCACCTCCGACATTTGCTCTCAAACGTGTAAATTTGGATCAATTCCTTTGTGCTCGATTGTGGTTATGCCACCTTGAAGGATACAATTCCGATGAACGCTGCTGTGGCTGATGCAACAGACAACGTTCTCAATTTCAGAAGACAAGATATTCCCCTTCGCCAGCTCAGCATAGGTTTCTACTTGAAATACTATAATTGTCTCACCATTGGCAAAGCTGTTGCCCGAGCCATGGCCACCCACAACCTCCACAGCGCTGAGTTCATTATTCTGACAGAGAAGTCGCCGCTCTATTCAACTTGTGATGATTGCCGCTGCAATGGGAAGCAACTGATGACATTTTTTTGGTGCCTATATGTAACACCCTGAAAATTTCGACTTTGGAATACGAAATTAAAAATTCGGAATAACAAAAAATCTTTTTCAAAATACATTCATGCCTGAATTAATTTAATTCGATCTGTCATTTTTCGTTTATACGTGGGCTAATAGACGAACGTCTGAGGATATGTCGGTATTTTGTTGTAAATAATTATTTATTCAAGGAACTATGACTTGTATATGCCAGTTATTTTCGAAAAACAAAAAAAACCTCGGGCATATTTACTTTATAAATAAAGCTATATATTTATATGTATCACCATTTTGGATAAAACCCATTAAGGGATAACTTATTAAAACAAATACCGTTTCACTAAAGAAATAGCTTTGATTATTTTGTATGAACCTTTATATAGAGTGATAAGCTTTTGTAAATTATTTGCAAAATAATGTCTATTGGTAAAATATTTACTAGAAACCTTAATTGCGAAATATAAATTCCTAATAGGCTATTTTCAAATATATGACCTCCTCAGACAAAGTCTAGTCCTAGGCATAATTTTAGTTTGCTTGTTAATTGTTTATTTGTGTGTGTCTAGAATTTGTGCCAAAGATCTCAATTAATTCTTTCCTTGTAGACTCACATTTCTTTTCCCTCCAAAATATCTTTCCAAATAATTTTCCTTCCATCCGGAGATCCTAGCAATATTTGTTTCCGGAATCCTACCGCCAAAAAAATATTTTTGTGCAGATACATATCAAAATTCGACGGCCATTTCTCTCGTCGAATTTAATCGTGAACCGATGAAACCTGCAGAAGCCGAGTTTTTCCTCCAGTCATCTTTTCTCCAAATAAAATCTTTGTGTTTGGATTTTGGAATCCGAAATGCGTCCTAAATCGCTCATCCAATTTTTACCAGTTCTAAATTATTTTGCTTTCTACTCACTCCATTCATTGCAAGCCAAAATACTCATCTACCTCCCTGTATACACAGAACAACAACAAGCAAACTTCTTTTTCTTCCAACACACAAGGCAGCAACAAGCAAACTCTATTACTCTCCCAGCATGCATGCATGCACACGTCCTTCAACTTTTTATTTCCTGAGCTCCCTGCAAAACAATGGTTAGGCACCGTCCCTACAAATCGGAGATTAGGCACCGTCCTGCACTGTGCACTAAGCATGGTTAGGCACCGTCGCCGCCTTCTCCGCCGAGCATACGACCATTTCTGCACACGGTCCAATGCGCCATGGCACTGCGACGAGCTTGTCGGTGTCACTCGTCCACGCCGAAAGGTGTGAACCGAGCTCACCCATGCCGCACCGGCCACTGTCCTCGCTCTGCTATGACTCCCTGTCGACGACAACCGCCCAACAGGACCATCGGCCCCGCTCGGCCGAGCCGCCCTTGTCGCCGTCCGCCAGCCGCGACGGCTATAAAAGCCGTTGCCCCGTCGTCGTCCTCCTCAGCCTCCAAGCCAAATGCCGGCACCCGACAGGCTGAACGTCGTCGTCGTTCGGCCAATCCCCCGGCCGACGTCGTCCTGGTAGTGCCGCGTCGCGCCCGGCTGGCACCCAAGCCGTCCTAGGCCGCCCCGGCCTCCTCCATGCTGCGGTGTGCGTCGCCCTGGCCAACGTCGCCCGACCCAAGCCAGGGCCGCCCCTGCAGTGCGCCGAGCCGCCTCGGCCGGCACTGCCCCGGGACGCCGACGCCACCCCGAGCCACCGGCGCCCTCTCCTCCTGCCCGGCCGCCGGCTGGCGGCATGCTGCCGAGCCGGCCGACGCCGCTCCCTGCCGTCGCGCCACGCCTGCACGCCATCCCTGGCCGCGCGCCGGCGCCGCTCCGCCGGCCGTGCCGCGCCGTCGCCCGGCCGGCCGCCTCCCCCAGCCGTCGGCCCCCTCCCGCTAGGCACCCTCCTCTCCTCCCAGGAAGCAGCAGCAGAAGAAGAGAAAAGAGAGAGAGAGAAAGGAAGAAGGAGAGAGAAGGAAAGGATAAGGAGAGAGAAGAAGGAAAGGGAAAAAGGAAAAAAAAAGGAAAAGAAAGAGGAAATAGGAGGTAGGACCCACCAATGGGCCCCACGTGTTATTATCTCTCTCCATGGGCCACCCACTGACCGCGGACTTCCAAAAAGTCTAAATAACGTCCCTCTTCTTTGTCGGGCCGAAGCCCATAAAGTCCGCCAAGAAGTCTACAACGCCTCCCCCTACCTCATTGGGCCAAACAGCCTTACAACCTATCCACAAGTCCATGTTACATCCCTCTTGTTCCTCGGGCCGAAGTCCACCAACAAGCCATCCATCCTCCTCACCAAAGTCTAACATATATCTCTCTACTCACCCAACCCCCTCTATTGAAGTCCATCTTACCTTCCCAAGCCATTCATTCCTGTTGGGTTAAGTAATAAAAAGATAAAATCTAATGCTCCTCCCCGGTACTACTTCCGGCAACGACGTCGCCGTGCGCCGCGCTGTCATCTAAACCCCGAGAACGACTAACTTATTGAACGGCTAACCTCTAACATCTAATATTTGACCCATTGACTCACTAACCCGCTGACTTCTAACTCACTAACCCGCGGACCTCTAACTCACTAACCCGCTGACCTCTAACTCGCTAACCCCTAACCCCTAACCTGCACTAACCCGCTAACATTTATTCCTTAACGCTGTGTGTTCGTTTGTTGCCACCGATCGAACACGTGGTGTGCGAGGACGATCCGCGGGCCGACTGTCCCCAGGCTGTACATTGACGACCGTAGTTTCGTGTGAGGACCACCGCTCGGTGTGCCGCTACCCGGCTGCCGCAAGGTGAGCTCCTCTCCTGCTCTTCCTCTTGCTTTTGTTTCCTTACCGCCGTTGTTGCCGCGGCACGGTGACGTTGTGAGGCACAACACCATACCTGTTCCCTACGCGGTTGCCCTCCGCAGCGACCGCCGCTATGCCGCCGGCCATGCATGCGCCACACAGCTAGCTGGCTGTACGTGTGCATGCATGCAAGCAGCTCACATGCATGCAACTAGCTAGCCGTGTGTATACATATGCATGCATGCTTGTAGCTCGCCCAAGCCCTTCACCTCACCATGCACACACTCTTTTAAAAAAAAACAAAACCTGTACGTGAGGAGTTAAGGGCGGTTCCACCCGTCAGACCTTTCCCTTTTCTTTGTTGTAAAACTTTTTCAATCTTTCGAATTCCATATCTCCCTCGTTTTAAGTCGGATTTGAACGAAACTTTCGTCAAAATCTTTCTAAAATCAAGATCTACGCAATGACACTAGTTTGGTTATTTTTTATTGTTCTAGAATTTTTGGCTCTTTTTGTGTTAGCGAGTAGTTTGTGACGTTAGTATTCAACCGGACAAGGTACATCTGCGAGGAGGAAACTGAGATAATCGAGAACGAACCCCAATTGAGCAAGGCAAGTCACTACGCCCCTTTCCTCGAACATATTGATCCTATTTAAAAAAAATATGTTGATTACAAATAAAATTGCATGCTAATTATAAAATGTGTACCTACATTTGCTTAAGCCTTACCTTTGATATTGTTTATCCTTATGTATTTACACACCTTTGTTACCTGAGTATATTACTTTACGCGTGATTATTTACTCATTGCTTAGCCCTGCTTACATAGACGTTATACACTCCATATGTGGGATACGTGGATGTGGTTACACTAATCACTCGATGGGAGTGATTGATAGAGATCGGGTGCAGACATAAGCGCCACCCACAACATGAAAACCTTTGTGAAAACCCAAAAAACTTAATTAAACAAAAGTGATTTCGACTGGGGCGGCACGGATAGAATATGGGTGGTTCTGGGAACGGTAAGCCGCCGACCCTGGTCAGTTAAGGACCGAGTCAAGAAGCTAAGCAGGAAACGAACCGAGTACGACCACACTTCTTGAGTGGGGTTAGACCCGGTGGACTAGGTTATTCTCGTGAGGTGGCACCCCAGACATGGTAGGTTCTGGATATCGGTATGAAAATGTGGAAGTGTGTGGTTTAATGACGTCAAGCTTTATATATGTATGATGTAACCTTCAATCTCGGGAGCGCCAGGACTCCCCTCACAACCGGCTCGAGGTAGGAATGTGGCGCCGGGGGTGCAATGGGGATTCATAGTCCTTGGAGCGGGTGCCGCCATGCGAGGGTAACTGAAAAACTGGGTCATGACAAGTCTCATGTGTTGGGTGCGTCACGGAGTGTGGGATTAAAAGCGTACATCCACTGCAGTGTGAGTAAATTAAACTATTCGAATAGCCGTGCTCGCGGTAAATGAGCGCCGGGACTTGTATTACTCTTGACTAGCCTCAACAATTTGTAATATTGCTTAAAATATGATGGGTATGGAAGGTGTGACCTTGCCTGATGTGCAAAAAGGTCGTAGTGGTTAAAACTGTGGAGATTGGATGCGAGGGTAAACCGGACCAAGCGAGGCTTGGGGAAGGTGGATGAACCCTCGCAGGTTAATGACAACTTCAACTTAACGTGGTTTTCAGTTAAAACTGTTATGACATAGGTTTGTGAAATAATTGTGAAAACTAGCTTTATGCAAATAAACCAAGCCATCCTTGAACCCCTCTGAACATTATATGCATTCTGTAGTGGTGGCTTGCTGAGTACGGTTGGTACTCACTCTTGCTTATTTAAATTTTTTTTAGAAAAAGGAGTTGGTGTCGATCTGTGCATGTGCTGTGCTGGCAAGGAGTTACCAAGGACGACGGAATAGGGACCTAGGTTCACCAGTCGATGCGTTGGGATAAAATGGACCATCGCTGCTTCGCTTCCGCTACCTCATTTATTTGTGTTGGTATTTTGTGTTGTTGTCGATCATGCTTGGTCTATTCGGATCCCAGTTGGGCTATCCTTGTATTATTAATAGATTGTAAGACCTGTATGACGACGTCAGCTTGTGATATACAACTGTGTCATGTGTGTACCATCTACTGATCCAGGAAATGGTATTGTAATACACATGGGGTTTCCGGTATACAAAACCGGGGGCCCACACTATACTGATGCATTTGCCGGCCTTACACGTCTCCACCTAAGCAACTTAAAGCTTGGTGAAACCAACATTCCCAACATCCTAGCCACATGCAAACGGCTAGAGTATTTGCAATTGTCCGTGTGTCAAATAGAGGATAGTGTGTTGCAGCTGCAGTTGGAACACCCACGCCTTGTTGAGCTTGATATCTCCGCTGCAAACTTAGATCTAGTTGAGCTCAACTCCCTACCAAACCTCAAACGACTGGTTTTTAGTGTGTGGGTTTGTCCCCAAGAACCCTTATCTTTTGGCGACGTTCCATTGCTTTCAAGCCTAAGCCTCACTAATGTAGCCATGAGATGGCATAAGGTTATCAGGTTAAGTCAGTTCTTTGCTAATATCACCTTCATAAAATACCTGCACCTCAACTTCTTAAGTGAGAAGGTAATTAATTTAAGCAATCCTCTCTTTGGTTATTTGTTCCTTGTTCTTGACATAATCTGAATCCTTTATTATTGTTATGTATTGCAAATTTGGGTTCATCCGGAGTGCCCAGAACTGCTGGCACCTGTTCTCCAGAATCTGCAAGTTTTGAATCTGGATGAACTCCCTGAAGAATGTGATATCGCTTGGACAAGATTCTTTCTTGAGGCCGCACCCTCCCTGAAGGAGATGTGCATCACAGTTTGGGACCATTGGTGTGAGATTGAAACAGACAAGGTGGAACGGGAAGAACAGGGTTACTGTGACAAAACAAACATGGAGTGGGAGTCATCAGCACCCGATGGTTTCAAGCATTACAACCTGACTAAGCTCACCATCTATGGTTTTCAACCAAATGAAAACTTCATGGGATACATCAGGCACATCATGGAAGCTGCGGTTAACCTAGAGGATATATCCCTCTATGACAGGAAGGCGCTTGAGTGCTGTGAAGACTTGGATCCAAAGATCAAGGCTGCTCCGTCAGGGTATCCAGAGACCATTGAGCAGGAGTTGCTGAGGAAGCAAATTACAAAGGGATTGGTGATGGCGTCACCTCATCTAATTCACTTTTGGTCTTAAGTACTCAGTGCAAAAATGTGATTCGCTGTGTTACTATAATATATGCTGAATGTTCTGAATAATTTGGTTCCTTTTATTTTTTGTGATGAAATATTCTGGTTTCAAACGTTTAAAGGCATGGATTGAACTTCTCTTCTTTCCTGCAACCTTCGTTTCAGGCCGGTAGCCAGGACGTATTTAAGCTTGCTGCATAATTCTATATATCCTGAATATTCTGGTTTCCCTTTTCTATTTGTTGCAATGAATTTTTTTTCCATCCTTTGCCCAGTAAGAGAGCTTGCCATCCAGCTCACAGCTGAAGCAAATGTGTTTTGTTGAAGTACCACCAAGAAATTGGTGTTCAATCTCTTATCGGTGGTACTAGATTCAAGCGAGATCAAAGGCGTTTAGAATCTAATCAGTACCAGGTTTGTAATATTTACTGACCTACTCTTTCTGTTTCATATTATAAGTAGCTTATTAAAAGTTTGATCAAATTTATAGAAAATTATAACAATATAGTATTAAATTAGTTTTATTAAACTTAACATTAAATATATTTTGATAGTTATTTTTGTTTTATGTTGAAAATATTGTTTTTTTATAAACTTGGTCAAAGCTAAAAAAAAGTTTGACAAAAAAAAATCAAAACGACTTATAATATGAAATAGAGATAGTACTAAAGATCAAGGTAAAAAAACTGGTAACTGTTTGTCTGAAGTATATATTTTTTTAATTTTTTCCTTGAAGATTTTAATTGCTACACCTGGTGGACTGCTGGATCACAATGAAAATAAATCTTCATTGTCTGTTCACTTGATGGCATTACATGTCTAGGGATTGTAAAAGAAAAAGAAGAGAAATACAAATCCAACGATATAATTTTGATATGAAAAATAGATTATTTTTTAAAAAATATATGGATCAAAACTGACTATTATTTTTGACGGGTGAAATAAATACATTGGTGCTGGGAGCTGAGAGCTTGGGCCATCGACTGGGCTGCTGGTGCCTGAGCCATGAGGACGTGGCCCATACGTACGCGCTCACGCGGTAAATCGATCTGGCGCTTTAACCTTTTTCTTTTTCGGGTTTTTCTCCCTCTCTTAGTGCCACGTGGTGCACATTCATAGGCCCGACGGAGCACCAATCGGCTGGCGCTAGAAGCGCAAGCTTTAGATTAATAGATTGAGATATACAAGTTTGATATAAAATTTATTTTTATCTTACATTTTATAAAAAAGTTAGGTACAAATACATATTTTTTAAAAAATTGATTTTCGTTGTTGGATGTCTTAAGCGCCCGCTAGTGAAAATTAATTTTTACTAACGGTGCTTATATTGTCCGCCAATAAAGATAACGTGATTTTTATTGGCGAACGTCTTAAGCGTCCGCTAGTGAAAATCGATTTTCACTGGTGGATGCTTATGTCATCCGTTAGTAAAAATAAAAATGATTTTGAAAAGACAAAAAAAAATGCCATGAAAAATCGTTTCTTAGTAGTGTAAATCTGGTAAAGGAATTATTTTGCTTTGCACCTGGGAAGATAATTTCTTAAATGAGATACATGATCTCCTGGTGCAAAAGTCTCAAACAGCACACGTTGATGAAGATATGAAACGGAAGGTTTGAATGCGCTCATTACAACTTGTAAATTCTGTTAGAATTACCTTATGAAGAAAATTTACGCTATCTATGTTGGGATTTGAGCTCTATTTCCAACTTGAAGATGCATGTTCATTTTGTGATGCAGGTCTGAGCAGCAAAGTAAAAAAATGAAGGCACATGCAGTTGAACTTGTTTGAAGGTTTCTAGAATAACAGACACATCACAATATCTATATAAATCTCTCTGTCTGTCTGTCCATCCATCAATCACACATGTCTGTTTGATAATACCTGCAAAAGGAGTGTGTGCCCGCCGAATCAGGTAGGGACCTGGGAGACTGGTGGCCAACGTCGCGGCTTGACTTTCGTATCAGCTACAGGGGCGTCTTTGACACGCTTGTTCTTCTTGTACGTTGGATGATTTGGAAGAAGAGAGAATGATCATGTGATCCAAAATCTCTTTGGCACAATGAAGGAGAAAATCGCGATCTGAAAGGAAATAGGTGTTTTAAAGGATTTAGGAGAGTGACAACTATCTTTTATTTTGGAAGGATGTTTTTTGAACGACCATTTTGTTCTGCTTTGACGTTGCTGTGTTTTTTCCGATCTTTCTCAACTCATCTTTCTCGTTTTTTTCGTTTTTCAAACTACTAAACGGTATATGTTTTATAAATATTTTATATACAAAAATTGTTTTAAAAAATCATATATACTTAATTAATTATGTGCTAATAAGTCGTTTCTTTTTTACGCGGAGGAAATGAGTTCTCAACGCAAGAAAAAAAATATACCCTTATCGAAGTTATCAAACCTTCGTATATCTATATATCTCTAATCTTAAAAAAAAATTTGGTCGGCCTAGTTTTTAGACCGGCTCGGCAAAACAAGAAAAAGAAAAAGAAGTGTGCGAGGGCAGGTAGCATCTTGAACAGTGCAAGACTAGAAGGGATCTCAATTCTCAAATGCCACGTGGTTGTCACATATTGAGAGCATATCATAGCTTCAAGTGGTGGCATCACAGACGTTGCCTTCTTTGCCCTCTCAAGCGACGAGGACGCGGATCGGAGCCAACAACGGCATCAGTTGAAGAGGATAATTTTCAGAACATGCCACCAAATACACACTGTTTCCATCAATAATTTTCTTATGTGCCGCTCATGTCCATCGACAGTCAGTCCGTGGCAGCGTCGACGATTCTTTGTCTACCATCGGCCACCGCCGGCGAGCCCTCGAGCGACCTGCGGCTTGGGGGAGGAGGATCCAATTATTGATGGCATTGGTGGGCGGGTGGACTAAAATCAAAGCTCAGGCCCAGTTCGAATCTTCTAAAACAGTGAAGATAAAAAATAAACTTTCGTGGCACGCTTTTCAAACTTCCAAACGGTGCGTTTCGTGCGAAAATTTTTAATATGAAAGTTGCTCTAAAATGTTAGATTAATCCATTTTTCAAGTTTGTAATAATTAAAACTCAATTAATCACATGTTATTGTCACCTCGTTTTGCGTGAAACACTTTATCTTTATCTTTATCTTTATCTTCAGGACTTTCAAACACCACCTCAGTATCGATAACAACAAAAAAGAAAAAAAATCATCGATTTTAAACTAGTCATCGATATACCCGTTGCTTTTAAACGTACTCAGCATATATAGTATACTGATTTGGATCTCCTGCTTGCCGATTTGTTGTTTCTCTATTGCTTTTTGGTGGGCGCGGATTTGGATCTCGTATGTATTTTAGTACTGATTTGATCTTTTTTTTTCCTTTTTGTGATACGTGCAGACATGGCCGACCAAAAGGACACCGAAGAAGTTGTTTACGTGAGTAAGTTCATCAATGACCGTCTGGGCTCCATAGTTGGAACGAGGGCTAACTTTGGGTACATCGTGTATCCCATATTCCCATGGCATGCGGTAAGTTGTTTGCACTGCCTACCTGACCTTTCTCTTGTGTTTCTTCGGCTGTGTTCGTTTGCATGCTCTCCCAACACATACCACGCGTACGGAAAACAGAATAGTTCATTAGCACGTGATTAATTAAGTATTAGCTATTTTTTTAAAAAATGAATTAATTTGATTTTTTAAGCAACTTTTATATAGAAATTTTTTGTAAAAAAATACATCGTTTAGTAGTTTGAAAAGCGTGAAAAAAGAGAGACGTGAGTTGGGAAAGAAGGGGAAAGAACTCACTCGTGTGCCTTCGCCTCATACAGTTTAGTTTACTTTGCGTGCAGTTGGCCACTTGGATGACCCAGCCGCAGCGAGGAGGGAGCAGGCCTTCACTTTCTCTGCTGGTATGCTTCTGCCTATCCTCACCCTCATCAGCATAAGCGCAACTAACTTCGTGGCAAAAGAGAGTAGGCCTCTCAAACTGTGTCCCGAGGCGCTGTGTTTGTCAAGCATGATCTAGGTTGTGAACTTGATCAGACCTGTTAATTTCTAGTTGTGAACTAGTGAAACTTGCTTAGGTTGTGAACTTGGTTAGATTGTGAGCTACTTGTGAACCTGGTCAGGTTGTGTGTTTGTCTGGAGTGTCTTTTAGTTATAGATATAGCTTCATGTGCCGATTTTTTTTTAATCTAAGCACATGCATCCCTTTTATTACGTATATGAGCACACAATATTCGTAATTCCATTTCTAAACATGTTCATATACAGGACCACGTCAATCCCTCGACCAAATACCTCACAAAATAAATGGACCTTTTGCAACCTTGTTTCTAGTAGCAATAACTGCATGTTTACTTCATTCTTTTCATTGAAATTGAAATTTTATATTTGGCAACCTATATAACAATGCTGGATAGTAAGTTGGTCTGTAATATGTGGCTTTGTGGAATATGACGTGCTGCTAATAAGAATTATGACAATTTGAAATAGTTTAATGATCGGACAGCATTCTCCTGCTTTGTGTTGAAATGTTCAATGTTGTGTCAATGCCATTACTGATTGAAGACGCAGAATTTGACCTCACTAGTTAAATGCAACTATAATTTATTTTATCTTGGTTTTTCCCCCTTATTAACTACTACAATTGGACCAATATTTTCAGCTGAACTGAAGAAGACCTGGAAAACCGATGGAAGCCAGAAGAAGACATACAGGAAGGCCGAGAAAAAGGTCCGTCGGGCTAAGTAACGGACACGCTATGAAGGTGTTACAAGGATATTTTGTTGTTGACTCTGGTGAATTTTCAACATGCTTAAGTAGTTACTATAAGGTAGCGACTTCGCTGAACATGCTTTAGTAGTTACTGTAAGGTAGCGACCCACGAAGACCAAATTCAGCATCGCAGCAATTACAATCTTGTGAACCATATGCTATTTCACTGCTGTATGTGATAATGCTCTTTGCATGTCTGTAGAAATATGTTGATATCCTGCTCTGTTTGGTATTGCTTGTTTTCCGATGTGGTTGGAAGGGCACAGCTAACCTGCCCTTGGCTGGTGGGATGTGCCCTGGAGGCTGGAACCTGTGTTTTGGTTGTTTCAAAGGTTTGGTTTGCGGTTGTGTTTTGCAATTGCACATGTATAGCCAGGGAACCGAACAAGATTTGCTTCGCTGCTCATCCTGGTTACCTAAAAAGCAAGTTAGTACTACAGAAACACGTCAGTCTTGTGCTCTTGTCATCCATATTTTCTTGTCAAAACGACTTGTGATAAGAAAACCATAAACGGAGGGAGTACTATTTTCATACTACAGCAACAAAGCCATCAAGACAGTAGGTCAAAAGCCCACTCGTCATCCAGCCGCTAGCATGGCACACCGGATAGGACATGAAGCACACAATAGATGCAACCAGTACAATCTCATAAAAACCAACGCCAAAGCGAGACTCAGGTATTAACCATTCACACATACTCCGACAGATTCAGGAGTAAAACAATTCGATAGATAAAAAAGGTCTCCGCCAGGAGATATGACACCACATAATCCGGTCCCAGGGCTATCTGGCTTTATTGAGCAACAATACTCATAAGAAAGCACACACAAACAGACTGGAAATACTTATGACTTGAGACAATCACACGATGACACGAACTGGAAATACTCATGACGAACGAATACACAAAAGAATAGGCGAAGTAACAATGATTGGAACATTGGACGCATCACTCTTCCTCAGATTCAGAATCCACACTCTGGAGCCACTCCATGAATGGCTTGGCATTCTTCATAACCAGGTACTCCTTGCCAGTTGCCACCAGCAACAGCTTCGTTTTACCACTTTGTTATCCCTTCTTCATCCAGGGCATCCCGATCATATAGGAGCTTCAGAACAACTGGCACCTCCTTCACAGCTTCAGCGCACATCCTTGGTGAAATTGCATGAAGACAAGAAACTACGAAGAATGGGCTCTTATTTCTCAAAACAGTTTTGGATTATGTCAACAGCCAGCTTGCGTAATGCTCCCTGAGAGGCAAAAAGAAGTAAATTAGCATTACCTCATCAAGAACAAGTAAAATGGGTGCCCACATATCCATGTTCTCACATGAATACAGATTTAATAAAAGCAACACTCGATGCAATGAATAAATGGATAGTGGGCAGCTCATCCCATCCTCTTACTAAGTTGCGTAAAATCAGATCCAGGAGAGTTTGAGTAACTTTTTAATTTAATACCTGAGCCATTATTGATGGCTTAGCCTGGCTCAACTCTGACAAAGCACTTTCAGCTTACTGCAGACAACATCACAAGCTGTAATAGAAGTACAGAATAAATATATTTAGAGAAAAGATAGTGTAAAGAAACTGTCAGTGAACAACAAATTGAAGCTGAGAGCTGCAATTCATATTTATTTGATCTTATAATCATTACAATGATGCCAGCTAAGTATTTGCATGTTGATCACTAGCTCCAAATTGCATGTGGCTGCAATGCAAAGGTCAAATTTGAACTGTTTGGATGATATCACAATGATTCCCTACCAAAAGAGAGCGAATAGTTAAACAGGGTTTCGAAAATGTTTTTTGAACAAAGTCTGTGTCGTCAACCATCAATAAAATATAAAGATATTGATGAGAATTGCATTTGCCATATAACAGCTAAAAAAGAAAATAAAACTAAATTAGTCGAGTAGTTCTCCCAGAGAACATAGTATAAAATGGAATAAGCAAAATAGATTGGACAGCTCAAGTGTCAATCACAATGTAAGGTAATGAATAGGTTCAAGTCTTGGTTATCCACTAAGTTTACCATGGAAACCAACTTTCTTCAACTTAGGAATTCATAAAGCAGAAAAAGTTGGGACAAAAATTGTAGCCGCACGCTATTTAACTCAATCAATATAAGCTCTATATGGCAACTTTCAAATTAACAAAGTGTCTAAGCATCAATCTACGGTAGTGGGTAGTTATTATTTATTCATGTATATTTTCGTTAGAATGCGCTCAGACGTGTCAATCAATTATCAAACATGGCTATCATCCACCTCCCTTTCCAAACATACAGGGCAAAATATTAAGTGAAACACCCATTTCAATGTAGGGGGGAAAAACAAGCTAGAAAATTCTACCCTCTACTGTGTCAAGTATCTTCTAATTGTGAAGCATTATCTTGAGCACCTGGTAGCCAGCAGCACTTGGCATTACAGACGGAGGAGTAGACACAGTTGACGGGGTCAGTACTATAATGAAACGGCATTTGTTCGATATCCTGGATCACTCCTGTAACTCTTTGTTGGGGGTAATCTAGCAGCCACCAGCTGAATCATGGCACAAAATTGTTACAAATTCATAGCGCATATATAGGCGTTATTGCAAACAGTTGATGTTTTCAGTTCATCAAAGCATTCCGCTTACCTGTGCCACTTGTACAAGCCTCCTTCAGCTGCCTATACTCACAGTTGTTCTGAAGCTGAGCTTACTTTTCATTAGTATGTCTCCCAATCACGTGGTCTTGTTAGCTTGATTGCACTAAAAAAAAAAGAAATGATGTCGCCTAGTAGACCTGTTGAAAAATGTATGAACATATACAATAAAATTAGTAAGGCAGATGTAGTTGTTCTCAGGGATTACTCATGAGCATCTAGTGAAATTTGTCAGTAACGTGAATGCCTTAGCCAGAGCTAACCTTCATTTGAAGACAAATTTGTTTCGTGAATACCTGTTGTTCCACACGAATTTGGTATCGTGTGGAGTTGAGGGTTTGACGTCCACCCATCGAGCATGGCCGGCTGCCAGGCGATGCGGGGCTCGCGATGCGACGGTGGCGGGAGAGTTGGACGGAAATGGGGGAGCGGCAGCGGTAGCTGACTGCTCGATCTACATCTACTGTGTCACCAAGGGAGCCCCCTCGCAACAGTGGAAACTCTGTGCGGTATTACATGAGTAACAACAATTAACAGAACACACACTTGTGCATCGGTTGAGAAAAATGGCAGCTCTGCTTTGAATAAAAAGCTGCCTTCCTTTCCCAGGGCAAAAGAATTCCTACCAACTGCTATCAACAAAAGGTCCTGCACCCAGCAAACTGCATGATGAAAAACAAAATATATATTTGTTTTTGTTAAGAAGGATACAGATACATGTTTAGACCAAAAATAATCTTGTCACGTTATGGACCCAACTAAGATAACGAAATGTCCCCAGAACACAAATGATTTTTATATTTGTTTTTCCATGTTTTTGCATATGTATTCATAACCATTCCAAGCTGAATGTTAGATGGCCACCCACCCACCCAGAATCTTTTACAGCAATTAGTGCTTTGCTTCAATAAATTATATAATAATTTTCAGAACAGATTATATTATCCAAGGAGCATGGTGTAAGGTACCTTGTATCACAGTTGTTGCCCTTTGTTAGGGCAATTGCACGAATCTTGCAATGCAACACGAGTGCAGGTCTTGCACATTGTGCAAATCAGGAATTAGCACTCTCTGACCTTGAGGTGGTCCTCAGCAAACCCAACAAAGGTATGCCATTGAAATAAGCCAGCACCCACGATTTGCGTTGCTCAAACTTTGTACAGAACCATTCATTGCCTTCCAAGTTATATTTAGGCTGTGCTCGTTTGAATGACAGAAGGAGAGAAAGTCCCTCGTTTTCTACTTGCACGCTTCCCGAATTGCTAAATGGTGTGTTTTGAAGAAAAAAATCTATAGGAAAGTTGCTTTTAAAAAATCAATCTATTTTTTAAGTTTGAAATAATTAATACTCAATTAACCATGCGCTAATGGCTCACCTTGTTTTGCTTATCTTCTCCTTCTCTCAAATGCAGCCCTTTTTTTTTATCAAGGGCTTTTGAGGCCCCCATTTCCATTACCAGAAATGAGAGAAACTACAAAGTTCTTACAGGAAACAAAGACTGAAAAAAGGAAAAAGAATGAGAGAGCCAGCCACTCACCGAAGAGCTGTAGATTTTTCGACAAAAACTGTGCTGCTAGCAGAACAATGGCGAAAAGCTTGCTACAACAGGCTGTCTCAAACATTAAACCTAGAACCAAAAAGACTCGACCAACGGCACAAATGATCCACAGCAAAACCAAGCTAGGCAACAACATGTGACCAGCTCCATGCATAGCCTTCAGTCCTCCAGTCTTCTGATGCACGTCCCCCAGCCGACCTTGGCGTTGAAGATCTCATTTGCTACTTGCCTTATTAGATTGGCCCCCAGCAGAAGTCTTTCCTTATTTGCCTCCATTGTCTGCAACACAGCCCATGATTCAAGCCAGTGACAAGTCAGAAAAACTATCTCAGTGGGGTCTGTTGGGATTTTTTTGCTCAAAACAAGCATTGTTCCTAAGTTTCCAGATGGCCCAAATGACTGCAGCCACTCCAACAACTATCAAATGTTTCAGATTTTTGCCAAAGCCATTCAACCATTGCCCAAAAAGGTGATGCTTATTCAAGACAGGGTTTAGATTGAGAGCACAAATCACCACATTCCAAAGCAATCTAGCCATAGGACAGTCAAAAAACAGATGTTGAATAGTTTCTTCTTTGTCACAGAATTGACATTTTTTGTCCCCTTTCCTCCAACCATTTTTGTACAGATTATCTTTTGTCAAAATTTTGTTTTTTATTAACAGCCAGATGAATACCCTAATTTTCAAAGGGACTTTGAAATTCCAAATTTTCTTGTATGGGAATCCAACTTGTTGCAATTTTAAGGCTTTGTAAAAAGATTTTACAGTAAAGATCTCATCCTTTGTTGGATTCCACCATAATGTATCTTTGCAGTTTTTGTCCACCCTAATCTCATCACATGTGTTTTTATTCTATTCCAGTTGCCCAGTCCCCCCCCCCCCCCCCCCCCCCCCCAAAAAAAAAAAATCCCTGCTGTTTCAGTTGCTAGTGTGATATTTTTTGTGAGTGTATTGTACAGATCTGGGTATTGCAGGGCAAGAGGTCTGCCTCCCAGCCAGCTATCCAAAAAGAGAATGTTTCTTCCATCTCCCACTTTTTTGGTACAAAATTTGTAAAAGTAATCCTTCACCTCCATTAATCCATGCCAAATATGTGAGTTACCAGGTTTAAAGGTCACTAAAGGCATAGGTTTGTTAGATAAATATTTGGCTCTAAGAATATCCTGCCACCAGCCATTTTCATTTTCCAATTTCCAAATCCATTTCCCTAGCAGGGCTTTGTTCATGTTTTCTAAGTCTAAAATCCCCAGACCTCCTTGGTCTTTGGGAGAACATACCACAGGCCACTGTACCAAATGGTACTTCCTTATGCCCTGGTCCTCCTGCCAGAGGAACCTCCTTCTAAAGTAATCCATCCTTTCAAAATGCAGTGCCAAGGTTCACTCTCAAATGCAGCCTTAGATATAATAGAATGCGCCATTCTTGCTCGAATTCCTCTGGTAATGGTATTTCAGAAGACCACACGCAGAAGCTCAAACGGTTTTGAAAGTCCCTGTCCTCTTTCAGAATTGGGCCAACCTTGGCACAGACCTTCATCAAAATGTGCCACATGCATGCATAGACCTTCTCAAGCAAAATGGGCACACTTAACAAGCAAATAGATCCCATGAGCTCATGGACGGCTAGAACTCATGCAATAAAATCTCGACGAACAGTGAATCGAACAAATGAAGTAACTTTCAGCTAGTTGCGAGGCGGCGGTTGAGGAACCTGGTGAGACGAAGTGGGAGGATTCGTCAGTTGTAGCCTTGTACCTGCGCTCGCTGCCAGTGCACGCCACTCCCAAGTCGAATCCGTCGCCATGCATTGCACGCTGCTCCCAAGTCGAATCCCCTAGCTCATCTGAGATTGGGAACATGTCCAAATCAATGGGGGAAGAACAATGCGAAAATGAATGAACCTGAACATAGGGGAGGGTGAGGAGAACCTGGATGCCGGCGGTGGAGGAATCGACGCCTGGAGGCAGTCGCTTGCCCGCCTCGACATCACAGCAAAACCCTAGCAAGTCATGGATTTGGGGATCGATTTGAATCGGGTTCGTCGAGCACATTTTGACAGCAAAAGAGGCAAGGAGCGAAATGTTAAACGTTTGCAAGAGGTGGGGTGTTTTATGTAATAAAACTGCAAGTAATAATAGTAGTTTCTAAGTTTACATATACAAGAAAAAAAAGGTCAGCTAACCCCTAACTATTTTTGATTTATTTCACCCCTAAACTATTAAAAATTGTTCACTTTACTATGTAATAATAGTATTTGTTTTCTTTGTTTTTCTTTATAAGAGTTGTATTTTAAGATGAAATTTTGTAAAGCCATAGAAGACACCATTATCAAACATTCAAAATATTTTTTGACTATTTGCTTGAAATTTAAAACCTCGATGTTTAAATCAATCCCACGCTTCTAATCTATGTAAACAATGACTAAAACAATCTAAAAAATACTGAGAGGTAAGTTATAATGCATTTATCATTCCTACCAAATTTCATTGCAAATTTATCATGCTGAGAGGGAGAGGTCGCCGCACCCAGTGAGATCCAGCGCGTGAGCTCGGCGGCAGAGATGAAGCCGTTGCCGTCACGGTCGAAGGCCCTAAAGGCCTCAGCGAGCTTCGCCTGGTCGATGGTGACGGCGGGACGGCAGGGCCCGACGATAAGCTCCATGAGGAAGGAGGAGAGCTCGTCGAACTTGACGGTGTCGTTGCCGTCAACGTCCAAGGTGGCGATGAGGGCATGGATCTCGTCCCCTGCGACCAGGCGGAGCGGGGGCCTTCCCCTTCCTCTCCTTCTTCTCCTTCCCGTCAATGACATCGTCGCCGCAGCTGGCCTACCCGCCCCCTCGCCAGCCTTCCCACTGGCTTCGGCTCGCCGGTGGAGAAAGGAGATAAAGGTAGAACATAGTTTCCTCCTACTCCGCGCGAAAGAGAGGAGATCTGCGCGACGTGGCGGTGAGAGATAGGAGTGTCACGCGACGCAGCGATTGGGGAAAAGGAGTGTCGCGCAGCGACCGGCGGGAGAGAGGAGCTCTCCTTTCCCTCCCAAATCCCTACCCCGTTGACTTTGGCTCCACCAAGTTCCCGCCGGAGGCCGGCCGGCAAGGGGGACGAAGAGGAAGGAGGCTCGTCGGCCTCTCCGCCCCCCTCGGCCTCCCCATCTCCTCCTGTCGGTAGCTGTTGCCTCGCCGGCCTCCTCGCCTCTCCCTCTCTACCATCCGGTGAAGAGATTCGGAGATAAGGTAGAGAGGCTGACATGTGGGGCCCACGTGGGCCCTACCATTTTTAATTAATTTTTGTGTGTAGATGACATGCGGGCCCACAGTTTTTATTATTTTTCCAAGACCAAATTGTCACGCAAGCGCCACGTAAATGCCACGTGGGACGAATACCTAGTCAAAGGAGCCACGTCAGCCAAACCCGTTCTCCAAATCGCCTTGGGACTTATTTTGCATCGGTTTTGACAGTTGAGAGACTTGTTGTATCTGGTTTAATGGTTGAAAGACGAAAATTGGATTCGTTGACAAGTTAAGGTACCTCAGATGAACTTATTCCTTCTTTCAAACCCAGCCCGGCCATAAACTTTGGCCCATTGGAAGCGGCAGCCCAGATGACCAGATCCCCTATTCCCCTGTCCGTCTCCATCGCACGCCGCCGCCACCGCTGTTGCCATTTCCTGCCCTAACACCGGCCGATCTAATGTTGGAGCTCCCTTGGCTTGTTCTTATGCGGGAGGATGTATCATCTATAGCTATAGCTGCTACTTCTTGTTCGATTCGATTGAATTTCATAAGTGTGGTCAGCTGGAATAGCAGTCGGTGTCGGTATGTAGCCTAAACATCGGGTGGAAGGCGGAAAGGGAAGCGATCTGCAACTCTGCAAGATCTAGTTCGCATCGGAGCCGCCTTCTTTTCCTCTCAGTATATAAACAAGGCGTCTGTCGGCGTCCATCGCAGTCGCAGGCAATCCGCCGTTCAGCAGCCAGCTTAATAACCATGAAGAACAAGAAGGGTAGTCGTCGCAACCGCAATGTAAGCCGTCTATTCCCTTCCTTAAAATTAATTTGCATTCTCTTTCCTGTCGATCCATGTCCCCATGACTAGTGTTGCACTAATTAATATCGATGCAGAAATCAGCTCCCGTAATGGTGGATAAGTTCACCACACTACCTGATGACGTCCTGCTCAACATCCTCGACCGCATCAACACGCCCGACGCCGTCAGAACCTGCCTCCTCTCTAAGAGGACCCTCCACATCCCACGCATGCTTTCGCACTTTCAAATTGGCGTAGATTCATTTGCGCCAGATCCTGATTTTATCACTTTTAAGGACACTATTGTGATGAACGGCGCCGTGGCTGATGCAACAGATAATATTCTCAATTTCAGAACAAAAGAGATCCCTCTTCGGCGACTCAACATATGTTTCTACTTGGAATACTATGATTGTCTTACCATCGGCAAAGCTGTTGCCCGAGCCATGGCCACCCACAACCTCGACAGCGCCGAGTTCAAAATTCTGACAGGTAGGCTATGTTACTACACTCTTGATGGTCTCCGCAACAACGGGAAACGGCTCATGACCTTTTTTGGTGCTTGTACTGATGCATTTGCCGGACTTACAAGACTCTACCTACAGAACTTAAGGCTTGCTGAAACTGACATTCCCAGTATCATTGCCACATGCAAACGGTTAGAGTTTCTGCGTATGTTCATGTGTCAAACAGAGGGTAATGTGTTGCAGCTGCAGGTGGAACATCAGCGGCTTGTTGAGCTTGACATCACCGATGGATGTTCAAAACTAGTCAAGCTCAATTATCTACCGGCACTCAAACGACTGGCCTTTTGTAGTTGGGAACATCCCCAAGAACCCTTGTCTTTTGGCAATGTTCCGCTGCTGTCAAGCCTAAGCCTCACTAATGTAGGTCTGAGATGGCACGACCTTATCAGATTAAGTCAGTTTCTTTCTAATGTAACCTCCATAAGAGACATGCACCGCAACTTCAAAAGCGAAAGGGTAATTAAATTTAAGCAAGCCTCTCTCTCTCTCTCTCTCAGGTTATTAACACCTCATTCTCATCTTAACCTGCATCCTTCCTTTATGACTTGTTTGTATTACAGATTTGGGTTCAGCCAGAGTGCCCAAAACTGCTGGCGCCTGTTCTCCAGAATCTGCAAGTTCTGAATCTGGATGAACTCCCTGAAGGATGCGATATCGCTTGGACAAGATTCTTTCTTGAAGCTGCACCCTTCCTGAAGCAGGTATGCATCACAGTTTACCTGATGGTTTCAGGCATTACAACCTGGTTAAGCTCACCATCTACGGTTTCCAACCAGATGAGAACTTTTTGGGATACATCAGGCACATCATGGAAACCGCGGTCAACCTAAAGGAGATATCCCTGTACGACAGGAAGGTGGAAGATTGCTGTGAAGAGTTGGATCCCAAGATCAAGGTTGCTCCGTCAAGGTATCCGCAGACCATCGAGGAGCAGGAGCTGCTGAGGAAGCAAATTACAAAGGGATTGGTGATGGCGTCGCCTCATGTAATTCACTTCCGGTCTTAATTCCTCAGCGCAAAAATGCGATTAGCTGAGTAGCAACAATGTATGCTGAATATTTTGGTTTCTTCTTTCCTTTTGTGACGAAACACTCTAGTTTCAAACGTTTCAAGTCATGCATTAGAATTCTCTTGTTTCCTGCAACTTGGTTTCAGGCCAGTAGCCTGGATATATAATGTAAGCAATATATTTCGAATGTTTTGAATATTCTGGTTTCCTTTGTTTTTTGTTGCAATGAAATAATTTCCTTTATCCTTTGCCCTAAAACTACAAGAGAGCTTGCCATCCAGCTCACAGGTGAGGCAAATGTTTTGTTGACCATCAAGGAATTGGTGTTCAATCTCTTATTGGTGGCACTAGATACGTTTGGAGAATCCATGCCCTGGTGGCAATGGAGTTCGGCTTCTGGCATTCCTTTGCAAACAAAGGAGGCATATTACTATTTCTTCAGTCCCAAGATGATACTCATTGATGCCTCCGTTCCAGGCGCATCGTCGTCGTCCCCGATATCGACAATCCCTAAATCCCATCACCAGCCATTGCACACCGCCGATAACTCTACTCTAACGGCGATCTGATTCTGAGTTCTGACTCAGGTAGGTGCTTGTTCTTGTTTTTCTCCATTGTTCTTCTCCTTGTATAGTACAATGGAGTTTCTTCTCCTCTTCTTCTTTGAGATATGATATGACTTGCACGGCCAAAATAGCAGTCAGTTTCGGTAAGTAGCCGGTAGCCTTGGCCTCGAAAAGGGAGGGGATTTCTCTGTCTCACGATGTACGAGAGCCAATTTCGCATTTGCCTTCTAGGACTAGAATTCGTCGGCCGACGCCTCCATATATATAACAAGGGTTACACAAGGGGAACCCACACATGAGATTCCGATCTGATCTGATATATCAGCGCGCAGCCGCTTTAGATCATCCATGAAGAACAAGAAGGGTAGTCGCCGTAACCGCAATGTAAGCCGCCTTCGCCTATCTTCTTCCATTTGCATCTCTCTCGCCTGTCTGTGATATACTAATAAATTATTTATTATGCTGTAAAAACATAAATTTAGTTTAGTTTTGTTGGTTAGTTATTTGTTCGCTGCCACTAATTTAGTTTCCCGCAATTGCATCGATGCAGAAATCCAGTGGTTCCGTACCACGAGCAGTGGATAGGCTCAGTAAGTTACCTGATGATGTCCTGCTCAATATCCTCGACCGCCTCAACACCCCCGACGCTGTCAGGACCTGCCTCCTCTCTAAGAGGACGCTCCACCTCCGCCATTTGCTCTCAAACTTTGTCATTAGTGCTGGTTCCTTCTTCCCCGATTCTCGTCATGTCTCTTTGCCTCATATTATTCAGGCCAACGGCGCCGTGGCTGATGCAACAGACAATGTTCTCAATTTCAGAAGCCAACACATCCCTCTTCGCCGACTCAGCATATGTTTCTACTTGAGATACTACGACTGTCTCACCATTGGCAAAGCTGTTGCCCAAGCCATGGCCACCCACAAGCTGGACAGCGCCGAGTTCACAATCTTGACGGAGCTGCTGCCAGAGTATTTCACCGTTGATGGTCTCTGCCGCAACGGGAAGCGGCTCATGACCTTTCTTGGCACTTATCCTGATGCATTTGCTGGCCTTACACGGCTCTTCATATAGAACTTAAGGCTTGCTGAAGCTGACATTCCCAACATCCTCACCACATGCAAACGGCTACAGTTTCTGCGCTTGTCCGGGTGTGATACAGAGGATAGCGTGTTGCAGCTGCAGCTGGAACACCCGCGGCTTGTTGAGCTTGACATTTACGATGCAGGTTTACACCTAGTTGACCTCAACTCTCTACCCAACCTCAAGCGGCTGGTTTTTGGTATGTGGGTCTCTCCCGGAGAACCCTTGTCTTTTGGCAATGTCCCATTGCTTTCAAGCGTAAGCCTCAGTAATGTGAGCGTGGTATATCAGGAGGTTATCAGGTTAAGTCACTTCCTTGCTAATGTCCCCTCCATAAGCGACCTTCACCTCAACTTCGCAAGTGAAAAGGTAATAATAATTACTTTAAGCAATCCCAAAAGCCTCTCTGTCAGGTCAGGCTATTTGCTCCTTGTTCTTAACTTAATCGGCATTCTTCCTTTATGACTTGTTTGTATTACAGATTTGGGTTCAGCTAGAGTGCCCGAAACTATTGGCCCCCTGTTCTCAAGAATCAGCAAGTTTTGAATCTGGATAAACTCCCCGAAGGATGTGATATAGCTTGGACAAGATTCTTCCTCGAGGCGGCACCGAACCTGAAGGAGATATCCATCACAGTTTGGGACCATTGGTGTGACATCGAGACAGACATTGTGGAACAGGAAGAACAGGGTTACTCTGACAAAACAAACGTGGAGTGGCTAAGCTCACAACCTGATGGTTTCAAGCATCACAATCTGGTTAAGCTCACCATCTACGGTTTCCAACCTGATGACAACTTCGTTGGATACATCAGGTGCATGATGGAAGCCACGGTTAACCTAGAGAAGATATCCCTGTACGGCAGGAAGTTCTCTGGGTGCTACCGTAACCTTGATCCCAAGATCAAAGTTGCTCCGTCAAGATATCCACGGACCATCAAGCAGCAGGAGTTGGTGAGGAGGCAAATTACAGAGGGATTTGGGATTGCTTTCTCTGATATAATTCACTTCCGGCCTTAAATCTGAATTTAGTAGGCGCAAAAAAGTAAATCTTGGTTTTGCTATACAGTAATAATAATAGTAACATATTGAGTTTTCTGAATATTTGGTTTCTTTTTTCACTCATCGTGTTTCCTGCAACTTGGTTTCAGACAAGTAACTGGAGTAATGTATGTGAATGTTCGGAATATTCTGATATTCTTTTGGTGCAGTGAAAAAATATATTCTCTTATCCTTTGCCCTACGGTTACTATTTAAGCTTAGTTGTTACTCCTCCGTCCCAAAACATAAGAAGTTTGAGAGTTGGACACGGTTATTAAAAAAATGGGTAGAATTAAATAGAAAGAGATTATGATTGGTTGAGAAGTGGAGTTAGTTTGGGAAAAGTGAATGGTGGAGGATTGTAATTGGTTGGGAAGGGAATGTTGATGAAGAAAAAGTTATATTTTGGGACAAATCCTAAGTGCTAAAAGTTATTATATTTTGGGACAGATGAAGTATTTAGTGGAGTATGGGGTTGTTTTCACCTGCCATCGCGCACTCACTTTTTTTAAAAGAAAATTTGGAAATCTGACTTGACCCCTTTAGAATTAGTGAATGGTAGTGAATAGGAAAGAGAGCTGTCGCGTGGCTGTGACCTTGTGGGTTACATACCACACCATAGATATTTAACTATTTATCACTTTTATAAATGACAATTAAAGATTTGTCATTGCATCCATATGTCATAAATATATGAGGGCCTACATGTCAAGAACAGCTTTGTCAGAAGAAGATTTGACGTGGCTTTATCCGAGCCATTAAAAAAAAACAATCAGCAGGCAAGATTAGTTGAAAATAAAGTAGTAAACCTTGTCTTTCTCATCTTCGTAAGCTTGACCCATTCTTTTCTAATTAGGATACATATTTTTATCTTGCTTTTCGTAAGCATATTTTTCAGACCACTAAATAGAATATTTTGTGTGAATTTTTATCTATTTTTAAGTTTTTAACAATTAAAATTCAATCAATCATGCACTAATTGGTTTCTTGTTTTCTTGGTGCTTGTACTGATGCATTTGACCCACATGTCAAGAACAGCTTTGTCAGAAGAAGATTTGACGTGGCTTTATCCGAGCCATTAAAAAAATCAACAGCCAAGATTAGTTGAAAATAAAGTAGTAAACCTTGTCTTTCTCATCTTCGTAAGCTTTTAATTAAGATACATATTTTATCTTGGTTTTCATAAGCATATTTTTCAGACCATTAAATAGAATATTTTGTGTGAATTTTTATCTATTTTTTAAGTTTTTAACCATTAAAATTCAATTAATCATGCACTAATTGATTTCTTGTTTTCTTGGTGCTTGTACTGATGCATTAGCTAGCCTCTAGCTACGCAACTTTAAGGTTGGGTGAAACTAACATTCCCAATATCATGGTCACATGATATTGGGAACATTCCCAGTATCTTCGTTTGTCCATTGCAATTTTCTACCATGTGTGGCAGTGTGGGGCCAGTGATTAAGATTAACTGTGGACATAAAATGAGAAAGTTATTAATGCAGTGATTAATTGAGTTTTAATTATTTTAAACTTAAAAAATGGATTTCTATGATATTTTAAAACAACTTCTTATATAGAAAGTTTTTGTATGAAATGCATCGTTTAGTAGTTTGAAAAATGTGCTAACGAAAACCGAGATAAATTCTGTATTTAATGAGAAAAGAACACCACCTCAAGACTAAGCTGCCCCACACATGGAGCTCTGCGCCCTGCTGTCCAATGCCCTACCTACCTTCTTATTTCGTGTGTTGTTGCTCAACAATTCTGGTTTAATAAACTGAAACGGGTCGGGTTGCAAGTTCTTTCTCCACAGCCGAATGAAGCTTTTATCTATATATAGATGGTTTGGTTGATGATCAAGTTCGGAAAATGCCATAACTTTCTTACCTTAGGCTATCATATATATCTACCGATATGTGTTGAGGGTGCTTATCCTATTCCTAATTAACCTAGCTGGGGCTTTGTCATTCTTTTATTGAGGAATTGCATGCAATTATGGAGGAATTACCTCAATTATGTATTGCAAATTTGGGTTGAGCCATTGCCTGAAACTGTTGTCGCCTGTTCTACAGAATCAGCAAGTTCTAAACCTGGAAAAACTCCCTGAAGGATGTGATATAGCTTGGACAAGATTCTTCATCGAGACTACACCTAACCTGAAGGAGATACATCACAGTTTGGGACCATTGGTGCGACATTGAGACAAATAGTGCGGAACGGGAAGAACAGGGTTACTCTGACAAAGCAAACGTGGAGTGGCTAAGCTCACAACCTGATGGTTTCAAGCATCACAATCTGGTTAAGCTCACCATCTACGGTTTCCAACCTGATGACAACTTCGTTGGATACATCAGGTGCATGATGGAAGCCACGGTTAACCTAGAGAAGATATCCCTGTACGGCAGGAAGTTCTCTGGGTGCTACCGTAACCTTGATCCCAAGATCAAAGTTGCTCCGTCAAGATATCCACGGACCATCAAGCAGCAGGAGTTGGTGAGGAGGCAAATTACAGAGGGATTTGGGATTGCTTTCTCTGATATAATTCACTTCCGGCCTTAAATCTGAATTTAGTAGGCGCAAAAAAGTAAATCTTGGTTTTGCTATACAGTAATAATAATAGTAACATATTGAGTTTTCTGAATATTCGGTTTCTTTTTTCACTCATCGTGTTTCCTGCAACTTGGTTTCAGACAAGTAACTGGAGTAATGTATGTGAATGTTCGGAATATTCTGATATTCTTTTGGTGCAGTGAAAAAATATATTCTCTTATCCTTTGCCCTACGGTTACTATTTAAGCTTAGTTGTTACTCCTCCGTCCCAAAACATAATAAGTTTGAGAGTTGGACACGGTTATTAAAAAAATAGATAAAATTAAATAGAAAGAGATTATGATTGGTTGAGAAGTGGAGTTAGTTGGGAAAAGTGAATGGTGGAGGATTGTGATTGGTTGGGAAGGGAATGTTGATGAAGAAAAAGTTATATTTTGGGACAAATCCTAAGTGTTAAAAGTTATTATATTTTGGGACAGATGAAGTATTTAGTGGAGTATGGGGTTGTTTTCACCTGCCATCGCGCACTCACTTTTTTTAAAAGAAAATTTGGAAATCTGACTTGACCCCTTTAGAATTAGTGAATGGCAGTGAATAGGAAAGAAAGCTCTCACGTGGTTGTGACCTTGTGGGTTACATACCACACCATAGATATTTAACTATTTATCATTTTTATAAATGACAATTAAAGATTTGTCATTGCATCCACATGTCATAGATATATGAGGCCCACATGTCAAGAACAGCTTTGTTAGAAGAAGATTTGACGTGGCTTTATCCGAGCCATTAAAAAAAACAATCAGCAGCCAAGATTAGTTGAAAATAAAGTAGTAAACCTTGTCTTTCTCATCTTCGTAAGCTTGACCCGTTCTTTTCTAATTAGGATACATATTTTATCTTGCTTTTCACAAGCATATTTTTCAGACCACTAAATAGAATATTTTGTGTGAATTTTTATCTATTTTTTAAGTTTTTAACAAATAATCATGCACTAATTGGTTTCTTGTTTTCTTGGTGCTTGTACTGATGCATTTGCTAGCCTCTAGCTACACAACTTTAAGGCTGGTTGAAACTAACATTCCCAATATCTTCGTTTGTCCATTGCAATTTTCTACCATGTGTGGCAGTGTGGGGCTAGTGATTAAGATTAACTGCAGACATAAAATGAGAAAGTTATTAGTGCAGTGATTAATTGAGTTTTAATTATTTTAAACTTAAAAAATGGATTTTTATGATATTTTAAAACAACTTATATATAGAAAGTTTTTGCATGAAATGCACTGTTTAGTAGTTTGAAAAACGTGGTAACGAAAACCAAGGTAAATTCTGTATTTAATGAGAAAAGAACACCACCTCAAGCCTAAGCTGCCCCACACGTGGAGCTCCGCGCCCTGCTGTCCAATGCCCTACCTACCTTCTTATTTCGTGTGTTGTTGCTCAGCAATTCTGGTTTAATAAGCTGAAACGAGTCAGGTTTCAAGTTCTTTCTCCACAGCCGAATGAAGCTTTTATCTATATATAGATGATTTGGTTGATGATCAAGTTCGGAAAATGCCGTAACTTTCTTACCTTAGGGCTATCATATATATCTACCGATATGTGTTGAGGGTGCTTATCCTATTCCTAATTAACCTAGCTTGGGCTTTGTCCTTCGTTTATTGAGGAATTGCATGCAATTATGGAGGAATTACCTCGATTATGTATTGCAGATTTAGGTTTGAGCCAGAGTGCCCGAAACTGTTGTCGCCTGTTCTACAGAATCAGCAAGTTCTGAACCTGGAAAAACTCCCTGAAGGATGTGATATAGCTTGTACAAGATTCTTCATCGAGGCTGCACCTAACCTGAAGGAGATACAACACAGTTTGGGACCATTGGTGCGACATTGAGACATATAGTGTGGAACGGGAAGAACAGGGTTACTCTGACAAAGCAAATGTGGAGTGGCTAAGCTCACAACCTGGCTAAGCTCACCATCTATGGCTTCCAACCCGATGACAACTTCATGGGATACATTAGGCATGTCATGAAAACCGAGGTTAACCTAGAGGAGATATCGTTGTACGATAGGATAGTGCTTGATTCCTGTGAAGACATGGATCCAAAGATGAAGGTTAGGGTTACTCCATCAAGGTATCCGCAGACCACCAAGGAGCAGGAGTTGCTGAGGAAGCAGATTACAGAGGGACTGGTGGTGATTTTCCTCAGCACATAAATGTTAATCATGATTTTGCTAGAGTAATAAATACATACATGCTGAATGTTATGAAAATGCTGGTTCTTTTTGTGTGTGTGTGTGTGTGTGTGTGTGTGATGAAATATTTTGGTCTCAAAAGTGTTATTAGCCATGTTTTAATTTCTCTTGTTTCATCTCCAGCTGGAACTTAGTTCCAGATTAGTAGCCTGGACATATATTTAAGCTAAGCTTGCTATGCAATCTGAATATTCTGGTCTCAAACGTCAACTTCTCTTCTGCCCTGCAATTCTGCTTCAAACCACGAGCCTAGTCATCTAAGCTGTTCAAAATCTCTTCGGTTGAGGAGCAGATTTTTTTCTCACTGGCAAACTTTGGTCAATATGACCATTATCCTCTTGTCAATGTCGTATTTACACGCTGAAAGACAAAAACACTTACATGCCTAGCAGAAAATAAATGGACATATATAATGAAATCACGATCATGCCACAAATGAAAATCATCGTTTATCAACATCGAGATACAACATGTTCGTTTGCGAACACCAGATTCATACACAAAAGTAGCTACATGAATTAATCGTCTTTATTTTGTTGTAGTTCATCTGACCGATCGTCCTCTCGTTATTCACACAAAAAGGTGTGTACAATAATAGGCATAAATTGAGCAGTTTCAAAGGGTAAATGTTGTACATAAAGTAGGATGCCCATGTTGCATAACACAACCAGTTTTTATCGCCTATCTGATGCCACCGATTCAGTAGAAAACAGGTACTTCACGCGAGAAAGAACAGAATCGTGTGCTGGGTCATACGGATGATCCTTGGATGGGATCTCCAATATAGCAGGAACGGGCCTGTTGTAGCTATCCACCAGGAACCGTACCATGTTCGCAACCTGTCAAATGAAAAACATAAAACAATCAGGCTTTGCCTACAACAGATGACCATTTTAGGCTGCATAAAATTTCCTAAGGACTACAACTACAAAGGCTTGCAGAGATGCAGGAACCTTAATTCAGTGGAACACAAAGGCTTGCAGAGACGCAGGAACCTTAATTCAGTGGAACTGACTATTTTATATTTCTTCTGAATCAGGTGTCATGTTGAACAAATATTTCTACACCCGTTGCTGTTAACACTACATTTCTAGCCACAACTCTGGAATAGTACTGAACATGTGCCTTAACTAGTTAGATCTAACACTAACATTCTAGCTGAAAGGTTAGCCCTATGTGGCTTTACAACGAGAATATAAGCACCTTAGCACCTTACATATCAGTAAACTGGACGATAAAGCAGATAAGAACAATAAAATTAACATTGATATCGTTGTTATTATACAACTTTGTTGGCTATGCTCCTGCCACATGCCATATTGAAAACTCCGGAGAACACTCCAACACAAGAAGGCCAACTATCAACCAAAGGCACATAATTGAATCTGGGTTTAGAATTGAGAAAATCTTGCTTTGCCATTCTCATTTTATAAGACCTGGATACTTAGTGATAAGATGATCAATGATCGTCTTAACAAACAAAAGAAGAAATAGCTGGATGTATACAATCAAGATACTTACATATTGGCTGATGAGAACAATTGCAATGTCCTCCCTTGTAGTGAATTCCTTAAATGCATCTTCGATTTGTTTGACTGTTGTTTCTATAACATGTCACGGTAAAACTCATTTGAATGAAGTATATGGAGTACTAATTTAACATATCATATAGGAAGTATGGTTACATAATATAATCAACAAGGATAACATAACAGTGAAAACTTGTTCAGGGATGCTATTTATGTCCTGAAATAAGTAAGAAATCGATTGCCGCTGAGATGTAAGATCCAACTTTCTTCATTACTCTTAAAAAAACATACCAGCTACCAAACCAAAATGCAGAACATGTCTATCAATCACTAGTAAGCAAGAAGTTCACAGGGTCAGTACAACCTTCTAGAAGTTTGAACACCTCTGACCAAAATAGGCACCACTACTACATTGACAGAATTCCAATAAATGAATTCTAATCATGAAGAAAGATCATTTGACACAGTGCATGCGCTGTATTGCAGTAAACACTAAACAGTGATAACCCAATAACTGCTAACCACGGAAAGATAGATTTACGTTGATTTAAAATGGAACATGCAATTGGGTAATGATAACATGATTTTTGCACATGAGATGATCAATAGAGTGTCACGCAATGTTCCCCTTATATAGTCAGAATAAAAGCAGCCTGATATTGATGGAAAAATTAAACAGCTTTGCACATTAGCAAGTTGAGGTTATTACTGTTATCAACAATAAGGTAATTTGTCTTTTTCCTCAGATCAACATTGCCAACTCCAGCCAACAAAAATCCAGTCACTGTGTCCTGCAAACACGGGAGAGTAAACAAAACATTCCTGTCAGATGTCTCTAATCATGACTAAACACTGGGGAACCTGGCTACTCTTAGAGGGGCTTATGTCAAGACCAACAAAACAGCGTTACATATTTTTTATTAATAAAGGTAGGATGTGGTATGGCGTCAGTTATTTATTAAGAGCTTCCGTTTGCTCCTCTGATTCTCATTAAAATATGCTAGGCGGCTACTATTGGGTTGCTAATGTGAATTAACCTATCAGGTGTACATGTCAAGCAAGTGAGAATGGAAATATCAGGTGTCCTTGAGATAATTTTACTTGAGCAACAACCAGCTTCCATTGTTCATATTGATCATCAACAATTCTTATAGAAACAAACACTATACATTATTTTGTTTTCTTGCTTTAACCGTATTATTCCAATTCCATAGCTAGCAAATGTGTGGCAAAATGATTAAACTTGGGTGATTGGACGAGTAAGAGCAAGTGCTATGGACCTCCAATCTCTTGTCCCAAGATGCCATGTAGGATTACATGATGAGGTGGAAGAGCGAAGAAAGGAGAGAGAGGAGTTGCCACCCCTCATACAAGAGGCAGCCTCTACACAAATTCCTAGATAGATAAAAGAAAGAGACCAATAGATTGAGTGAAAACAAATAAAGTAGTATATTGGGGCAAGTGCATTAGAGACAATATGTTGTATAGACTACATCCTGATTAGCAAGAAGATGATGTGTATAAAATTAGATGTGACCATCACCTTTACTATAAAACTTGCTCTAACAAGTTGAGCAACCACAGAATGATTCGAGATTATGCGCACATCTGGTGTTGAAAAACAGTTTCGCTCATAACATACATGTAATAGAAGGCAGTGATTTATAGGTAGCAGACATGATAACAAGACTGCGGGCAATTTATATTATCCTCGGCAATTGAGGAGGAGTTGTATGGTATGATTGGGATAGGTGCTACTTGTAACTTGTAAGTGGCAATGTAAATATAAGGCGTAGAAGAGGCACAAACATGAAGCAAAGGGAGGGAAGGAGGTGGGGGTGGCGTACGTACCTCGTCGGCGATGATGGCGATGAGAGCGGAGCTGTTGGTCGGGATGCTGGGTCTCCCCGCCATGGAAACTTAACTCACTGGCAAAGGAGAGATGAAGAAGAGTTGGATCAGAGAAGAAAATTTGCGATGCGATGGTGGATCGATTAGGCCATCTGAATCTGAGACTCGCGTGGATGAATCCGCTTGGATCGTCTCGAGGCATGGGCAAGGGAGGGAAAGGCCATGGGGGCGAAGCTAGGGAGGAGCGCGGAGCTCACCTGAGGCGGTCGCCGGAGCCCGGAGCGCGGGTGGATCGCCGATGGCGTCACGAGAGAAAAACCAAGGGAGAAGAAGGAGAGGACAGAGACGGAGAGAGAGGAGGAGGAGACGGTTTTGGGCCATCCACCGATTCCGTCTCGTCTAAGGCTGAGTTCGGCACTTGTGGTAATAGCACCGCACGGTGTTTTTTTTCCGGACACGTTTTTCAAACTACTATATGGTGTATTTTTTTGCAAAAAGTTTCTATACAAAAGTTGCTTAAAAAATCAAATTAATCCATTTTCGAAAAAAAATTAGCTAATACTTAATTATCACGCGCTAATGGGCCGTTCCGTTTTCCGTGCACATGTGTGGTGTTAGTACCCACAAGAAACGAACACAGCCTAAGGTGGCTTGTTCTTATGCGGGAGGATGTATCATGCTGCCACTTCTTGTTCGATTCGATTGAATTTCGTAAGTGTGGTCAGCTGGAATAGCAGTCGGTGTCGGTATGTAGCCTAAACATCGGGTGGAAGGCGGAAAGGGAAGCGATCTGCAACTCTGCAAGATCTAGTTCGCATCGGAGCCGCCTTCTTTTCCTCTCAGTATATAAACAAGGCGTCTGTCGGCGTCCATCGCAGTCGCAGGCAATCCGCCGTTCAGCAGCCAGCTTAATAACCATGAAGAACAAGAAGGGTAGTCGTCGCAACCGCAATGTAAGCCGTCTATTCCCTTCCTTAAAATTAATTTGCATTCTCTTTCCTGTCGATCCATGTCCCCATGACTAGTGTTGCACTAATTAATATCGATGCAGAAATCAGCTCCCGTAATGGTGGATAAGTTCACCACACTACCTGATGACGTCCTGCTCAACATCCTCGACCGCATCAACACGCCCGACGCCGTCAGAACCTGCCTCCTCTCTAAGAGGACGCTCCACATCCCACGCATGCTTTCGCACTTTCAAATTGGCGTAGATTCATTTGCGCCAGATCCTGATTTTATCACTTTTAAGGACACTATTGTGATGAACGGTGCCGTGGCCGATGCAACAGATAATGTTCTCAATTTCAGAACAAAAGAGATCCCTCTTCGGCGACTCAACATATGTTTCTACTTGGAATACTATGATTGTCTTACCATCGGCAAAGCTGTTGCCCGAGCCATGGCCACCCACAACCTCGACAGCGCCAAGTTCAAAATTCTGACAGGTAGGCTATGTTACTACACTCTTGATGGTCTCCGCAACAACGGGAAACAGCTCATGACCTTTTTTGGTGCTTGTACTGATGCATTTGCCGGACTTACAAGACTCTACCTACAGAACTTAAGGCTTGCTGAAACTGACATTCCCAGTATCATTGCCACATGCAAACGGCTAGAGTTTCTGCGTATGTTCATGTGTCAAACAGAGGGTAATGTGTTGCAGCAGCAGGTGAAACATCAGCGGCTTGTTGAGCTTGACATCACCGATGGATGTTCAAAACTAGTCAAGCTCAATTATCTACCGGCACTCAAACGACTGGCCTTTTGTAGTTGGGAACATCCCCAAGAACCCTTGTCTTTTGGCAATGTTCCGCTGCTGTCAAGCCTAAGCCTCACTAATGTAGGTCTGAGATGGCACGACCTTATTAGATTAAGTCAGTTTCTTTCTAATGTAACCTCCATAAGAGACCTGCACCTTAACTTCAAAAGCGAAAGGGTAATTAAATTTAAGCAAGCCTCTCTCTCTCTCTCTCAGGATATTAACACCTCATTCTCATCTTAACCCGCATCCTTCCTTTATGACTTGTTTGTATTACAGATTTGGGTTCAGCCAGAGTGCCCAAAACTGCTGGCGCCTGTTCTCCAGAATCTGCAAGTTCTGAATCTGGATGAACTCCCTGAAGGATGTGATATCGCTTGGACAAGATTCTTTCTTGAAGCTGCACCTTCCTGAAGCAGGTATGCATCACAGTTTGGGACCATTGGTGTGATATGGAGACAGACAAGGTGGAACGGGAAGAAGAGGGTTACTGTGACAAAACAAACGTGCAGTGGGAGTCATCTGCACCTGATGGTTTCAGGCATTACAACTTGGTTAAGCTCACCATCTACGGTTTCCAACCAGATGAGAACTTTTTGGGATACATCAGGCACATCATGGAAACCGCGGTCAACCTAGAGGAGATATCCCTGTACGACAGGAAGGTGGAAGATTGCTGTGAAGAGTTGGATCCCAAGATCAAGGTTGCTCCGTCAAGGTATCCGCAGACCATCGAGGAGCAGGAGCTACTGAGGAAGCAAATTACAGAGGGATTGGTGATGGCGTCGCCTCATGTAATTCACTTCCGGTCTTAATTCCTCAGCGCAAAAATGCGATTAGCTGAGTAGCAATACTGTATGCTGAATATTTTGGTTTCTTCTTTCCTTTTGTGACGAAACACTCTAGTTTCAAACGTTTCAAGTCATGCATTAGAATTCTCTTGTTTCCTGCAACTTGGTTTCAGGCCAGTAGCCTGGATATATAATGTAAGCAATATATTTCGAATGTTTTGAATATTCTGGTTTCCTTTGTTTTTTATTGCAATGAAATAATTTCCCTTATCCTTTGCCCTAAAACTACAAGAGAGCTTGCCATCCAGCTCACAGGTGAGGCAAATGTTTTGTTGACCATCAAGGAATTGGTGTTCAATCTCTTATTGGTGGCACTAGATACGTTTGGAGAATCCATGCCCTGGTGGCAATGGAGTTCGGCTTCTGGCATTCCTTTGCAAACAAAGGAGGCATATTACTATTTCTTCAGTCCCAAGATGATACTCATTGATGCCTCCGTTCCAGGCGCATCGTCGTCGTCCCCGAGATCGACAATCCCTAAATCCCATTAAATCCCATCGCCAGCCATCGCATGCCGCCGATGACTCTACTCTAACGGCGATCTGATTCTGAGTTCTGACCCAGGCAGA
Organism: Oryza officinalis; assembly: GCA_008326285.1. Taxonomy (NCBI): domain Eukaryota; kingdom Viridiplantae; phylum Streptophyta; class Magnoliopsida; order Poales; family Poaceae; genus Oryza; species Oryza officinalis. The sequence continues at coordinate 58,860,008 of BDMV01000002.1, read as the reverse complement.
CGCTTGTTCTTGTTTTTCTCCATTGTTCTTCTCCTTGTACAGTACAATGGAGTTTCTTCTCCTTTTCTTCTTTGAGATATGATATGACTTGCATGGCCGAAATAGCAGTCGGTTTCGGTAAGTAGCCGGTAGCCTTGGCCTCGAAAAGGGAGGGGATTTCTCTGTCTCTCGATGTACGAGAGCCAATTTCGCATTCATCTTCTAGAAGGGTTCCCCTCGTGTAACCCTTGTTATATATATGAAGGACTAGGATTAGAATTCACCGACGACACCTCCATATATATATATATATATATATATATATATATTATATATATATATATATATATATATATATATATATATATATATATATATTATATATATATATATATATATATATATATATATATAATATATATGTTACACGAGGAACCCACACATGAGATTCCGATCTGATCTGATATATCAGCGCGCGGCCGCCTTAGATCATCCATGAAGTACAAGAAGGGTAGTCGCCCAAATGAAGCGGCCCAACTCAAGTTGGCTTCCTCCTCCCCTCTCCCCTCGCAGCAGCAACGGAGGGAAGGAAGGAGAGGGGAGCCATGGCGAAGCCATCTCCCGCCGCCGTGCACACGCCGCGCCCCGCCTCCTTCCGCTCCTCCACCCGCGCATCCGTCGGCTCCTCCTCGACCCCCACCCCCACCCCCAGGCCGCCGCCGCCGCTCCCCACCGCCGCCTCCAACTCCAAGGTAACCAAACCTCACCGCCGTTCACCTCGATCGACGACCGGTAAACCTTCTCCTCCCCCTTTCTGTGCGTTGGTGCCTCATCGATCGTGAACCAAAACACCAGGGGGTCGCCAAGTGCCTGGCCTTCGACGGCGACTTCACCTTCCCCGACGCCCCGGCCGACGACCTCGCGCCGCTGCTCGACCTCCCCGACCCCGCCGACTCCTCCTCCTCCACCACCACCGCCCTCATCTCCGCCGCCCCGGATGACGCCGTCACCGCTTCCGCCGACTCCGCTCTCACCGAGGTGGTGGGTTTTGGTTTGGGTTTATGCCATCGGGGGGTTTTAACTTCGATTTGATTCTAGTGTGATAACAGTTTCTCTGCTCCCCCAATCATTTCTGATTCATTTTTGTTTCACTGGATGTTCAGTTTGCTTCTATTCTGAATCCACTTGCTGTTTCAACTGTTTGCCTGATTAATTTGGAGATTTTATCATCTTTTTTTTTTCTGTTTCTGTTTCAATATTCTTTCGAGTTCTTACCGATTATGCGTCTACGAATTTGGATTTACAGAGAGATGTGATTATGTCGTGCAGGTGACAGCCACCGCCGAGACTACGGCGATTGTCGAGGAGGAGGAGGAGGAGGGACCCCTCCCGGACCAGATCAGCCTCGCGATCGCCGAGCTGCGCGGCGGCCGCGGCCTCAGCCCCCGCTCCAAGCGCCTCGTCGCCGCGCTCGTCGAGGCCGCCGCCGCCGAGCTCTGCCCCAGTGCCACCACCCTCCGCCTGCGCCGCGCCGCCTTCTGGGTGAAGGTGCGCGTCTGGATCCTCGCCGCGACGGTCGCCACCGTGTTCGCCATCGACGTCGCGCTCGCCGTCGCCCTCATCTCCCGCCGCGGCAACGACCTCTACGACGCGATGCCCCCTACCTGAGCTGCCGTCGCTCGCCGATTCGCTGCACTTGCAAACCAAATCCTTCACTGCCATCACTTCACCTATCAGTATAGGATGATTTATTTCACTCTTGGTTGATGTAGTTTAGCTACTCCTACCTACCTGCATGGTGATTATTGCGGCAAGCCAACAAGATTTACATCATGCATCAACAACTAGTCCAGCTCTTACATATTTACATTACATGCCCTTTATATAGTTAGTGGCTTAATGCAGTACTAGTGTTTATTCTCACTATAGATACATACATATATAGAACCATGTCTAAGAGTTGGTAAATTTGCTACTTGAATTCTGATCATCAGTAGTTGGTTGGTTTTAGGAAATTTTGCTCGGCTGTATGTAAGAGATTCTGCTTCAGCAATTAATTGCATGAGGAACAATTCACTGTTGTGCAGCGTTTCTGATGTTGCTTGTTATTTTTTCGTTTCCATTGCTCATTGTGTTGAAAACTCAAGAGTGCACTTTGTTACAGTGTACCTGCAAATTGCAGTTCTTTTAAGGGGGTAATATTACCATGTAGTTATATATTATATTTAAAAAGAATATTTACAAAATACTACAAGGCAAATTGCAGTTCTTATTCCAAATCGTTCACTGTTAGTTGGTCCTTCCATGTTTGCTTCTCATATCAGCAATTAAACACTTCGCTGCTGTTGTCAAGTGCCTAACTGTTACTCATCCGTACTTCAGTTCAACAAGTACATGGTACATGTTGCTTGCATTTCATTGAATACAAGATGCGCATACATGTGACATACCAACCAAAACATTGGCGATTCTTTTTTTCTTTCTAGAGGCACAAAATTAACAAAACGTGGTATGTTTACACGTGACTGACTTTACAAGTTTTTGAGAATGCTTACACTCACAAACATGATGATTACATCTTCAGGCAAAAGGAAAACATGGCAGCAGCATGACAGAGCCATGAAATCTCTAGAACTTCAACACAGATAATTAAAGAAGAAAAACAAGCCCAAAACTGCAACTGGTCACCATATCAACACAGAGAAGCATCAGCACCAGCAGGAGATCTGAGTATCTATCTGACTGCACTGCAGGAGCGTTTGTGGTTGGTTCAGGAGCCAAAACAAGAGAGGAATTTGGTGGGTGTAGTCCCTTTGGACCTGTGCTTGGCGGCCATCTCCTCACACTTGATTATCTCCTCGTGCCGCGTCGCCTCCACCGTCGCCCTCTTCTCCTCCGCCGCCTTGTGGATCGCCGCTACCTGGTTCCTCATCTTCTCCGCGTACTCCGCCTTCTTCCTCTCCAGCTTCTCCTGCAATTCATGAATACACATGGTCGGTCAGTTCAAGAAGCCACACCCATGCTGCAACCATCTCTTTTTGACAGGAAGAGATATATACAGAGAAGAAAAGAAAAGGTTAATTCAGACCTCTCGTGTTCGCAGTTTTGCTTCTATAGCTGCCTTCCGCGTGTTCTCCCACGAGAGTATGGATGACATCTTCTTCTGAGCCCTGATAAACATGCCATTTGATGAGTATGTGACACGATGGTTTTTACAGTATTGACTAGAATGCAAGCTATTATTACTTGATTTGAGTTCAGGCTATCTTACTTGTTCTCCGCTTTGCTCTTCTCGCTCTCCTCCCACGCCTTGATCATTGACAGTTTCCTCTCCAGCTCCACATTTGCGAGTATGGCATCTGCAAGTTTATTTCATTGTTTGCTGTCATTTACTCCACAAATTGCAATTTCTTAATCGAAACCTCAAGAATAATTATGCACGTAGTACCTCTGTCAGCCGAACCCGTTGGCGTTGCAGCTTTGTCTGCTGGTGCTGAAGGTCCATCTGCTGCATCAATAAGGATTAGCACCAAAGGCAGCAAGTAACTAATCTAGTTACAACTACTAACTCTGATGACAATTTTCTTAGACCAATGAACTCTAAACAAGGTTTCTGAAAACCAAACAGCATGAGGGTCACAGTCGCTGCACGTCTGAAACTTGGAGCAAAAAGAGAGAAAAGCTAAGCTGAAGAAACTAATCTTACTCGTCTTGTCTACTGCACCAGCATCGCCGGCGGCCGGTTTGACGACCTCACCGCCGGTCGCCGTCGCCGGCGCCGCCACATCTGCTCTCGTCGCCTCCTGGGGCTCCATCTCCAGTCCTCGAGCACTGGCACCAAACACCTTGGATGTGTAAGAGAAGATAATTTAATCTCTTGCTGCTTTCAGAAGCTTGAGGAAGCTCAGTGAAGAGTGTATTTAGTACTAGTACCAGCAGCAGCAGAAGTAGATGTTACGCCTCCAATAAAGAGACTTTTTTTTTCTTTTGCTCCCTTTCTTGGTGTAATTGCCGGGCGGAAAGCGCGGGTAATGAGGTGAGGTGTGCTTAAAAATCGAATGATTTCGTTCGAAAACATATTTAAAAACGAAATGATGCGGCCGCGCAATGACACGCTGGCACCTGGCCACGCACCACGTGTCCGGCATGATTGATCGGAGTGGTCGGCCCGAGCCACGTGTCCCCTCACGTCACTGTCTCCGTCTCGTAATGACGGACAGCTTTGACCACTAACCAAAGGGTTAGGTCTAATGACTGTTTCACTGGGCCTTTGATGGGCTTTGCTTTACGACAATTTGGGCCTTCGCCGAATTAGTTGAGGCCCGGTTCAAGCCCAGTTAAAAGGACTCCATCTCCATGGAGGCTCTGCTGCGGCTAGGGTTTGTTCGTTCCTGCGTGCTGCGCTGTGCTGCGTCGTCGGTTGGCGGCGAGGAAGATGTCGAAGAAGAACAACCTCGCCAAGCGGAAGAAGCAGCACGAATTCGACCTCCAAAGTACCGATAGATCATATATGCTCTGTTCCCTTGTCGATTTTTCTCTCATCTCCTTGTAGATTTCAGTAACTGGGCATCTGATCTGGGATTCATGGTGGCTATCTTGTGTGTGTGCAGGGGAAAAGGAGGCGAAGGAGAAACTGTCCAAGAAGCTGCAGGCCAAGAAATCCAAGATGAAGGTACTAACAACCTCTTCTACATCGCCTTTTCTGTCTATGAATGAATGATTTTTTGTTGCAGTTCCTCTCTTGCTGAGTTAGTATGATCAGCTCCTGATTGGTGAAATTAACTCCTCGATTGGTAACACTGGATGTCTTCATCTGTTAAATTGACATGCGTGTTTGAGTATGCTATGTCATGCAGTTTAGTTTCCAAAAACTAGTTTTACCTTATTGTTGGTGACTGTAAGCTTGTTGGAGTTATATCTCTGCTATAATTCACACGACCTATTAGCCACTCTTGTGGAAAAGCCAGCTTAACTAACCACTGTTCTGCATAATGCATAGCCAGGAGCCCAGGACCAGAATCGCTAATTATCCGAGAGTTAGGGAAGATGCAAGTTAGGCCTTTGAATTCTGAATAAGAGTCTAGTTGAAAGATTTATTACAGACTGGGTCTGATCCTTCTGTCTGCTGTCCCACTGAGGTTTGTACAGCACCTTCAGGAATCTTAAGGCCACATATACTTTTCAATTTGTTAAGCGCTGTCATCAGCCTGTTTTGTAGGGGTGACAGAAAAGGATATGTAAGTTTACAGTGAATCCACAAAATTGGATGTTAGGCAGAGGCATCCAACAATCTCAACACCGTGTAACCCTGCTTGCTTCCTTTGAGAAACATAACAGGAGGCATGTGAAATGGTTAGTGTAGTTCATTCTCATGAGGCTCTGGGAGCGATTTCATTTCCAATGTGCCACTTTCTTTTCCAAGACATCTCAAGAGCTCACAGATCCCAAGCATTTCTAGGAGTCCTGTTATGCCTCACTGGTTTACTCATTAGTCAGTTTCTGAAATTAAATGCAGCTCTTTAGGTTATGGACTAGCTTCAGTCGTTTACTGTTTTATGGCTTCAAAACCCTCAATTGCTTCCAAACCGCTGGTTTTTACTGGCACAACAGTTATTTTTTGCTAGTGAATTGTAGGTGATGTGTTTGAGCAAGCTGATTGCTCATGAGTTCTATCCAATTATATGATCTGTTTGTACTTCTTGGGTTTTATTTCCCAGCGATCTACTCGTATATTCTGAAGTTTACCTATTAGCAATTTCAAACATGTGTTGTCAAGTTCCTTTTGTTTTTGCACCAGGTGTGTTGTCTCTTTTATTCATTAAACCTCTTGATGATCTTCGGTATACAAGTATATACATTTGCCATCTGATATGCTGTGACCGCTCACACCAGTTTTAGTACTCTAGAGAAATAGTGCTTGAACTACATGACAATCTTAAATGGAGACTATGTGCTTGTCTTCATGAGCTGGTTTAGTCTGCTCATAATTTACATTGGGTTAGTCAGTTATATAGGCCTCGTGTTTGAGTTTACATTCCCTACGGTTTTCTCAAAAAATAATTTGATCAATCTGGCTCATCAAATTTCACTTCCTGTTGATTGGTCTCGTGTTTTTACTTGAATATAAATATGAACATAGCAAACCTTGCTATTCCCTCCGTCCCAAAATATAAGGAATTTTGGGTGGATGTAGTCAATATAAGGAATTTTGGGTGGATGTGACTACATCCACCCAAAATTCCTTATATTTTGGGCACATCCACCCAAAATTCCTTATATTTTGGGACGGAGGGAATAGCTAGGTTTGCTATGTTCATATTTATATTCAAGTAAAAACACGAGACCAATCCTTCCACCCAAAATCCCTTATATTTTGGGACGGAGGGAGTACATTCCTTTTTTTTGTTAAGAAAAATTTGCAACATCCTTCTTAATGTTTCTTTTCATTTTTATTCAGATAGATGGTGATACGAAAAGGAAGGGTGGCAAATTTAAGGTTGGCAAGAAAAAGGTGAAGACAAAACTTTCAGCCTTAACGAAAGCCAAAGCTGCGCAAGCAATGGAGGTCGACAAGTAACTGGGGAGTTTTATTTCCTACAATCTGTGTTCCATTACCAAACTGTACTCCAATGTTGATATAGTATTGATGGAAGAGAGCAAGTTCTATGCTCAGATGAGTGCATTTGCTCTGGTCAAGTGACCAGATTCCATCTAGCCTTGGCAGCCTCCTCAGATGGAGCCTGTTACTCTTTTCTATGCGTTGGTTTGTAGAGTGGAGTACCTTTGTAGTGGCAGAGCCTGGAATTAACATCTCGAAGTCACACTTTTAAAATATTAAAGTGAGATCGTTGCATTTGGAAGTAGATTTTTTGGTACTTCATGCTGTTTTGGATGAAACAACTACATCTGCAGCAAACTTGGCACATGTGTGAATCCTTTGGTATGGTGTTGCTCGACAATTATGCAACTTGTCTGACCAGCAAATCATCGTTGACAAATGGTGCTCTACAATATGAACGTTTCACCGGTTTTTAGATGTTTTTGAATGTTTTCAGGTTGGAATAGACAGTCCTTTCTATCATTAGGACAGATAAAAACTTTGCTAAACTTGTTTGGTAATCCCGCATTATACTAATATATAGTGATTTTGCCTTGTTGCTATTTGTCTACAAAATAAATCTTGGAAGTAGTGACAAGATGTCCAAACTGCCCTGGCACATGTACAGCATCAAGCTGTACTCCATTAGAATTATTGGTTGCCCCTGTGAACTCTCAAGTACATGCGAGAACGTTATGGTGACGTGATCAGTTCTTGGGAGAAATAAAACTTTTGGATCCGTCCCAAGAAAACAGAGAAAAATCCAAATACTTGGAAATTGACGATTTCATCATATCCGACCGCTCTGTCTGTTTAATTGTAACCACTTTTCTCAGAAAAAAATGATTTTTGATTGTATTTTCGGTCCTAGTTTGAGCATTTTTCACTGTCCCAAATCAAAATCTCGATTGAACAGGTGTTCTTGAACAAAGGTAAAGCAAATACTCTCTCGATGATAATGGCATTGCTCACCTATACACCGGGGTTATCAACCCAATTATTATCGACTTAGCTGACGCGTCAGCAGAGCTCGGTCTCTTTCTCCGTACCCGGTCAAGGCCATGATCCTTTGTGGCAGATATTTCGTCACACTACTATAGCGTAAACCGTCACATCCACTGTACTAAAAAAGTGAGAAACAATTTACACGGGTACTTTTTGCTTTCTCATATTTCATTTTAACCACTTTCATGGGAATTAATGCAATATTTTTTAGATAATGGATTTTTTATTAATCCGGCCTCTATACAGGAAATATAATGCAATATGAGCATAGACATTACATTAAATTTTAGAAAATTGGCAAAGTCAATATTAACGGTGCACTAAAACTAAGCTTGCTAGAGGGTTGTCGCGACTCAAATATTGTTTCTCTCTATTTTCGGAAGGCATCGATGAACAACCTCATCTACTTAAGGAGATACTAGCATTGGTGATCCATTAACCCAAAACTTTTCTTTAAAGAATCTCATGACACTTGAAATACCAGTTAATATATGAATTTCGAGTTTATGCATCTCTCCATGAGATTGGATGTGGGTTGATGCAAGATAGCAAATGGTGGCTTATACCTTACGTCAATTATGGTCACATAAAGCCAATTATCCAACATATGACTTGGAGCTGGCAACCGTGTAGTTCATGCTCTAACGATCCGACAATATTATTTGATCGGTAACAAGCGTGAAGTCTATATCGGTCATAAAAGTTTGAAATATTTTATCACCCAACCAAATCTAAAACTAAGCCAAAGAAAATAGTTACAACTCATCTAAGACTAAAATTTGGGTATCCAATGTCACTCTGACAAAAGTAATGTGGTAGTTGATGCTCTTAATAGAAAGAATCACTATATCACTACCTCCATCTTACCAAATCAATCAGCATTAATCTCTGAGTTTCAGAATTTCAACTTGGAGGTTTTTAATGATGGTTTTGTCGTTGCCTTAGCGCTGCATAAAAAACGGAGACCGAACAAGTGATTATTTATGTCGACATTGATTTGAGCTAACCATATGATAAGACAAAACAACGTTATAGCATAAACTGATGAATACAATACCCATTATTTTCTTGGCCATAATACTTTTGTCCGATTCCACCTAATTTATCGAACACCATATCAAATATATATCTAACATTAGCCCTCTTCGACCAAACCGTGATAACATCAAGCTCCTCAACAAATCATTTCAAGATACCACTCAACAAATCAACACATCTGAAAGCCTTGTCCCAGCATATCACTTGCATTGATGTTGAGTAGAGCTAAGAGATTTGCCATATTGGCTCCACAAAGAATCCCTCACACACCCCCTCCCTCTCTCTCCTCCAACACATAGACATTCACCATACATGCTTGCTCTCCCTCCCTCCTCTCCTCTCCTCTTCTCTCCTCCCTTCGCCTCCTCTCCTGTGATCCCCCTCCCCCTCCCCTCCTCTAGGGTTTTAGCTCCCCATTTCCCCATCGCCATTTCGACTGGATCACTCCCCTCCCCCTCCACCGCATCGCGGATCCCGTCGCGGCCCACCGTTGCCGCCTCCGCCGCCGCCGACTCTCTTTCTCTCTCTCGACCTCGCGCAAATCCCATCCTTTTCGCCCTTCTTTTCCTGCGAAAGATCGGGTTTTTCCCCCTTCTCTTTCTCGTGTTTGGTCCATCTTTGCTGCGGGAGATTGCTGAGAGTCGAGATCTCCCGTCGCTCGATCTGATCTCGCCTCGTTTCTCGAGGGGGGAAAAAACAAACTGCGGTTTTTGTGTGCGTGTGCGGGAGTCGGTGGAGAAGATCTCCGAGATTGATATTCTTGCGTCCATTTGCTTGCTCCGATAGCTTTCGGAGGAATCTAATCTCGAATAGTGAGAGAAAGTTGCCGCCTTTGTGCCGCTCCAGGCGACGGAACGTGTGCTTGTGGGTGGCCGCGTGACCTCCTCCTCTGTGGCGCAGCTGCCCATTCCATGAATGGATGGGAGGGAGTCCACAGTGGCGTCCGGTTCCAACTTCTCCTCCTTCTATGTGCAGCACCGGGGCATTGGCGTGCCGGGAGGCTCCGGGCACCCGGCCGGGCTCCACGGTCCGCCGCCCGGTGGATACCGGCAGCATCTTGATGCAGTCTCTGCGGGGTACCCGTTCCAGCCCCCTCACATTGGGGGTTCCCACATTGGGCAGGGTTACCACCATGTTGATGCCTCAGCCCCTGTGGCGCAACATGGCGGTGACGGTGGCGGTGGTAGCATGGACATCGGCATGGGTGTCGAAATGAGCACTGATGCTAAAGGGGATCAGGGGAGTGGTGCTGGCCAGGATGAGCCAGTGAAGAAGAAGCGGGGGAGGCCGAGGAAGTATAAGCCTGATGGGGCGGTGACGCTGGGGCTCTCGCCGTCTTCATCTACACCTCACTCGTCGACCTCGGCGATGGGTACAATGGTGACCACACCAGGATCAGGGTTTGGGTCGGGGACAGGATCAGGGGGTTCAGGGTCTGGTGCCCTTACGGAGAAGCGTGGCAGAGGGCGGCCACCTGGGTCTGGAAAGATGCAGCAGTTGGCTTCTCTTGGTGAGATCCTGCAACCTAGTAAATTTCATGATCATGTTGTATATTTATATGGTAATGATTGGTCAAATGCAAGGGTAGTTTAATATGGTGTATGCTCGCAATCAAACTGTGGTACTGACAGAAATGCACTAGGAAACTAGTGGTAGATTTCCGGTTGTTGAATGAATTTTGTCAACTTCTTGATTCCATGCTACCTTACATTTTGCATGATAGTGTTGCTTGTTAGATCTGCAAACATTCTGACCACCTTTTATGTTACGTATTTCCTTGCTTATATCATGAACTTTAGCTTAGATATGCTATTGGGTATCTGGGCCAGATGTGAAAACGATATCCTGTCCAGCTTAGTTGGTTTTTTTACCTACTATTGTCTTTGGAGGTCACGGCAGTTATCATGCAAACACAATGCCCTCTCATTATGTTCTTTGTCCATTCCTGTAAAATATCTTCATGGTGTTGTTGGGAACTTGGTGGGGTACGCGTACTGATAATACTAGTATATGTACTCCTAAAATCTGATTTAATACTTGAATCAACATCAGAAACTGTCTATTGACTCTATGCATGGCTAGCTTTTGTTCCTCTTCTTCTCTTCTTTTTTGCATGATGAAACGTGGGTTTCTGTGTTCCTGCTATCTAATAAAATGTTGTAATGTGTTCTTCAGGAAAATGGTTTCTTGGTTCTGTTGGAACAGGTTTTACTCCTCATGTGATTATTATTTCACCGGGAGAGGTAAGTTATAGTTATACAAATACAAAGGATACTAATAGTTCTATTTCTCGCTAAGAATCATGTTGTTGTAACCTTTGTTGAACTTTCTGTTATTATTCAACACAAGGATTTTCTGATTATGTGAGTCGTGATTGTTTGCATGTAATGCCTCAAATTGTCATCAAAACTATTTTTTGGATTGCCAGTGCAACACATTTTCGATCAATTTCTGTTGTAATAACTAATACTGATGACGTTGTTCAATAAGTGATGCTTCATTAACCTGCAGACTACATTGTACCAAACTCTTGACTATTGATTAAAAAATCACTTCATTTGTACCATCATTGGCATTTAGTGGCTTCCCCCATTGGTATACAACTTGTAGTTGGGATATACAGTTAAGATGCTGGTCAAAATCAAGTCAAGTTTTTTTTTTCCCAAAATGTGAAAGATAATATCGTTTGGTAGTCTCAGGCTGCACTAGCATCTCTGTGTTGTGCAAACCTACAAAGCTGTACTTTTTAGCTGTTGATGATTCATCCTTTGGAGTCAGTGGTCTTAATGCAAGAACTTCAATTCTTTGCCTGATAACTGATGGATGCCAACTAATTAACATGAGTTTTTTTAAAAAACTAATTAACATGCAAAACTACAGTGAATCTGATCTTTTTTGTTTGTCTCTGGAAATGAAAACAGTTTTTCATGTTGTTGTATATGCCTTGTTGTTCTGTGATTTAGCTTTCCTATCCTATGCAGGATGTTGCTGCCAGGATAATGTCCTTCTCACAACAAGGCCCAAGGGCAGTGTGCATCATCTCAGCGACAGGAGCTGTATCCACAGCAACCCTTCATCAGGATTCAAACTCGGGTGGTGTGGTTACATATGAGGTACGCGTACGTTGCTTGTAGGCCTGTTTGATTCTTAGTATTATTGTAGTCAAGACTTCCATGCATGCTTTTGTCCTCATGTTTCACTCTTGGGTATAGCAAAAGATCCTTTATCCTGCTTTTGACTGAGAATGGTAAACTAAACCTCTATCCCTCTTTTTGACCCATACTTACTGCATGTGCTGAGCTGCATTAGAATTTGTAATCAACTTATCTCCATTCATTTTGGATTTTCCATAGTTCCTCAATTGAGTAAAAGGCTTTGATGCTGCTTTTAGATGAACTTTTGCTCCATAGTTATCTTTGTTGAGAACTTCTTTTAGCAGTCAAAGATTGTCATATCCATGGTCAAACTAGCAATGTACAGGTCATACTTTACAATGTAGGTCTTGTTGTGCCTAGCTTAATTCTTTATAGGCCCTTATTTTTTACCATTGGTTTGGCAGGGTCGATTTGAAATCCTGTGCCTTTCTGGATCATATTTGGTGATAGAGGAAGGTGGTTCGCGAAACCGGAGTGGAGGCCTCTGCATAGCTCTGTGTGGCCCTGACCACAGGGTTATTGGTGGGAGTGTAGGTGGAGTCCTGACAGCAGCTGGAACTGTTCAGGTAGTCATGTTTTTGTATGCTATGTTATCCAACCAATCTCAAGTCTTTTGGTGTCATATGGTTTGGCTGTTATCTAAACTGAATAAAAGGGGTACAGTACAGCTTATCTTGTCTGTTACCATGTATCAGCTTTTTTGCCCATGGAAGTAACCAACAGTTATGAGTAGGTTATGCACTGTTTTCTGTGGATATCTGTTTGGTTCTTATGCATTTGTCTTTTGTTGTTGAAAATAGGTGATAGTTGGGAGCTTCATGTATGGTGGGTCGAAGAAAAACAAAGCGAAAACTGAGCAAGAGACGGAGAATAATGAAGAGCCAATTGGCGGTGAGGAGGAGACCCCCACAATGGCGCTGCCAGAGCACAACATGCCACATCATACGATGGGCGGATGGTCAGCTGGGCTGATGAGGCAGATGGACTCAAGAACTCCAAACATCGACATCAACTCTATCCGCGAGTGATGTGTATTATTGCTGGAAGGAAGGAACACCACCTATATATCTATCTCTGACTGAAGGAATTCCCTGAATCCCCGTGAGTGCGCTTGGTAGCATGCAATGCAACGCGATGCGCTAACTTGCTGTAGGTGTAAGAGGAAGAGAGTTGTTTGAGAGATAATGTTGCTGGATGCTGAGGTATCTGTCAGTGCTATGTTAGGAACTCCTCTACATACTAAGTAGTAGAATATGAATGTTATGATGGTGAACTGTGAATCTGCTGCATCTGCGGTGTTGTATGAGAATGAAGGATCCGGATCCTACCCTATTATATTATATAGAGGAAGAAAAAAGAACCTGGGGATTTATTATTGAGTTGTGGTACCTGAAGATCGTCCATTTAATTTGTACTAGTACACTGCTTAAGTTTAGCTTTTCAGATGCTAAAAGTAGTATTAGTTCAGACTGGAGTGAGCTCATCAACTTAAGAAAAGAAAAGAAAGGTGAGTAGCCCGTGGTATTGCAGTGGCGTTTATGGACTTGTTAAGCCATGATGCATCTTTGTCATGGAAAACATTGTACCATGTACTAGTTATACAGTATATGTTATTACTGGAACTCGTGTTGGTCAGAACTCAAAAGGAATTCATCTGAAGAGAAAGCCAGGGAGGAATCTAGGTTGCTTGTTCTTGTGGGCTCCGAAAGAAAGAAACACGGTGGTTGGGTTGAAAACCATGGCATGCAGTGATCTGATCATCCGACAAATCGATGCAAGGAGCAATGTTTTGTCAATTATCAAACAGTTGTCAAGGTGCTAGTAGAAGAAATGAAGAATAATGGACACACATCCATCGCAGTCTGTCCAGCCAATGCTATCTATGCCGCCTCTGTACTATAAGTATACTAACTAAACACAAGGGAGGACGACAATGTCAAGTTCAAGTACATTCCACTAGTAGTAAACAGGGAAAGATGGAGGAGATAATTAAGAGTCTATTAGTTTGGCTGGCCTGTTCTTGCGTTTGTCAACTGGATGCGTGAGACGAGAGGAGATTGTAATGCTGCTGCCGGTGCCGCACAACGTGACCACCGGACCGACCGACCGACCGACCGACCGACCGACCTCGTGTTGGATACAGTATATGCTAGTAGTACATATTTTGGGTATATCAAATTCCGTTCAGTGGATGCATCATTGCTGCGTGCGTGGTGCGAGATGTTCCTTCAATTCCAAAATATAACTATTTTTATAATTTAAATTTACTCTAAAATACATAAGCTTTTTTCTTTTCACCATACTCCTTCATCTGAACCAATCGTAACCATCTTCTATTTAATTTTTCTACTTATTTTCTTTTCTCAATCAATTATAACCTTCAACCATTTAATTTCATCTACTTTCTTGATTGCCATGAAAACCCTTTGAAATGTTTACATTTTGGACGGGTTGGGTAGGCTAGCTTAGTTTGTGTTCTTCTCTCTCTTTTCAGCTGGCAGAAGGGGATAGGATGGTGAGAGTCGTTTCCTAGTACTAAATCAGCTGCTGCATGCGAAATGAAATGATATATGATACTGTACTAGCTGTGGGGAGAACACAAGAAGTTGGAAGGAAAAGATGCGGCGGCTGTGCTTGACTCTCTTGCACAACGGCGGCGAGGCGTCCACACCAACCACCACAAATATATCTGATGCGGCTGCCTGTCTACCCAGTGATCCGATGCAACATGATTCATGCTTCTGCTGCCTATTTTGTTTAAAATCTATAATTTCTATCCAGCAACTGATCACTCAAGGGTCCATAGCTCAGTGGTAGAGCAATTGACTGCAGATCAATAGGTCTCCGGTTCGAACCCGGATGGGCCCTTCTCTCTTTTTTATTTTGTTTCACTCTATTTTTACATTTTTTTTCCTCCACCTCGTCTCATTTTTTTACCTCATCTAATTTTCTTATTTCAATATATTTTTACATTTTTACATCATCTATTTTTCATTTTCTTATCTCAATCTATTTTTACATTTGTTTTTCTCCACCTCATCTCTATAAATGAAATGGCAAAAAACCAATTCATTTTAAAAAAATAAACCATTTTTCCTCTTGGCAAAAAAGAAATAGAGATGATCATAACAGAATTTTTTTTCTACACCTCATATCTACATTTTTCTAAAAAAAACACTCCGTTTCATTTTTTTATCTCAAACCACCATCTTTCCTCCAGAAAAAAAAATAGAGATGGAACGGAAGTTGAGATGATCACAACAGTTTTAAAACTCCAGCACAGTATATATGATTATTCTCAACAAGAACAAAGGAGGCGGATTTCTCAGTTTGGATGGTATTAATTTCTGCATTGCATTCAACCTGAGAACTAGAACTAGCTAGCTCTTATTCGTTCCTTTCTGACACGGAAGCTGGGTATATATATGTTAGATGAACGTACATTTGACCCGGCATCCACACCACACGCAGCAGGTTGCTACGAAAGTTAACCTCTTCTACTTAAAGTACCTTTTCAACTTAAAGTTTCCTGCAGGCTATTGCTCTTCTCTTCTCTTAATTATCATTCATCCAGGAATCATTTCCAGCAGTCTAGGCAACAACATGCGTCCAACCAGCTGCATGATTGTTGATCACTCAGCCAGCCATGCATCTTGATCTGCTGATCAAAGACTAATTTGACATTAGTTAATTCTTGCGATGGCATGCATATGCACGCGTGGAACATATTAGTTGATTTTTGAAGTTACTAGGAAGCAGGAGCATAAGAAACAATGAAGAAAACTAACACCACTAGCTAAGATACTCCATCCGGTTGTTGATGCTTAACTCCGTTGACTTTTGAATATAGTCCGTATATTAGACTATTGCCTTTTCTCCGTTTTTGTGATTTTTTAATTTAACATACGTTTGAACATTTATCTTATTGAAAAAATATAACTATTATTTATTTTGTTGTGATATATTTTATTATTAAATGCATGTGCTTCTAGTATGATTTATACTTTTATATATTTGTATAAAATTTTTGAATAAGACAAACATGTGTTTAAATTAAATTTAACTAAAGTCAAACATTAAAAATCGGAAGAAGTAATTAGTAATGTATTATGTACTTATTATTGCTGATTCAGTCATCGATCGCCCAGGTAGCCAGCTAGCATTCACAATATATAAGTCCCGTTTCGTTTGAACTGTCGTACGTAGTACGGATCGGATTTTCTTTCCGTTTTTGGTCAGCCTGTTCATGATCAAATTGGTGGTGGTTATTAACGCACCAACACCGGCACCACGTAGTACCAAAATGCAAACACGCATGTAGTTTATGGATCGAGATGAACGTCAGCTAATAGCTATAGTGCGTGCTAGCTGCTAAGCACCAGTTAGTTACTACAACACACGTGCATATATTAATACATGAACGTCGTGGCCATATATATATACATGCATACACATGTTACTCTCTCCGTGCCAAGATATAAAGAATTTTGGTTAAATATGATACATCCTACTATTACGAATTTATTCTATCCAACTTTAAAATTTTGACTACCAATAGTTCTTAAAATATTCAATTTGAGAACATAAAAAAAACAGGTGATTTGTTCTTTACAATTACCTCCACAATGCTATAGTTTTGTTAGACATTATCATTTAAATTCTGATAGAAAAATAGTTGTCAAAGAGACACATAAAAAAAATAAAATTAGCAGCGTCGTAAATATATTTAAACATGGAAATACTCCATCCATGTTGTATTATAAGATATTATAAGATACGAAACGGAGGGAGTAGTAATGACCATCCGTCAGATTTAGTTCATTCATATGACTTAGCTTAAAGCTTAAAGGATCAAGCTTTATTAGCTAGTATTCATGCGTGCTACATATAAATATATATAGTTACATGCATTTATATACGACAACATATATACTAGGTACTAGTAGTATACGTACGTACCCACGCACACGTGCAGTTGAATTGCTTTGCATGCATGCATGCACAAAAAAAGATTAACAATATATATTAATCGAGTGATTAATTATGAATATACGTGTGATTAATTAGCATAGGGGCGTGAGGCGGAGGTGGATGCCATGGGTTGGTCGGAGCGAGAGCATGATCCTGGGCGCGTGGCGGTACTCCGGCGCCACCTCGACGGCGAAGCGGCGGAGCACCATGGCCAGCACCACCCGGAGCTCCATCGCCGTGAGGTTGCGTCCCACGCAGATCCGGCCGCCGAAGCCGAACGGCACGAACCCCATCCGGTGGCGGCACCCTCCCTGCACCGCTTCCCTCATGAACCTCTCCGGCCGGAACTCGTTCGCCTCCTCCCCCCACAGCTCGCCGTCCCGGTGCATCGCCACCACGTCGATCCACATGTTCGTCCCCCGAGGGATCACCACCGCCTTCTTCTCGCCGCCGTCGCCGCTGTTACTGTACTTCTTCTCCACCACCACGCGTACGTCCTGCAGCGCCTGCCTCTGCACGTTCGGCGACGGCGGGTACAGCCGGAGCACCTCGTTCAGCACGCACCCCATCTTGGTGAGCTTTCCCAGCGCTGACGCGTCGAGGGGGCCCGACCAACCGGCCACCTCCACCACCTCCTCCCGCACCGCCGCCTGCCACTCCGGGTGCGCCGCCAGCATCAGCAGCGTCCACGACAACGCCAGCGCCGTCGTCTCGTGCCCGCCGAAGAAGAACGTCTTGCACTCGTCCACCAGCTCCCGCGTCGTCAGCTTCCTCTCCGCGCCGGCGCTCGCCTCGTTCCCGGCCAGCAGCAGCGACAGCAGGTCCGTCGTCGTCGTCGTCTTCCTGCAGCCGCCGCCTTCACGGCGCCGCCGCGACTCGATGATGTCGAGCAGGAGCGCGTCGATCTCCCGCCCCAGCTTCCACGCCTCGTAGGTGGCGCGGATGTGGAGGAGGCTGGCGAGCGGGACGCCGACGAGGCGGGTGGAGCGGAACAGCATCGCCTGCATGGCCTGCAGCTTGTGGAAGACCCTGGCGCCGGTGGCGTCGTCGTCGGCGATGCCGAAGCTGGCCTTGGCGATGATCTCGGCGGCGTTCCGGACCACGCCCTTCTCGACATCGATGCAGCTGTGCCCCGACGCCACCATGTCGCTCCACTCGCCGAGCATCTTGGACGTCGTCTCCTCCATCACGCCGATCATGTCCTGCATCAACAAGAACACGTACGTACGTAGCCATTAATTGTGTGCATGGCGAGAATGAATGAATTAATCGCTTGGCTTGATCATTAATTACACGTACGTACGTTGAGGTTGGTGGCGGAGAAGGCGGGGGCGATGATGTGGCGGTGGCGAGCCCACTCGTCGCCCTCGGCCATGACGAGGCCTCTCCCGAACATGGGCATGCGGTCGCGGCGGAAGACGTCGGGCTTGCCCCAGAGCTTGCCGAGGGCGCCGGCGGTGGCGTCCTTGAGGAACTCAGGGTCGGCCACGTACAGGAAGGGCTCCGTGCCGAGCCAGTAGACGAACACCTTGCCGAACGCCCGGCGCCACCGCGCGAAGTAGGGGAAGACGGCGGCGTGGATGTCGTTGACGGCGGCGATCGATTGGTTGGTGTTGTTGGAGGCGAGCGAGGAGGCGATCTCGCGGAGGTTCCCTAGCGGGAAGGAGGGGGTCGGGCCGCGGAAGCCGGCGTTGCGGAGGCGGCGCGCTGCTGATGCCGGCGAGAGGTATAAGGTGCAGAGGAAGAAGACGGCGAGCAGGGCAGCTGCGGCCGCCAAAGCCGGCACCAGTACTAGCTCCATGCGCAATGGATGTACTATATACGTAATTAATTAACTGTAGACCTAATTAATTAAGGCCAAAACAAGATGGAATAATGACAGCTAGCTTGTTCTCTCCCTTAAAGGAAGAAAGAAGGAGCTGATCGATCGATCGAGCTGAATATATGATGGATGGATGGTGGTAAAAATTGGTTGGTATGAGCGGAAAGGGTAGGGGTGTTGTGGTGTTTATATAGATGGCGAGCTGAGGAGGAGGATGGAATAATAAATAATAAGCTAAGCTGGTGCCTAGTGGCTAGTGTTACATAGTACGTATTGTGGGGTTTGACTGGGTCAACTGCGTGCGTGCTTGACAGATGATGCATGCATGGCGTCGACCGCGACACACGCACGCGGACGCGGCCTCCTTGAACAAGACAAGCTATACACAGATTAACTTGAATCGTCAACGGAGCACAATTAACACACCGACCGAATCGAATCGAAGCACGCGGCGCCGGCACGTACGTACAGCATCGAGCGAGAGAATTGGGAGGTTCCCCGAGTGGAGGCATCGCATCAATCCAATCCAGTCCGTCCGTCCAGCTTAATTACAAGCTTAATCTCGATTGGAATATTTGATTATTAAGGGCTTTTCCTTCCCTCCTTTTTCTGCATATGTTGTACGCCTTCTGGTCAACATGGTATGCATGCCGTATTTCTCCTCGCCTCCATTGCCTATTCATACTGCATGCATCTCCCTTTTCTTATATACATATATTCCTCACATTTTAATCAACTTTCTTATATGTTATTAATTCTGCAAAATCTCCATCTTTATTTTTTTTTATTTTACCTTCCTCAAATTAATATATGCCGTCTCACTTTTAAATAATACATATAAACCGTCACATAATCAATTAACCTAAGCCAATCAACAAGATTCATAGTGTTTTTGCTGTCTCATCCGACTAAAACCCGTAAAAAGATGTTTCCACAGATCCTTTGTACGTTGTCGCCTGGATCCGATTTCAACACACGCGAATTAAGCAGCTGCGTGACGTACGTGTCGATCGATTCCCGCGCGCGTCAATATGATTTTCCATCGTTCTGATTTTCATCCGCATCCTGATGCGCAGCCTCGCATCGTGCAACTTCTTTTTCTCGACGCGGAGCAGGCCTTCCAAGCCCAGCCACATACATGATCAATTAGAGTTGAGGTGGATCCGAGATAGATCGGATGAATTCTCAGAGTTTTCTTTCTCTTATCAGGTCAGGTCTCTTGTTCACATCATGCGAAGGCATGCACGCATATGCATGCAACCGACATGCAGTTGTTGTGTAGGCTATGTGATTAGAACTAACCGTTTTCTTTTTCCCAAACATGTAATTGGTGTTTGTGACGAAGATATTGGAGATCAATTAATTCCAATAGGTAAACACTGTTGCTTATGGTAGAGAATAATCTCGGATTCTGCAATGAACCTATACCATCCGAGGTTCAAATAGAAAATGTATCACTTTTCTTCGTCAATATTGATGATCTTAATGGAGCAGAATTTTCTGGTCACATTATTGTTGAAGGTGGCAAGTTTGATGTATCATAAAAGGTTCCAAGTGCACTCAATAATTTATAATGCCCACTTTTAAAAAATCTGAATTACCTTCCTATACTATCGTGGCTGGCTGAATTATCCTCCGAGCTCGAATACCAGACATTTTATACCCTCAATTATTCAAACCGGGCAAATAACCGCCCGACTGAATTTTGAGTGGTTTTGGTTCTACGTGACAGTCCAGTCAGCAATTCTTTTTTTAATTGGTGAGCCTAACCAGTCATTTTCTCACCCCCCCCTCTCTCTTTCTACTCTATCCTTCTCTTCCTCGACCCCCATCCTCTCTCTCTCTTCTCGATTCCCTTGCTGCAGCGAGCGTCGGTGGCTGGCCCGTCGAGTTTGCCAGTCAGGCTAGCACGCCACTACTCTCTCACGTGTGCTCGCCCTTGGCCAGCGGCGGAGCTCAACATCATTTAGGAGGCGCTACGGTGGATCTCAAGCTCGCCTCAAGGAGCGTGAAGGCGGCGGAGCCAGATCTCACATGAAGGCAACGACAATGGTGGCGGAGCCGAAGCTCGCACGAAGGCGGCAACAACGGTGACGGAGCCAGAGCTTGCATGAAGGCGGTGACGAGCTCGCCGCCGTCTCCAAGCATGCTGCACGGATGATGGCTATGAAGAAGCCACACCTTCTCCGCTCGGACTGCCATCGCTGCATCTCATGCTCGGGCCAGTATCTCGCTCTCGAGGAAGATGCAAAGCTCATCTCCTCCTCGGCCTCCACCAGCACACGTCTCCTCCTCAGCCTCCACCATGAGGAGGCTACAGATCTCAAGCTCAAGGAGGCAGCCATTGGCGTGCTTCTCTTCCTCGGCCTACGGCTCGACGAGATGGTAGGTAGAATGTTGTCGGGGCTCCTTCTAAATGGGCGAGCGGCATCGTGGTAACATGTTTGTTGTGAGGAGCAGGCTCGACCGAGCCAACCGCCGCACGCTTCATCTATGGTAGGGAGAAGAGAGAGAGATTTGAGGAAGAGAGAGACAGAGAGAGGGGAAAGGGGAGAGTATGGCAGGTGGGCCCACCGATCTTTTTTAAAAAATATATGCTGATTGGACTGCCATGTCGGACCAAAACCACTTTTGATTGAGTGGGGGTGAGGGGGTTATTTGTCCAGTTTGAATAATTGAGGGTGCAAAATATCTGATATTTGAGTTCACGTGGGTAATTCGGTTGACTGCAATATTTTAGGAGTAATTTGGATATTTTTCTTAAAAAAACTGCATGGCAAAGTGCTTGAAAATGGTAATTTTTCTCACTTGTTGCAACGGGTATTTTACTAGTATATATATTATATCTTTTTGAATCATACATATTTCAACTACATAATTAAATAAATTGAGCAAACTATATATGTACGGAATATATATATTGGCAAAATAACTCTCCGTCCACCCCCAAAATTTCGTCTACTGTCGTCGGTGCCTACCTTTACGCATAAATGACTATGCTTGCTTCTATCAATATGTACATTTTAGGTTTACGGCTGCCTAGCTTCCTAACTGTTTCTATTGAGGGTGTACTATCTATTTATAGGTATACCGTATACATACTAATTAATCACTATCTAAGAGTTCTCACATTTTTCTTACCAAAATCTAAATCGTATTATCATGACAATACAACTCATTTTTCACTTGTTCCAAATTCCAGATTTACCAAAACATAGAAAAGCTACAAACAAAGACTCCAAACCATTTAAAATTCTATATTTGTTAATTACGAATATCGGAATTACTAAACAATAAAAGATATTTTTAATATTTTTAAATGTCAATAACAATATCCGTGCAACACACAGGACATCAAGCAAACATTCTAATATCTCTTTGCAATTTCCTCCATTCTAAAGTACTCTAAAAATATAGCTAAATAACAATATCAAGCAATAAACATTCATGTTCAAGTACATCCTCCACAGAAGTTTTTGTACTTGTTGGTTTACATATCTCCATGCATGTGTTCCCCGTTGTACCGGTCGAGATTTCTCATCATTAAGATATATAGTCATGTAATATTAATCATCAATTATTTTTCTTTTTAATTACAAGTCGGTACTATGACAAAATAAACTATCATTTTTATGTGAAAAAGTACTCCTCAACTTTTCTTATTTTTCTTTTTATTACAACAAGTCGGTACTATGACAAAATAAACAACCATGAATTTTTATGTGAAGAAGTACTCCTCGACTTTTATTATTATTATTTTTCTGCATCTCAATAATAAATATATATGTCATGTGCATGCATCTCCGTGATGCGATTTTCCATTATTTATTTAATAATATATATAGTCCTCGCTAACTCGATTGGATCATTAATTTCTTCTCTTGGTGGTTAAGGGTCAGTATTTTGACAAAATAAAAACTGGCATCATTTTCGTGTTAAAAAGTAGTCCTCGAGCTTTCTTATGAAAAAAATAATGAAACTATACTAACACCATTTTAATTCATTTTTAGATGATGAAAGCTTTTTTTCGAGATGAAATATTATTCCGGCCTTTGCACTTAATTAAACGGTGCACCAGCCTTTACAAAAGAAATTAAAAGGAAAGACGAAACCACCGTATATACAGTCCTACTGTCTCTATTAACAGAAGCTAGCTTGCTGCACAACACCCTATTGTCTTACACACCATTTTCATGCTAAATTATTCAATGTTTGATTGCATGCAAATATATTACAATAAAAAGAAAACAAAAAAGAAAAGAAAACAAATAGTGGTGTGCCTCCGTTTCATATTATAAGTTGTTTGATTTTTTTAGTCAAACTTCTATTTAAGTTTAATCAAATTTGTGAAAAAATATACTAACATTTTCAATACAAAACAAACATATTATCAAGATATATTCAATGTTAGATTTAGTGAAACTAATTTAGAGTTATAGATGTTGTTGTTTTTTTATAAATTTGATCAAACGTAATAACTTTGACTAAGAAAAAAAATCAAACGACTTTTAATATGAAATGAAAAGAGTAATATTCATGCATGAAGAGGTGATTAGTGGTCCATGCATTATTGCATCTTCATTTGTACATGGACAGCTAGCTAGCTATATATAATTAATTTTATCGCGCAAAGAACGGCATATTTAATAGTTACAGATTCGATATGTTTTAGTTCTTGTACGTCAATATATTATATTTCCAGATTCTAATAGTCAGTTGTCACGATTGATTAATTAATCAGTACGTAAACTATGGTTGCGGTTTGATTTATACTTATATATATTCCTATAGCTTAGCTTCCAAATTAAGCTAAATTCCGTCAAAAACTAAGTCCTAGTCGTTGTGCTATATGTATACCACTTTGGCATCCAAATTCAAAAGTTTTCCAAGCCTCGGGAAATTAATTAAGCTTAGTCAAAATCGCATAAAGCTATAGTGGCTACTAGCTTCAAAGCAAAGCGCATGCATTCCAATTAGCTTTAGTATTTCTAACAGTGAATATATCCTTGTTTGCTAATTCCATTTTTGCTTTTTGACAGCCATGTTCTTAATTAAATTAAGTTCAGCGATAATACATACTAATCTATGACTGGTCAGTGGACTGCTTGTGACTCCAACCGTGCATGTTAATTAGTCAGTCACATATATAATTTACAAGCTAATTAAAGGGTGCACGATGCGTATTAATATGTGACACGATTGATCTTTTTCATGATGTCAAGCAGTAGTCAATCGTGGACGGAGCTAGCTAGTAGTATTGCATAGTTATATATGTTAATTAGGACAGCAATTTATAGATGAAATTGGAGGCAGAGACTGTAGACGAAGTGGAGTGGCCAGCTAATTAATTAAGCTAGCTCATGTGAAAGAGGCAAGAACTGTGTAGCCTGGCAGGCAGCAGCTTTCAATTCATACTTCTGAGATTTGCGGCGCCTGCAAAACTTGGCCGGCAACTCAAGTCCAACAAATCCTTAGTACGAGTATATTGTAGCCATACGTAGTTTTGTCTGTACTTTTTTTAAAATTTTGATGGATTTTTTTGAGCTGCCTACACTTAAAATTAAACATTTCCAATGCATGCATGCTCAGTCTCTCGATCGATCACTCGTCATCACGGCCATGCATGCCCTCGTCACAGAGCTAGCATCTTTTTTTTTTCATCTTTTGATATACATTATTTTTTTCGGTAATTATATGTTTTCTTCATTTCAAAATGTATGATATTGTTGACTTTTCACACAACGTATGACTAGTCGGCTTATCAAAAGAATTTATAAAAATGTCATTTATTTTGTTGCGACTTGTTTTATTATCAAATAAAAAATAATTTTAACTAAAAATTTTACATATTTATATTAAATTTTTGAATAAAACAAATGATCAAAAGTTAACATTATCATATATTTTAAAATATTTTTTAAAAAAAGTGCTATATTAAAGAGGACCATACGCGCTACTATTTCAGACCGAATTGATGGAGTTGCGGCTAGTTGACCAAAAGTTTTAAAAGAACACACACAAAATTGTATGCACTCCAATCGTGTGCATGGGTCGCGTGCCCAAAATATGTTAGTATATTTTAGCCGCATATATATATATATATGGTCCTCCTCAGTCCTCAGGAGGTATAAAGATATTGTTGGAGTCACTATTTAAAACAAACGTGGCTGATCGCAAGAAAACTACTCTTTTTATTAGAAACGTCCAACACAAGAGTAAAAATCTATCTTTATACTCCCTCCATCATATAATATAAGCCACACACATATTCTAAGATTTAACTTTAAAATATTTAACCAACAATTAGTATAATATGAATAAATTTTATTTGCTAAAAATACTATTATTGGATTGACATTTAAATTTACTTTCATATGGTTATAATTTTGTTGCTACAAACCTTATAGTATATGAGAAATTATAAATCAAATATTATTTTGGAGACCATGCCAAATATTAGTATTAAAATATTTTGAAAATGAGGTACCATTTTCCCTATGGAGATTTAGAAATACACATATTAACCATAGACCAATTATATTGGTAAGTCCACATTTTCATGGTGTAGATTGATGATCACTATATTTATATGCAAAATAAGAGTTATATGTCAAATCTACTTCTTCTTTTAAAATATGTAGTATACAATATACAACTGTATATATAGAAAAAAAGCTAGGAGTTATATAACAGTAAATCTAATTATACTTTAAAAATTATTGTATACAAATACAATTATATCTATGGATACAAAATTTCTATATTGTGAAATCCAATTCATTTAAAATCAAGCTCTGTTGAAAGTTACATGAGAAAATCCGATATGGAAAACATAAATTAAGTGGAGAAACATTAGGAACTAACCAATGCATCCAAAATATTGTTTAAATTAAATTTAATTCATAATATTAATAACAATAAAGAATCATATATAGCTAACTAGCAATAACAATAAGAAGCACAAGAAATTTTTTTGGAAGATATAAATGTTGGATGTTACTACTAAGGTAGAGCTATATGTATACTATAGTGTATATTATTAAATTGGGATGTATATCCTATATTCCAAAATAAATTTATTTTTTATAAATAAATATGGACATATAAATTTTGAACTTATTTTTGTAGAATAAGGTAAGTCCATATTCCCTTCGTAACTCCGTCTCATAAAAAAACAAACATAGTAAAATATATGATATAGTCTAGATTTAATAAGATTTATTAAGACATGTCATATCTCGTACTATTATGTTTAGCTTATTATATTTAGCTTGATAGCGTTATAATATATTATATGTTGTACTATATTTATTATTAAAACAGGGGGAGTACGTAGCGTAGCTAGTGCCATCGGCATGCATGACTAGAAAAGGATGAAATTAAAGTGGCCTTTGGCTGTACCTTTGCTAGCCTGGTCGGCTGGGCTATCTGAATGAAGCGACCGATCACCAATGCTACCGCTACTAGTGGTGAGTGGATGATTTGACATGGACGCGGTCAGCGTTGACACGTGGAGATCACTTAACTTGGTCCTCCGTACCGACCTTATAGCTTGACCGCCGCTATTATATTGCCCCTTTCCCTTTTCCTATATTTTTTTAAAAAAACAATATTGAGATTATTGTTTTGAAAAAATATATCTAACATATTTTCTCTGTTCATATTATAAGTCGTTTGATTTTTTTAGTCAAAGTTTTTTTAGGTTCGATCAAATTTATAGAAAAAAACTAGCAACATTTATAATACAAAATTAGTTTCATTAAATGTAACATTAAATATATTTTGATACAATGTTTATTTTTATTAAAAATATTATTATATTTTACTATAAATTTGAGTAAACTTTAAAAAATTTAAAAGTCAAATGACTTATAATATAAAATGTGGAGAGTACATATGCAATGATTATATTAATAATACTTTGACGGTTGCCCTGTTGTCCGTGGCTAATATAGATCTGTTTGGGAAGACTTTATATTTTGATAAGCAGTTACTACTAAATTTTACTTTATTTTTTGAATTCTACCACAAACTTTTGAGAATCAAAATAAAAAGTTGAATTATTTGAACAAGCCACCACTGTTAGAAACTTTTCTAAACAGGTCCATATACTTTCTTCATTAAAAAAAATGCAATTCTAGAGTTCAAAATTTGCCTCAGTAAGAGTGCAATCCATAGTTCTTATTGTCTCGGTACTGTATAGTATTGTATCTTTGTGATAGTAATGTACTTTTTTTATCTCTAAAAAACCAAATCCAGGTTCATGCTCAAGATTTGGTTTTTTATGGGACGAAGAAAGTAACATCGTATTTTTTAAGCTAAATTTGAATCTTAGAATTATTACATCCTTAGTTGGACGGAGGGAGTACATGTGGCTATATTTTTTTTCTCTTCAAAACCATAAAAACCCAACAGATCAATACAAACATATACCACGTGCGTTTTACAAATGACACATGTCATACACTGTATCGATCAGCACACGGATCAGAGAAAATTAAAAAGATCATAAAAAGTTAACGGCGCTATGCAGAAGGCAGACACATTAAGCATGCGCAATGCATATTGTACTGTGAATCTGTGATCGATCAACTCAACAGCATGCACGTTTTTGTTTTAGATAATGAACAGCAATGCACATGAAGACTGTGAAGAGCTAACTGTTGGTAATAATTTAATAAAGTGGTCTACAATTGCATGCGATAGATCGCGGCTGGAATAATAATGGATCAGTTTCACATTCCATCGACCATCTTCTGTCCCATCATTTTTCACATCACCGGGCCCTTCTTCACCTTTTTCAGCTACAAGCACACCACATTTATCATCAGGTTTATTACTGTACGTCATTCACATTTTCAGATCAACCACCAAGCTACGTGTTTGCTCTCCATTTGAAACCTCGTTTAGTTTTGTTTTTTTTTCCGCATGCAAAACGAGGACTGAGATTAGTGTATAATTGATTAAGTATTAACTATTATAAATTTAAAAAAATATAAATTTATTTGATTTTTTTAAAAAATATTTTTATATAAAATGCTTTTGTAACGAACACATCGTTTAGCCATTTGAAAAACATACTCATGGTAAATGAGGAAATTGCAAAAGCTAAACGAGCTTTTCAAACGGAGCCTTAGATTAGATAGGTTGGATAAAAAAACATATGGATAAAACATATATATATATATATATATATATATATATATATATATATATATATATATATATATGTTATTAGTAGTTTAAAAATTGAAAGTGAAAATTAGATCACGATAGAATATCATCGAAATGAACCCTAAAAATTCAATTTCAGAATTCAAGATTTGACCGTGACTGGTCAACAAATGGGCAATCAAAATTTCAGCTCTACGTACTCTGCTTCCCAGGTGGACAAAATTCAAATACCCTTACAAGTCACTTGTATTTCAACTTCCTCATACAACTTAATTTTATATACAAAACCCTTCATGAGTCAATTTTTCTTTTAACTTCTCCATATTCAGTTTTTACCTTGATTTCTTCTCATTGTTTAAGTTTCTTAATTCAATTTTCCATGCCCCGGATGCCTTTGGTGTGGCAGGTCTTCGGAAATCTCCTTCCTCGCTTCTAGCTTTTGCCTTTCCCAAATATCGCACGAGCAAGATGACGATGAGAAAATACGATGGCACAACTTGCTAAGCTATACACCAGCTGTAATTTGTATGATCCCAACCTTTGAGTTGGCATGAGTTTCTATCGTCCCGCGACGTTGGAGGCCTATGGGGCACTACAAATTAAAATAACTAAGCAAAATGGATGAAAACAGAATGTTGGGACAAGCTACAAGGCTATGTTCTTTTTCCGTCTTTTCCAACTCACCTTCCTTATTTTTTCACGCATATGCTTCTCAAACTTTCAAATGGTGTGTTTTTTACAAAAAATTTATATACGAAAGTTATTTTAAAAAATCATATTAGTCAATTTTTCAAAAATAGAATTTATACTGAATTAATCATGTGCTAACGAGTCATTTCGTTTTACGTGTTGAAGGGATTATCCCCTGCTAATAAACTCAGCCTAAGAGAAATTGACTTGCAATGAGTTCTGTGTACGAAATTGAGTTGTGAGGGGACGCCAGTGAATTAGGGGGCATTTTGATTTTTCCCCAACTTCTTTTTGTTCTGAAAGTACTATGGGCTAGGGCGAAGACAGTATGGGCCGTTCTCGTCAGCGCCAAGGTCCGGCCCATCAACAGGTGAACTGCGCGAGAGTTAAAGAGGCCCACCATTGGTTTAGGCCAGAAAGAAGCCCAGAAGACGCAGATTAGACTCCGTAGTAGGAGTTGGAGTGGTGGAACGCGGCGGCGGCGGGCATGGCGCCCCCGCGGGAATCCCAAACCCTCCACGCCTCCTTCCTCTGCTCCCTCGCCATCGCCCTCCTCCGCGCCGGCCGCCTCTCCGCCGCCTCCCACCTCCTCTCCTCCCTCCCCGCCGCCTCCCCTCCCGCGCCCCTCCTCCGCCGCCTCATCCCCGCCCTCGCCTCCTCCGGCCTCGCCGCCGCCGCCATCCGCTTCCGCCCTGGCGACCCCGTCTCCCTCAACGCCGTCCTCTACTCCTACTGCCGCATCCGCCTGCTCCGCCCCGCCATCGCGCTCCTCCGCTCCTCTCGCCCGACCACCGTCGCCTACAACATCCTGCTCGCGGGCCTCTCCGACCATGCCCACGCCCGCCTCGCCCCCGCGGTGCTCGCCGAAATGTGCAAGCGCGGGGTGCCGTTCGATGGGATCACCGTCAACACTCTGCTCGCTGGGCTCTGCAGGAATGGCCAGGTCGACGCAGCGGCGGACCTGGCCGACATGCTGCTGCTGCACAGGGGCGGAGGGATCCACGCCTTGGATGTCATAGGCTGGAACACTCTCGTTGCTGGATATTGCAAGGTCGGGGACACGCCCACAGCATTGTCCGTGGCCGACAGGATGACGGCACAGGGGGTGCCAATGGATGTGGTGGGCTACAATACCTTGGTTGCCGGGTTCTGCCGCGCCGGCCAGGTTGATGCTGCACGGGGCATGCTGGACATGATGGAGGAGGCAGGGGTGGATCCGAATGTGGCGACCTACACACCCTTCATTGTGGACTACTGTAGGACGAAAGGGGTCGAGGAGGCATTCAATTTGTACGAGGGGATGGTCAGGAACGGAGTGCTGCCGGATGTGGTCACGCTTAGCGCTCTCGTTGCTGGACTTTGTAGGGATGGCCGCTTCTCGGAGGCGTATGCTCTTTTCAGGGAGATGGACAAGGTTGGGGCTGCGCCGAACCATGTCACCTACTGTACGCTTATTGACTCGTTGGCGAAAGCCGGGAGGGGCAAGGAGTCGCTCAGTCTGTTGGGGGAGATGGTTTCCAGAGGTGTGGTCATGGATTTGGTCACCTATACTGCTTTGATGGACTGGTTGGGTAAACAAGGGAAGACTGATGAAGTAAAGGACAAGCTTTGTTTTGCTCTTTCAGATAATCTCTCCCCCAATGGTGTTACATACACTGTATTGATCGACGCTCTCTGCAAAGCTGGCAACGTTGATGAGGCAGAGCAGGTGCTGCTGGAAATGGAGGAGAAATCGATCAGTCCAAATGTTGTTACATTCTCATCGGTCATCAACGGCTTTGTTAAAAGAGGATTGCTTGACAAAGCAACTGGGTACAAGAGGCTGATGAAGGAAAGGGGCATCAATCCAAATGTGGTGACCTACGGAACACTTATTGATGGTTTCTTCAAGTTCCAAGGGCAAGATGCAGCTCTTGAGGTGTACCAAGACATGCTGTGGGAGGGTGTCGAGGTAAATAAATTCATTGTTGATTCTCTGGTGAATGGTTTGAGACAGAATGGAAAAATAGAGGAAGCCGTGGCGTTGTTTAAAGATATGAGTGGGAATGGCCTGTCACTAGATCATGTGAACTATACCACTTTAATTGATGGGCTCTTCAAAGCAGGCGACATGCCTACTGCTTTTAAGTTTGGTCAGGAGTTAATGGACAGAAACATGTTGCCTGATGCTGTTGTTTATAATGTGTTTATCAATTGCCTTTGCATGCTTGGGAAGTTTAAGGAAGCAAAATCCTTCTTGACAGAGATGAGAAATATGGGCTTAAAACCTGATCAATCAACATATAACACTATGATTGTTTCGCATTGCAGGAAAGGAGAGACCGCTAAAGCTCTAAAACTCCTTCATGAAATGAAGATGAGCTCCATAAAACCTAACCTCATCACATACAATACACTGGTTGCTGGTCTCTTTGGGACTGGGGCAGTAGAGAAGGCAAAGTATTTGCTAAATGAGATGGTCTCAGCTGGATTCTCTCCATCCTCTCTGACTCATCGACGGGTTTTGCAAGCATGTTCACAAAGCAGGAGGTTGGATGTGATTCTGGATATTCATGAATGGATGATGAGTGCTGGGCTTCATGCTGATATCACCGTATACAATATGCTTTTGCAAGTTCTGTGTTACCATGGCATGACAAGAAAAGCCACAGTTGTTCTGGAAGAAATGTTGGGGAGTGGAATTGCTCCAGACACGATCACATTCAATGTTCTTATTCTTGGTCATTGCAAGAGCAGCCATCTAGATAATGCATTTACTACGTATGCTCAGATGCTTCACCAAAATATTTCACCAAATATAGCTACTTTCAACACGCTTCTGGGTGGTCTTGAGTCTGTTGGAAGGATCAGAGAAGCAGGCACCGTGCTCATTGAGATGGAGAAGAGTGGGCTTGAACCCAATAATCTCACTTACGACATAATGGTTACAGGACATGGAAAACAAAGCAACAAAGTCGAAGCAATGAGATTGTATTGTGAAATGGTGGGAAAGGGCTTTGTTCCTAAAGTAAGCACGTATAATGCACTTATAAGTGACTTCACTAAAGCAGGAATGATGACTCAAGCTAAAGAGCTCTTCAAGGATATGCAAAAGAGAGGTGTTCATCCTACATCCTGTACTTATGATATCCTTGTAAGTGGATGGTCAAGGATTCGAAATGGAACTGAGGTGAAAAATTTTCTCAAAGATATGAAAGAAAAAGGATTCAGTCCATCTAAAGGCACTCTTAGTTTTATATGCAGAGCATTCTCAAAACCAGGAATGACATGGCAAGCTCAACGTTTACTTAAAAACCTTTACAGAGTTTAAAATACGAAGTTTGATCTCTTATCTGCCAGATATAGATGTTTTTTTATCTTGTCAGGGTGGTCAGTATTGCTGATATTGAATGATTCTGTTATCTAATCCTCGACAAGCTTATCCCTGTTTTTGGCTCTGAAAAGTTTGTCGCAGAAATATCATATGGTGGCATGTTTGAAATGTGGCAGGTATGATCTTGCAAGAGAGCAGAAATCCCAGAATACATATTTTACGGAAATATACTGCTTCAGTGCATCTAGACTTGTAAGTGGCCGGGCAGTCTCATCACTTGGAGAATGATTTGGTGGCAAGTACCATTTACTACAAACTAAATGCACGTGAGGTTAAAGGATGTGTAACACATGTTACACTGCACACATTCTTGCACAGTTGCATCCACAACCCAGATGGAGAAAAAGATGTTCCAGTTGGAAAAGAAAATGCTGTGCTCTTTGAAATATCAGTGCTAAATTTGGATGGACTAAAAACTCCTTAACAATAATTGTTGCTGCAGGTACATATACAATATTCTTATAGTTTATGCAATTTGTTGTTGGGGTCTTGGGGAGGTGGAACTCTAGACATTGATTTACCTAATGATGCCTTACTGGTTTCTGCCCACTTGTGTGATGCTTTACTGGTTTCTACCCACTTGGGCATTCTAGATGTCTTTTGAATTTCTGCTATGAAGTAGTTGTTACCTGCAAAAATATTTCTTTTCTTTACTGCAATAATTTTCTAGTACTATGAGGGAAGTGATGATGTTTGTAGCACCATGAGTAGCCTTTAGACATTTTTTTGAAAGGAAGACCCCTTTCATATTTAAACATAACAACAGCTGCTATGTGAAACTTTTGCCATATTTTATCTTTGTTGAGAACTGCTAATCTGCTATTAGCAGTCAAAGATTGCCATATCCATGGTCCAACTTGCATTGCAGGACATACTTTACTAGATGCCGTTCTTTTTCCATGAAGGTCTGGTTATATCTGTGATCCTGTGAAAACCTTAATTTTCCTTATAGCCCTTTATGTTTTGCCATTGCATTTCAGAGTCGCTTTGAAATCCTATGCCTATCTGGATCATATTTGGTGGTGGTGATCCTGCAGTGAGACCTTCGCGTACTCGTGTGGCCTGGACCACAGGATTATCAGTGGGACTGTAGGTGGAGTCCTGATAACAGCTGAACTGTTCAGGTACTCATGTTTTTGTGTAATATCTAATCCAACCAACCTCATTTTTGGTGTCATATGGTTTCACTGTTATCTGAACTGAATGGAAAAGAAAAAGGGAAATATGACAACTTATCTTGTCTGTTACTCTATATTCGTTTCTTTGCCTACAAAATGAACCAGCTATAAGTGGATTATTTACTGGTTTGTTGTGATTATCCGTTTGGTTCGTACACATTTGTTTTGTGTTGAATTAGGTGGTGGTGTGGGGGGGGGGGGTATCATGAATGTTGGGTGAAAGAAAAACAAAACCAAATATATTTTATGAAATATTTAGTTGCAATGTTTTTCCACATAACAAACATTGATACTCATGGGTACAGTTATTCAAAGTTAAAATGTTTTTTCACAACACTTTGCTACAAAGAAACGATTTCGTATTTTCTGTGCATATGTGCGCCTATATTGCCATAGTAAAAGCAGAGGAAAAGCTATCATCCTAACACCATACCATGTAGTTTGGATCCTGGCTGAAATATTTCAGATTTCTTGCAACAATGTGAAAATTTACACTTCATGTCTTTGTATTTGAATGGACCAAAAATGAATTGGCTGAACGGACTTCAGCAATTTTATTCACTTCTTTATGGCCAATACAAGGTCAGTATACTGAGGGGGGTGATACTTTTCCAGGTCACTGCTTAAGCAATGAGATATTAAAGATGGTGATCAAACTAATTTTTGTGCATGTAATGCTGCAAGTTCATATGTACACAGAAGTTAACTTCATGGATATTGTTTGTGCCTATCAGGTTATTGCACAAAACATTTACCAAGCCAAGGAAAAAAGAGGTATGTTTTACTTCTATCTGTTCTGTGCATTCAGTCATCCAAAGCTTGCATGTGTTTGGCCATATTTGATCCACAGCATGCTCTATTCGATGTCATTTAGATTTTTATGTGGGTTAATATTTGTTCACTCTGCTGTTTCCACCTGATCTTTATCTTGCCAAATGAAGCCCATGCGAAAATGCTAATCGTGCCCAGACTGCATAGACCCCACACAAATAATTGTTAAAACCAGATAAGAGGAACTGACTTGTGAACTGCAAAACCCCTTGGTCCCTCCCTTTCTAGTTGACTAGTTCTAGGGTATATCAGTACATGCAGATCGCTGCTTGCCTGTAGAAAAGGTTGTAAAGCTTCTGATCGATGAGCTGAGCTGTTTAGTTCTTGACAGTGGCTTTTAAATCTGGGCCTGCTGTTTTCCCCCTTTGAGGCCCATGCATCCTAGTTTCGTTATGTGCTCTGTCTCTGTCTCTGTCTTTGTCTCTCTCTCTCTCTCTCAAACGTATACTACTAGTATGATTGGACTTGTGATCTTATCTTAAAAATAGGGGGAAGAAAAGATGGTGATCAATTAATACTTCTGATTACCCCTTTCTTCAGCCTAGGATTTTGACCGAAGATGCTGAAAGCACCTTAGACGTCATTTGACTTATTCACAGAGGAGTATATGTAACTTGTTGTGCAGAGTAGAGGCTATTGATTCTGAAAAAAACACCTACAGTACCCAGGAGGAAAATATGAAATGACTATAAAGTAGTAAGCCAAGGTGAGAGCGGACACAGATTGACGAGAGGAGCAGCACCACTCAACTCAACTCAACATGACACATCCACCCCAAGCCAAAGGCATGTATCTAAAGTTGATGGTACAGCAAGTTTCGTTGAAGAGCACAATCCTCTACACAAGTAGGCGGACTAGACCAAACCATCCCAGTCCCAGACTTATTCATTTATATATTTTTATAGATAAGCAACAACTTATAGTGGGTGAGGCTTGCATATTATGTAAAAATTAGGAAGCTCATACATATATTTCCTTCTTTCTTGTTTACTTACTTGAAATAAATACGCCATCTCTTTGAGAGATGGAATAAATACAATATGATTTTACCTACAATACAGGTGTCAATTAAGCAAAAGGATGGTTGTAAAAAGGAGTGGGATGGTGGTGGTCACGAGGCCGGTATGAGGCCACAAGTTGAGGCCACAAGTTAAGTGAAGTGAAGTGAAGTGATGGCCTAGTGCACAAGATGGACTCCACTGATTCACACTTTGACACTTCACATGCACACAACACAGGGACCAAGCAGATCAGCTGGCCTTGCAAAAAAGTTGCTTGAGTGAGTGCAGGAGATTGGTTGCAGTGTCGCACTCAGGGAACGCTCTGGTTCTAGTGTCACACCGAATACGGTACCATTCATATGCCTCAATCCCAGCCTCTCCTGAAAAAAAGCCTTCTTTCCTTCGCTTCCACAAGCTGATGCTCGTACACTGTCCAAATTTCACTACAGCCACTACTGCTTCGATTGGTGCTACCTGTTGTTGTCCCTTGCTACCCTCAGCGTGTACTGCTGCTGCTCTGGTGCCACACCTGCTACTGCTACTAGTACCACTTACTACTTTTGCCACTTATCAGCTCCCTAGTGGCAGGGAGTGAGAGGAGAGAGAGCCACTTCACTCTATGTAGTGACACTAGTCGCTCAGCTGATTATGTGTGGACATGTGACACCGTGTGTTTTTTGTGGCTACCAAAATGGTTATATATCCTTTGTGGATATTCTAATTTCTGCCTCAAGACACCGATGTCTTGCTATAATTATAGTATATATGTTGATAGCTATGAGTAGATGAGTGAAAGGTTGCAGGGCAATAGTATGGTCTAGAACGGCAACTGTGCACCTAGAAGATGACCTTCTGTTGAATTGAAACCAGGGATGTTAGTTCTTTGAGGGGTGGGCCATGATGGACTCTCTGCCAGAAAGAAAATTCCTCAGATACAGTTTTCTCTTCAATTTGCAGCTAGCAAACTAAGTTGCCAGTACGGCAGTACATACTCTCAGTGGCAGATTTGTAAATGTGAGCAGCATGTGATAAGCGTGCGATAAACAGGGACTCTGTAGCTACCAAAGTTGCTAATTTTGGAAGCATCACTTGGGTTGCTGCAGAAAGTATAGGCCATGAAGGTGATGTCTTCACTACTTATCAATGGTGCAAGCAAAAAGTGTTCATCAGCTGAGCAGTGAGCTACAAAGAGAGTGAGTGATGGCCAACTTGCCAGATACGCATTATAGTTTGGCCGGTCACCGAACTAACTATAATCTTGCAAGTTCGGCAAGCATGTTAACCCTGGTGATAATCTGGATTTGATCTCCATCATGAGATATACATTGAGATACTCACTGCTGTGTGAATCTTGGAGAATCTGTGGATGTACTTTTGGGATCAGGTCATTGATTATCTACGCTAAAGCTGTATATGTACCACTGTAATATTATTATATGGTCTCGATTCAACCAAATCCCAGACCTACTATTCCAAAAAGAATGGCAAAGAAAGGTCAGGGATTATTATCTAAGGTCTGGTTATTTCGGATATTATCTGACATTCATTTCAAGTCATTATCAGGGACCCACATTTGAAGGAGAGAGATCTAATTTCCTTTTTGTGGAATCTATTTTCCTGTACTGTTGGATAAGAGTTGTACTGAACGGAGAACTACTACTGGCTGTGAGCAACCTGAAGGTTCCGATCTCCTTGCTTTATGTAAGATAATACTTAGATGTTACTCCCTCCCTATTTTTTTCTATTTGATGTTCTCGATTTTTCGTGGTCTTTGAAATATAGCTTTGGCCATTAGCTTTTTTTAGCTTTACATTAATGTTGACTAATAAAATGACAGTATTATAAATGATTTTTAATAGCCCACTGAAACAAAATAATAACTATTTTCAGTAACCAATGGCTTATTAAGGCATTGGATTTTTTCTCCAAAGAGCTACAAGGCATTGGACTATTTTGTTATTCTCTTTGCTCATTCCCAGTTTTCCTCTTTTCTCTCTCTCATAGGACAGTGAGAATCAACTTTTGCCCAATACTTGTTGGTTGTTACATGGCGACGTCCATTTTGTTGGATGAAGACGCAAACTGCTGGAACTGGAGAACTTTTAGTTAACTACTACCAAGTTAATGCACCAGTGGAGAAGCATCTGTAGGAAGCAATTAAGCTTGTGTCCGTCAGCAGCAGTAGGTGGTTAAGTTTCTTGGAGCATTGGGCGGTGCACACTTGTACAACATCATTAGAAAATGTACATGTGTGAAGAGGGGCAGGTTGAGTTTAATTAGCAAAATGCAGTCATCAGCCAGGAAGCAAAGAGGAGGCATGACTTGAGACGGAACAAAAGATGATTCTAGCACATGGCATCGGAATAAGGTTTGCCCACCAATCAGTGTGTGAGGAGTGGTTGCCCATGAGCAAAGCCAACACTTGCCACACTCTTAAGGTGGCAGCCACAGCAATCTATGTGATGAAGCATTGACTCTCCCTTCACTCCACGCCACTAATTTAACTTGGGGCAATCATACAATTCCATCAGCAGGGCATATTATGGATCAATGGCTTCTCAACAAGTCTGAAGAATCATCCTGCCACATATTGAATTATTCTCATCCTAGCTTGGAAGTGGTTATGTCCTCCTTGCTACTCTGCACAAGTGTCAATTGCCATGTGTATCCACAAAGTACGTCCTAGTAGTAACACCAACTACTAGTAATTGACTTAAGGGCCTGCAGGTTTGTTTGGAGAAGACATGTCTGTCACTCTGTCAGTGAGGCCTGAACCTGATGATGCATCGTGATTAACGGTTCTACAAGCATGACAGACAGCACGATACAGCTGCTGCTTCTGCTTGGGATCCTTCGGGGAGCTGTTGGCATGTGGAGTGAATCTCGTCTCTCCATTTATTGTCACACCCTTCTCCTCCTTTCTCTCTTCTTTTTTTTTTGTCCATCATGATAATCATCTGAACAGTCCTTAATTTTTGTGATCATCTCGTCATTTATACTTATGGTCTCACTGGATCTCTCTTGTCTAGTAGCATGAGTATGACGTGATGAGTGGTGGCCCAGTCACTTGCAGCCAGTGATCCCCTGCTAATTATACATGGATTGGATGGCTGCTGCTACTGTCGAGTGTCCCACTACTGCTTCACTCATCATCCACTTGAGCCAGGTCAGTCAGGCAGCTCATCTCCATCCTGCTCTACTTAACAATATATGCAGTGCAGGCAGCTGGATGATCCATTGCTGGTATGGTATGTATGCATGGTGGGTGTCCATCAACTGCACCACATATTTCATTTCATCACATCTAGTATATTCCAATCCACTGTGTGTTTCCTGGATTTTATTCTGTTCATTTATTATTTGTGTTCTTTTTGGTCTGTGCAGGCAGATTCCTTAATTCACCCCCAACTCAGGCTCATTGGTGTGTGCCCGAATCACTGCCGGTACAGATCCCTATATAATGACTTGAAATATACTATGGAGTACTAAGTACTTTGGCCAGGGCAAAAGCACACAAGGTTTTACTAACAAATCTTGCTTAAAGCTTTATTATTCAGAGGAGTGTCATGCACTCTCTAATTAACTTACCTTGCTAACTTGATCAGGCAATGACATCAGCTCTCAACACATTTGAGCTGCTCTTAGAAGGTTTGTTTTTTTAAGAGAAGGATAGGTGGCTTGCCGTGTGTATACAAAGATTTGTTAATCTTTTGGATAAATAATGGTCAGCCTAACAGAAGTGATCACGTTCAGGGGTACTAGTTGTCCAACTAGCGTTGCATGCACTAATTAGATCCTTAAAGCTAGGGTTCTCCACATGAGGGACAACTTGGCTAATTGCCAATCATGGGCGGGATCATGGCAAGCCCAAGGGCACTTATCTTTTCTGCACTGCTTAAGTATGGCAAGGAGAAAACAAAGGCAGGTAGCAGCCACTTAGCCAGCCACTGATCTGATCATTAATTTCCTTGGTAGTTTGGATTGCAGAACAAGTGAGTGACCAGCAAGTGTAGATGCATGTGTAGTGTTGAGAGATCCAGAGAGAGGAAGAGTGTTAGAGAGAGAAAGGAAGCTATATCTAGCTAAGCTAGACCAGCTTCCAACTGATGCCTTGCTTGCCCCCACCACACCACAGCATCATATCCAATTGGCATTGGTCTCCAAACTAATTAAACTATTTTTTTTCTAATGAAGTTCCTTGTTGCCCCACACAACAAACAACAATTCATCACGTCAAGAATCATCATTTAATCAGCTACTCACCACCCATTCCTCCCTCGATCAATCGTTGACTTAACTCACACAAAAACACAACGATCGTCTTCACTAGCTTCTTCAACTTGAAAGATTAAAATTGGATGAAATTAAGGTTTACAATTTATATATGCATTGTATAACTACTCAATTAGTTTGGTGTAATTAATTGAGTTATCAGCTGAGCCACGTCAGTGTTTGCTGTATGTATGAAAGTTGTATGGTTCTTAGGCGATAAGTAGACGCACATCATGTACAAATACGTTGTACGGGAACAGTGGTTAGGGCGTGGCAATTAAATTTGAGGACGACCTACTTGATTGAGACAGTGCAGCCACAGCAGCAGCAACTATTAGTATCGCCCAAACCAAATCTAGCTAGTGAGATCCAGTGAACTAAGAAATGAAAAAAAATCACATATACAAAACTGGTGTGACCACTAACTACTTAGGGTCTCAGATTAGAGAGATCAAGAACAGTCGAATTAATTAGCTAGTTATGTAGCTGTGCCATTTGCATCAGAACATGTCAATTTTGCTAGCTTTAGGTTTAGCTTAAAAAGCAAGTGACTATTATTATTAGCCAATGCAATGCAATCAAAGAACAGGTGAACAATTGTGATTGTTCCCAAGAAAAAAAAGAAGGAAGAAAAATCAAAGTATTGGGTGTGTGTGGGGATACATGCAAGTGAGTACTTGACTAGTGACAACAAATTGCATGTATTTTTGTGTGGCCAATGGAGAGTAGAGACAGCTGCAGCTGCACCACCACTACCTCACTACCTCCTAATTTTAGTTGCCAACTGCCAAGCAAAACTAGCTGTTCATGTCTATAGCTTCATCATCAGTGGAATTGCTGCCAAAGACAACTCTCCATGTAAATAAAGATCTCAATTATTAAGAACCATCAAACAATTTGGTGGACTTTCACATATACCTTTTCTTACTAAATTTAAAGGCATACTAATTCTTAAAACAAGCAAAGAAATAGAAAGAGCCATATATAGGTCATGAGAAGCAGATCAAAAAGCAGAGCAATTTTTCTCCTGTGGTTCAAGACAGCCTTGCAGTGTGACATTATCACCCCAGGAATCATACATCCAAACATGCACATCATCCCCAGGGAATATTGAGCTTGCTTGCATGGTTTCTTTTCTTTCTTGGCCTACCTGTTACCACGCACAAATTACTCACTCGCCACTCCTACTTGGATCTCTGTCCATGTCCACATATATTAGTAGTGGCAAACATGTTGTCACCTAGCTCTCTAGCTTCTCTATCCATTCCGTATACTGTCTCCGTTTCAGAAAAAAATAATTTCTAGTGCTCAAAATTTATCCCATAAAAAATTTGATTTCAAAGGGTTCCAACCAATCAGACTAAGGCATTTAATTGGAGCTTAGTAAATACAACCAGGAGTATTAATAAGAGGCGCCATAGTTATTTCTCATCACCAGGAGTACTAATTTATCTGCGAAATACTAGAAATGAAGTCTTTACACGACCAATGGAGTATATTACTTCAATTCATAGTTGAGTAGGCACAGCTTCATCCTCACGCACGCACACTTTGATGGTTAATTCAAGAGGGTAAGAAATTAAGCATTTGGAAAACAATGAAGGGCTAAATTAAGGGTGTCTATTAATGATCTTAAAACATATTTGGCACACGAAGTTAAATAGTAGCTAGTAGAGGGAGCTAGCTAGGCATCAAAATCGTCCACAAGTAATTAAGAGGGAGCTTTTAGCACACACTCTCGGCGTGCCCATTCCTTGGCCACCAGTTAACCTTCTTCTTGTGCTCCTATACTGCCTATTTACACCCTCTAACAATAGCATGCACCTGCTGCTGTAATTAACCACCAAATTAAACTAAACCACAGACACAAACACACACATACTCCCTCTCTCTCTCTCTCTCCTCCTAATTAATTATCTCTCTCTCTCTCTCTCTAGAGTGGAAGGTTATAAGAGTTGCAAAGCAACAGCAAAGTCTTGTAGAGAAGAGAAGAGAAGACACATCCAAAGTCACCAACACATCACAGGAGGAGAAGAAGAAGCAAAGCCAGCTTGCTAGCTAGGTTTTGCCATTCCTACTCCTCTTCCCTCTCCTCCATTAATAAAGGAGGCAAGAGAAACTTGCCATTCATTCATTGCAGTATTCTCCTCCATCTCCACTTCAATTCCATCCATCCATCGTTACTTGCTTCGATCGATCGCCATGCAAGCCGATCACGCCGACACAGAGCGCGCTCTGGCGTTCGTCGCCATGTCCGTGGAGGAGAAGCACCACCTCGCCGCCGGCGTCGTCAAGCGCAAGCGCACCAAGAGGCCGCGCCATCACGCGGCGCCGGCCTCGTCCTCCGAGAGCACCACCACCGAGGAGGAGGACATGGCGCACT
Organism: Oryza officinalis; assembly: GCA_008326285.1. Taxonomy (NCBI): domain Eukaryota; kingdom Viridiplantae; phylum Streptophyta; class Magnoliopsida; order Poales; family Poaceae; genus Oryza; species Oryza officinalis. The sequence goes on along the minus strand of BDMV01000002.1, from coordinate 58,818,538 downwards.
GCCTCATCCTACTTGCTCAGGGCGCCGCCGTCGTCGACTCCAAGCCGTCCACGCCAGCGCCAGCGCCAGCGCCGGCGCCGCCGCCTGCGCAGCCTCCGGTACTCGCCGCGCCCACGCCGCCGCCGCCGGTGGTGGTCAAGAGCGAGAGGTACACGAGCCGCAAGTATACGGAGGCGGCCACCACGGCGGACGGCGTCAGGGCCGGGTTCTACGTCTACGAGTGCAAGACATGCAACAAGTGCTTCCCCACCTTCCAAGCCCTCGGCGGCCACCGCGCTAGCCACAAGAAGCCTCGCCTCGCCGGCGCCGACGACGACAACGCCAACGCAACCACCAACACCAACGCCATCGTCGTCAAGTCGAAGCCGCCGCTGATGACGACGCCGTCGCCACCGTCTCCACCCCCGCCTCAGGCGGACGCCGCCGCCCCCGTCAGCTCCGTCGTCGTCCCGGACGTCACCACCGTGCTGAGCCTGAACAACGTGGCCGCCGGCGGCAGCATGATCAACAAGCTGAGGGTGCACGAGTGCTCGATATGCGGCGCCGAGTTCGGCTCCGGGCAGGCGCTGGGCGGGCACATGCGGCGCCATCGGCCGCTGCACGCGCCGCCGGAGCGTGCGGTGACCACGGCCGCCACCACAGCCGCCGCGGACACCAAGAAAGAGGGAAGCACGAGCATCAACCTGGAGCTCGACCTCAACCTGCCGGCGCCGTCCGACGAGGAGTCCGTGTCTCCTCCTCCGCCACCGCCGCCGCCGCCGGTGCTCCTGGCTCTCGGCGGGCAGTTCGACGACGGCAAGAAGCCAATCCTGCAGCTCACTGCCTCCGCGGCGCTCGTCGGCTGCCATTATTGACATGACATGAGCAAGCTAAGCTCAAGAATTCTTTTCGTGATTAACACTGATCAATTGATCATTTTTCTCTTCTTCTTCTTAATTTTCTGGGGGATTAATCACTATACATGCATGTTTACATACAAATTTGTTTCTTGGCATGTACATCAAGCTGGAAACTGTAACATACTATTGATTCTTTCGATTCTTTTCTGTAAGATTAACTATACATACATAGGGATTGATTGACATTTATACATATGAAAATGAATCAAATTGAGATCAATTTTTGTGTAGAAATTATTAAAGTTTGGCCACCACTCGGAGTGTGATCGATTGAGACTGTGCGAGCACGAGTGAGTGGTGGGAGTTGTCTAAAAATGTGACGAAAAAGAAGATGGTGGCAATGCAATGCGTTGCCATTCTTCTCATGGAAATTAAGAAGGGAGTGGCCGGTGCAATGTAATGGCAGGCTACGTACTATACTACTATCCACCTATTTCTCTCTCTTTTTTTTTTGAGTTTTATCTGTGTCCTAGCTTAGCTAGCTAGCTTAATCACTTAATCACTTCTGTTCAGTGGCAGTGTTGCAAAAATTAAATATCCCTGTACATATAAAGCATGATCTGTTTGTATACTTTTGATGCAATATTATTCCCTTCGGATGAATTACATGAACACTGCACTGCAAAAATCAGCTCCAATTAATTAATTTATCTCGGGGGAGAAATTAAATATTAATTAACGCCTACTGTTTGTTCTTAATACGTGTTGGTACGTTAATTGTATTTATTAATTTGGTAGTTTCAAGTAGTGGTGTACATTAGTACATACGTTTCCTTTTGGGCTTTGCTATAGTAGCTAGCTGCCTTGCTGCAATAAAGATAGAGATAGTGAAGTAGGCAAAGTTGCCAAGGGAGTTGAGAGGGTTGCAAGCAAAAGACAATTGGAAGCTAGCCAACAATGCAAGCTGCTACTAGCTAGCAGTAGCAGTATGAGTGAGAGTTGGGCAAATTAATTAATATAATTGGCATATATATATTTGATGAGCAAGAGCGAGTTGTTTCAGTTTGTTGCCTACCCTCACTACTGGCCTGTCTTGCTCAATTAGTTGCTTGCCCTTGGATATATGTGTGTGTATGTATGCTTTATTAGTTGGTTTCTCCACTATCAAGTAGGTTAATTAATCACAGGGGCATAGGCACATCAGCATATGCATGAAAGATGCAAATTAGGCCGGATCAGGTTCTTTTCCTGCAGGTGAGCTTGTTTTGTTTACAAGCTAGCCTGCAGCCACAGCCAACTGCAGTGTGCATGCATGCTCTGATCCTCTTCAGCTCTGCACTAGCATATATACATAAGGAGATAATTAAATATACTATATAATTAATTAACCTCTCCCAAGTGGATCCCATGCATGCATCTTCAATCACCACTATAGTTAATTAATATATTAGTGTTGATCGATGAAAATCGGATTTTTGGTACTCACCTAAAGTCAGAATTCTCATGATCCCCTGCATGTGTGTGTACTTGTGAATATCTATCTATTGAGTGCTGATTTTCCTTCTCTCATGAAAGAAGTCACTTGATATTCCAAATTGGGCAATTTGGATCACTGCATGTCCAACAATACACACTGTTCATGTCATCAGCATCCCAGCCGTCACCTTATTAATTATGTACTAGCATTATATATGTAGTGTATATCCACAAGTTGCACTATTGTTGTTTGCAAAAATTAAGCTGAACTGATTAACAAAATTTCAGTTCTGAATTAAGCTATACACTCCATATAGCTAGGTGTTTAATTTGCAAATTAATTAAAATCAGTCGTTGTTTGCAGTAGACAGCAAGTGTATGCAAGTGGTCGATCGCGGCAAGCAGCTGCAGAGGTAAGGTAGCTGAAGTGAAAAGGCAGGCAGGCGATACTTTCCGTGACATGTACTTACTTTTAATTAATTTGACAGCAAGACGAACATATAGGCCGGCCAGATGAGCTGATCTAGCTATAGATCATGGATCGATGGATGGAATATATACTTACTTGCAGAATGCATGCATGCATATAATCCATATGCATATAGATTGTTGGTCGATCATATCTCTCTATTTATCTATACGGCATGGCATCTCATCACTCACGTCTAATCTTCTCCTCTAAGTACTTTGGCCTGCCTGCCTGCTGAATAAATATGCGTTGAATTAATAAGCTAAGCTAGATAGATGCAAGTATGCAACTCGACGATAGATCGATCTGTCGCAAATCAAATTAAGACGCATATATATTTGCATGCAGTACACCTGAATTTCTCCCTGTATATATGTCACTACTGATCAGTATCACTACTCTCAAGTTAATTATACTGAAATTTAGGATTTTTTTTACTGTATCCTCCGGTGAATATGGATCATCCATTCATTTCATCCAATGGATCATATTCACTAATACTACACCGAGTATTATAGATAGCATATTTTTTCAGGGGTAGATTTGGAAACATTTGCATGGCAAAGAAGTAAATTCGCATATCTTACCGACTAATTTTTTCCCCTAATCTACTCTACTTTTACCGTCATCTCTCGTCTTCTCAGACTAGTCCATATACGAGAAAGATCGTGCGGGTTTCTTTTTTTTTTTCCGTTGATTACTTGCTTCCAATCCGGAGAGAATGACGGTCCATCAATACCTTGACTGAATGCATGCGATGAGATGCAAACATAGATGAAATACATCGCTGCTCTTTCCTTTCTTCGAATTTTAGTGTTTGCATACACATATGTGCCGTCTATTGGTCGAGCATTGAGTCATTGACCCTGTTTAAGGTTTACGTTGATGAGAAGGTTAGCGGCGTGTCGAGTCGTAGGAACCGGCGGTGAGATGCCGCCAGCACGGCGGCGCCGCCTCTCATGATCGAGGGATCAGGAGAGCTGCAGCAGCAAAATTACGAGCAATAACTTTCTATAATTAAAATTAAAGTTGAAAGTCCAAAATATCCTAATAAACACTTTTAATAGTCCCAAAATACCCAAATAAATGAAGGACCGGATTTTGTTTCTACTACACTACTATCACTTACAGTAAAAGTAAAAGATACCGTAAAAAGACCCGAAATTTATGTTATCAGTGATCGAATATTATTCTGATTTCTAAATTATACTCGTATAAATTAATTTGCAAGCTAGAGAGAGTATCTTTTGCAGCTAGTCTTGAACGTACCAGAGTTGTACGTCTTGAATATTCTTGGTACACGTAGGTACATATATGACTGGATCAAAGAGCTAATTAAGCTAGCTATTACTGACTTTTTAATTTGTAATTTAACCAACCGGCCGGTACAAGCTTGCAGCAACGATCGATCGATCAATGATCTTCTGCAGTAAGATGATATATATGCCAGTGGTGAAGTGCACGTCTTGTATATATGCAGTACTAGCTATATTTAGTTGTGTACTCTTAGTTTGCGTAAGTAGACCAAAAATTTAATTTTAGTTTCTGTCCTCGCAAAAAAGAAAAAGAAAGAGAGAGGGAGAGAGAGAGTCTTTCTGCAACAGAAGAAAAGTAAACTACGAAGAAAACTAGAAATTAATTAAAGAGATTTATCTGATTAAAGAAAAAGATCTATATATCTGGAGTTGGAGATAGAGAACGTGAGGAGTTGACATTATTGCCACATGGCCTTGAGTTCTTGCGGTTGCCCAAATAAAGCTTCTTCGTTCGGATGGCTAGCTTTACTAGCTCTCATGCTCGCTTAATTGATCATCAGTTGGTATACTATACTACATCTGAAGCTAATAGTGCTAGCTAGTACATGATTTGTATGGCTTAATCTGTTGCATAAAGAAACACTGTTAGTTAGCTGGTGTCATCTGATTACTAGCTATATGGTTCTTCAGCTATTAGCTCGTCGTGTGGGCTGATTTCGACCTGACTTAATCACGGGAGCTTCATGATTAATCTGGTGAGTTGTACTGACTAACCAGTAAGGTAGCTAGCTAATTAAGCAGGGTATGATCGAGTCAAGTGGATCGAGTAGCTAGCAGTGCACTTTTTTTAATTATTTATGAAATGTACTAGTAGTCCAATAGTGCTAGCTACTACCTTCTTCGACCCAAAATATAAGAGATTTTAGTTAAATGTGACACATGTTCAGACACATATTCAGATTCATAATACTAAGATGTGTCACATCCAACCAAAATCTCTTATATTTTAGAACAGAGAAAGTAGTGTATTAGCTTATGGAATATTCCCTTCGTCTAAAAAAACTCAACCTAAGAGAGTCATCTCCTAGTATAACGAATCTGAACTAAGGATGTCATATTCGTTGTATCAGGAGGGTCACCTAGGTTGAGTTTTTTTTTTACGGAGTATATGGTTTTTGTTAGTTGCCTTTGCAAGCTTCCAAATGTGGGCCCCACCACATTGGTAGGCAAGAGGAACATCAATCAAACATGTGCTAATATATTGGTACAGTAGAGTAATAAGAGGAGTAGTAGTAGTAGAGCAGCCGGCCATGCCATTTGCTACGTCACCAATACACTGAAAGTGCACTAGATTGGTGGCATCATATATTCTTGTACTGTACAGCACCCAACTTCCAACTCCAACTGCTGTCCTTGCATATCTAGCTGCAATTGTCTATGGCTTTCACATTCTTTCAATTTCCTCCTCTAAAATCACATGCAAGGTTTCTGGCATCATCCAAGAAACACGTGTACATGTATCAATTAATTTATACTTATATTTCCTTCTTTTATATACTCTGTTTTGATTCTCTCTCACACACAAATTTTCCAACAAGTCTTCTGAAACTCTTCAGAGAGAAGAAGCAAACCTAATTCACACTGTTTTTCAATGCATATTTTTGGTACTAGATGCACCTTGAGAGAGAGAGAGGTAGATTACGTATGTGTTATGGAGATGTCCCTGTCTTGAAAGCAGGTAAGATTAGCAAAGTGCTTTAATTTATTGAGTATTGGTTCCACTTTCTCCTTTTCAGCTTGCCAAGACGAGGCTTATCAAGTTGCCAGAGACATATTAGTACTCTGTTGGGTTCTCTTTCTCCTACGCACAGACACATCGATGCCTAAAGTCGAAAATGTGCATGTTCTTTTTCATAGCTATGTGATGCTTGTCATTAGCCTGTCAGGAATAAATTGTATTGCTGTGTGCTTGCTAGGCAAAGATAATCTTCTTTAACATTCTTTAACGTTAACAGTCACATCATTTGGAGTAGAGTTGCTCATATATTACACTGAATCACATCATTTGGGCAAAGCTAATGTTCTGACTTGGTTTATTTTCAGCCGTTGATTAACAGCAGGGCATTCAGACAAAAAACACGAGCCCATCAAGCATAACGGAAGAAATTGAGTGGTTGCAAATTACTAATAGTTCCTGCAAAAGAAAGCAAAGACTCTCTCAACCAAAACTACTGTTTGCATTTACTTCGACTTTGGTCGATTAGGCAGGAGAGTGTTCATGTCCAGGTCAGTTATCGACCAAGAAAAGATTAGGCAGCACATCTGCTTGTCAAAGCAGCTGATCCTTCAGTGACGACTAGACGATGGAGAGAGAACAGAAAAACACAACCAGGACTGAAAAAACAGTAGATGAGTTGCCATAGTTAAGGTAACTAACGTGTCAGACCAGGAACAGTTAGTGACAATAAGTAGCATTCTGGAATGAATGATTCTTAAGATCACGTGGAAACGGTTGTTTTGCAGGTGAAGAAAAAGCAGGCATCGTCGCACAGGCTTGGCTCAACTGTGATCTCATCACTTTCTTTCTGTGCCTTTACACTTGTCAAACAGGACTGGTTCATGCGTTTCCTTCCAGTTTCAACATTCTCCAACCTCCAGGCTACAAGAAGGGGCTGCTGCCATGCCAACCTGGAGCGTTCATATCTCCAATAAAGGCTGCAAAATGACCAAGTTGAGTTTCGGGCTTTTAGTTTTCGTTTCTTGAAGTTGAACCCCTGAATTCCTCAGTAGGAAATTCTGTAGGACATATGACTAGTCAAGAAAACTTTAAACAAGAATTTTCTATAGCATGTCATTCAGTGATCATTTCTTGCTTTACAAAGACAAAGTGAAATTTATTATTATGCCTAACAGTACAGCAGCATTTAGGCTGACTAAAAGCCTAAACCATTACATGCTAAAATGGACTAACTGATGGGGCAAAATTCTGAGACAAAGGCGAATTGTTGTGAAACATCTATTAATGTACAACAGTGAAATTTTACCTGACACCTATTAATGTACAAGAAGAGATGTCCAGTTGTCTGCATCAATAACGAACATCGGGTTCACTGGATATACCGTTCCCATCTCGTGTACTACAGTGAAAGTTTAGAACTGCCATTGCGTACCTGCATCTCCAACTCACTCCAATGCACCCATTGTGCATCATTCATCTTGTCAAGAGAGCTCCTGTTTCTCAATGCAAAAAAGAAGCTAGAGTTGTGTCAATAGCATAGCATCGTAAATCCAGCAGGAGAGTCGAGACCTCCATGTAAACATCATGAGCCATTACACTTGCCGGAATCCTGAAATTCAATGCTGGAACCTGAAAAATGAATGAAGTAGATAATATTCATATAAGTTGACTAAAGAAGGGTAATGACCAAAGTACAATATCAGTGCATCATCTTACCAATTGCCCATCACTGAATGCGTGAATAGAATACACCAAAACGAATAAATCTTTAGAGCCCACGTTTCGCACTTCACAGTGGTGCTTGTTTCTCAGTAGCATGCCCTACTGATACAATCTGCAAACCTGTGCCTCCAACAAGCCATGCTGTGAGTTCTGGTTGTTCCTCAAGGTATTTCAGGGGAGCTGTATTTCCATCTCTTGTCTCAACACAATAGACAAATGGAAGTCTCATGGTAAGAAAGCTCTCAGGTGGAAGGACAACTCGACAACCAAGACTGAACGATCCTTGTTGATCATGATCAGAAGCATTTGAAGGCAAACATGAGGCCTGATGTCAGAGAGAGAAAAAAAATGAAACTGAACTCACATAATATTTAAGAAATGCATGTGGTAAAAAAATTGCATCCCATGATCCCAGTTTAAAGTGAGAGTTTCATTTGTTCGATACTAAAATGTCGAGAAGAGATTCATTTGCTTGATACTAGAACATTGAGAAGATAAAATGACTACATGAGTAGGGACGATTGTACTTGCCTCAAACTGTACAACTGGGCAGCTTGCCAGCAGAACAGGGAAATCAGGTGTCACCTGCACCAAAAAGAGTAGCCGTATCAGTGAAAAGACAATATTAAAGAACAGATAAATGCTACAAGGTTCAAAAGGAGAGCAGCTTACAATAAATATTCGTTGAAGTTGTGACACAGCAGCAGCAACCTTTGCATCTTGATTTCCCTTCCTATCTGAGCTCTTGCAATGTGGGCAGTGCATATATATGGGCAGATTTCTGTTTAGAAGTGAAAATGCTTCTCCACCATCGTCAAGTGTAACATACTGAAGAGAAAGCTCTCCCTTTCTTTCATTCTGTGGATCTGAAAGCCAGTGAGCAGGCTGCAAGGTCTCAGCGTCAACCCTGGGCTGAAGCAATTGCTGCTGGCTGTTTCTCCCTGATGAATCCATTGGCCTATTGAGCTTCCCTCCACTGGTCACATCCATTGTTGCTGCTAAGTTAGATGCATTTTGGGGCAAATTTTGTGAACCATGTTTGCTTTCTGCTTCATTATTTGGATTAGATCTTTCAAACTGCAAATAAGAGGAATCAATCTCCTTGAGATGTTTCTCTGACAGTAAGAAACGATGGCCATAGGAACACTCGTGCTCAAATCCGACATATACTATGAACTGCTGTATAGACTGCTGTATAGATTGATTAATTTCTTTAGTCTCTTTTCCGACAACCATTGGCACTATATTGCTCCCTATCTGTAGAAATGGCTTTCCGCCAGCACTTCCATTACTCTTATCTCTGCTCACTTTCTCAGATTCATTGTCAGCTATAGGTCCTTGACTAAGAACTGGATGACCACGGCCATTAGTATGGTCTGCTCCACTCACTTGCCGCTCATCTTTCCGGTTGCCAGGTTTTAATGGCCTCTTCTGTTGGAGAGCGGGAAACTCGGAATCCCTTGCTGTGTGGCCAGCAACAACTTCAGCAAAAGGCTTCTTCATAGTAAAGTTTGGAAGACCTTTACCAAAATTAATACTTGAATTGTTCATTGACTCGACTTCAGGCTGTTTTCTAGAATTTTCAAGTTTCATAGATTTAATTTCTGCTGTGACTTGGGTCACGGTCGATTTTACTTCTCCAGCAACAATAGGGGGAGCCTGAGGATCTGCATTAGATGCTGTGGAGAAAGGTTTAGTGGTAGCATGAGTGCCATGTTTCCCTTGTCCTTTCCCAAGAGAAATCGTCCACCTTAAAAGATATTTTTCCTTAGAGCAAAAACCTGCTTGGAGCAATCCTTTTGTTGGTTTGTAATATCTTGCTCCTCCAAGCCGCACCAAACGCCAAGAGGATACTGGAAATGAACCAGCATTGGTCCCTCTTGGAAGCACAAGAGTAGGTAACAGATCTTCACAATTAGAGAAGCAGTTAAAAGTCACGTTCGCTGCCTCAAAATCAAAGGGGTCATCCCTAAGACGGCGTGACCGGCCACAGGCACATGCATGGAGGAAAACATATCCACTAGAATGCTGTTCCGCTGCATCTGATGGAGAGGATTTACCGTGTCTCTGGTGCTTGCATGGTCTGCCAGTAAGACTGACAGCATCGCATTGCTGCCTTCCAGATTCCCATATTGCTTGGCATTCATCTTTTAGCTTCTTGGAGAATACTTGCACAGCCGGTCCTTTAACCATTGAGTGGAAGGATCGTAAAGCTCTCTGTAGCTGCACTTCATGCATGCTGGTTGGGTAAAAGGCAGGCAAATCTTTCAAGTACACCTCCTTAGCAGCTGGAAGTACCCTTTGGCACCATGATGAAGAAAATTTCAAATTAAGGCCCTTATTGCTTTCCAAGCAAGATAAAACAGTTTGAATAGCGTTGGATCCTGCTGAAGGAAGTTGATCGTTCTTTGGAAATGAACTTGCATGAGTAGGTGATGCCTTCATGTTTAGGGAACTACTCAACCCATCTTCCCCACAAAACAGTGCAGATAAAATAGATGAACTTATAGACAACCATGTATCGAAAGTAGGGAGATCAGGAGCACTCATTTGCTTCCCGGATGCTGCTGATGCTGCAGCAGCAGCTGCTGCTGCTGCCACCATTCCGACACCAGAAACAGGACCAGCAGTTGCATTGCTTGAGTGTCCCCCTCTCCCTCTCAGCCCATCAGATTGTCGAAATATAAAATCCTTGATGAACTGAACATCTTCATGGGTTGCTGGATGGCAATTGTTCTCCAGCGAAGAAACATCCAATGATGATTTGGATGTCAAAGAGTCTCCAAACAGTCCTGCAATTATATCCAATGGCTCATGTTTCTTACTAACTGACCGGTCCAACAGTGCAACGACCCTTGATGTATCAAGTGAGAACAGAGGTAGGTGGCTCACATTACTGACACCCCTCAAAACAATATGCCCTGGCTCTAGACCCACAAGTGTCCGACACTTCTTTAGCAAGAAACGTATCTGACCTTCTACAGAGGAATGCAGCTTCTTGCAGAAACTACCATCATTTCTGATTGCTGGCCTGGCAAGCATAACCACTGAACTAGAACCTTTTGAAGACATGTTAGGTTTTGGCAAGCCATCAGTGTTAGAAATTTGATTTGATGAAGATGTGTCATTCGTATCATCCAGACTTGTCACAGCACCTGGACCATCAGTGATATCATCCTCAAAGACAAACAGAAGAACAGGGATGCATAGCCCTGGAAGCATAGAAGGATGTGAGCCAGTTCCTGACATCAACGAGATTGCTGAGGGATGACGACCTCCACGGCGTGCAGGAGGAGAGATGGATGAAGCCCTGTGAGTAGGCTTTGTTGGAGTATTAGAGCGAACAACTTTTGATGGCACTGCAGGAGCTACTAGTGACTTCACAAACGGTGCAAAAGCATGCTTTGAGGATTGCAACAGACGAAATTTCTTCAAAATCTGTGTGTCGAACCGGAAGCCTTCTTGGAGAAATATCATTACATGGCAAACCTGGCAGCGTAGAAAATAAAGCAAATCAAAATCAACATTACCAAACAACTGAATCCTAAACTTTCGTTAGCTAAAGTTTGACGGTAACTTCTAGGATCAGAGCACCAATCAAATGCTACTGCCAAATTTGAATCTCACGAGGATTTGCAAGCTAGGTAGGAAAACCACAACAAATAGGTTAATTTAATTGCTATAACTGGATAAACAAACTTAAAGTGTCATCTTAAATTTATCTCCCTGGCAAATCAAGTTAGGAAACAAGTGCATTTATCAGCTAACCACAGATTTTTATTTTATTTTTTTTGCAGTCACACGGTCCAGTTAACAGCTGTGATAAATGATGACCCTATCTCCCACAACATCGCCACTTCAAAACTAACCGATCGCAGTTGTCAAAGTTAGGCATGAGAAAAATTGAACCCAGACACTAAATTACTGTATCAAGTTTTGTAATTTGCATTGGCTGCTAGAAAGCGTGACAATTTAGAGGTAGATGACCTAATACAAGTGTAGAGACCGCGCTATGGTAGCTTCATATCATATCGGGGCAAAACAAAGCTGAGACCTTCTTCACAGTTAGAACCACCATCTCATGACCTACATCGAAGCAATTACAAACACTCACGGAGAACATGAAGAGCAGCTCCCGTAGATCGCCTGCCCCCTCCAGAGGTGTCGGCGGCGACGGAGCGAGGTGCAGGAACACCATCCTCTTCTCCCCGTCGCGGTGGTACCTGACTCCGCCCGCGAGGGTCCTGGCGGAGCCACCAGGGGAGAACACATGGGCGTCCAGGATCCGGTCGGCGAGGCGGGCAGTCCCCCCGCCGCCGACGAAGCCGACGGCAACGACGCCATCGTGGGAGGGCGGGGTCGCGGCGGGGGGCGGCGGGGAGGGGGAGGNCGGGAGAGGACTCGGACGGCCGGGGAGGGGCCCGCCTGAGGCGGCGGCTCCATCGCCGGCGGCGAGGTGGGGGTGGGTGGCGCCGCCGCAGTAGCAGCAACCTCTGTCTGTGTATTGCGACGCCAACTAATTTGTCGGGGTAGAGTGGCCTAGGATTTCACGAGGGCTTAGTGGGCTTTCTATATGGGCCTTCTTGGGCAACATGTGCCGGTAATGTTAAATGGGCTTTTTGTTACAATTGGGCCCGTCGTATGGGCTGCTTAGCTCGTTGCGTCGGTTAGTTTTCTGAGATCTCGAATGAGAAAAAGAGAGTAAGAAATTGTGTCGGTTTCGCTTGTTCCACATTGTTGGGTTGTTCAATGAACCAAAGAAACAAAAAAAAAAAGAAAAATCACTGTTAGTAATAAATGAGCATGCAGTGTACTGTTGTCCGCGGTTAGATCAGTCATGCTCGCTCACCGACCATCCAAGCTAAGCTAGCAAATGATCATGAGCGAGACATCACAAAGATCACAGTGTGCATCGCACAAGCTTTAGGCTGAGTTCGACAGTGCATTCTCCCAACGCGCTACAGTACTTGCTACTAGCGCACACTTTTCAAACTACTATGTATTTTTTTAAAAAGTTTTTCAAAAAAAACTATCTAATACTTAATTAATTACGTGTTAATGGATCATTCCGTTTTTCGTGCGTACTGTTGGTGCTGGAAGTTTAGACTAACGAACAAAGCCTTAATATGTTTCTCTGTTCATCATCCTTACGGAAAAAGATTAAGATGGTGTTGTAGGGTAGATAGTTAATTAAGCACACATTGCATATATAGTTAAGCCGGCCGCGCGCGCTACTTAGCTTATTTATATATAGCAGATATATGCTACCACCCACAACCACGAGCATTGGCCCTGAACAAAGCTAGCAAATAATATTGGCGCGAGATAGATAGATTGATATAGCTAGTTAATTAGTAAGATCGATCGATGGCTATGATTGGTCGGAAGAAGAAGCAGACGGCGGCGACGTTGGTGGCGGTGGCGGTGGCGGTGGCGGTGGCGGTGGTGGTGGCGGCGGCGGAAGCGCAGCCGCCGTCGCCGGGGGTGTACCCGAGCAGGATGTTCCGGGCGCGGGAGTTCGGGCGCGAGTTCCGGAGCCTGTGGGGAGCGGAGCACCAGCAGCAGGAGGCGGCGGCGCCGGAGACGGGGGTGACGGTGTGGCTGGACAGGAGGTCCGGCAGCGGGTTCAAGTCGCGGCGAGCGTACCGGAGCGGGTACTTCGGGGCGTGGGTGCGGCTGCAGGCGGGGTACACGGCGGGGGTGATCACCGCCTTCTACCTGTCCAACGGCGAGGCACACCCGGGGTGGCACGACGAGGTCGACATGGAGTTCCTCGGCACCACCCCCGGGAGGCCCTACACGCTGCAGACCAACGTCTTCGCCCTCGGCTCCGGCGACCCGCCCCGGTCCCGAGGCCGCGAGATCAAGTTCCACCTCTGGTTCGACCCCACCGCCGACTTCCACCACTACGCCATCCTCTGGACATCCGACCACATCATGTAACTCACTCACTACGTACACATTACTACTACTTCCATCATTTCTTTCTTTACAGCTTGATTACTACTACTCCCTTCGTTTGATTTTTTTTTCTAATAAAAAATTAATGTAGATATAAAACATATAAGTCATGCCTGAATTTTTATGGTAAAAAAATCACAGTAAAATAATAAATGACAGTTATAGATGCTGTAATAAAAAGAAAAGACGGTTTATAAAAAAAACACCCCTCAAGATCATACGATTTTACTTCAAAGAGTCATGCATGACCAAATCCTAATTCATTCCTTCTCTCCCTTTCTTATTCTCCTCAGCCCCGCACGCCCGAGCAACGCCACCACCCAGCGCGTCGTTGCGAGGCCTCGCCCGCTTGCCGTTGGCCTCCTTTCCCTCTCTTCTCCTATTCGAGCCAGTGGCAATGAGATGCCCCTGCTCCATCGGATCCGTCACCAGTATCAGTCGTCTCCTAACCACAAACTTGCTTTACACTCACCACCAACGCCAGCCCATCAACCTCCTCCATCCCACCATCGCCGGCGTCTCGCCACCCACCGACGGGCCGTCGACTTCCACGACCATCCCTCTAAACTCGATGATCTCTCTCCTTTTCCTACCTACACTTTAACTTGGGACATCAAACCTAGCTTCACTGTCTTCGTTAGGGTCATCGGAGCCAAAGAAGAAGGTGTCACCGGATCTAGAGAAAAAGAGTTAGAGTAATCGTCGGAGCACGAATCACGAAGCAAATACCAAAATCAGTAATCTACATAATTTTGACCCTGTCACCGGCCGTTTAGCCATTATGTAAAAAGAATGATTATTACGTTAAAAGTCAATTGTTTTATCTATTAAAGAACAGAGTAAGCAGTTTATCGATTCCTTTGATTGCTTAATTGGGCTAAACGAAAATATCCGATGGATCTTGATGCTTCCTTGTCGGTGGCTATAGTAGCAAGAAATATTGTGTCGATATTATATTAGCGCAAAGTATCACGTGTATGGTACACGCTGTACGGCGAGACTGAAGGGTGCCGTACCAACGCTTTAAACACCTGTGCAGCGATGCCACTGACACGTAGTACGATTGCAGCAGACCAGCAGTACAGTACAGTGCAGTACTTGATTTGGCATGTTCTCCTAGCTAACGATCATCAATATCTTAGGGCGCCGACACCGACTCCCTGTCGTTCGTTCGTCTCAGCATCTGCATAAATGCATATGAATAAGAATAATACTACTGATGAATGAAATTGTGTTACGATGCATCATCAGCTTCTTGGTGGACGACGTGCCGATCCGGCGGTACGGGCGGCGGAGCGCGGGGGCGGCGGGGTTCCCGGCGCGGCCGATGTGGGTGTACGGCTCCATCTGGGACGCGTCGTCGTGGGCGACGGAGGACGGCAGGTACAGGGCGGACTACAGGTTCCAGCCGTTCGTGGCGCGCTTCTCGGGGTTCCTCCTCCGCGGCTGCTCGCCGCACGCGCCGCGGGGCTGCGCCGCCCCCGTCGCCGGCGACCTCACCGCCGGCCAGCTCGCCGCCATGCGCTGGGCGCAGCGCTTCCACATGGTCTACAACTACTGCTACGATCCAAAGAGGGATCATTCCCTCACCCCGGAGTGCACCCTGCACCCATCATCGTCGTCTTCCTCTCCATAGTCCATACTCCATACTCATACCACGGCTAGCTAACTAGCTAGTAGCTACTCCTGCATGCATGCACGCCCGCCATGCATACTCAAGTTATCTTTGTCGTCTAATTAATTATCTTGTGCTCTTGTTTGTCAATTAATCGTTTGTTTATATATATATATATATATAGACACACACTACTACTACTGCTGTAATGAATTAATGGGCAGGCAGTTTAATTTTACGTTTGCTCAGCATAATTAATTGCCGTTTCTTTGTACTGCAAAAATCGTGTCAAAGCCTATGGCTGTGTTTCTTTGTTAGGTTTGAGAAAATATTCCTTTCGCACAACAAAACGAAGCGACTCATTAGCACATAATTAATTAAGTATTTACTAATTTTTTTTTGAAAAATGGATTAATATGATTTTTTAAAACAACTTTCGTATAGAAACTTTTTACAAAAAACATACCGTTTAACAGTTTGAAAAATGTGCGCGTGAAAAAAAATATGAGTGGAGAAAGTTGAGTAAAGAACTCAGCCTATGCCTACTCTAAACTGATATGATAGCAGGTCGCTGCTGCTGTTACGTTGTTGGTTGGTGTCACACCAACACTTACAGAGGCACACTGGTATGGACGTGCATATTCATGCGTGCATGCATAAAAGAGAAAAAAAGAGATGAAGCATCGCTGCGGTCACCGACGACACAGCAGCAGAGTCAACACGCGCTTTCCTTTTGGAATAAGTTCATCTGAGATCCCTTAATTTATCGACGAATTCGATTTTTATTTTTTAACCGAAAAATCAGATACAACGGGTCTCTTAACTATTAAAACCGGAGCAAACATGGTCCCTCGGCGGTTTGAAAGACGGTTTTGGTTGATGTAGCGCCTACGTGACTAATTTGACTCGGTCTTCATCTGACGTGGCATTGACGTGGCGCTTACATGGCAATTTAATCCCGGAAAAATAATAAAAATCGTGAGCCCACATGTCAGCTACACACAAAAAATAAATAAATAATGGTGAGGCCCACGTGGGCCCTACATGTCAGCCTCACCCCTCCTTCCCTCTTCCCTCTTCTCTCTATCTTATCTCTCTTTCCCTATGGCCAGAGCGAGCAACGGCCGGGACGAACGGGCGGCCGGCGGAGTGGGGCGAACGATGGCCGCAGAGGGCTACAGGCGGGGCGGATCGGCCGGCCGACGGAGCGGGGCGAGCGGCGGCTGGAGCGGGCGCAGAGAGAGATGAGGCGAGGAGGACGGCGAGCGGGGGTAGGGTGGGGAGGGAGGGGGCAGCGCACGCGAGGTGATGCGACGGGTTATCGGCGAAGATAGGGACTGGTCGGGATGGGGAACGATGCTGCAATGTCGAGGGAGGAGACGATGCGGCAGGCAGGCACCCGGGTGACGTGCCAAAGACGGTTGGAGGCGGTCAGCAGTCGGGGAGAGAGAGGGAGGAGGCGGGGAGGTGGCTAGGGACTCAGGAGGAAGCAAAACGGAACGAGGGAAAGAGGAGGCTCCGTTTTATAGGTCGGGGAGGAGAAGCCGACTATGGGGAAGGGAGGAATGGCGCCGGAGATAGCGGCCGACAGCCATGAATGCCGGTTTGAAGGAGGCATCAAATTTCGGCGATTTAAAGCAAGAATCAAGGGGGAAAGTTAGGGATATTGAAGAGAGAGTAATGGGGATTCCATTCCCCTAATTTAATTTGAAATTTGTGCGCTGGATTGAGGTGGACTTTATGGGGGAAGGAACTAGGTTTACGGGAGGGAGAGAGAGGAGGCCGACTGCTGGAGGAAGGAGACGACCGGCGCATGGGCCCACCTGCCAGCACACAGCATCGCCCCTAAATCCCACCCTTCGCCGTTGCTACCCCCTCCTCCACCCGCCGCCTACTTCGCTCCAGCAGCCAGCTCTGCCCGCTGCCGCTCCGCCCGCCGCCGTCTCGTCTTGCCTGTCATCTGCTCTGGCAGGGAAGAGAGAAGGGAGAGGGAAGGAGGGGTGAGGCTGACATGTGGAGCCCACATGGCCCCCACCAATTTTTAATTGTTTTTTATTGTAGCTGACATGTGGGTCCATGTTTTTTATTATTTTTCCGGGATCAAATTGCCACGTAAGCACTACGTCAATGCCACGTCAGATGAAGACCGAGTCAAATTAGCCACGTAGGCGCCACATAAGCCAAAACTGCCTTCCAAACCGCCGAGGGACCGTGTTTGCACCGGTTTTGATAGTTGAGAGACCCGTTGTATCTGGTTTTTCGGTTGAAGGACGAAAATCGGATTCGTTGACAAATTAAGGGACCTCAGATGAACTTATTCCTTTCCTTTTTGCCGCACGTCCATTGATGGGCCGCGCGTTCGTAGCAATACTGTTCGGCCCGATAACAAATGGGCCTACTTGTAAATGACACCTTTCCGGCCCATATATACAGTTGGGCCGTTGCGCGCTCAACTCAGTCCCGTTCCGGCCCAACCATTGCCCCCGTCGCCTCGGAGAGATTTACCACTTGCTTCCCTGCTTCCTTCCTCCTCCAAATCTCCAATTCCCCATTCGCGATTCAGATACCCACGCGCAAGCAAGCAAGCAACAACAAGAGGAGTTCCAAGTCAAGGGCCAGCCATCCCGCGAAGGCCACTCGATCCGGCGACATGGTGCGCGTTCTAATCCACTGCGCGAGCTCAATTTTGCTTGCATCTTTGCTCTGATCTGATTATATCTGCTCCCCCTCTAGTACTGAAACATCGTGATTCGATTTGTGCTCAACAGGTTTGCCTCGCGTGCTTGCTTCCCCTCTTCTTGATCCCCGTCGTCAACGCCCTCCCCCTGCTCTTCGACCTCATCCTCGTATGCCCCAATCCCCTCTCTCTCTCTCTCTCTCTCTCTCTCTCTCTCTCTCTCTCTCTCTCTCTCTCTCTCTCTCTCTCTCTCTGTTCAATCGGATCTTCTCACGAATGGTTGCTTCTTTACTAGTGAGCGTTTAATTCAACCATCTGAGGTTAGCCTGATCTGCTAGCTTGATTGACTGGCAACAAACAGGAAGAAACTATTTATAATTGCACATTTTGGTTTAACCAGGGTTATCGAATACTCCAAGTAATTGGCAACTATAGTCCTCGCTTGCCAGTTATCCTTCAGATCCAAATTGTGTGCCTTATCCACTAGGATTCCTAAAGGAATCTTGATAATTGTTGTGCTTTCCCCAAAAAAGAGACGATTGTTTACCGTTCTTTGCAACCATGTTTCGATAGTTACACTCATTGGACAGCTGAAAGATCCTATAATGAATTACACTCCTTGTAGAGCCGAAAGATATAGGATAAGATCCTATAATAATGAATTACATTCCTTGTAGAGCCGAAAGATATAGGATAAAGAGTAACTCAAGAGCAAAAGGCTACAGAAGGTTCCCCTTCTTGACAACAAATAATGTTGAAAGATGTTTTGCTATTCATATTACTCTGGATAACAAAAAACTGAATAATGTCCTGTAGCTTCTGAATGTTTTCTATTTGATGGCAGCAAAGGCGTCAAATGTTAGAATAAATGAAGAATTTTGTCCGTGTTTCTTAATGAAAACTGTTGTATGCGATCTAGTTTAGCGCTGCCTGAAGTAGCCTTATTGGTGTTTTAGCACGCTATGTGCATGTGTTTCTAGGGTCTCCTGTTATCTGTATTCTGAAAATTGATTCATGTTCTGAATGATATTCCAGAGAAAGATTTATCGGCTATTTGGATGGGAATACAGGAGGCCTGAAAGAGCCCCGCCTGCTTGCCCATTTAAGCCTGCGGCAAAGAAGAATGATGAAGTAAGCCTCCATATTATTGCTACTTCTTTTCTGCCGTGAAGTTGGCCATTTCATTGTGCAAGACATTAACACTTTAACACGCACGCACTGATAATTTACAAACCGTAGAGAATCAGCTCGCTAGGAATTTACATGGTACTGCATCATACTAGAATCAGTAGGTAATTTTGCAGCAACTCAGTTTGCAACAAGCCATTCTGATGCACTTGGTTTACTCCTTTCACTGTACAGAGTGCAAGTGAATCAAAACCTCTAGTTGAACCCCAAACCGCTACCACTACGGCAGAAGATAAGAAAGAGGATTAATGGTGTCATCAGCAAACGAATGGTTGAAACAGCAGAATGTGACTATTTGTGATCGTAGCTATTAATAAATAATTGTTATATGAATGAATATACTCCACATATGTTTGGGCAGTGATTGTTGATTCCCCTTCCATCATGTACCAAACCGTTGGTGGTAGTGGCACACTACTAACAACATGCGAGCAATCGTACCTTTACATTATTCTGAGAGAAAATCTCCTATCTTTCAAAAAAGTTCACCTAATCCCTTCTACGTTACTGAATTTTGCTCTTATCTTACATACCCTTGAATTTTAGTTTGGATCCTTTTCATGCCCTTTTCGCTAGTTGACTGTTAAATTTTTATGTAAAAGTCTATTTTGCCTTTTTCTATGAAGAAACATAATAAATTAATGGAGTACATTGTTAGAGTATAAAAATTTATTGGATGGGACTATTATATTATAAGTTTGTTATGCACCATATATGATATAAAAAAGTTAATACTTATTTATTAGTTATTAAAAGTTGATTTATGTAGTATATTTGTTTTGATAGTAATACAACAGATTTGTTGTATAAAACAAATCTATTTATATGCTACATAAGCAACTTTTAATAACTAATAAATAAGTAATTAATTTTTTATGTCATATCTAAAAGTAAATTTATCGCAAATAATATAGTACATAACTAACTCATAAATATAATAGTCTTATCTAACAATTCTACACTCTAACAATATACTCTATTAATCTATATGTTTTTTCATAGCAAAGGACAAAATGATCTTTTTCATAAGAATTTAACGGTCGACTAGCGGAAAGGGCATGGAAGGAAGAGATTCAGACTAAAATTCAAGAGTATGTAAGGGAATGAGCAAAATTCAAAGGCGTAGAAGGGATTAAGTGAATTTTTAGGGATAGACATGGAATTTTCTCTTATTCTGATGCTGTGATGTGAATGCTCGAACGAAATGGTCTGATTGCACAATTGAAATACTGCTTATTTGACAGTGTCACGAGACAAAAAAAAAAGAGGAGGAAAAGAAAACGTGGTTGTTGATTTCAGCAGTAGCAATGCAGCATGAATGAATCACTACTTGGTGTACTCGAGGACAGCGAAGAAAGGGTCGAGGTAGATGGCCCGGAAGGAGGCGAAGCCGGCGGCGAGGCCGAGCTGGCGGAACTCCTCCTCGGAGCGCTCCCTGCCCTGGGTCCCGTAGATGGCCATGATGAAGATGTCGCTCTCCAGCAGCGCCCTCGTCCTCGTGCTGCCGTCCGTCGTGTCCGGCACCACCGGCTCGCAGGCCATCACCTTCCCGCCGCCCGGCAGCGCCCTGTGGCAGTTGCTCAGGATCGCGGTGCACTCCTGGTTCGTCCATGTCGTCAGAACCCACTACAGCAGGACAAATTTTAAAGGATCAATTTTGCTTACTGGTTTTATTTCTGTGCTTGTCTGAGCTCGTGATTCTATTATGATAGAATTAGAAATTGATTTGATGCAGAAAGAAAAATGGGGGGCATTGGTATACTACCTTCATGAAGATGGCATCACCGGAGGGGATGGACTTGAACATGTCTCCACCAACATGCCTCACTCCTGAATTTTTAATGGTTAATTAGCATCAAAACACAACAAAATGATCCTGAGTCCCATGCAAAAGCTACTGTACATATGTTAGCTAAAATAAAATAGTCCCTGTTGCCTGTTGGTACTGAAAACAACATGAACGAGCGTGCATAACTACATTGATCGACGTGTACAACTCGTGCTCCACTTGCATGCATTATTGTGTGGCGTCTCGTGATTCATGATGCATGCATTATTGTGTGGCGTCTCGTGATTCATGATGCTCACGTGACCTGCAAACCAACATATATGCTGCTTCCTTGGTCTCATGTTAAATTTATTTTTAAATTTATTTTTAGCTTCTTTTATTTACGTCAAAATAAATTTATTTTTAAAATAATCATTGTATCAAAATTTATAAAAATAGAGAATAATTGTATTAGGAGTAGATAAAATGATAAATAATTATGTTGGAATTGAATAAAGTAAATGTATTTTAGTTTTTTTTATTTGTATTGGTATTTATGAGAGGTGTGAAAAATAACTTTTGAGACAAAGATAACACTGTACTAGGTAAGCGTATCGTTTCCCAGGCGCGTCTTGGTTAGTCTGTAATCACTGTTTCATTTCTAACAATAGAAATGGGGATCAAAACAGAATTAAGCGTATCGTTTGTTTCCTGAGATAGTAGTAAAACAGAATCGTTCACAGAATGAACGAAACGAATCCTTGTGGATGAATCGACGTCACGTGCAAGCCAACACCAGCCATGGAGAGACAAACGTGAGCCACAGTGGTAGGTAGGGATGTGCGATGACGTTACTCACCGGGAATGGGCGGCGCCGCCGCGACGACGTCGGGCAGGTCGAAGTTGACGCCCTCCCGGATGGTGCCCACCCGCCGCATGATCATCTCCAGGCACGTGCCGGAGCTGCCTCCGACGTCCACCAGCGTGCTCACCCCCTCGAATCCCCCGCCGCCGCCGCCGTAGCCGTCGAGCAGCGCCTCCATGAACGGCTCCGACACCCCCGTCATGGCGCGGAGCATCACCTCGTTCGCCTCCCTGCAAGTGCAACAACACAAGATTATTAGCCCGATGGAGAGGAAGCAGCAGGTGAATAATTAATTGGTTACCTGTTCTTGCCGTAGTAGGCGTAGGCGGGGACGCCGGCGTTGGCGCGGGCGAAGGGCTCAGGGCCGGCGGGGTCGAGGATGGCCTCGTGGAGGAGCGGCCAGGCGCGGACGAGCGCGTCCTGGTGGTGCTGCAGCACGTAGTCGGCGTAGGACGCGCCGGAGGGGCCGGCGGGGACGAGGGTGCGGCCGACGGCGGTGAGCGAGAAGCGGCGCGGGGAGGAGGAGGATTCGCTGTGCTCGGAGAAGACGCCGCAGGAGGCGAGGAGGCGGAGGAGGCGCTCGAGGACGGAGGGGTCCGGGTGGCCCGTGGGGAGGAGGTCGGCGGCGGCGAGCGGGGCGTTGGCGCCTCCGGCCCAGAGCTTGGCGGGGACGCCGAGGCGGATGACGGCGGTGAGCGCCATGGGGACGGAGATCATGTTGGCCAGCTCCATCATCGCGAGGCGGGCCTCCGCCGGGGAGACCTCGCCGTCTCCGCCGCTCATTTTCGGTCGAGCGGATGAATCTCAACTGAACTATCGAGTAACGAGACGAGTGCTGGTGCTGCGGCTGCGTTTCTTCTATCTACTATTATTCTGGATGTACTCGCTGACATGTGGGGCCAGATCGAGATCATCTATCATTGGCCAACATCGAATGGCACATGTGTACGTGTACGGCGGGCAAGCTACTATCTTCGGCCCGGGAGGCTCTCGAGCTTTGCTCTAGCGATAATTGATCAATAATTCATTTTTTTTGTTTAAAATTCTTTTCAATTTGATGGGTTTCTTGGGGTCCTGATCGTTACCTTGCCCCAATGATGAGCCCGATTACCGTGGCGCGTAACCAGCAGCAAGGAAAACCGCCATATCCTTCTTTTTTTTCTTTTCTTGTTTTTTGAGGGGAGGCATCTCCTCTCTCTCTCCTCCGCTTGGTTCCAACTTAGCTAAAAATATGACGTTACATTCTTTTACTAGATTTTAGTCACTTTTAGCTAAAAACCAATTTGACTATCTTTTAGGAAAAAACGTGCTGCCACAAATATAGTAAATATAGCTATTTGGTTTTGGCAGTTTTGCCATGCACGCGCATTACATGCAGCCACCGACGCAATGCCAATGCACCACGCGTGTCAAACCAAGCAACCCCCCAGCCGACAATCTGCATCACCTATCCTTTTTAGATAATAATAATAATCTGAATAACCTATCTATTCTATACTGGCTACACACACCACTATCGTCAGCACCAGAACACGTCTGACCCGCAACCGCAAGGCATGGGCTTCTTGGAAGAAGAAAGATCATGGTAATAATACGCAACTTCAGTCAAAGAGGTGGGATCAGATTAATAATCTATACGAGTAACTGCCAGTGTCTCTTCTGTTCAGTTCAGTTCAGTTCAGTTCAGAACATAAAT
This sequence comes from Oryza officinalis, assembly GCA_008326285.1. Classification (NCBI taxonomy): domain Eukaryota; kingdom Viridiplantae; phylum Streptophyta; class Magnoliopsida; order Poales; family Poaceae; genus Oryza; species Oryza officinalis. The sequence continues at coordinate 58,795,268 of BDMV01000002.1, read as the reverse complement.
ACAGGGAAAGAACTTACAATGGGTAGCCGCTCTCTTTTTACTCCAGTCCTACCCATCGCAAATTCTTTCCAACAATCAATTAACACGCCCTTTGCTGCTCGCGCTGCGGCCAACAACAAGGCAACAAATATGTAAACCTGTAGATCGATAGATACACGAGAAGAAGACGAGAGAGGACAGACAAAAATGGAAGAAGAAAAGAATGAAGAAGCAGCAGCAGAGCTCTTGTTTCCCCTTTTTCCTGAACAAAGCTTCGTGCAGCAAAACTTCGCTTTCCATCAGTTTTATTCCCTCCCCTATTGTATTTCCACAACTTTACATTACTGAATATGCCCGAACCACCTCCGCTATAGGCGCTCGGCATAGCGGGCATTTGCCACCACTGCGAATTAGCTCGTTTGCACATTTTGAGCAAGTACACATGTGCCCGCATCTGCCACCATCACCAAATGGGTTTCACAAGTATATCAGACAAAAAGGGTTTGAGATTAGTAACACCACTAGTATCAGATATGTTTAGCTGTGAAGCTGACCTGTATAATAGAGAATCAATTTGAGCATCGCAGCACACGCAGCAGGTTCCCTTCCTCACTTGATCCCATTTTGATCCATCGTCAGATAGATCCGTCGGATACCCTGACAAATAAAAGGAACAGGTTGTTTCATTGATTTGGGACAAACGTTTCTGTACATACACTGAATTTCAGCGAAGTTACTGTATGACAAAAACAAGAGACACGCAACCAAACTGACAACATGCACAGTGCCTATTAATAGCATAACTACCGGTAATAAAACTTAAACTAAGTAAAGTGCATAACAGCATATTAAGTGTCCCTATCAGCTGTAAAATTAGGTGTGCCGTGTCCTTTGTGTTAGCAAAGACAATATGATGCACGGATATCTCAGTATGCGACAAGGAGCAATGGAGTACAACCTTCAGGTCCTGCAAAGCGATTCAAGGCCGCTGATACTTCTTGTCTCACTGAGCGTTGGAGTTCAAGTTGCATGTCCATGCACGCCTCCAGCATCCTCTGTATGCTGCTCATCCCTTGTTGAAGTCTACCCATGTCAGCTTTCAAATCATTAATAGCATCCCATTCCTGCAAGAATACAAAGCTGAATAAATCCTCCAAGATGAAACTCTAAATGAGCATACAAGGCACAACTTAATTCAAGCAAAAGGAATTAAAAGTTACTTATAAATTTCACGGTTCTGACATCTCATGGGTCATGGCAGCTGGCACATTTAGGAAAAAGGAGTATGAAGGAAAAAAAATTTCTAAAGATGCTACAGGTCACGAATCATTGCATGATATTAACAATGTGCGGACAGAAAACAGATTTGCAAAGAAATGGTATTGAAATAGCACAGATAAAAAAACAATTATTATGCAATAGCTCCAAACATTTAATGAGGAGATAACGCACGGGATCTCTGTGATGTACCCTGTGTCTAGTGCTCCAGTTGTTATGACGCAATTCTCTGTGCCATAGTGGCTGTCGGGGTGGCAAAGGTGGGGGAGGGATTACAAGCGCAGGTCTGTTAACAGGAGCTTGGAATTGCCGAGTTTCGGCATTCCTCTCTTGTTCCTGATTTTCGTTTGGTGAATTCACAGCTGGAATGGCTGCATCGAGATTCCAATTGAGGGGTCCACGACCACGTCTTTGGACATATGACCTTATTAATCGCTCCAAACTTTCACCAAAACCATTACTAAGAAGATTGGATACACTTCGCCTGAAAGTACAAACGTGGCCATTGCTCAGAATAAGAACAGATTTAATATCAATAAAAGAATATGTTTAGAAGAAATTCTGGCACTGAAGGTCAATATACCTGCTAAGTAATTCTCTCAGTTCCATGCTGTACACATTGTCATCATCTGGCGGGATGAATCTATTTTCAGTTCTAGGAATGGGGCCCATGTCAAGTGGAGAATCTTGGAAATCATCTTGCCAGTTCTCAGTACCATGAGACTCATCATCGTGCCATTCATCATGCTCATCTTGAAGATGATCATGCTCCCTGGCATCATCCTCCATAGTTTCACTGTGTAATTCCTCTGCATTATCTTCCCAATTTCTTTCAGCATCCTCTGCAGTTTCATTGGGCCACCTATCAAGTGAGTCATCCAGAGATGGCTGCCAAAATCTTGCATCTCGTCCTGCCTCATCTTGCAGCCTATTGTCAACTTGAGTTTCATGCATCCCAACTATGTTATCCAAAGCTACACTTGGTGACTCTATGGCAGCATTTTCTGCATCTGCCTCCTGTAAACCCACATCCTCAAGCATAATTTGGGTCGTATTCTCAGTACCAGTGAGGGCCCTGACCTCAGCCCCTTGTTGAGGTTCGTCGCTACCTAGCACTCCAACACTTTCAGCCACAGAAGAATCAAACCGGCTAACATCTTCACTACTTACAGCACTCTCTGATCTGAAAGAAGCATGTTGAGCCATTTTTCATTAGCTGGATGCAATATCATAAACTCTATAGATATTTCTTACGTGCAAAGAACTCAAAAAAGACAATGACAAGAGGCATGCATTCTTTGGCAGTTTGCTGTTATCAGTTTATCTGATGCCGGATTAAGACTAACAAGCAGAGCACAAGAATATACTTCCCATTCTTCATGTTGCATGGCATTGTGAATTTTTCACAGCATCAGGTGTAACTCTGACCATTGATGGACAGTGTTATGTTAGCCAAATAATACATAACCATACTTCAGTAGAAGCAATTCTGGTTCTAATATTTCAATGTGAGTGGACTTGCACTTCACGTATTAGTAGAAAGAAATAAAGTTGCATGGTATGGCAACCAAGAATAAATGTGCCCTTCATTGTGCTTAACTTGTGTACCACATGCACCATGAGTGCATGACACAGTTTGAAGTTTGGCATTGGAAACCTTAGATTTCACTCTCGTTCCATCTACTATAGTATGACCATATTAATTTACTAGTCATGAGAAGTTCTAAAAATCACCACAACATACACATCAAATGAAAGTGCTGAGGTTGCTCCTTAATCAAACTATTCTAAATCATAAAAGATGTTATCATTTAATGCAGCAGTAAAAAAAATTCCATGTCTAGTCTACCATTAAAGATAATGGTTATATCATGTTCAAATGTTGTCAGTAACATGAATAAAAGGAGCACTTAAGCAACACAGGAGATCACTAAACCAGCACCACTGATGAAACTTACTAAGCAGTTGGGGTACCAGCTAATAGATGGTACCACCATCTACTAGGACGGCTCTTAGAAGAAGATATAGAGAGGCCGGATTCAATTCAGGGGCCCTAACTTCCATAGTGTGCTACTAGTCAACATCATCAATATATTTCACAGTACCATTTAGGACAAATTGGTTGGTGAACAGTCCCTAACGTGTAGAGCAAGACTGACATGTTAAGGTAGGGACCAGTATAATTAGTAGAACTGGCACCTGAAACCTTGCCTGTATTCTTGCTGTGATGAAAATACTCATTTGATGCTCTAGTTTTAAAAGTAGTTTCAGTCCTTCAGATTACAGTGCTTCTGTAGGAATTAAGTATATAAGAAGTTTTAGCTTGACAATAGTACAAAATCCTGCATAAATCATAAAAAAGAAAACAATGTCTTGCTAAACCATACTTGCACAGAGTTTCTCCTCAATGTACTGAAATGGTTTGATCATCTACTTGAACAGGATTCATAATTCAGATAGAAGCTTCCTTTTAAACAACTTCTACCAGCACTATGGTTTACAACTTACAAGTACCTTCTTCTAACTGCCTAGCATTGGACACCCATTCCATATTAAACGTAACAGTCACATATGTGACTGACACTCACCTGCCAGGCCGGATTGGCAGTAGAAACTAAAAGAACCAACAGATGCACCCAACTCTAAAGCCCTCAAGCCAAGAATGCACAATCACCTTTACGCTTCTGAAAAACATAACCCTTCCAACAAAGGAAACTTATATATTCATATTCAATGTGTTGGGTATCTTTTTCTAGGCATTCACAGGTAATTACAAATAGAAAATTACTTGACAATTGACACAACTAGGGATCAACATGTTGATCCAACACTTGCAAGGCTCCCCGAGGAAAAGAATGAAATGCCTAAAAAAAGGTTTAATTATTTTATATTCATCTCTGTTTAAGTATTCAAATGCACTGAGGCCCCCACAGTCACCAAGTTGTCACCATGCTGTAAATATAACTATAACTATTCATATATATGAGCGTTCTTTGAAATATGCCTATGCTGTAATAAGAAAAAAAATACAGCACATCTTCGAAACCAGAACAGCATTAAGAATATCAGAAAGTTTCCCTTTTTAAAATTAGAAAAATCCTAAATTAGGTCAATTATGTTATTAATCACAATGGAAGTGGAAAGTGGAATTTTATGCTCATATGCTCGAAACAGACAATTGTACATCACCACAGCTCAATAGAAGGAAGAGCAATGGGTTAAACGAGTAATGTGGCAGTGGGCTCATAATGTACCATACAAAAACACCATACAAAACTAAGGGGACCACAAAAACAAATGAGGCTGTGAAAGTGGGGTCGTAAGCTACATAAGAGAGTAGCAAGTAGCAAGCGAGTCTACCAATTATCCAAGAACCAGATTTGTCAGAATAGTATAATTAATGCAGCGCTTTCTACGCCAACATTCTTTGTTAGATGTTAGTGGAAAAGATTCAAGCAGAAAAATCCACATTTGCACTGAAAGGATACAACGAAAATCCCAGAAATGCTAGCATTCATGTAAGAGATATATCAATCAATATATAGCTACAATTACAAGAGAGAGTTGGAACTCGAATGCCTGCTAACCTCAAAGTGGACACACGTTGGCTCTGCCTCAACTGCCCGAGCTCCCTCGCCGCCACGGATGGTGGTCGTTCCTCCTCCTCAACTGGAAGAACCACGTTCCTCAAGAACCTCCCCCTAAGCAATCCCTGTAAAGGGACACATTTGTCAGAGCACCATGATCGACATTACAGATAACCGATTCCTGCAATGCAAATACCAAAAGCAGCCCACCTGGATGCGGTTGCGGCTGCGGTGAGGGAACTCGGACACAATGTGATACCCTGATATCCCCTGGAGCTCGCGTTGGCGCTCTCGGGCCATCCGAGTGATGACATCCAGACGAGCTTGTCGGCCACGGAGACGAGGAGGTTCCCCTCGCCTCTCCCTCTCGCCAGCGGCTGTGTCCTCCCTGCGCGAGGCCACACGGGAGTCGCGAGGCTGGCTGGCCATCTGCACCCACTCCCTAACGAGCCTGACCCTCTGCCTCTCCGTCTCGCCGAGCCACTCCCCGGTGGCCGCCGCGGCGGCGGCGGTGGGAACGTCGGTGTTGGCGGTGAGGCGGCGGGCGATCTGACGCACGCGCTCGCGGTCGGCGGTATCGGGGGAGGGCTCGCGGTCGAAGGGCTGGTCGGCGTCGGAGCGGCGGTGCTCGAGCTCGCGCCACATCTGGAGGAGGGAAGGGGGCGCGGTCGGGGAGGGCGCCTGCGGGCGCGGCGGCGGCGCGGTGGGCGAGGAGAGGAGGAAGGAGGAGGGGTCGAGGGTGGAGACCGGGTGGAGGCGCGCGAGGGCGAGGAGCTCCGCCTCCCGGTTGCGTCGCTCCACCTCGCGCTCCATGGAAGAGAGCACCTCCTCGGCCTGGCGCGCGACCCATCGGCTGAGGAGGCGCGACTCCCGCCTCCGCCTCCGCGCGGCCGACGACTCGGGCTCCTCGTCGGGCTGATGGCCCGCGGCGACCCCTCCCCCCGCCGCAGAGCACGACGACGAGGAGGAGGTAGGAGAGAAGCATCCCCCGAGGTGGTCGCAGACGAGGTCCTCGAGGTCGCGGCGGAAATCGGCGGCGGCGCCCATGCGGTGGTGGTACTCGTCCATGGGATGGGATGGAACAACCCTGAGGATTAGGATTAATGCGGGGGGATTGGATTGGGGATTAGGGCAGGATTGCGATTGGGAGGAGGAGGCGGAGGCGGAGGCATTTGGAGGTGGGTGGAATTGGGGAAGAAGAGAAGAGAAGAGAAGAGAGAGGAAGGGGGATTAATTGTTGGATAGATAGATAGATTGGATGGTGCGAGAGGAATGGAAGGGCAGGAGGAGACGCAAGTCACGGAGAAAAAGAACCAAACCAGCAAACAGCAATTACAATAGGAGGAAGACGAAGAGGAAGAGGAAGAAGAAGCAGCAGCAGCAGCGGCGATTTATGGATTTCCCCCTCTTTTTCCCCCTTTTTCTCCGTTGTTTTGGTTGTGAGAGAGAGAAAGACGAACGGATAGCCAAGGGCAGGTGGCGTCGCTTTCTTTTTCTTTTCTTTCTTTCTTTTTTTTTTTTGTTACGGCCACACTACACGGGTTCTCTACGTATAGTAGTTACACGCACCTGCTGGGAATGCAGCGGCCAATTCAATTGTAGTTTTGATTATGAATCAAATTATACAATTTAAAAGAAATTCTATGAACCTACTTCTGGTAATTTGTTCAGAGCATTTTAAAAATCGTTCTCTGCATGTACACATTTGATGTGGTATATTCTTATGATGGCGTGTATTCCCAAGAAATACATTCCTGGGCCCACTTCCAGTGGCTCCAGATAATTCGGCCAAACGTGGCGCTGTGCTTTCGTTTTGGGATATCAAACTTTCCGCGGCAGATATGGCCAACGGCGGGGCTCACTAGGACACGTGGATTTGTCTTTTCCTCTGCTCATATCATACTTTCGTGCCAATTTACAAGACTATTTCCTTACAAACATATTACTACAATATTTTATATAAGGAGGACCATATTTTATTTAGTTTTTTTTGTCTCCCCGGAAAATTCTAGAGTTCTTTTGCTCTTCTACTTATTAGTTTTTTTCCCCTTAGGAAACAGTCTGGTGCAATGGTACTTAAAAAAAAAGAGAGAGAATGGCTATTCTAAATACCAAAATGGTTATGTTCTAAAATCGAAGGTTGTCTACAAGAGGAAGATAAAGGCTGCTCTCTCACTCCTACTCAAAAGAAAAGGAATTGCTTTATGGAGGGAGTTGAAATGGCCATTTTCAGCTCTGGTGCAGCCTCTTGCATTTTTTTTTCTACACTGATTTCAGACTTCTTGTAAAGTTTTTCTTCAGCTGCAAAATATTTTATTTCTTCATTTTTAATCAAGGAAGCATGTGCTACGTACTCTCTGGCATTTAATCCATGTTCTTTTCAACATAATGAGAAGGATTCCTCAAAAATAATATAATATATTACAAATTATGTGTCGGGTTTTAGCAGGTATATACTGGTACAATAATTCAGCTCATATCGATGTCATTTATTCTGTTCCTTCTGTTCGTGAGTATTTTTCATGGCCAGAAAGAGAATCCTATTTATGCACACATGAGCAGCAGATGAACAGGACTAAGTTGTCTCAAATTGCAGATTACAAATTGTAAAAACTGTGATAACAGTGGAGCCATAAACGATTCAGTAGCTTCCGTTCATTTACCAGGTCATCAGAGATTTTCACCCTTTGCCGAAAAAAAAAACCTAAAATGCGATGCCCTGTTGTTATCAAAGAAGCAGTATCATTTATGAAATCTGTCAAACTTGAACATTAGTTTTCTTCCTAATTACTGAGAGAGAGCATATATCAATCTATGTTATGCAACAGTGACGACGCTGTGCTTCCTCCAATTGCATAGTGCATACTGCACTGCTCCATACAAAGTTGTTCTTAACTGCAATCCCCCTTTAATTTTTTTTCACTAAACAAGGGAGCGAAATATATGGATCCTGAACCTGAACGCACCGACAATTCCTTATTCAAAGAATGCACCTTTTTTTAAAAAAAAAAGTTCAGAGATCGAGTCCTAATCTTAAGGCATACGTAAATGTGTATTCAAGATCTTAGAATCGTCGTGTTATTATTATTCTACTACATCCTCTCGAGAAACAAGCTGGCAAACTTTTTTTAAAAAAATATGTAGTTTCAATCGTGTATAGGATTTCAACTGCAACTTTCATTTGCGATATCACACATTCCTCTGAACTGAAAATTTTGCAGTTGAAATGTTCGAAAAGTTTGCAACCACATCTATTCAAGATCATATTCTTCAGTATTTGATTTAAATACCAACAGAACAATCCTGATCTCTGATGACATTGCTTTATGCCCAAGATTGTCCGCAAGATGCATAAACTAAAACTAGCTGGTCCCCTGGAAGATCAAACAATGTAATGCCTCAAAAGGCACTTCTTTCCGAATCATGAGCACTGATGGAAAAAGAAGGCTAATCTTGCATCTCTTGTCTTGGGGAAAAAAGTAATAATAATTAACAAAGGGGCTGAGTTCTTAGACCCTAATCCTCCCATGTCCCCCAACCTTTTCAACAAAGTGAAATGATGCAATGGACTTTTTGTTTAGTTGTCTATGGTAAGCACTGCTAGCTATACTGTACTTGGCAATTGGCAGGAACATGACAAAAAAAAGGTTTTAGTTTTTAGCTATCTTGTTGGTTATATATCCTAGAGACAGTCATAGAGATAATTATATCACATACTATGTTTACATATTTATCATACGTTTTTTTTAAATAGATAACTCATTATTGGTTAATGGATATATGATTTGTTCATGAGACTATATTTATGTTGTATGTTACTATGGACCTCGAGACTCAATTATGGATCCTATATATTCTTGGGGGTGATGTGACTGGTGTCCGTGAGAAACGTTAGCCGTCATTTCCCTCCCAAGCCAAACCCTAGCCCCGTGCGGGTGCTAGCACGTCCGTGCGAGACGTTTCATCCTGTAACACACTCGTTTTTCTTAAATCCTCAGTTTAGGATTTTTTTTTAGCATCGTTCTTTTCTTCCGTTCCAAAATTTTCGAAAAATTTCAAAGTTAATTTTAATCTTATTTTTTCGGTCATATCAAATCATTTCCTTCCCGTCCGAATATTTTGAAATAGTTTTGGACTTCTACCGTCCGGTGATTATCCTTCCATTTTTCCATAATATTTTTTTCACACCCGGAGTTCCTTTCACCTTCACTAAGACAAGCACGTGAAATGTTGCTTCCCGTGTCCATCCAACACTCGTGCATGCACACATTTTTTCCCTCTTTTTTCTAAACTCTCTGCAAACCCGGAGATTAGGCGTCGCTCCCTGCAACCCCAAAGATTAGGCACCGTTTTGCCGTTTCACCATCTCAAAGATTAGGCACCGTTTTGCCGTTTCACCATCTCACAAAGAACAATCACCTCCAGGATCACCACGGACAATATAAATACCCAAGAAACTTATCGTGGAGTTTCCTAGTTACTTCACTACTCTATTTTAACCACTCCGGAGCCGATTCGTTGAAGTCTCGGAGTTCATCGCGTCGAGGTGACCGACCTCTTCCTCCCCTTCTTCTTTTTCCTCTGCCTGGTCCTCCCCTCCTCCTTCCTCCTTGCTGGCGCCTCCTCCACTGCCTATGGCCGAGCCTCCCACCTCCCTCCCTCTCCCTCCCGGCGCCGCACGCCGCGCCGCCACCAACGCCAAGCCACCCCACCGCCGCCCGTCGGCTTCGCGCCGCCTCCCCTGCCTGTGCACCGCCGCCCCCACCATGCGCCGCCCGCCGCCAACTGCACCAACGCTGCCCACCGCCACACGTCACCGGCCGCCGCCGCCCCTCCCCACCATGCCAGCCGCCCTGCTGCTCTGCTCGGCCGAAAAGGAGAAGTGAGAGAGAGGAAAGAATGGGACAGAGGAGAGTTGACGAGAAAAGATAAGGAAGAGAGAGAGAGAAATAAAGAGAAGAAAAGAGAAAGGAAGTGGGACCTGCTGGCCCCACATCTCCTCATCCCCTTTGACCCCTTTAACCTGACAGTCGGGCCCCACTCAAAATATTCCCTGGAATATTCCCCTCTGTTCTATTAATCCCACCGAAAATCCTCTAAACTTCAAAAATCCATATCTTTTCATCCCTAACTCCGTTTGACTCCGTTTAAGTTCCAGAATCTTTCTAAAATCCTCCTCTATGTAATGGCACTGTATTTTTCATGTTTTGTTTCGCTTAGGCAGTGGTTTTATGTATTATTTATTTCGCGTGTATAGAGCCCGAGACGGACGAAGGATTCGCACAGGAGTTCGACGCTCCGTTTGTTGTCGCGGATCAAGGCAAGCCCTCTTGACCACTTATTGCACCTATATTTTTAACTAAGTATTTTGTTTGCCAAATTGCATGCTTTAGATCGCACTGTTTTGCCACGATTCGAATATGGATCGTCAGATCTTCCCAGTAGTCGCACTTGTATTATATAGGAATTGGTGACCCCTTCCTTTGTAACTCCACTATATATATTTCGTCGGTATTCACATTGCCGAAGTAGACTACCTATACATTACGACTGTACTATCGTGCGAGAAAACTTGGATACTTATTATTACTCATTTATTTTGAAAATCCAGCGAGATGTCGGTGTGATAATGAATTAGAGAAGTGTTTTATAAAAACTCGATGATGCGAGAGTCAGTATCTTGGTGGTTTGGCTACGCATTATCCATAAGAACCGTTTCCTTTGGGAAATTCATCCAAACATACAACAGTACGACCACACGGGTATAGTGGGATGCCCCTGGTCGAGTAAATAGCTAAAACATAGGTGTTCAGCATGTTAGCGGTTGAGGAGCACTGGTATGGTGGCGTATATGGCAATCTCCTACTATTGGGGATGTGTCGGAGTCTATAAGATGGGGCCTGGGTAGATGAGGGCCTGAAATTTGGCCTAATGTTTGGTGAAGAGATTCCACCCAACTACGGGACACGGGATATTTATGGGTTGGTTATGGACTCCGACACATCTCCACTAGCAGGAGATTGCCATATACGCCACCATACCAGTGCTCCTCAACCACAAACATGTTGAACACCTATGTTTTTGCTATTTACTCGGTCAAGGGCATCCCACTATACCCGTGTGGTCGTACTGTTGTATGTTTGGATGAATTTCCCAAAGGAAACGGTTCTTATGGATAATGCGTAGCCAAACCACCAAGGTACTGACTCTCGCATCATCGAGTTTTTATAAAACACTTATCTACTTCATTATCACACCGACATCTCGCTGGATTTTCAAAATAAATGAATAATAATAAGTATCCAAGTTTTCCCGCACGATAGTACAACCGTAACGTATAGGTAGTCTACTTCGGCATTATGGAAAAGCCATGTAATGAGCTCTCCTTTGTCGGCCATGTTTGATCCACATGTGTTCGGTAATGTGAGAAGTTCACGGCGTGTGGGTAAAGCGTGCAACCTCTGCAAAGTTTAGTCAAACTGTTTAAACAGCTGTGCCCACGGTCATGGGCGGATGTGAGGTGTTTCTCATAGCGTAGTGTTTGTTTTAAACTAAATAAATGGATTGTTGGGATGTGAATCATTACCAAAGTTTGCCTTCGTGGCAGACTGTCAGCCTTCGTGGTTGCGAACGAGCCTGTGTGTCTCGGGGTGTTGATTGGCACCAAGGTGTGGTTTAGGGCTGAGATGGTCGAGGTAGAGTGGCTGAAATGGCACGGTATTTATATTATGGATTACTACAGTGACAGGTTGTTGCAAAGCAACATGTGAAATGGAGTGAGGCGTGAGCCTTACTTTGAAACTAAAAATTGACACACTAGAGATTTACAACTAAATTATTTAAAAACCTTGGTTTTTCAAATAAAACTGTTCCACCCCTTGTTATTAGTCTGGCATGTTATATTTTCCCCAGACTTGCTAAGTACACTAAGCACTCACCATTGTTATTATTACTATTTATAGAGTTAGAAGAAGGATACCCCGACTCTTTAGCCGATGCCTGCTTTCAGGAGCAGGCCGAGTATGATTTCTCCAGATTTCAAGCCTAGTTCCCAAGCATAGCCTGTGGATTTATGGTTGTCTTTCTGTTTTTATTTCCGCCTGCGTGTACCTTGTCTTTCCAGTGTTTCTACCAGTTTGAGGTTTGTCCACGACAGTAGTAGCTTGAGACTTTCACCAATGTTGTAATAAAGCTTTGTTATTTCTGAATTACTATTATTCTGTGAGTACCAGCTTGTATATCCTGGGACTGATATTGTAATCACAGGTAATGTTATGACCTTCAGCCTATGCTAGTTTATATTCTAGACCAGCATAGTTTGGGGCGCCATACATCCTTGGACGTGTGGATACCGGTAGAAGCGTCGCTGGTTTGCGGTGTCGATTGGTGTGGGAGCACGGCGAGGCGAACACACGAGGAGGAGAAGGTCAGGCTGATGCGATCAACTACTTCCTCTACATCGATGTGCGCTACGTCGTCGACGTTCCTTCAGCTTCTTAGCACCTACTTTTGTTGCGCAGCGCGTCGAGTGGTAACGATTCATGATTTTATACTTGTATGGTTTCTGATTTACGCGGTAGAAAAATTTTGATTTATGCTATCGTAATCTACGCGTATCCATACATGTCCTTCTAATCGGTTACATATATAATTACCAGTTCGGTATAAACTAAATTATTACTACAACTCGAAATAAATGAGGTAATCCTTGTCTTCTTACGTACAGTATGTACAAGTACAACAGCTAGCTGCAGAGCTGCTATCGCTCGCTGGTAGTAGCAAATTAAGCCAGACCCGTCGATCGAATGCCAAATGCCAAATAATAATAATAATAATAATAATAATAATAATAATAAAAGAAAGAAAGAAAGAGGAATGAAAAGGAAGTGCTAGCTAGCTAGGTCAATGGATGAGCAAAGTCGCAGTTTTGTTTAATAGCGAAGTGATAACGCCAGTAAACCCATTATATAGAGTACGTAGTTGTTAAAAGTGACGTTGCATCCAATCAAAGAAAACCCCAGAGAAGAAAAACTATAGCTCACAGTGACACTGCACGAGTATGGTCCTTTCATTTTTCTCTTCGATGTATAGCTATTATTGAGTATTTGCATTTATTTATATTTTTATAGCTAAAAAACTTTGAAGCCTGTGAACACATTTGCTGTCATATTGCACTAATTACAGTTGCATTTTTTTGGGTGGTGTCTTTTACAGATTGTTCATGTGCAATTTTTTGACAATGCATATAATAATTGTTCTGAGTGACAACTTGAGAATTTGGAGAAGTACTATACATGCTGCAGTAATAATCCCTATATCATTTTTACTTTCATATAAGTTTTGAACTTGAATATTCTAGGCTTGGATATAATTTTTCGTTTCTCAAATATAAATTTCCATTTCCTTTTCTTTTGTGATACTTGGAATGAATTTGCAGTTAACATTTTTGTGCAATTTTCAAATAAACTGACTGCTCTGATCATGTCTGTGAAACTAGAAAACGTACAAGAAGCCTGCAGGGCCCAAAATATATTAAGCCCATAACAGAGAAAGCCCACAGACCTAAACAATTGGGCCTTGTAATCCTTAACGGGCCTATAATATGCACCGGGCTAGCACCTAACATAGCGATCTAACTCGGCCCATTTGAGCCCGCGACGGTGGGAGGAAGAAGGAACGACTTAGGTTAGGTGTACAAGACGCCGCCGCCGCCGCCGTCTCGCCCTTGCCGTCCGGTGAGATCCTCGTCGTCTCGTTCCCCTCCTCCTCCTCCTCAAGATTTTCTCTTCTCATCATTTGTTGGCTTCTTGCTCTTGCAGAGCTCGTGCGATCCATCGATCTCAAATTACTAGCAGCAATCTAGAAACACTATTCGAGTCGGGTTGGGACGAAACCCTCACAAATCAAGTTCCATCATCTCAAGATGAAGAATAACAAGGGTTGCCGTAACCGTAATCACTATGTAAGTACCAGCTTTTGTTTTCTCCCTCTCGATCATTGCCTGCTGTGCGTTCTTCGCATTACTCAAATATATAATCAATCGTGCAGAAAGAATCTATATATTTTCCAACTAAATGTAGGCTAATCTGATGCAGAAAGTAGTAATAGGTTGCAAGGAACAAGATAGGTTCAGCAAGCTGCCCAATGACATCTTGCTCAACATCCTCGAGAGGGTGAACTCGCTTGACGCGATCAGAACCTGCGTCCTCTCATCGAAGATGGTTAAGCTCCCAACCATGCTGTCGCGGTTCGTCATTGATGCATGTTACCTCCATTGCTACCAAGAATGATGATGATGGATCCGATTCTATGGCCTTGCGCGATGTGATTCGGGTCAACGGAGCTTTGGCTGACGCGACAAGGAGCATCTTGGATTCTAAGGACCAGCAAGTCACCATTCGCCATCTGAGCTTGCGATTCTACTTGAGGTTTTATGACTGTCTCTCCATTGCCGGAGCTGTAGACCACGCCATGGCCACACAGAAGGTTGGCACGGCCGAGTTCGCGATCCTGACAGAGAAGGAGGATGTCGATTGCACTGATGCAGATCTCCTCTACTTTGCGAAGCAATTCAATAGGTTTATGGGCGCTTGTACAGACGCATTTGCTGGCTTGACACGCCTCCAGATTGAGAATATGACGTTTGGTGAATCGGATATCCCCAACATCCTCAGCACTTGCAAGCGGTTAGAGTCTTTGCGCCTCTCCAGATGTTCTTCAGGAATCCGGACGTTGTTGCAAGTAGAGCATGCAAAACTCATCGAGCTCGAGGTCTGCTATGGGACTTCTGAAATAATTGAGCTGAAATATGTACCAAAACTCCAGCGGATGACACATGAGAGTTGGCTCTCTCACGAGGGCCCCTTGTCTTTTGGTTATGTCCCACAGCTTTCATACTTATGCCTCATCAATACCGGTACAAGTCGGCACAAGGCTCTCAAGTTAAGTCAGTTCCTTGCTGAAGTCCCTTCCATAACCGATTTGCATCTTAATTTTGAAAGTGAAAAGGTAGCTATCTCACTATACGCCATCTCCCTCATACTATTTATTTATATATACTGCTAATCATCTGATCAAGCAAGTGTTTTTCTCTACTTGTTACTTATCACATCATTTGAGGCAGACATCTTAACTAATTTGAGTTATCTGTCGCATATTTGGGTTTAGCCAGAATGCCCCAAGCTATTGGCACCTGTTCTCAACAAACTATGGTTTGTGAATCTGGTTGATCTTCCTGAAGGGTGTGATATCGCTTGGATGATGTTCATCGTCAAAGCTGCACGCTCTCTGAAGGAGCTATGCATTACAGTATGGGATCACTGGTGCGATCTGGTGGGAGATGAGAAGATACGGAGAGAACTTGGTTACTGCAAGAAAGCTAATGTGGAGTGGGAGTCATCTGCATCTGATCTCAAGCATGAAAATCTGGATGTACTCACCATCTTCGGCTTCCAACCTGATGACTACCACTTGACATACATCAGGAATGTCATGGAACCTTGGTTAACCTGAAGGAGATATCTCTGTACGACAGGAAAGAGTGTGAGAGATGTGGAGACTTGGACCCCAAGATTGTTGTCCCGTCAACATATCCGCGGACAAGCGAGGAGAAGGCTTCCTTGAGGGAGCAAATCATGGAGGGAATGGTGATATCCTTCCCAGCTGTAATAAACTTTCAATGCTGATTTTCTCAATGCAAAATATGTGAATGGCATGATTCACATGATTTGTTGTTCTATTTGAAGTAAGCAAATGTTTTTAAGTCAAGAAATATATGTGGTTACCGATGATCATTAGAAGTCTTGTCAATGTTCTGAATTCTGATAGCAGAAGCTATGCTGTTAAGTCAGCAGGTATGTAACCTAGTTTTTGGAAGCACCAACCTGAGAATGTATGCTCCACTTGGTTTATTTTAACTTGTCTGTCACAGTTCACTAGTGCTTGTTTAGATTTGCTGCTTCTGTTCGTACTGTAAAATGTGGTGCATTGTTCGCTATAATTCATAGCTCTAATCACAAGTCTTCTCATACATCATACATTGAACTGAGGAATTTTAATAATTGTTTAGTTTTGCTTATGTTGTTAGATTTTACTCGTTCAGGTAAAACGCTATATATTGTTATGGTACTGTCATGCAAGAAAATTTTTTAAAAGAAATTGCATTTGATAGCAAGTCTTGTCATACACTGGGGCATTTGAAGGTCGATCATGGCGATAACTTAACATTACAATATTAATTCACATATACGCATGCTTAACAATTACTTCATGAGAGGGGATCAAATACTTTACTACCACATTAGAGGGGACGAGAGAAGGAAAAAAAACTAGTAAAATTTACATTTGGAGAGGAATTGACAAAGCTAGATATAGCCGAAGGTGTGCAACCAAGAACATGCCGAACCGAATCTATTAAAAGAACTACTTCATCGGAGTTAATAATACTTATTGTTGTTGTTTTGGACAAGTACATAATCTCAAAAATATTTCTGACCACTATTTTCTATTATAATATATAGATAAATATTAACAAATATATGTTTTAATGAAGTACTTTTAAGACTAATATATTCATATGGCCTACATATTTCATATTTTAGAAGTTATTTATAATAAAAGATTTAAATGTTGAACTTTATCCTTATTCAGAATGATAAGTATTATTAATCTGGAGGGAGTATTACTTTTTGAGAAAAATCCTTGATCACTATGAATAGTACACACATCTCAATAATGAATCGTGTAAGGCCACTCTCAATGAGAGTTTCACTCTCATTAAATAGAGTGTCATGTCAATATTTTTGATGATGTGATAAATAGTTAATAAAGAAAGTGATGAAATGAGTTTCCTATACACTGTTTTCAATGTGATTTGGCTTTGCATGTATTGCCTATAAAACAACAAAAATAAAACAATGCATTGTGTGGGTTATTTCAAACATCAATTAAATGTTTTGTTGCTTATGTGGTACTCTTGGAAACACAAAAATAAAACCTCCGACTAGGAATGGCCTATGAGGTTCATTCAACATGACTCTACTTAGGTTATGTTTGTTTCCTTGTATTGAGAACTAATTTTATCCGTACGGAAAACGAGATATCTTATTAGCGCATGATTAATTAAGTATTAGTTTTTTTTAAAAAATAAATTAATATGATTTTTTTGAGAAACTTTCTCATAGAAAAATTTTATAAAAAAACGTATCGTTTAATAGTTTAAAAAATATACATGTGAAAAACGAGAAAGATGAGTTAGGAAAAAAAAACACAGCCTTAAGTCTGAAACCAAAGTACATGATGGCCAATGTCAATACATCTGTCGTCTTAAAAAAAAAGAAAGACAGGAAATCGGTCTTTGCAAGACACAAGCAGCCATAGTACATGATGGCTAATGTCTTCTCATTCACACCATGTCTCTTCCCTCGTGTATGTGCAGAAGGCCTTCCTTCTCCAGTTCTCCTTCCTCCCTACCCCCAACACCATTCAAGAGAATACTCCCTCTGACCTAAGGTATCCTCTCCAGAAGCAAATTCATCATGATGGATGGTGAGGAGACTCTGGTCTTCCTTCCCCGCTGAATCACTATTGATAGAAAGAGAGAGAAGAGAGAAAATAGGGAGAGAGAAGGGAGGAAAGAGAGAAAGAGAAGGGAGGCTGAAGGAAAAAGAAGAAGATAAGTTCCTCTATAATGTTTTTTTAAATCCGTCCCTGATCCTCTTTGATGAAAGGTATTTTGCACTTCTAGTTTGTCATAAGATATAAGGGGAGGTATCACTTATTTTCACAAGAGTAAATTAGGTGGGTGTAATTTAATAAAAAAAACTTAAGAAGTGAACGTGCTAGTGCAACAACTTGTTATACGAGTATCATCTAGTAAAAAAAACTTTATAAGTGAGCGCACGGGTGCAACAGCCTGTAACATGGGTGTTATTTTGGAACAATAAATTTAAAGTGATATAACATCTTAATTGTTTGAGTTTTTTTTTTGCTAAACACATTTAGTTTCAAACTACTTTGCGTAGATTTATATAAGTATACATGATTTTTATCATTCTAGAAACTAAAAATCAATTAAATTTTACCATGCAAAAAAATTATTTCAGTTGAGATTTAAGAGAGAATTTTGAGAAGATGAAGATAAAAGCCATACAAGTGATGCAAATTCTTATAGAATAAATCCAACATTGAAAGGTAATATCCACCTGATGGATATATGATGGCATATTATCATGGAAAAACTCACCTAGCACTAGTTAACCAAACCAACACATATCTAGCAAAGTTATTGTACTAAATTACTAAGATTGCCAAGTTTTTTTACTAGAGCACACTCGCTTGCCAAGATGTTGTACTTGGATGTTCAATTATCAGGTTTGTGTAGTAATAGATTGCACCTACTCACCAAGTAGTGTAATTTACCTAATAACTTTTGTACAAAACCTTTGTACTAGTTATTTTTCACCTACCAATTTATGTATTAGTTTATTTCTCATGTACCACCAACTCCCTTTTCATATTACAGGTCGTTTTGACTTTTTAAAAGTTTGATCAAATTTATAAAAAAATACAGTGTCATTTATAGTACTAAATTAATTTCATTAAATCTAACATTGCACATATTTTGATAATTTATTTGTTTTGTGTTGAAAATATTTTTGTATTTTTCTATAAATTTAATCAAATTTATAAAATTTTGATTTATAAAAAATTAAAATGATTTATAATATGAAACAGAGGTGGTATCGTATTAGTTTATTTCCCAAGTACCATCTACAGTGATTTTCGAAGGATCAATCAACTTTTGTTTGACCGTCAAGAAATGGATTCATGAACAACAATTTGTTCGAACTGCAGAATTTCACATAAAATAATTTACCCGTCGAATTCTTCCAAATGTTGTTTTGCTACCAATTGAAAAAAAAGAAAAAAAAAACTCAATCCCAAAATGATTTTAACAAGTGGGTAGAAGAGGACAAAGCATGGAAGAATTGATAGAAGAGGACATCATGATCATCTCCTGTTTTTGCTCTGCATCATCATCTTTCTCCCATCCATTCCATCCGTCTCCTACGCTGCACACTGCCCGAGGCAACGCCACCACCCTCCTCCATGCTCCCGGTCCACCATGAGCCACACCAGGAAACCCGTGCATCCAATGGTGGTCCGGTGTCTCGTGGTGGTCCAGTGCACCCCGGTCCACCATCTTGCCAGTGGGCTACTTGCACAGCTAGCGATGCAGTGGACCATGGACCGCGGGTGGGTCTACGGTAGACTAGGTCCATAGCCCCCGTGCCTCCTTTTCATGCAAAAAAAAAAGAGAAAAGAATAGAAAAGAAGATGCACTGATCTGAACTTACCACCACCAATCAGATCTTAGAGACAGGATGAGTTGAGGATTAGGGCAAAAACATGCATGGATGGGTGGCATCAAGTTGACCCATAATAATTCATCATAGCTTCCTACTGTATTTTCTCTGTTTTAAAATATAATTTTTTTTAATTAGATGTAACATATTTTAAATTTCGTAGTACTAGAATATGTCACATTCAGTCAAAATATTTTATATTTTGCGTCGGAAAGAGTACTATGTAGTACTAGTAGTATTTTTTTATCTCCATCCAATAATTGATATTGGTTAGTTGCTGACACTGTGTAACTGGGGTTACATTATCTTGTTACTGGTAAAAGTAAAAGAATTACTCCTACTTACTGATCAGATGCACCTCTAATATCTCCTTTCTGTTCATCTCTCTCAAGGCTAGATTAATTTAACCACATACATAGAGACATCTAATTTCTTGAGATCTACACATCGAGATGTTACATGCTAGGAGCGGTACAGGGTCTTGAGCCTCTTTGCTGCCTGGATGAAGCCCAGAATGACCTGCAACTCATCCAATTGCTGCTGCTTTTTGTTTAGCATTTGGAGGAGATTAGAGCCAGAGGTTCAGACTTCAAACTGATCATGTAATCACCGGTTATATAATACAAACTGTATATCTAAAAGATATAGGTGTATAATAGGTTTTCAGCTGCTACCTGAGACTGAAAATGCTGACGGACCCCATGGAAGAGCTGTTCCTTAGATGGACTGGGGTTCATGCTTACCTGTGCATAGTTTTTCATCATTAAGCGCAAATTAGACCATGGAAATGAAATGTAAGGTTTGTTAGCCAATAAATAGGATGATCCAGGCTTCTTACAAGATTGAAGTGCTTCCAGTATCTCCACAGGGTAGGAGTTCCGAGTTTTGTCAGGTTTACTCTCTGCAAACAAAACGTAAAAAAACATACTTTGATCAGAAAAAGGAAATGGTATGAGATGTGCAAAAGACAGATTAAAATCCTAGCAGATTTCCCAGCAAACTGAATGAATGGTCAATGAAACTTATTTCGCCTTGTCCAGAATAAGGCATGCAAGATGCATTGGCCAAAACAGCACAAGGGCCTATGACAACAACATATCCTACCTAACCATGGGCCAAGCCAAGTG
This sequence comes from Oryza officinalis, assembly GCA_008326285.1. Taxonomy (NCBI): domain Eukaryota; kingdom Viridiplantae; phylum Streptophyta; class Magnoliopsida; order Poales; family Poaceae; genus Oryza; species Oryza officinalis. The sequence continues at coordinate 58,774,931 of BDMV01000002.1, read as the reverse complement.
ATCCAAGGTCACACTGGCTTTAATTCTTGATGGCACGGCCTGATATCTCGAAAGTAAGTTACTCATTCCGTGTACTTATTGCGATAGCGTTTAGTAATTACCGTTCGCAATATTGAACTGGGGTGAAAATTGCCTCGGTTGCTGGATTTCGTACAGGAGGACCAGGGCCTTGTATGCCGAACTCTTGGCTTTGTTCGTTTGTGGTACTCTATGATCGCTACTTGCAAAAACAGAAGAAAAATTGTTAGTTGATTGCACTATTAATAGTTTAAAGCAATTGGCTATATTGCAATTATCACAGGATGGTCTTACAATAGTCCATGTCTTTGTCTCCCATGTCGGAACTGCTACAGAATGAATTGCTGCCGTCAATATCATTGTCATCTTCGTTACCAGTTGGAGGTTCCAAGACACTCAAAGCATTCCTCTGCAGCTTCACCTCTACACCATTCTTTAGAACCTGCATTTTCAAGAATATCTCAGGTCTTGGTATTGTTTTTCATTATGTTTGCATTTAGTAGTTCAAATGCTAAGCTCATAAACTCTTAAAGAAAGCATATCATCTCAAATAATGGTGGGTATAGATTATGACGGTATTATTAACACAGACGATCTTTTAAAAACATGTAGAGAATTGCTTGCCTAGCTACTTTCCAAAACAATAAAACTCAGTACTATATCGTTCACTTGCAAAACAAACATTTCAAGATAAAGACCACAATAAAGTAAAGTTTAAGTGGGATACTAAATAATTCAGTGGGAGACTCACCAGCCAGTGCCAACCTCCAAGACCAACAGCCTTCTTGACAACACCTTGTAGGCCGACCAAGACAGATTTTGTTCGGTTGTTCCCAGTGACTATGACCTTTGTGTGCCGAGGAAGCACTGAGAGCTCCTCATCTCCACTATCGTACCGAGGCGGAGAGAGAACCCGGGAAGAGCATAGCTCAGTCTCCATCATCATGCTGATTCTCTGCCCTAATCTCTCCCTGGTTCAAGGTTTGGCACCAGATTCAATCAGTACACAACAAACTCAATACTGTGAAGTGTTCTATGATTGACTCTCAACAGCAAACAATAAATAGCTTTATCAACCCAGTGCCAGAAAAATTTCCAAAATTAGCACGATGTTCAAGATTTATTGCAGGGTGCAAGACCCAAGCAAGTCTGCATCTGAAATCTGCAGGATTGGTGAACTTTAATAAAACAGTGCTGGTCCTAAAAAATACTAACTAGTATTAGGCATAGCAGAATTTCTGAAACTAGCTCAACATTAAAAACAAAAATTTGATCATGCATAAAGGGAATCTGAAATTCAATATCGAGTCTTGAGTCCTAAGTTCCACAGGAAATTCATATTTTTGCATAGATTAATTTCCATGGGGGGCACGATGAAGCTTGAAAGCGATCGAGATGATGTGACACCTCCATGCAACTCGATCCGGATCGGACTAAATCTCTCATCTGATGCGATTGCAAACAGATTGGAGAGCATTAGTGACTCCCAACCACTAACCATGATGGTGATGAATCGGCAGACACTTACCAGGACCCACTACCAGCTAGCTAGCTACAAGAATTGCTCGTTTCTTGCTGGAGTAACAATCGTCAAAGTGATGCGTCTAAGGAATATGTACAAAAGCAGTACAGGTGGCCAGGTAGTAAATCAAAAATGAAATTGTGTGTCTTGATCAAATAGATCAATTTTGGTTATGAAATTTGCATAGCTAGGTGCTTTGCATTAATTCTGTGTACTAGATCTAAAATTATGTGTAGTAAACCAAGAATTTATAGTTGGGGGGCAGGTAACACTCTTGTGTTCATACTTTCAGTAAATTCGCATTTAAAGCGGGAGTTATGGAGATTGCAGAGTACAGTAATGAACAGGTCAGTTAGAATAATTTTGCTACAGTACAGTCTTGTGATGCATTTCCCAACTGATACCCTGATGTGCCCAATTCTAATGCAATAATTTTAAATTTTCCCAGTGCAATCTGCACTGCAAAATTCTGAATAAGTATAAAATCCAGTATAAATTTCACGGTACAACGCAGAAACCCGATCTAATCAGTCAGTTTACAGATCGTCTAGCTTCAAGATCTTAATTAAATGGAGGATGATTTGGAAATGCTACTCGGTATATGAGAAGAAAAATTGCATGCAAAGCCAGAATTTTTCATGGTATAAAACAAAATGCAATCAAATTCTGGATATGAACTTCTGCTGACTGAGGATCACAGCTGTAACAGTGTATTTTGCTATAGACAGGATCGTGGTGCATGCAATTAAGGACATCTGTACTCTTTCTGCAAATTCTACTGTAATTTTGAATTTGAGAAAGAAGAAGCGAATTCAAAATGCACAAGACTGTTTTTTTAAGCGCAATTCGAGCTCGAATTATTCAAAATTCAGCACAAGAAGGGAGATTTAATCACGGGTTTAATACTTGCAGATTTAAAAAAAAGCAACTTCGAATTGAAATTGGAGGCCTAATCACGGAAACAGACAACCCGATCACCGAATCCATCCCAATCGAGCACCAGGAATCCAAATCAAGATAGCACAAAACCCTGAAACCAAGAGCAGCGAAAACCCGCAGAATTCAGGGGCGGATCCAACTTTTTGGGGGGGGGGGGGGAAAACAAACTGTTACTTGCATTAGGAGAGCTTAAGGCTCTGAAAATTTGAGTACAAGAGAAGCAAGCAAAATCGAGACAAAAGTGGGAGGAAGACAGATGAATGAGAAAGAGAATGTGGAAGTTCGTTCAAAAAGAAAAAGAAAGAGAATGTGGATGCTCACCAGGATGCAGCAGGACGACGACGCCCCTCCCCTGCTCCGCTCCGCTCTGCGGGCGAGATGGAAATCGGCGCCCCTACCCTGCTCTGCTCTGCTCGCGAGATGGAGATCGGCGCAGGCGCAAGGAGCGGAGAAGAGACGGGAGTTTTTCTTGGCGCAGGTGGGAAGGGGCAAATACTCGACGCAATGATTCTGTACGCTAAGATTTCCTCTCTTTTTTCAAGTAAATTAATCCGACTATAATTAACCAATTGTCGTTAAATATTGTCTCAAACTTTTTACTTCAACCCAGTTATTCATTCTTTGTTATGACTAGTGACCCACATGTACATAAACAGTATTTGAAAAGCAAAAGACAAGTAACTCAATTGAGAATGAATGACGACAACAGACTCTTTCTACCCCAAACACACATTGGCTACCTTTTCTCTCCTTTACACTGTCGTCATCGATCCTTCTCGATGAGCCATCGCCCCTCCTCTCCGTCTTCACATACACAGCCGCACCCGCTAGCCACCGATGTGTCTCCTCTATTCCCCCATCGCCATGCATGTTGTAGTCATAATCGACATTAAGCCCAGCAGTGCTAGGCTAGCAGGGACTCGGGAAGGCAGGAGTCGATCCGGTGGAGAGTTGAGACGTTGGATCTAGGCTCCTCCTTGCTGGATTCGACAGTTCCGCAGCTGTCGAAGGGAAGAAAGAAAAAGGAGAGAGAACTAGTGTGCAGAGCAGTGATAAAGTTACTGGACTCGAAGGTAGAGCGGCGGTGGTTGTCAGACTTGGTGATGGATTGCATGTGGTGATCCAAGATGAAATAAAAGCTAAAATTAGCTGTTGCAAGTGAAAAAAATGGTTGAAGAATGGTACAGTGTGAAAAAATGATAAGAATATCTAACCTAAACTGTAATTTACTTTATTTCCCCTCTAGCACAACTAAAGTTGGGTTGTGCATTAGCCGACAAGCACACCTATACTAAACCCACTACAGTTTTATTGTATCTCAACGATATTGTTGGGCAGGTCTATTTAGCTACTACCAATAATCTTATGAGACGTTGACGTATAACGATATTAACTTCTGGTAACACGGGTTATAATTAATTATGGTTAGATAAACCCAGCTAAAAAATAATTAAAAATAATAAAAATTAATTTTGCTTAATAATAAAGCATCATATTTTTTTAAGTTAGGTTGGTTACTTTCTCTCATCATGTGATATATAATTGCTATCTCATGTATATAACTGTATTGGTATCTCTCCTAATTCTTTATTTTTTATTTTTTTAATTTTTTTTACTTATATGTTAATTTGAATTAATATTTTTTTCTTATAATTAAATGGATAATCAATCACTTTTTTATTTTTCTCCAATAAAACCAGTATACTGCATTGTATGATTTGAAGATTATATTATAAGTGTGCAGAATTTAAGAAGATATCAGCATAATTTGATAGCATAATTCAGAACATATCACCATAATTCACCAGAATTTGAGAACTCGAAAATTAAAATAATGTGCAGGATGACAAAAGTATCTAGGACACCAGCGAGCAACTTACCCCAATATCCATTTCAACGGCAGTAGCAATTCCAATCCACTTTCCGCAGTCCGCACTTGTCTCGTCAAGACTCGAGAGCAGGGTGAACCGGTCAAGGTATATATATGGTGCGGTGAGTGCAGCTGCGAGGACGAGCTCGGAATTTTAACGTGGGTTGCGAAGGAGTTTTTTTTTTCGGGTGTAATGGGCTTACAGGGCTTTAATCCGGAAAACAGCCCATCTACACATAATTTTATGGCGCTACTAAAAATTACTTTACATGCCTATATTTTACACTGGTTTGAGGTCTAAAAACTGGGCTTCCAAGCAACTGAACAAGCCTTAGTTTTTAGTCGTTCAGGTAAAATGTGGTGCATGGTCCGCTATAATTCATAGCTATATATTGGTATGTTACTGGCAGGAAAGTTTTTTTTTTTTGAAGTCATGTGAATGTTGTGAATTCTGATAGCAGAAGCTTGTAACCTAGCTAATTTTTGGAAGCACCAACCTGAGGATGTATGTTCCCCACCCTTGGTTATGTTAACTTGTCTGTAACGGTTTCATCACTGCTTGTTTAGATTTGCTTCTGTTCATACTTGCTCAGGTAAAATGTGATGCATTGGCTGAGTACATCCATCCGGTTAGACGTAGAGACCGAGTTTATCTCATTTTCTATAAAAAGTTTAAAATGTAGTTCATGGTCTGCTATAATTCATAGCTCTAACCATCATACATTGAACTGAGGAATTTAAAGAATTGTTTAGTTTTTCTTATGCTTTTAGTTTTTACTTGTTCAAGTAAAAATGATGCATGGTCCGCTATAATTCATAGTATGTATGTATGATTATGGTACTTTCAGGAGGGGGAAAAAAAGAATCTGCACAATTCGCAAGTCTTCTCATACACTGTGGCATTTGAAGACCCGGCAATGGCGATAGGCAGATAGCATAGCAGTATAGCACTACAAGATTAATTTACATATACGCATGCTTAACAATTACTTCATGAGAGGGGATCAAATACTTGATCAAACATAACATAAGAGGGGATGAGAGAAGGAAAAAATAACTAGAAAAATTCACATTTGGAGAGGGACTTGATGATATAGCGGAAGGCGTGCAACCAAGAACATGCAGGCCTCCGCACACACAAGTACCATTTCACACACCAACATACATACATATATAGTAGATTATGATAATTACAGCATGCGGCAGCAGATATATAAACGCGCTTAATTATGCAGCGGCTTCATCGATCACCACACGGTAATAACACACGTACTGTAGAGACTTGATCCATCATCTTGCAGCATCAACTTGGTTGATTATTTGAGAGTAATTAATTATCACTTAATTAAGATGATGCATGGTAATATTAGTCCCGGCTCTTGAAGGGGATGGCCCTGATCACCACCACGTGGTAGATGGCCGCCAGTGCCGCTCCGATGAACGGGCCCACCCAGAAAATCCACTGCACAAATCCATCGATCAATTAGCTATGCGGTAATTAATCAACAAAGTAATTATGGTGCGATGATTAGCAGGTAGTAATTGATGGTTGCTTACGTGGTCGTGCCATGCGTGGGCGCGGTTGTAGACGATGGCGGCGCCGAGGCTGCGGGCGGGGTTGATGCCGGTGCCGGTGATGGGGATGGTGGCGAGGTGGACGAGGAAGACGGCGAAGCCGATGGGGAGCGGCGCGAGGATGGGGACGTGGGAGTCCCTGGCGTTGCGCTTGGCGTCGGTGGCGGAGAAGACGGTGTAGACGAGGACGAAGGTGCCCACGATCTCGGCGCCGAGGCCATCGCCCTTGGTGTACCCTGGGTTGACGGCGTTGGCGCCGCCGCCGGAGCCCATGTACAGCGCCTGCTGGAACCCCTTGACCACGCCGGCGCCGCAGATGGCGCCGAGGCACTGCATCACCATGTAGAACAGCGCCCGGGTGAGGGACAGCTTCCGCGCCAGGAAGAGGCCGAAGGTGACGGCCGGGTTGATGTGGCCGCCGGAGATGCCGGCGGTGCAGTAGACGAGCGCGAAGATCATGCCGCCGAAGGACCAGGCGATGCCCTGGATCCCCACGGTGGCGCACTTGGACGACGACTTGCTCACACCTATCACCGTCAGGATGCTGATGTACAGGAACAGGAACGTCGCCACGAACTCCGCGATCCCGGCGCGGTAGAAGGACCACGACGTCAGCTCTTCCGCCTCGAACAGCGGCGCCGCCGGCGGCTCACGGTAGTCCTTCTCCTCCGCTCCCTGCGCCGCCGTCCCGATCGGCTGCCTCTCCGTGTACCTGTTCGCGCCCAGCCTCACATCCTCCTCCTTCCCCTCCATTAATATATGCTTCTTGCCACTTGCTTGCTTGCTTGGTGGTTTGATCGTCGAGCTGATCTCTTGCCGGAGCCGGAGACGACGACGACGGCGAGCGCGCTGTGGCTGTGAGGAGAGCGAGTGGCTTCCAGCTTCTTTTTATAGCTCCACTACCTCTGCTGCAATGGCCTTCTCTACTCTTTCTCTTCGTCTTTACTAATTAATTATTCTTTTGTTTTACCAGTCGGCAATTTAGTAATTAGTGGACGACAACGATGATGGTAGGGTTTTTGTTTTACCTTGATTAATCTGTGGATGACAGGAAGCTAGCACTACTATTACTAGCTAGCTCTCTTCAAAGCATATGAATGAATTTGATGGTTCATCTGTTGTTGTCAGCGAGATTTAAATAATTCACAGGATGATAAGATAGATTAGTATGGGTTCGTTTGCTACGGTGCAGGTTCTGGAAATTAAAGCCATTTTGTTTAGGAGACACGGACAGAGTGGTCAGTTTGGAAGATTATCCTTTGTATGAGCTCATCGAGCTGTCTCGACTTCCATAGCATTATCTTTAGCCTGATGATCAATCAATCATAGCCACAAACCAGCCATCTTCCTAATTGCTAGTACTGGGCAAACATTGATAATTAGGCATCGCTAACGACTCGACACAACAAGAATATACACCTTCATATTATGTGCTAGGTACTGTCATCACTTGCAACAGTAATCCCCTCTCAATTCAACAATCTAGCATATAATAATGTGCCGTAAATTCCTCTGAGTGATAAGACTACATCATGTAATAGCAAAGTCGGCTAGTACGGGGGAAAATGGCCACTAGGGCAAGAAGGGCAGCTAGCAGAGCAGAGTGGGTCAGAAGGAAAAGGAGAGCTCACTGAATCATTCACTCAGTCACCACATCAATCTGCATGCACATCATGGAATCCAGATGCACTAGCCAACAAAGGCGAGCAAACACAAGAGAAGCCGCAACCACTCACGAACCAAAGGTCTACTACGACTACGAGAGCAGCAAGCGGAAGGAAAAACACACGAGAAACAACAAGGCAATACTGTACTACACAAGAGAAAAGGGTAGCTTTGGGCGGTCGGACCTGGACAGCGACGGCCAAGGCGTGGCACGGCAGCCGTTGCTTCATCGCTGGCCGCACACCACCAGCCGCACCACCTCCCCTCCACTCCGGCCTCAGCCTCACATCACCTGCGCTGCACACAAAAATCAATTCATACAGGTGCATGCCCTTGGTTAGAAAAATGATACTACTTCCATTGCATACATCAAACTGACGTAGTTTTGTCTTAGAAAAATAACTGGTCAGGGACACCCCAGTATTTCTGTATTTGCCGTTTGCTCAACAACAAGTTCATCATCATCCATGATGATTCCCTCTCCCGCGTGTCCTCTACATATCACCTGCACCGACAAAGCCACTAGGCTCTTGCCACGTGTCCACATGATCAGACAAAGAATCGGTCCAGGAAAAAAAAAAGGGAAACTGGAGAAGCTGGTTCATACCTTCATGGTCCTTTCCATAGCTGTGGTACACCTATCTGGGAGTAGACGCAGTTACGTTGTCCGGAAGAAACAAGACAGTTTTGAGAATTACAGAATCTGTATATAGAAAAGGAAAAGAGTCCATTCGCCAAGGATCAGATGCACATGTTCATGGATGGTTAGGAACCATGGAACTAAAATCACTTAAAACTTCCCTCATTTTTTATGTGACCACAAAACTATATAACCGGTTAACTATACAAAAGATTGATGTCTGCTACTGATGACAACATGGATCCATAGTTCCAAACTAGGGCAACAGCATTGAAGCCTAGTGCCCTAGTTACAAGTACTTCTACGTACATTACTACAAGTCAGTGGAGTCGCGCTTCTGCCTCCAGAGAACATATTATGTTACAATACCGTGAGCAAATACAATTTACATCAGACATATCAGTGAGCCTCTCCAACTCCAAGGCCATGCTGATAAGCTTTCTTACGAGCTTACAGCATCACAATTGGTGTCCTTCGGTGAAGGTTGCATGTGCATGTGCGTGCAGACTCTCTCAGGCTGTCCTCTTGTCCAGAGGTTCCTGAGTTCACCCCGTTTCCTGCCGAGCGCTATGAAGGTGCCTGCAGTAGCATGATGCCGTGTTAAAATGACAGCACAAAACCCCTGAAGCTGCCTGAAGCTATGAACCTTCTTATCAGGCACAAGGAAGGCTTTACTTACCAAGCGTAAAAGGCACAATGTAAAGAAGAGCTGGTTGTCCATGACCATCCATAAGGTTCAAGGCAACATACGTGATCATAAGACCTAAAGAAGGGGCAAAAGAATACAGTATGTCAGACTACAGGTCAAAAACACCAACATGTTGCCACACGGATTTTGTTAGATGTTCAGTTGTTCACGTCTACATATGAGAATCCCTTCTCTTTTGGTTGTGTTAGATGTTCACATCTACATATGAGAGTCCTTTTATTTTGTCATTTCCATCAACCAACAGAAAATATAAGGTATAGACCATAGGTCCCATTGTAATTTTGTTTCTACTATCAAAAGTATCCCATTATAGGAAAATTTAGTTTAAGCTGCATCTGGCAAACTGTACCTAGAGAGTTAAAAAACACAGGGAAGTGCATGTAAGAAGTGTCGTCTTACCAGAACCATAAGCAACCATTGACCACAAAAAGTAACCAGATTGCAAGGTCTTTTTGGCAGCCCAATCATACCTAAAAGGAGAGATGAAAAAAATCAGTATAGAGCTCAATAACCTACTGTGCTCAGATACGCTGCAAAATCCAAAACAATTTATGCTGATTGGTCTCAAGCCTCCTGAGCAATTTATGATAGCCCACCAGGATTAAGCAATGACTAATAGATAAAACGGATGGGCAAAATTTAACACTAACCTTAATGCAAAAGCAATCAACAGCCCAGGAAGAAGTATATCACCAAAGCCAATGATACTGAATCCACCCCATGGATCAAACATTCGTGGGATTTTTAACAGCATGGGCACACCATCTTCATCAGTCTTATCACCACGGGCAACCTGCGAGCAGACGCTAGGACAATTAGCATTTCGCAAGTTGCAGAAGCAGAACATCGCAGTATGAAAGTAGTCATCTGTACCTACCACAATCATCACACTCTCATGAAACCACATCTTGGAGATAAAAACCCAAAAGATGTCATATAAGAAGGAACAACTGAGAAGAACAGATCCGACCTGATCATGATGAGAAACAGAGCAAGTAAAGAATTGGCACAAAAGTCCCCACTCCCCACTATATGGTAAGCATAATCAGAAGGGCACAATAATTACCTTGAGGTTAGGTATCCTAACAATTTGGATTACAGTAACAATCAGAGCAATACCCTGAAGACAGGCACCATGTTAATTAACATCCAACCTCAGAATTATCCCAATTGAGGGTGAGGGTATAAAAACGGAACTTCACTTACAAGAATATCTTGCCCAATCCAAGCATAGGTCATCCGGCGATAAACAGCCCATATAACAGCAAACACAATGCAAAATGGACAGACTGCGATTGTAAGGTATGAAACCGCCCCAAAAAAGGGCACCTTCACGAAAGATTCGGCCGCAGGTTTGAACCATCTGAAAGATCACATGATTACTGGTCAGAAAACTTTCTTATGTTGTCTTGGCCACAGCCATGATCTATAAATAGTAATCTGAGACGAGTCTACAATATACTACCTCCGTTTTTTAATATATGAAGCCGTTGACTTTTTAAGATACGTTTGATCATTCGTCTTATTCAAAAAAATTATGTAATTATTATTTATTTTATCGTGACTTATTTTATCATCAAATGTTCTTTAGGCATGACTTAAATATTTTTATATTTGCACAAAAAATTTGAATAAAACGAATGGTCAAACGTTTGTAAAAAAGTCAACGACATCATATATTAAAAAATGGAGGTAGTATATCCTAGCCCACAAAACAATTTTAGAGAGCCACAAATGTACCTTGACAATAAAGCCACCAAGCAAGTTTGCAGACCCTGCATAAACAAATAATAAAGAACACACAATGAGTTCAAGAAATGTAAGAACAATGATCATACAAACATAGATATTAATTTAGAGTATCGACTAACAGAACCAAGGTTAATTTGTTCTTCTACTCGATAAAAGTTATCATGCTTGGTATTGAATAGAAACCACAAAGCTCCTTGTTCAGTTTGGCATGATTCTTTCATAGTTCATATAGTACTGCCTCACAATTTGTGAAATTTAGCATTTGGAAAGCATACAGATTATATGTTTCAATGGATAAACAGTATAAAGATTTTAGGGCCAGATATCCAACTAATTGATTACAGGGAAAATGGAATGGCATTGCACACACCTCTACACCACCAATGCAAAAGATGACCACCAGAAGCTCCACAAACCAGTGAGACATCAGCTTGTAGAGCATTATCAAGAAGCAAGATGCAATAACAACAAACAATATTGCCGATGTCATGTTTATATCTACCATGCCACTAGAACCACCAGCCTCTAAGTTCAGTGAACTTTCATGGCCATCCTACATAAACCAAATGACTGTTAGTTCTCTTTTCGAGCAAACAAAATCCAGAACAATAAGCAAATAAGCTTCTGTTCAGAACCTTTAGAAGCTTCTCTTGTTCAATGACTGCTTCTCGAGCACTCCATGCTGACCAGTATGATGCACAAAGAATGGTACCAACAGCCATAAGCCACAAAAACACCTCTGCAGTATCAACCAGAGGTCGGTCTGGAGAGTATAGCTGCACCGAAACTGAGAAATTGAAAACAAACACGATACATATGTTAGATACTATGGCTAAAAAACAACTTCCAAGACAAAACAAAATTCAGAAAAAAAAAGTACCCTACATAGGACATAGTACAAGATTTCAGGTGGTGGAAGGCTTTAAAGATTTACCTTTACCACGTGTAAGAAGCTTCTGTAAATCATTGCCTGCATCTTTTGGCAGAAGAACTGCAGGTATATTTATGTCCAAGTCTGTTTCATTTCGGTCACAGACCATCTTGTATAGCTCTGCAAATGGAAGCAGGAGTGCAGTACACGTGTTAACACCACATTTATGTGCTCACCTATATAGACAAACATGTGGGGACTGATACATGTGTGTACATCCAACTATGAAAAAAAATCCGATAACATAGTCAAACGTAAGTATCTAACTTATCAAACAATATGAAGTGATGAACCACTGCAACTAAATTTGGGTGTGATGCATATACATTGACCTTTCAAAGACAAAACAACCTAGGAAGTATCTTGAGCACGCGCACACATTAAGCATTTGCAACATAGTTGGTGACTGTGACTGGTGTTAATAAGAGCACCCATGGCAAGAATATATGTTGATCTGCCTATGTAGGGTGAAGAGACTAATGGTTGTAATCTTACAAAAGATAGTAAATGATCTTTTAACAAAGGTTAAACACAGAAGGGCTTTCAGGTAGGATGGTAATGGTAAATAGAAGGGTTATAGTGGTCAAGCATGCATATGCATGGTAAAGTGGTAAGGGAGAGTATTATGCTATTTGACTATTTCAACATCTTGATCTGCTAACTAATTAGCTGCTGAACACAGGTATAAAGCAAAGGACATTGTGTGTAGGACTTTACAAAGAATTTCACAAATAAGGCATACCATGGACATGATTGATGATTATAATAGCAGAAGCCCCAGCAGCTTCAGCATTCTTCGCTTTTTTAGTGAACTTACAGTTTCCCCTTTGCACTAACAAAACATCTCCAGCAACCTAGATAAAGGAATAATCCAGTCACTGGGTAGGAATGTAGGACACCATTGAGAAATCACAAACAATTAATTCATCGTTTCCAGTAAGCTAACCTTCTGTGTGGGGGGATCACAACAGTCAATAGGATCTGCTAACAATAGTCCTGTTCGATTGGCATGCTTTTCCTTTGACTCTATAGTGGGGCCAAAACGAGCACCAACGCCAACAAACTCACCATCCTCTCTGTTATTGACCCAGGTTTGCACTTTTACCTGATAACACGGTGATGAAAACAACATAGTTGAAAGAATGGTCACATGGTGGGTAGGAACACTCGTTATCAATAAAGTAGCACTGTAAGGTGTTAGGTATAAAATAACAAATTTGAAGCTATGAAGCTAATGCCCCTGTGTTGTGACCCTGCCTCCTGCTGATTGCTTACTTCGCAACCAGACAGGCACCTGGAGAGGGCCCGAGGCAAGTTGCAATAACAGGAATTAGCCAGCGAGTCAGGTAATGCAAGGACCATAACTCCCTGCATCGAAACTTGATGATAATTCTAAAACCCGCTATTTTGAAACCTATATACTGACAATCACCATATAGAAGAGACTACAGAAGACCATATGCTATACTGACCATCTAAAAACTTACTTTAACAGTTATAAACACTAATCGAATAGCACTAATAGCTAGTTGTTCAAGTAAACTAGTAACTAAGGACAGGTCGTCAGCTTACAAGCGAAGCCTCCAAGCAGATCGTTCCTTGTAGGCTATAGCCCACTCCAACGATTGACTGATGAGCTTCAAACCAAATCGGGCAGGCTAATTTAGTCGATACTCTAAGCAAAGCCGCGAGTCCGTGTCCCCAAGTTATTAATCACCTATTCTGAGCAGCAAATAACATCTGTGAAGTCTACAATTGACGAAATCGGACAGGCTTTATACCGTCCCCTGATCTGATACTGTAAAGTCACAAATCAATAGCTCGAAACCCTAGCTTAACCTACGACTGAATTGAACCGAAGACTCACGTGCAGCTCGGAACCGAAAATTGGAATCGCATCGATCAGGTCGAGGTACTAAGGACGAAGAAACTAGCACGCGAGATGGTACGAGGTCCCCGAAGGGAAGGGGAAGGGGAAGGGTCGTACGAGGACGAAGTCGTTGGAGCAGCCGGGGATCTTGGGCGCCTCGTCGTCCTGGTGGACGATGTCGCCGCCGGCCGCGACCCCGGCCAGAGCCGCCATGACCAGCAAGAGCGCGGCCGCCATCTCCGGCGAGCTTGTGCCCATGGCCACCGGACCTCCTCCACGCTGCTTTACGAGGGGATGGATGGGGATGGCGATGGACGACTCTTCCTCTTCTTCTCCGCTTGTGTTGTGAGTTGTGATGCGGAGGAAGTTGGAATGGACTCGAGGGGTGGGTGGGTCCACCTGCCAGTGAGCCAGCCAGCGTAGTAGACGAGACGAGGGGCAAGTGGACTGGTCGCGATCAGCGGGAGGTATCGTACACTCGTACCCGGTGGACTTATCCACAGTCTCTCTCTCTCTCTCTCTTCGGGAGGTAGTGGGCTTTACATGGGACTAGGCCTGCTATGAAATGGGCCAGGCTGACGGCGAAGGAATTTTTTATTTCAATTTTTTTTATTTACTATAAAAATACCTGTGTGTTGCAACAAGTTAAGACAATTTTCACGATTGATAAAAAATCTGTCAATTTAAACGATAAATCAAAACCAGACAAACAAAACAATAATAAAACAAAGTCAAAAATCATATATAGCATTGAACCACGTTGTGTGTGCTTCATGCGTCATCACACGAAAAAATCCTCTATGTACACTTTTCTATAGTCTCACAAATCGATTGGGTGATTATTCAATAAATCGACGCATGTGTATTTTTCTTTATCTCATGATCAAAAATTAAAATTTGATTATTCTATTAGTAAAAGTTTTTTTTACTGTAGATAAAAAGTGTCGATGTTATCAATAGACATATCTCCTATATATAAGTCCGCGGTATACGAAAATATCATATACCTAATAGTACACGATAAGGTATCCTTGATTAAGAAAATACGATAGATAAAGAATAAAATTATTTTTCTGGAATAGAAGATGTTCCGGATAAAGAAAAAGAAGCGGAGTCCTACTTGAACACTATAAGTACTACTCGAATCGTATCCATACTTATTTCTTTAGTTCTACTTAGGCAAGGGAACATCCGAGGATATAAATACAAGCTCCTAGAAGAGGAGGGGACATGCAAGTCAGAATATAAGCCTAAACTGACCCAATCTAAAGCCACAAAAACCGACATGAGGGATTAGAGCTACCTCCAATCTCGTCGAGCTCATATTCAAGTAAGAAGACTACACTAGTTGTTGACTACACATGACAGCTTCATGCCGCCAAGCTGATGTTGACTAGATTAAGTCATTTTAAATATTGTACTTGTATGATACAGATATATAAAGACTACACTGACTTCGCTCAACAAAAGTAAGGTCATTACCTGGCAGTTAAGGGGTTCGAACCTATATAAAAATCCTTGTCTCTCATTTTTTATCTGTCTCATGTATATCCTGGTTTCAATGATCCTCATACTCTACAAATACCATAGTCAGCGTATAGCCCGTCGACAGAAAGTATTTGCAAAGTAACAAACTTATCGCATACACACTTAAAACAATGATAAATTCATAAAAAAAATTATGAGGAAAGAAATTTGGAAGAGAGAAAAAAAAGAGAAAAGGAGGAGGAAAAAAAGAGAAGATTGGAAAGAGAGGGAGAGGCCCAGAATTATTGGGAGAAAAAAGGAGAAAAAGAAAGAAAAAAGGAGAAAAAAAAGCTGATCTAGGGAGGGCGACACGCGAAATGGAGCGACGGGATAATGTGAGTCGGTTGGGTTGGAATGGTAGAGGAAGGGTTGGAATTGGGACAGGGATGCATAATAGTTATTATAGACTTACGTCGAATTAGATATGAGTGATATATAACTAATTCAAAAACCAACTCAAACACGAATGACGTATCAAAATTTCGACGAAAATATCTTTAATTTTTATAATAGTAGAGAAATATTTACAAAAATTAGTACGTAGAGTAGTACAAGACACGGAGATAGGGACTGGATTGCAAAGTTCTAGGTCGCTAGTTACTGTACTCGCTACTATGACCAGCGATCTGAAATTATTAGGGACCTGAGTGCAAAAATGTCGGACCGCTACCGGTAGGAGCGGTCCAAAATATGGATCGAAATGGAAAATGCCGGGGTTACAATCGGAAATACGGGCCGTGGACTGTAAAAGAAAAAAAGAAGCCCACTAAACATGGGCCGTACAAGTGCTAAGGGCCTAGTAGCTATCTAATCTAGTAAAGTTGGTTCGCATGGCGCGGCGGAGCCGCCAGTCGTGGATGGCGTCGCGGAGGGGATGGTTGGGGACGAGCTCACGGCGGGGCAGCTTCAGGTTGGTCATCGGCGACGTGTCGCGCCCGCTGCGCAGCCACTCCCTGATCGCCTCCGCCTCGTACGAGAACCCGTCTCCGGCGATCTGCGGGTCCCGCATCACCTCCTTCAGTATCGGGCACAGGAAGTAGGACGGCGCGCCGCCCTCGCCGTCCGACGACGACACCGACGACCACGACCTCCCCGGCGCCGCGCTCATCGCCGCCTCCAGCACGCCGCATGCCTCCTCCAGATGTTCGCCGGGATGGCGCGCTCCCGCCGGCGCCTCCTCCTCCACGCCGCAGCATTTCAGCCCGACGAGCGCCACCTCCCTGGCGACCTCCATCGGCCACCCTCCCGAGCTCGCGTCGAACACCTCGTGCCACGCCTTGCTGCCGCCCGCGGCCTCCCGCGCCTCCTGCTTCGCCATTAACGGCGGCTTCCCGGTGACGAGCCGGAGGAGGACCACCCCCAGCGCGTACACGTCGCGTTCCGGGGTCATCTCTCCCGTCGCCAGGTGCCGCGGGCCCACGTAGCCCACCGCCGGCCTTGACAGTGCCACGCCGCCGGAGTTCCGCACCAACCTGCTCATGCCGAGGCCGGCCAGCTTGCTCGAGCAGCACTCTTCGTCCAGGAGGATGTTCGCCGGCCGGACGTCGCCGTGCACCGTCGCCCGTGGCTGCGTCGAGTGGAGGAACGCCAGCGCGGAGCATGTCCGGTGCGCGACGCCGCACAGCGCGTGCCACGGCAGCCGCGGCGCCGCGCCCGCGAGGCGGTCCTCCAAGCTCCCTCCCGGCACGAACTCGTACACCACGGCGCGCGCATCCGGGCACGCGCCCACGATCGTGACGAGGTTCGGGTGCCTCGCTCTGCTGATGGCTTCCACCTCGCGGCAGAAACCGACCTCGTCGACGGCGACGTCATGGCTGATCACCTTGACGGCGACCGTCATGTTGCGCAGGTCACCCTTGTACACGCTGCCACGGCTGCCGTCGCCTCCGATCCTGACAGATTCGTCGAAATGGTTGGTCGCCTCCTCCAGCTCCGACAAGCCGAGCCGCAAGAAGGTCAATCTCTGTTCACCATCCTCGCTTCCCGCAGCGGCGGCCGTAGGATTGTCGCGCCGGCGCTCTCGCCGGAGATGGTGGAGGAGGCCGTACGACTCCGACAGCTTGACCTCGAGGTCGCTCATCATCCGCTCGGAGCTCGTGATCTGGAGCTCGAGCTCGGCGGCGCGGGCGTCCACCTTGCGTGTCTGCTCGAGTATGTCGTCGAGCTCTCGCCTGTCCAGCTCCATGGCCGCCCGCTCCCTCGCCAGCCTCTCCTCCACCTCCTTCCGGTGCCTCGCCTCCCTCTGCTGCGAGCTCTCTGCTTCGTTCGCCTGCATCGATCACATCATCCATCCATGGTGAATTCGACATGAACAATGGATCGAACCCACGATGCAATGCAGCTTGGATTCATTTCTTTACTTAACCATTCTTGTCGCGTCGGCGAGGTCGCGCTCCGCCTTCTGACGCCGGCGAGTCTCCTCGTATGCCTCATGCCTGAGGTTCTCGGCTTCTATCACAGCATCCTTGAACCTGTCGTAGGCATCGCCCATATCACCAGCATCCTCCTGTCAAAATGGAATGCACTGTTTATCGTTTACTATTTGAAACACATGTAGGAGTATTACACTGATGCTACATATTCTGGTGCACATCAGTTGTCCAAAATCTTCAAACTTATGAAACATGTGTTATTCAAATTGTGTTGATTTCCAGGAGTCCATGATCGCAGGATAGGAAAAAAATGCTAATTGAAATATTTTTGTGGTAACTGAACAAGTAAACAGATGTCAAGTAATGTGGAATTCAGATAGTCTTTTTACATGTTGGGATTTGTTCCTACAAAACTTACATATCCCATACTGATAAAAAAATTGTCATTTTATTCTTTAACAATTCTTTCAACGTTTTTTTTTCTGAAACTAGTATTACACTGTATGGTTTCTGAAACGGAAGTGGATTTTTGTTTTTCGAGGAGACATCCCCTCGTTTCATGCATGACATCTAAAAAATTATCAAGATAGATCAATATATGATATATGTTTTCACAAACATGCAAGTTAAAATTAAACTTATACAATTCGAAACAAAAATAACAAATTTGATTGTGAATTACGCGTTCTATTCATAGTCAAATTTATTATTTTTGTTTCTACCTGTATAAGTTGAATTTGAACATGCATGTTTATAAAGTGATATATCACATATTGATCTATCTTACTAAACT
This sequence comes from Oryza officinalis, assembly GCA_008326285.1. Lineage (NCBI taxonomy): Eukaryota > Viridiplantae > Streptophyta > Magnoliopsida > Poales > Poaceae > Oryza > Oryza officinalis. The sequence goes on along the minus strand of BDMV01000002.1, from coordinate 58,756,748 downwards.
TTTTCAAATTTTTTGACGACTTTTTAAGTGAGATGCAAAAATGAGAGGAGATAATTAGAGTCTCTTCTGAAACATATACTGTAGCACATACCGAACCATGCCCTGAAGGAGTTGGTGAGTCCTCTTCGATTTCCTGCAGTGACTGCACACCAGCAGCAGCTGATCTCTGTTCAACCTCCACATTTTCAGACACTGGCACCGTTGATGAACTAGCAACAGCAACTGCTTCATGATTAAAACCCTCAGTGCCGCGGTCCATGGCGTTGTCCTCCCTGATAGGAGTCTGATCAACTGATGATGTCGTCGGTTCGGCTGGATCCTGCATACTGAATGGCTCGCTGCTTAGGCTGTGCACTCGTGGCGAGGATCTTGACCTCGAGTAATCAGAAGTGCTAGACCTCGGACTTGTGCTAGTTGTAGATGATTCTGTTCTATTGAGTCCCTCGTTCACTTCCCTATATCGGATCAGACAAATGGAATTGAAGGAAATATGTAAATCTTCTAATATTTTTCCAGGAAAAAATCATCTTATGATCTATAGCTATATGATTCCTGCTACTGTTTGTCTTTTCCTTTCGGATATTCTTCACGTTAGAACAGCTAGAAACTAATAGAAGAATGTCAAAAGTTCAGAATAATATGTCACAAACTAGGATGTTCAGGCAATCTCAGTGCTTCCACAGGTAATATTTTTGTTCAAGGTTTGTTGTTTTGTTAGTCATTTGTCATAAACATTATCACATTATTCTTTGTCTGGCCTAATTATTTTTTGAGCAGTATGTCCGGCCTAATTCAGTTTGCGATCTTTGTCTTCATGTGAGAACAGCAAAAATGCTCATAGAAGAACGGTAAATTCCCAGACAACTATGTCATGAAATGTTGCCAACGCTACCACAGTTTCTATCATGTTTATCTCAAAAAAACAAGTTTCTATCATGTTCCTTACAATGATAAGCCACGAGTTAAATGGTGTACTACTTCAATTCAGTCTTCAGTCTTTGTCATCAGTGCTATCATAGAAATCTACAAATACCTGTCCCATTTTGAGCTTGACAGGGAGAAGAAAAACAATGGCTTTTGCAAGTTGCATCGTTGGCATTAAGATTTTTTGAGTCATGCATGCATACCTAGTGCAGATAAGGTTTCCTTTGCAGACAAACCAGATCTTGCAAGAGGGGCTCGCCTTCAGTTGCACCTTCTGAGCTTTCTTAGATCTCGGCGCCCGCATTTTCCTAACATCACATTGCATCCAGAATTCCAGATCACTGCCTTTGAATTCAGCAATCCACAGGCACCAAGCTGGGCCAGCCAGTTCTTGGACCGATTGATAACAACAGCGGCGACAGCGAGAGCTGGATTTGTATGTATTAATTCCCATGAACAAGACAGCCATACCTTGAATAGGCCCTGTCAGATGCTGCTCCCATGACAAGATCAGTGATCCCATGATCATAAACGAGCTGGAGGAGGCCTCTCGCGATGTCGTCGCAGGAGAAGATGATCTTGCTCGCATTGACCTGCGAGTTTTTTCAGCAACTTTGTTAGCAACCCAGGCTGCATATGGAGAAGAGGGAAACTGTCATAATAAGAACACAGCCAATGGCTGCTGGTGAATTGAGACTAGCAATCTGATATTGACAGCAAGCAAGATGGATCAGAAGTAAAACAATGAGCTCTTTATCATGGTTTCAACCTTTTGACTTTTGCAAATGTCCAAGAGATCATCTAAGACTTTGCTGATCCTCTCCTCCTCCAGCTGCCTGTATGCATTCACCTCCTGCTCTGCAAGCTGACTCACTGGGACCCATGCCCCCACTGCAAATCCACAGGTAGTACAAAAAAATGTCACAAAAGATCCAACATTTTTTGGAACACAAAAGTGTAATGTAAAAGGTGTTGTAAAGGTAGGAACATAACAAAAGGCACCAACTTTCAGGTTGACAGATTTGGTGGAAAAGCAAAGAAAACATAAAACAGTCAGCTGGGGTCATTTTACAAGAAAATATTGCTAGGCAAGTCTAAAATTTTGATTTCATCAAAGTAATAATAGCCAAATTAAAGGTAAAATATTTTACAATCTGATTAAGGTCAGAGCTAGGTTGCAATTCTTAGACTGAAAATACATACAGTGGATATGCTTTTAGCAGAAGATGGATATGCGGCTTAGCAGAAACTATAGTAATGTCCACTTGGCAGAGATGTATTTGTGTAAGATTATTCTGAGCAATAGTTTAAGCTGTCCGAGATGTTGATTTCTACGCATTTTTTTTCCTTAATAATGCACGTCCACGACAACTCAGAAAACAAATCGATGCCTCAAATGGGAAAAGAAAAAGAATGTAAGCAGTGCACGTAGAACAGCCCGCAGCATAATCCCCAGTTTCCATGGAGGAGACAACAGCTTGAATTATGGATTGTTATTTGTCAAAAAGAAAAGAAACGTTCTTCCTAGAAAATTTACATTTGCCGCATTTAGGGAAGGTGGTTTGGATTATTGTCTGTTATTTGCAAGAGCGGATCGATTTGAAAAGATAACTGCACACAGGTATTTGCAGATAACGGGAGTTGAAGTTTATATAAAAAAAATTGCAATGGTTGGAATACTGAGATTGCAATGGTGCCATTTCGAAGGAGTGTAATCAAATGCCAAGAAACAGAAAAAGCCATTTCTGAACCGGATTAATTACAAGCAAGAAGAGATGGGGGCAATTCAGAACCCGTAAAATTAAACAGAAAAAAGCAATGAGAAGCTTAACGAAATTGCAAACAACAAGAAGACCACAAGAATTAACGAACTGCAACGAGAAGAACACAATGAAATAGGGTCAGTTGGAAATAAATTGGATTAGTATTTAGGATAAAATAGAGATGGAGCATACTCATATTGATCCGAGAGGGCGGGCGGTGGACGTGGATGAAGACGATGCGCCTCCTCCTCCTCCGGGGGAAGGCGGCGAGCACCCAGATGAGGTTCGCCTTCCATTCCTTCCCCGCCTCCTTCCCCACGGCGCAGTACACCGCCTCCGCATCCTCCTCTCGCCACTGCTCGCGCTCGCCGCCGTCCTCCTCCTCCGCCGCCTCGCGACAACTACCACCAATGGCTCCTCCTGCCCCTGCCACAGCTTCCATATGTTGGGTTAGGTTGGGTTGGTTGTGCACAGGATTACGCTGCCCTTCTGCTCATCCAAAGGCTAACTAATACTACTACTACTACTAAGGCCAAGACTAATTAGCTGCTAACTAACTACTTTGGAAATTAAAAGGACAAGACGACGACGCACGCATGCGCCCAGCGGTAGAGGTGGTCACTTGTTTAAGCAGCAGCAGCGTAGAGGAATGAAGGAAGCTAGGAGGAATCGGCCATGGCCATGGAGACTCTGCTGATATATAGACGCATGCAAATTTAAGCGATACTATACCTGAATCTCTTTGCCTCCAATGGCAGTGGAAAAGGAAAGGGTGGAAAAGGGAGGGGGAGACCGTGGCACTGGCCGGCAGGAGGGGATGGGAGAGGCTGACCGGTGGGCCCCATGGAGTCGGATATTCCCGGTACATTCTTTTTTTTTCCATTTCATGGGATCCCGTGTGGCCATCCACGACGACGTGCCCGCCGTGGCACCCAGCTGCACACTTGCAGTTGCAAACGACGCTTCAGAAATTCAGACTTCAGAGTTCAGACTAGTTATTGAGAGTCGAGTTCATCAATCAATCACGATCGGTGTACGTGCATGTGTAAACTGTAGAGTAGCTAGCCGCCTTGTGTGACTCCCACTGCCAACTGTCAGTGTACTTCAATTGTTCATGCATGCATCGGACCAAAACCTCTCCTCCTCCATGGAATCAATGCTACTCCAGGTACTAGTCGATGGTCATGACATCTTCCTCTGTTTAATTCCAGTTTCTGAATTGATGTCTCTCTTTGCATGTGCACTTAAATTCTGAAACTTCGCTCTGATTTCCAGACCTGCAACCTGCATATGCTTTTCGCTGCCTATACGCACGTACTGAACCCAACCTTAAATTGGATTGGTCGGTGAAGATGATGCGGTGTTAATTCTCTCTCGATCGATTAATTGCATGCCTTGTTCCGGCTAACCTGGCCTGCTAGCTAGTGGAGTAGTATACCAAACACATACGCCAACCTAGCTTGTTCAGTTATTAACAAACTAGACTCTGAATCTCTGATCGAGAAACTGACATATATGCGAAATTGTTAAGTACTGCTACTCTCTCCTTCCTAATTTAATCATCATATTTATAAATGATACCGAGACAAAGACAAAAAAATCTTTTTTCAAAAAACTAAATCTCATAGATCAAGGTGCTCTTTTAGACATATATGTGGGCATGTAAACGTGCAATTGAATGCATGTGAGGCATAAAACAATGCCACTTACTGCTACATGAAAAGAATAGACATGCAACGATTACATTTACTCATACACACATAAACAAATAAACATGTAATGATGTTATTTACTTCTATATGAATAAACGAATAGAAGCCGGTTAGATGATGATCAATTTTGGAAGACCTATAAAAAATTTTAAAGGATGATTTGGAATGAAGGTAGTAGGACGCAAATTTAAAACCTCGTATAATTGATTAATTAGTTGCGAGAGCAATTGAAAAGGTCGCCAACATGAAGCACGTACGGGAGACATGCATGCCGTATTTATACACACCGTTGACCAAAATGGATGCTTCTATACTAGGAATATCCCATGAACAGAGATGGATATGCCTTCACCTGCAAAATAAAACACACTACTGTAACCATGTTTCTTATTAATCACAGATGTATACACCTCTATCCATTAATGATGTTTATAGTATAATAGCATATGAACATGTCTTAATACACCACCAAACTAGCTTATTACCTAGTAGTTGTATTTTCAAATGGCAGCTTAAATGCTCAATGATAGTTAGTACATTGCACCAATGCATTAAGAAAACATACCTGTAAGTTAAAGCTTAATTGGTTGTCAGGCCACGAACATCGGAAATAAATAATATCATCTAGGAGAGACTTGACCAAGTGCATCTGATGTCAGCGATGATGAGTCCTATTAATGACACATGGTTGGGAGGGATGAGCAATCTTATAGTCTATGTTATGTTTTGGTTTATCGACCTTAATTCTCAGCATTTATGCGATCCGAATATAATGCTGATCTGGGACTTAGTTTGGTTTTTCTGGGCATTTTGCAATCTGGATCTGCAGAGACAACACAACTGAAAAAGGTTATGAATTTGTGCTTACATTCTTAGCTACTTAATTTGTTCGTAGTTAAACAAGTTTGTTATAATGAAAAATAGGGGATTGCCCTCACGTAGTTTTGCATGGAGCTAGATAATTTACGTAGAGTTGATTTAATATATAACTCTAAAACTGTATTTCTGTAGGTATCATTATATGTAGAGGTATATTTGGATTTCATATACAACTCTTATAGTTTCTATTTCTATAATGTCTGGATTTTATATATAGCTCTTAGATTCTATTTCTATAGATAACTGTTTTTTTATACAACTATATCAATCAATCTATACTGTTATAATCTGGATCCATCATAATCTAACGGTTAAGATTTTTTTTGATTAACGTGAAAATTTTTAGCATTCACAACGAATATGATGTTTTTTTAAGACTATCATAATAATATAATAGATAGATGAGAGATGTTATCAGAAGATTGACATATTGGCGATGAAGTATGCATCATGCATGCATGGAAGATGGAACAGTAGTTGGTTGGGAAAAAGGCAAACCCACCAACCCCTAATTGTTCTAACCCTTTTTCTCTCCAGCATTTATCTGTTCCTCATTGGAAAATAAAAATCGTCTGCATGTTACACGCATGGGGTTCAATCTGCAGTACTATCTTTCCTGGTTTCATGACAAAAACATGTCATTGTTTACCTTCTTCAGAAACAAGAACCTGAACATATATGTACACACCAGCAAATGCTAGTACTAGTACTATCTAACAACAGGACGACTTTTGATGATGTATCAAGAATTCTCAGAGCACACGCATCATCTACATCACCGCATGCGTATCAACCTGACCAAATCCCTTAGCTTAACCAGACTCATCTGGTTATGACAAAAAATGCTATTGTTCTGGGAGCTAGATCATTCTTCAGTTGTTTGCCTGTCGGTGTTAGCTAAGAGTTCAGTCGCTTTCTATATCATTCGAGATATGGCTAACTAAACATTTCCAAAAGGCCCAGATTTCAAAAGATCCACACTACTTTCAGTTCATTCGTATTAGGTTAATGATTCTAACTGGACACCTAATCAGGATTTTAAAAATATTATAGAGAAGAGAGGGTGAGGATGCCGTGTCAACCTCAGCTCATTCTTACGGAAGGTGTATCGCATTACGTCTTCGAGTTGTCGCATAAGGCGCACGATAAGTTGTTTCACATTTTATATAGCACTATAACTTTTGTACTTCCGTTGATCTTTGTTAGTTTTGATCTGAAGTAGTAGTAAACTTTAACCATCAATTTTTAAGGAACATAAAAACAAAATAGGTTGAAGTGTAAAATATTTGTAAAGTGCTTATGATTACAAAATAAGTAAAAACTGACAATTATTTTGTCGGTAAAAACGAATAATTGTTTTTATCCCTGCCATTATAAAGATACAAATTTGATACTATAATTAGATTTTTTTTAAATAAAAATATAGTTGGTTAGAGATTGATATAGGGCAATGGAGTTTGGCCCGATCTTCACGGCGTAAGATTGAAAGGTAACTGGATCCGTGCAACCTGATGAATGACAACGCCAACCACCGTCTTAGTCATGGCAACCTGCGGCACTCTATTCACCCAATCACACGCTTCGATCATTTTTGTTTACTCTCTCACGTGGAGTAAACATGTTCTTGCAATTAGCAAAGCAAACCACAAGAACGATGAAGCAAGACACTTAAATCAATTTCTGTTTCTATGGGGATGGAGTAGTATCACACACAAACCCTAGAACAAGAATTCTATATTTCGAAATATCAAAATCTGATTTAAATGGAAGGTGGGCTGCCCTTTATATAGGCTTATAAGGGCGGTTGCTACAGTACGACGGTGGAGCTACAGTGTCTTGTCGGTGCTACATTGTGCCTGCTGCTACAGTACCAGGTCGGCACTACAGTACATGTCCAGGTGTATTGCATGCTTGAACTTGAAGTTAGCTAGCTTTTATATGTAGCAAAATTTTAGTGCAATTTCACCTCTAAAATATCTAGCCTAAGATATATTGTATACTGATGTTGCAAGCAAGCAAAATTCAAGTTGATCTCTTCTCCAAATATCAAGCCAGCTTGCTCTTTATTTCCTTCTCTTATTCTTTGAATCTGATATCAAGTAAAATTGGTGCATTAGGTAGTAATCTACTCTCGCTAAAATTAGTATCTTTTAGGAAAAGATTCACATGGTGTTTTAATTCTCTTGCTCTTGCTCGCGTGATTGGTCCTATTAGTGTGGGTGTAATAGTGATGTCTTCATCATTGATAATTCAAAGTAAAAAACGACAATTATTTTTGAATGATGGGAATACTAACTACACACCTTTGAGTAAATTTGTATGTTAATAAAAGAAATACCATTTGCAGTGAAAGTCTTTTTCAATAATATGCACAACAATAGACAGTTCGAAGTTGTTAGAGCAACTCTAGTGTTGCGTCGGCTTGTTCGGTTCACAGAAGCTGAATAAAATATTGATTCGATCCCTACAATGTAGAATCGATTTTGGTGGGACCCACAAAAAAAATCTTAGTCGCACCTTTCCCCTCGTCCCTCCCGCGCGACCAGGAGAACAAATCTGAGTGCGTCGTTCTTGTTTTCCTTGTTCCCCTTCCTTTCCCCTCTCCCTCCCTAAACCTTCCAAAGCTACAATCCGGTGATAATCTATAAATTAACCCATGGAGAAGAGCAGATCAGGTCAACCTGCTATGGATCTAGCTAGATCGGATCCTTCGCGGCGCTCGTGTGGCTCGTGCTCGCACTCATGGGGGGCTACTGCATAAGACGCCATGGAATCAGTATGTTGCCGCATACGACGCTGCTAGTCGGCTCCGACGGTTGTGTCGGCGAGTTTGCTTTTTGTTGGCATGGTCACGCATTGATGAGGTCGTGGAGCGTAGGTATGAGATGGCAGGCGAGGGGATACGCATTGAGGGCCATGGGATTGCTGTTGTTTGTTTTTTGGAAATTATGGGACTGTTGGTTGGTTGGGTTTTGAGAATCTAAACTTGAGATTGCAGAGTTCAAAATTTTTATAAAACATGTGTGGAATTGTTGACCATATTTGAAGGTTAAATTTGTGGGGAATATATGTGAATGAATATGTTTGAACTTGTACATATAGTAGAGCACAACCTACTGTAGTTTGCTAGCCACGCCCAACGGCTACAAGCCAACGACAATGTGCATGACAATGGGCTAGGTTCCAATGGCAACATGTGCAACAAATATTATTTAGATGCTTATGTTCGATTTTAAAACTCTGTTCGCTTTTTGCTCTAACATATACCATCTGACTCCCACTATGTGGTTTGTTCAGTTTTTTGGTCTCTAAATCGATTTCAACCAAACACTGAAGGTGTTCTGATCAATCTTCACATTCTTCGCGCACCTAGAGTCCTTCGACCAAAGTATGCTGAATGCCAAAGTCTCAGCGCATTCGCCTTCAAAAGACGTACAGGCCACTATTTACGCCAATCGTCAGCCAAAGCGTATTTTTGGGAATACGTTTTCTGAACGTGACAACACATATGGTGGCATACGCCTTCGCGTTCCACTTACGTACTTCGACACAGGGGGTATAACTTTGCGAACGTTACACGCAGAAACCAACGAGGAGGAGTCCACTCCACTGATCCGCCGCTCACTTGGAAAGCCGGGCCGGCCTCAGATCCAATTCCAATTTCCGAGTCAAAATTCTGGGAGGAATCCAATCCAATCCACCCATCCAATCCGCCGAGGTGAATCTGAGGAAGCTTCCACCGCGCAGATCCCTAAACCCGGCCATTCCCATCCTCCAATCCGCGGGGCGTTCACATCGATCCCGTGCAGATTCGAGGCGGAAATGGGGGAGGGGATCAACGGCGACGCCGGCGACCTCGCGGCGGCGCCGTACGACCAGTGGCTCCCCTTCAGACCCGCCGGGGGATCTCCGCGCCCATCCGCGCGTTACAAGGTGCGCCAATTCCATTTCTACCTCGGATTAGTCACGGCCTTGTCGTCTGATTTTTATTGTTGTAGCAGTAGTTTTCGTATATTTTTTTTTCTCCATATTGATCAGCTGGAGACTTGGAGTAGTAGATGTTGTTGTCGTATCAATTATCAGGGAATGCATGTTAATATCAAATGAGTGCGAAAATGTGACAAACCGCGTGCCCCTGTGGCTTTGGAGATGCCGTCTTTGCTTGTAGTGGGACAATGCCGAGGGATTGGCATTAGGACCGAAATGGCCGACAGAAGTAGTCTTGAGAGAATTTTGGTTTCAGATATGCGGATGTGTCCACATTTTGGTAATTTCCATACTGTCCTGGTTTCATGGTTATCTGATCAAAGCCAAGGAGTTTACACAAGGCAGCATACTGAAACCGTTGTTGTAGTGTGCTCCATTTGTAACACGGTGAAATCCATTAAACCTTAAGCAAGAAGATAGTATATGATAAGGATTACTTGAATGGCGTGATATTCTTTGGTTATACCATATTTTGTCTATTGTCTTATTATTGAAGTGCTAATACATGACAGCATGCTGCTGAAGTGGTTCATGAAAAACTCTATGTGGTTGGTGGGAGTCGTAATGGCCGCTATCTATCAGATATCCAGGTTTTTCAGTCTGTACTAATGCATGCTAACAAATCATGTTTCTCATGCCATTTCTCCTTCTATATCCTAACAAGGGAAAACTTTGCAGGTCTTTGATTTTAGGACACTCAAGTGGTCAGCATTAAGTGCCGCTAGAGATTCAAGTCAGTTGAATATCGAAAATAATACCACAGACCCTTCATTCCCTGCACTCGCAGGCCACAGTCTGGTAAACTTACTATCTTATCTCTTTCAATTATATGGCAACTTAGCAACATATTTTATCTTCCAATCCAAGATTGGTATGTTTCCTATGCTAATAAGTGTCACCACTTAGGTCAACTGGAAAAATTATATTGTGGTTGTAGCTGGGAACACCAGAACATCAACATCAAATAAGGTTTCAGGTACTCATTCAAAAGCTCTACAATTATTTGATAGATACCGTCACACTGAAACATAGAGCACAAAAACTTCCTGTCATGGATCTTCTTAGACATATATATTGCTAAATAATTCACTTATGACTTTATTGCTTTGCAACACCAGCAATTACCATGATCCTTTATGACCTCACATAATGTATAAGATGCAATATTTGAAGTGGTCTATATGTACATTACATCTTTATATGGACCTATTTATTGCTTAAGATAGATAATCTCCAATAGGGGAACCGAAGCAATCTGTATGTTAGTTCAGAACTCTTTCCTGGTTTTCTTTGCCTCTACCGGTAAAATGGTACCAAATATTCCTTGCTCTATGTCATTTCATATGTCCTGGCAAAAAATGAGATGAAAAAGAAATGCTGACTTAGAGTGGTCCATAATTACTCGATGTAGTTTCATGTGTTTAAAGGCTGTTCGAATTGACTTTGATATTGTTTTAAGTGATGATTCTTCCATTTCCTTATGTTATGCACTTGTACACAGCATGCTGAACTTTCTAGTTAATCATATATGATTCCTAATTAGTCTCACTTTCAAGGTGCCTCAAACAGTCTATAGTACTTGCTAACATGTAACATCATCCTTGCAGTTTTTTAATTATGTTCTATTAAATTTTCAAGACCAGTATTTATCTTAAATGATAGTGCTGACTATCTGCATGCAGTTTGGCTTATTAATGTGGAAACAAATAGCTGGTCTTCTGTTGATACATACGGAAAAGTTCCAGTAAGAATCATTTCCTTTTGTATTTGAAACACAAACTATTCTTTTGAAGTGATAGAACTGAATGTGCTGGCATAAATTTTCTGCAGAATTTTCTGAATACTGAGCTTCTCTATTTTTCTCAACCAGATATCTCGTGGTGGGCAATCTGTATCCCTGGTTGGTTCTCGACTGATAATGTTTGGTGGAGAGGATAACAAGAGGCGGCTTCTGAATGACCTTCATATACTTGACCTGGAGACAATGATGTGGGAAGAAGTTAAAACAGGGTAAGAATTTATTTATTGATTGTGCAAGGTTCCATTTACGTATTGTTATTGCATAATTCATTATTATCTTTGTGTGAAATAGGAAAGGTGGTCCAGCTCCTAGGTATGATCATTCAGCTGCTGTTTATGCTGACCAGTATCTTTTGATATTTGGTGGTTCCTCTCACTCTACATGCTTTAGTGATCTCTACCTTCTTGACTTGCAAACTGTAAGTGTTGAATACTCTCCATGTATCTTGCCATACAGATAGACTTGTGCATTGAGTCACATACCATAAGTTTCAAAGGCAAAAAGTTACTCAGTTGTCTTGATATTTATTCATTGATTGCTTATTGAAGATCTCCAAACCCCCAGCGCTGGTAGTTCTAGGTTCTAGTAGGCCTTTCAAGTTTCAAACTGTATCCAGTTAATAGAAACTATAAGGTTGAATTTCTGGTTGGTTCTATGCAATGACTAAGATTCAACTTCAGTCTGTTATGGCCAAAACTTAACAGTAACTGCCGTATAGCATAAGCTGGCAACAGGTACATAAAACAAATCTTGTTGTGCTTCTGAATAGAAGGGAGAATTTTATTTCCTCCCCTTATATAGACCCAAGTTATGATTTGGCTAAGACTCCTATGAACATTGTTTTCTTTTCATTCTTGATTAAGTGAAGCTTAATGCTTACAGATGGAATGGTCTCAACCTGACACTCAAGGCGCACACATAAATCCTAGGAGTGGCCATGCTGGTACCATGATTGATGAAAATTGGTACATAGTTGGTGGTGGAGATAATGCAAGTGGTAATTCCTGAACGCATGATGCTCATAGTTTCATTTTATTTGCACCATCTGTGCTGCTGAAGTAGCTAGAAAATACAACGATGCAGGTTCTACTGATACCATTATGATGAATGCTTCCAAGTTCGTTTGGTCTGTGGTCACCAGTGTGCCAGCTCGAGATCCGCTTGCTTGTGAGGTAAACAATTGTGCTACCTAGTTCTGTGATAAATTTTGCTCATATAAATTTCTTTCGCACAACTGTGAGAACAAACACATTGGAATAGGAAGTTCCTTCCTCTATACTTACGTAAAACAAATCATGTTAGTGCTTCTGAATGCAAGTGATAATAGTAAACTAGCCGAATTCCCTGCACAGTTCTGTGGCGATTGCTGAAAATGAAATCGTATTTCTTATACAGCTTTAACAACTCTTATATATTTCCGGTCGATCTACATCATCATAATTTGTACCCACCACAATTTATGGTATAGATAATTTTCTTTTTCCTCGAACTTAAGCAGTAATTTCAAGTCCTTGACAGCAAATGTGGATGCTTCTCTTTCTACTGTTTTAAGAACACAATGGATTTTGCTTTGCTGACAACTTTTCTTTAATATTATCTTTCTTTTTTTAAAAAAAAAAAACTTTTCAGGGTCTCACTCTTTGCTCAACCACAGTTGATGGCGAAAAGTTTCTGGTTGCCTTTGGTGGTTACAATGGGAAATACAACAATGAGGTATTGAATTTAAAAGAGTAACTTAGTTCTATGCATAGTACTTAAATTGAGCTTTGAAATGATCCATCTGTAGAATTTTTACTGTTAGGTGTCACATGCCTTCAATGCTTGACACACTCAGGATGAATTTGCATCTTTTTCTCTTTTCATTTCCCCTTGCTTTTTGGTGCACATATTTCCATTTGCAATTTATTCACAAGTGGCAAACACTCTTGAATACCTGAGGAAACTGTGGACACTGCTGCAGATATTTGTGATGAAACTTAAGCCAAGGAATTTAGTGCAACCTCGTCTGCTCCAATCACCAGCTGCCGCCGCCGCCGCCGCTTCTGTGACAGCTGCATATGCTGTAATAACTGACGAGAAAACCAGAGACATTGTTGCAACGGATGATTTAGATGTGAAGAGAGTTCAGCCTTCAGGTTCTTCCAAACAAATTACTACTGAACTTGATGCAATTAATGGAGAGAAAGGCAAGCTAGAGTCCAGATTGGCAGAAGTTCGTGATGAAAACTCAAAACTAAAGGATAGACTAGATATGGTAAAGTTGTCGCATGGTGAATTGACAAAGGTACATGTTTCTTTTCCATTTTGTAAAATGGAATTCTCAATTCATCTCTAATAAATCCTCACTGTTTTTCTTTCTTATGAAGGAACTTAAATCAGTTCAACATCAGTTAGCAGCAGAGGGTTCTAGGTGCCAGAAACTGGAGGTTCTGTCTTAATGCACTACAATTAGTTCTAAGCATGAGCATGCCATCTTCTTTTGTTTGATCCTTTTACATGCTTCTCAACGCTAACCCATTTCCTTATTCTCGTTAATTTAGTCCCAAATTGCTGCTGCGCATAAAAGGCTGGAATCTACTGGTTCTTTGGAGAATGAACTAGAAGTGTTGCGGCAACAAATATCTCAGGTGGAGCAAACCATGACAACTTCTCAAAGACAGAAATCTGGGGGTGTTTGGAAGTGGGTGGCAGGAAGCGCAGAGATCTCTGATGATGAATAGTAAGTGCTACTTGCAACATCCTGGAATGGAACTTCTGGTGCACTTGTGCTTTAAGTAATTGTCAAAGCGGTTTCATTTTGCACCACTTTTCCACTAGAACTTTATTTTAAGATTGATGTGATTTGTGAGCTGCCAACTTTAACTCATTTTTGTATTGCTATTTTAACATTGATATAAAATGATAATATATAACGATAACATGAACATTTCAAGAGTTATTATTTTATATTTCTTTGTATCTAGTGGCTGTATGAGTCGGCCAATAAAAAAAGTGGTATTTGTGATACGTTTGACTCAACTAGTGAAATGAACCCCATAAAAGATCATCTGGGGCACAGCCTTTTCTTGGTCAAAATGTTCTCTCATATATATAATCATATACAAGTCATATTTGCTAAAATGTAGATCTCCTGTGTGTTCGAGAAAACAATATTTGCTAAAATGCTGTGATACCAAATACATGTAGTCACGTACACTTTTCTCAGAGGTAATTTGAATTTAAACCTGCATTTCTTCTGTACCCTAAACCAAATAACAAATACAAATTCACACCTTGTCACTTAAGTCCTGGAGGCTGAAGGTACAGAAATGCAAGTGCTAGCATAAATACTGCATTTTTCTCCTGTCATGCATTATACCCGTTTCCATACAATTTGATTCAGACTATAAATTTATAATCTGTTGCCACTCATTCAATTCGCTATATTTCATAGTACAACTTTTGCAGTGTTTGTAACCCTTTGAGCATGCTATGTCAGGTCCACCAACACCAAGACAAGCAGCTACCAAGCAGAGAAAGACGCATGCAGTGCTGCTACAGTTTTGAGATAATTTCTGGGTGCTCCCTCAAGATCTTGTTCGCAGTTGATTTTGAGAGAATATCTCCCAAGACAGTCCTCTGAATCTTCTTAAGTAGTGGCATCTGGTAGAAATTTTCCATAGGCAAGTTAGACATTCAATAGTAAGAGCATAACATCATACAAATATACCGAATCATTTGTATCCCATTCTAGAAATAATTGATTTGTTCTTAATTTTGTGCTCGTTATGGCATACTTTTATGTAGAGGATCTCACATAAATGCAAAAGTGTTCATTGGTTATGGGCTTGTGGTGACTAGATGAAATGCATTGTTCATACTTCAAACTTGCAAATATACTATCAGATCTGTTTCAGGTGTCAGTTTATGTCTCTCATTCTTAGAAACCTGAAGGGCATCTTTCGTGAAATAATATTGTGTATTTATGCAAGATTTTTTCAGTGGATTGAGTTGAGAATTTTACCGAAGAAGCTGCTTCACTTGTCACTGATGTTGAATCTGCCTTTCCGCTGTTTTGCCTGTAAGAATTTATGTAAAGAAGGTGCAATGATGCCGTATTATTTTGTCAATGTCAAATACTGGTTAATACAATTTCAGTAAGGGCGTACTTACTGTATTACTGCAGCCCTTGCAGCATCAGGCACCACCTGCACTTGCTCCGAAACTGACGCCATCCTCTTCTCCGGCGAGCCGGACATCTCCGTCAGCTCGACCCACGGCAGCCACCGGCGGAACGCCTGCCGCGCCTCCGTCGAAAGAGCAGGCACCACCGTCACCCTCCTCAGAGCGGAGAGCATCGTCCCTTGTAGCGCTACGGGTGCGGCGAGCGCCGCTGCTACGTCAGGCGTCGCCACGACGTCGGTGGCGCCGTGCGCGGCCGCCGCCTCCCTGACCGCCGTTGGATCGGAAGGCGGCGAGGCGAGCAGCATCGTGGTCACTCCGGCGGCCGGGAGCGCGAGGGCGAGCAGCGGCAAGCCGTGGACGCTGCAGATGGGGAGAGATGCCAGGCAAACCCGGCCCTCGTCCGGCGAGCTTGCGCTGGCCACGGCGGCGATGAGGTCGGCGTGCGTCATGGTCGCCGCCGTCTTGGTGGTCGACGAGGAGTAGAACACGAAAGCTACATCCGACGGCCGTGGCCGCACCGTCTCAGGAGAAGCCAACGCCGTCGGGTCACCGTCGTTCATGAGCTCCTCCGCAGAGAGCGCACGGGGATCCATTGATCGTGACGTGAGCAGCAGAGGCACGCCTGCTCCGGCGACCTTCTCTGCCACCTCCGGCGCCGCAACGACGATCACCGCGCCCGAGCTGCGCACCACGGCGGCTACCTCGGCAGCCGTGGAGCCCGGGTCGGCGGCGACCACGACGCCACCGGCGGCCAGAACACCAAGAACTATGGGCGGGAGCAGGAGCGAGTTAGGCGAGAGCACCAGGACGGCGTCGCCACGGCGGAGGCCGAGCCCGAAGCGGAGCCCCGAGGCGAGGGAGAGCGCGGCACGGCGGAGGGCGACGAACGAGAGCGTCGTTCGTCCGCCGCCGGCGCCGGCGGCGTCGACGAAGGCGGCAGCGGCGGAGGCCGTGGTGTCGGGGTGGGGCAAGCGGGACAGCACGAAGGACGCCGCGTCGCCGGCGCCGGCGACGGCCGGGTACGTTGACTCCAAGATTTCCTCCATGGATCGATCTTTGGGTGTAACGATCGATGGCGAATTGGATTTGGAGATGCAGCGAGGTGGAAGAGGGTGTGAGGATTTTTAAAGTTTTTGGCGCGCTAGCTAGCTAAGCTAAGCTTCGTGGAGTCCGCTTGTTTGTTTCTCCGATGGCGGGAGGGCCGAAGCCATGGACGGCCGCATGACACGACGACGAGATACACTCGATTATATACCCCTCTTCACTTCGGTTTTCTCATCTCGTTGAGTAGTAGACATACTAATTCAACCGAGATAGTAGAATCGCCATTTCTTTTGAAAAACGATTTGCTAGGGATTTCTAATAATTTTTTTATTTGAGAAACAATTAAGTTACCCATGGAGATCTTTTTTCAGAAAAAAGTACAACACGATGATACTGGAGTATGATATACGATGATATTTTGATGATACTCGTTGATACACAATGATACTTGATTATACTCATTAATATACACGGTGAATGATTTGATGACTTCGGTTGATACATGCTGCTTCTGCTTTGGTTCGACCTCAGTTGTTGACAGCGATACGTGAGAAATTCGACATAATGACCGGCCACGGATTTTGAAGGTTTGCTTTTATTTTGAGAAAGACAAGAGCTACATACAACTTGTAAATTATTGGGAAGAAATATATCGTGGTTATGAAGATTCTCACTAACCATTAATAGAAATTCCATGTCTTTTGAGGTGGTTTTTAAAGTTTTTTAAAACCAAGATGTGATTTTGTAATTCACGATCGTTCGTCATGCAACTAGCAAAGATTGGAATGAATTTTATTTTCTAAAAATATGACTATGCTGGTTGATACTCTTTGATACTCTCTCTGTTTTTTTTATATGACGTTAGCTAGTTCAAATTTAAATTAGTCAGCGTCATATATAAAAAGGAAGGAGGGAGTACTATTCAAGATGATACTTAAATATTTGCTAATACTCGTTCATGCACAATGATGTTTGCTAATACTATTAATTCCTACACGTTTATCGTAATGGTAGCGATGTATTGTTGTGTTTGAAGATAACACTAAAGTAGCGTTATGATAGTATCAAATTTTTTTCGAAGCATATCTTATAACATCTTGGCATGTAAATCTCAGCATCACATGTTTGTATCTTGTAGCAATATCGCCGAGGTATCACGCACGTAGCTCCTTCCTTTCTCGATTTGTGGAGTAATTTGGTGGATTATTACTGTGTTAATTAATTATTAATCTTAAAGCCCATGACATCCCACAAAAGTGTTTTAATCCTGGGCCGATTTGTAAGGCCCAAAACAGTGCAAAGCCCAAGAGAGAGGGCACCAAACCAAATCCGTTGGGGGAAGTGGATAAGAGAGCAGCAGCCGCAGTCTCAACGCGCTCTCCCTTCTTCCCCCGCAATCCATCCCAACGGCGATGGCCTCCACGCTCGCCTGGAGCTCCGCCGCCTCCTCCTCCGCCCCCTCCTCGCGGCCCCCGCCGCGGCGCGCCTCGTCGCTGGTCATCGTTGCCCAGGGCAAGGTCAAGAAGTATCGCCAGGTTTGGCTTCCCCTGCTCGTTTCTCCCCTTGTAATTTCTCTCCACATTTGCAGGTAATTCATTGCCATTCGTTCGAGCTAAGCAGTACTAGTACTGATACTTCGTGATTGAACAAGCTGTTGCTGGTGATGCTTTTCTTTTGCCTCTTTTAGAGCTACCCATACCCAATGTACCACACCACCTGTCCACTAAGCAGTAGATTACAAAGCGCATGCGGCTGCATTCCATCGATCGAAAATTCGAATGCAGTTGTAAACTTAAGACTACTGTGCGTATTCACACATCTGAGTATAGGAAAAGGAGAAATTTTACGGTCGGTCCTTGAGAAAGTACTAAAATTTTGGTAATACTATGTACCTCGAGGTACCAAGCTTTATATTAAAAAAAAGTGGTACCTCTTCCAGTATCTTCTTAAGGATGGTAAAATTACTCATAGAAAAAGATACATTGCCATGGATTCACATTCTGATGCACAACATGGAAATGGAAGAAACTATTGTTATGTCTTTAGGTGCCTCTTAGCATTGCAACCCAGATGCAAAAGTCATCTCTAATGTGATTCTGTTACATGCCCGGAGCGCCAGAACTGTTGGTTTGGGCATGCTATTTGTTGTAGGGAAAATTTCAACTAAACATGGATGTAGGCATGTAGATACACCCAGTTTAAAATTTGCACCTGTAAACTATAAAATGTTCCATAGTCTATGTCATCATCTTCCTTGTCTATTATGCATTACTATACTTGCATGTAATGCATGACTCCGTATTCGGTTTACATTACTTGGCCTTCCTCTTCTCCCAGGTCATACTAACAGATGACATAGCAGAGGTGGGGAAGAAAGGGGACACGCTCAAAGTGAGGGCCGGGTTCTACCGCAACTTCCTTCTGCCAAAGGGCAAGGCAACGCTGCTCACCCCAGAAGTACTCAAGTAATCTTCTGTCTTACAGTCATTTACCACATCTCATAATCGTCATGAATTCTATAGGCTATGCTTCAACCAACAGATAGGTGCTCCTAGTGAATTAATTGATGTATGCTTATGTTTCATCATAGTTGGTTTTCACAGTATGCTGCAGGTGTAAATTTGCAGTTATTTATTCTGTTGTGTTAGCCATTGCATCGCTTGCCTCCTTGTGGAACCCAGGATTGAGATATAAATCTGCAAACTTCTATAGATGCCCATTCCACATTTCTGGTTCAGTTCTTCTAGGGTGTTCAACATGTTCAATTTGTTCTTACTTTCCGTTGCTGCTGTCTACAGGGAAATGCAACTAGAGCAGGAGAGAATAGATGCTGAAAAGAAGCGGGTAAGTAAACCTATTATTCTATTTGTGGACTCAGTAAGAATTGATATAGTTGAAACTTATTCCCTATATGTTCTTGTCTGTCTAAAAACTACTGTTATAGTCCTACTAATCCTTGTTCTCCAGAGGGTACGTAGTTGCGGTTTAGCTTATTTTGTAAAAAGTCTAAAGCACGATTTGTTCCTATCAATACCATTTTCCATAAGAGAATATAAGAACTTTCATCCAGTGTTGACATAATCTTACCCTGTTGAGCATTTGTGCTTGAGTAGGTAAAAGAAGAGGCACAGCAACTTGCCCGAGTTTTTGAAACTATTGGGGCATTCAAAGTGCCACGTAAAGGTGGGAAAGGAAAACAGATATTTGGGAGGCAAGTTCTTATTGAGTGGATAGTCCTCTATGTATCGTCTTATTTTACTTGCACTTAATAACAAGTTTTTCTTCTATTCTACAGTGTCACAGCACAAGATCTTGTTGACATCATAAAGTCGCAACTTAATAGGTATGCCCTTCTAACTGTACTGACAATCACTACTTTTTATAAGGAAGGAGTGTGATGCTTTATTTGCTGTTGCTTTGCGCCTTTGCTTACCGAAAACTATTTCATGTAGGGATGTCGACAAGCGTCTCGTGACAGTGCCAGAAATTCGTGAAATTGGGGAATACATTGCAGAGATTAAGCTTCACCCTGAAGTCACAGCTCAAGTAAGGCTGACTGTGTATGCGAAATAAGCCCTGAAGGTGCTTGATTGAATCTTTTAGTGGATGGTGGGCTTTGGGTGAAGTCTGATTTCACCAGGTAAGCTCATCTGCAAGGCATTCCATTGTTCCTTAGCTTTTGTTCCGTCCTTAAGCTGTCATATACTTTTAGTCAATTGTATTAGCAACTGAATTCATCCAATGATTTACTTGTAGAGATTTTTGCTGAAACTCCAAGGTGCAGTGTCAGAACACCGGGCTTGGTCTTTACACATTGTCACTGTCCATCCTACCTGTAAAGTCAGTTTCTTGCGCCTTTTTTTTTGACGAATTTATCTGTGTTAATGTTTTGGGGTTTAATGGGCATGATGTAAACAACAAAGGGTTCAGAGTCTAGAGCAACTGATACTTGCCTTGTAATCTTGTTTAAAGGTGCACCTTCTTATAGTCATATAGTTTGATAGAGCTACTACAACATTTGGGTTGGGTGGGCCAAAATGGTACGTAGGCAGTCTGGTGGTCGTAGGTTGGGCCGCTTGCTTGCTGTATTATTAGGCCCAAACATAGGGATTTCAATTCCCTATTTAGCGCAGCTGTGTTTTCAACACACTCTTTTATGAAAACTTTCATCTGAAAAAACCTTCGTTTGGAAACTTTCATCCAGAAACTTTTCATCTGAAACTTTGACCTGGACTTCATATGCCAAAAGTGTGTGCCGCGGGCAAAGCTGCGCTAATTAGTCATCCTGGTAGTACATAAACTATTTGGGTTAGATTTGTTTGTGGGTGAGGGTGGAAAAAGTTAGGGAGGTGGTTTGGAAGGCAGATGGTGGAGCACTGGAGCGTTGGATTATGAAGCGTGTGGTGGAGGATCACTCCAGTTGATCCGATTAGATCACATATATAGACAGCTCAAAGGAAAAAAAACACTCAAGAGCAGAGAGAGATATTTTGATTAGACTAAATAATTAAATCAGTATAAGTAGGTGAGTGCAAGGATTAGGAGGATGAGATCAGTGTTAGACGAAACAGTCGATAGATAATTATAGAATCTGCAGGCGCAAGCTAGGTAAGAAGCACAGAGTAAGAGCGGTGCCGTCCGATAAACCAAACCCACACAATTTTTTTTGTCTTTTGGTTTATGTCATGTTTAGACAAACGTAGGGCCGGATTGATGCATCCATGACCTTAATTCGATCTGCATGGTGGGTGACGCCGATAGTTTATACAGCAACAGGCTACCTATCTATCTATATATTGGAATCGAATGAGTTGGAAAATATACTGCTGCTTGATTAAGAAAACAGAACAGGGGCAACGACGATGCATATCAAATCAAATCGACCACCAGTTATTTGATTGGGTGCTTCATGTTTCTCAGCCAGCCACCTCCAGGGATATGGAAGAACAACGGCTTTGTTCGGCTGCTTGTTCTCTCAGAACGCGCACAGTAAACACGGAAAACGGAGCGGTCATTAGCGCGTGATTAATTAAGTATTAGCTAAATTTTTTTTCAAAAATGGATTAATTTGATTTTTTTAAGCAACTTTTGTATAGAAACTTTTTGCAAAAAAGTTCACCGTGTAGTAGTTTGAAAAGCGTGCGCGGGAGAAAAAACACTGTGCGCGTTCCGCGTTCCGATCAGCCGAACAGACCTAATCGTCGTAGACAAGGTAGCTCCTTGAGAACAAATAATCTGTAAAGGTACTTACTTTGTTTCATGTGATCGTGTTTTACGTTAATTAAGTTCACAGAGAAATAAATCAGCATTTTAACTTAAAACAAATACTCTATCCTTTCAAAGATAAAACTATAAGTATTTCTGTACTTTTTTTATAAAAATATATATCTAGACAAAAATGTTTATATTTTGAAATGGAGGTGAAATCTGCTTTTGAAACTAAATTTAGTGTTATAGATGTTGGACGTTTAATAAACTCGGTCAAAGTTAATTCTTTCATTAGGAGAAACATGAAGCACTTTAGGCGGAAAAAGAAGAGTAGTGCCAGTCATGGACAGCATATACTCATGAACAGGACTGTAGAGAGACATTACTTTTCGTCTGACTTTCACACATGCTAATATGCTTAAATGCTTAGCATCCATGCATGGTGACATCGTGCATTCATGCGTACAGTTTGGCTCTCGTCTTGTCTCGTCTCGTCTCGTGCACTTTTCAGGTTCTGATCAGGGATCAGATGCCTAATATACTTTTTTTTTTTTGAAAATCGATGCCTAATATACCTTTTTTTTTAAAAAAATCGATGCCTAATATATTGATGCATGGTTAGCATGCACGCATGCATCTCTCAGCTGTATGACTATATCTTCGTCGGCTCATTTTTGCATGCATACAAAATGTACGTGACACGTGCCATGTACCCCGTTGCAAAAACCAAAAGCTAAAAAGCAAAGGAGGTACACTGTAGTGCGTGCCGGAATATGTGCTCACTCGACTCGATCCACACATTAAACAAAATCTCTATTCCTACCTCCATTTCATAATATATAAGGACGTTAATTTTTTGCTTTTTCACGTTTTTTTTAAAAATATATATATATATATATTATTTATTTTATTGTGACTTGTTTTATCATCAAATAAAATATAATCTTAACCTATACTTTTACATATTTATATTAATTTTTAAATAAGATTAATGATCAAACATAATAAAAAAATTAACGACGTCATATATTTTGAAAAAAAAATACTAAAAATTAAAAAATGAGCTACACACACGTACTAGTACTACACCACCACACCCGGTGTGTGTGTCATGTGTGTGCACATGTGCTGCAAAAATCAAGACCAAAATGATGCTATGATCATACGTTCGTTCATACGATCAAAAGGCACGGACCACCAACCACGCGTCTATCTCTCTTCCAATCTTCCATCCAACTTTCTGATAAAGTACATTTCCAACCGATAGCCTACTTTCTTTAATTATAAAAGGAAAATGGTCCATGGTTGAAATTAGCTCTCTACGCAAGTACAACCTTTTGTGTTCTGCATGCATGTATACCATGCATCCAATGATATTATAATTAGGCCTCAATTGTTTTCTTCAGGAGGAAATTAAAAAGCGGTCATTATGCTACCGTCCTTTAATTTCTTCCTTTCTGAAAGTATACGACCAATGTGGATATCGATCTTTCGCTCTTTCTGTACAAAGATTCATTTTCTTTAGATTGATTTCTCTCAACAACAAAACAATTCATGTCAAAAGCTAAAAAAGATGAAGTTATTTTGATTGTTAATTCTTCCTTAGCTTGCAAGAATTTTCAGTGGAAGAAAACATATAGATGGCCAAAGCTGTTCTCGCTTTCTGTAGAATCAATCAATCCATCCTACATTCCAACTTTCAAAGATTGCAGAATATTTTTGCTGGCTCGTTTTAAATTAGCTTGATCACGAATACCGCTGCTTTAGCTTGTTGCGAATTTGGCACTAAAAAAAAAAGAAATGTGTGCTCTGCTTTGCATCTTGCTTCCCAGCTTGTATTTCATCAATCCACGGGCTTCCACTAGCTAGCTTAGCTCATAAACAATTATTAACACAGAGCATCAGCATCTGATCTACCCCTCCTTGAAATCAATGAACCGACCGGTCGATGCAAAGCAACAAAAGATACACATTTAACATGTCATCTCCATTACCCGGAACTTAATTATGCCATGTCCATATATGAATTGCGCGTAATCTTCATGTTGTGCTTGCATCACATATTCTTCTTTGATCTTGTTTGGCAAGATACATTCGATTGAAAAATTTGTGTGTTTGTTTAGGTTCATGGAATCTCAACCACTTAAGTTTGATCCTAAATATGGTATCCTTTTGTTTAATGAAATCCTAACATGTGCTTCCTTCGTTCCAAAATATAAAAGATTTTGGGTGGATGTGATATATTTTTGTACTATGAATCTGGATAAAAAGCTAATACTAGGATATATCGCATTTTTTCAAAATATTTTATATTTTAAAACGAAGGAAGTATATGTTTGTATGTTTTGAGTGATAAATAAGCTAATAGCTAGCTAGTAGCTAACACAAGCGAACCAGTTGGTGGAAATATCTTAATTTGCAGTCGAAGGTTTGATTTGATACGTAGTTTGTCTCTGTGATTGATCCTAATATGCATGCATACCTATGCACAGTGTGCGAAACAAGTGGCAGATAACCGACCGACCGACCGGTTAATCAGAGATGAGCAAATAATACTACTCACACATTCATGTCAATGTCACGATGAGTTGATTGCTGTCATCAGCTGCTATAACACCTGTACTTGAATTTCTCTCTCTCTTTTTCAATTAGACGACTTATACATACGACACACTCACACATTCACAAATACAACTTCTAACATACGTTTTTAGAGAGAAAGAAAGGCCAGCTACAACTATATATACGTAATATCCGTAGATAGCGTGTGTCCGGTGGAGTACACTTAATTGATTCGTAGGTACGGTTCTAAATCATATCCACAACCACTATATCGAGAATATACATATACAGCCATGAGCCATTATGTACATCCTTTTCAATTTTGGTTCATTCTGCAACCACATGAGAAAGAAGATTGAAAAAAAAGGAGAGAGTTAAGCTATATATGAATATGACTGATCGATATATATGAGGACAATTCATAACACTGTACTCTGCAACTGGATATGCATGGATATATTATATTACTCCTATATAAATCATCTTCCGTTTGAATGTATGATGTTTGAAGTGACACGGAGCTAACTAGCAATTCTTTGTCCCAAACTTAATTTAATCAGCATGATATGATGATACTCCTGCCAGATGCTCGTTAACTGGTCGGACAGCTTAGCTTAGCTGGAAAATTGTACGACTAATTAATCACGGCAAGACAGTGGGCCTTCACTTAATTTACAGGGAATTAATTAAGACGGCATTAATGTAGATGATCAAGATGAATCGGACTAACTTCTGCCTTTAAAAAGCCCCAGTTTTTTCCTCTTCTTTTTCACGTACTGGTTGAATACCCATACTTTACTATAAAAATATTATAATATTTCTTAAACTAAATAACAATATACTAGAAAATATTCATCTAAATATGATTTTATATATAACTATCCATTTAGATTGGATTGTTTTATAATATCAAGAGGTTATTTACAAAATTTATCATAAGATAGGTGAGGTAGCAGATTCAATATAATGCTACCATCACAGCCTTGTAAGGAATATAGATGTCTATATATGAAATGCCATCTCTCTCTCTCTATATATATATATATATTAAAAGAAATAACGATATATTACAACTGGAGGTATGGAACGGGAATGTTGAACTAACTGAACACACTTCCAATTTTGCCAATGCACATGTGTATTGAGACAGAGACGTCAAAGCATATATAATTTGTGATGTGGGCAGTGCACTACTGCTTCGTTAAAAGAAGGGAAAAAAAGAAAGAAAAGGAGAGGAGATATCGGGACACATGAACAACCGACCGAAACGAGCAGCAAAAAAATCCATGTATGGACTGGAACGGAACGGAGCGGCTTAATTAAATCTTGCAGATTCGATCCAGTGAATGGCATGATGGCGTTTCCCAATTAAAATCGTGCTTAATTGTGACCCATTTGTTTTGGCCGGCCGGCCGGCCTGCGTAGCCTATCGAAAATGACCTTGTTGGTTTGTTCCTTCTTTTTGTTTCTTTACTGTCACTTGTTTCTTAAGTGACAACTGTCACTTGCTCAAATGAAAGTAAATACCCCTCCATTTTACCCTTTGTGATGTTGTTGATTTTTTTAAAACACATTACAAATATAAACATTCATATAAAATACGCGCACACCTACTCATATAAAAAAATAATCAATTCTAAATGTAAACACATATGTCAAGTCGAGTATACTCGAGTGAGCAGGTTCCACCGCCTGAACCTAACTAATTAAGATACCATCAATCCGTTATCCATTATGTTGTTGATTTTTAAACACACTTAATCATTCGTCTTACTAGAGAAAATATATGTAAATATCATTAATTTTATTTTATAATTTATTTTATTATAAAAATATTGTATATTTTTTATATTTGAACAAAGACGAAAACATATGTTAAAATGCTAATGGCATTGTATATTTGAAAACGGAAGCAGTACGTAACTCAAGGTTAATTTAGGTGCTTTTGTTGTGCAAGTTGCGGTTGTATATATATACACGCACGATGGATGTATGATAATTAAGGTGGATTATGGAATTAATCCGTTCATGTTGCTCGCGATCGAGACTGGACCAGTGCTGGATAGCTGTAATCTAATCGATCTGCAGATAATTAATTAGTAGTAATAACGTACTTCACCCGAGATCTAATCTAACGATGCAGCATAATTAATCTAATCAAGCACTACACTAGTGTGGTGTGTTGCGTGCTAATAGATCGATAATGATGCGGAGGACATGATTGGTGCACGTAATAAAGAGAGGGTAATTAATTAAAGGTTTGACCTGTGATTTGTGCCGATCGAGTACGTTGACCTGAACTGAAGCGATGGCAATGCCTGTCGATTGAGTAAAATTGAAGGAGGATGGGATTAAACAGAATTAAAAGGAAGGATGTAATTAACTTGTGTAGGTAGATAGATAGTGTAGGTAGATAGATAGATAGATAGATTAACCGCCAAGTAGTACACTAGCTATCGAGAGAAAAAAAAGGGGGCATTTTTAAAAGAAAAAAGAAAAGGAGATAGAGAGAGAGTAATTAGTGGTGGCGATCCTATCGTTATCAACGGTAGTACTAATAATTCATTAAAAGAAAAATAGGAATCGCAAAAAGAAAAAATATTAAAAAATACAACATATAATTAAAATATAATTATATTATAACTATATCTTAATGTAACTTATATAAAACGCAACGAGATTTTATAGCTGACATGTGTGGAAATATATTTTTAGCAAATTTTTTTTTCATACACAAATCTCGAGGTAATATTTTGGCTATAAATCTAAAAGTTTTAAGAGAAAAAAAACTTGTCTAAGTTTTCTAGCAATTTCAAAAAAAAAAAAGCTAATATACATGCTACTCAAGTGGATTGCTTGTTGTTAAATAAGTCAAGGGAGAGATAACTAGTAAAAGATCTAGCCGCAGACCACCACACGAGACGAGACACAATAGCAGCAGCCCAAGCGAGGGAGGGGAGGGGACTCTCGTCGGCGGCGACGAGGAGGAGGACGACGGCGAGGCTTCCGCTCCAACCAAATCAGCCGCACCCACCGGAGGAAGGAGCTTGCGTGCGTTCCTTCCAGATCGCCATTCGAGTTCGCTCCTCCTCCTCGTCGAGCTCGTCGAGCTCATCTCGCAATCGCCTGCTCCTCCTCTCTGCCTCGGTACGTACTATTGCTACCACGCCTCCTCCTCCTCCTCCTGCTGCTGCCTGTGTCTGTGTTGTGCTCTACCGAATTGGCCTTCTCATGATTCATTCATTGGTTGATTTGATTGATGATACCCATCACCCAAAGCTGTTCTGTTCATCGAGTGAGTCCAACCCCGCTTACGGATCCCCTCAGTCTACACGTTTCCATCGTTTCCCCCCTATTCATAGATCAGTTGCACGTTGACGCGTTTTTTTTCTCATTTTTGTTCCTCTACTATATATTTTTGTGTGGACGTTCGCTTGCTGCGTTTATGTGTTTAAATTTAGGCTGGGTTAGATTCATTCCGGGCCGTAATTCCGTTCTGAATTTCGAACAATCCCTCTTCTGTTTTGATTTCGTAGATACACAATATCTCTCCACTCCCAAGGATTTGTCTCAAGGGGAAGTAGGGGACCAACCTTCAGTTTTCACTACGCACGAGTGGATCTCACACCTCCTGTCCTGCCTACTACTTTGCCCTGCTTGATACTCACTGCAAGCTACGAATGCCACTGTGATGTTTCATGGCGCATTGGCGCTACATGGATATTTTGGATGACTCCTCCATTGCTGTGCCTGTGCGTATGAGATGAGCTCAAGTGCCGCTCACGTCATTTGGACCCCCAATTTGTTGCTAAAGTTTTCATTGCCGATTACATTCCTACAGCAAACAATTGAGGAAACGACCGTGGGTGGGGTTTCACCATCTGCTACTAATTAGTGCTGCTGTTGATTACGCAGTGTCCTTACTGTTTTGCCTTCACAAAACGATGTGATGATCAACAGAATGATCTGGACAATAATAGTCATGATACGATTCCAGTACGTATACCATTACGATTTTCATCTCCAATTAGTTGGGTTTGTAGTTTCAAGGAATACATTTCATCTAAATTTTTGTACTCCTGATCTTGACTGTTTCTCAATTTCTAGTTAAAGCTGCATAATCAATTCTTTGCAAAGGGTTGCTCTCTGTGAATATCGCAATAGGATAATTTGTAGCGCATTGTATTCTCACTGGGTCGCAATAGGATAATTTGTAGCTCATTGTATTCTCACTGGGATATGTTTCCAGAGGTTACATTACTGATGTGTCTCATGTAAACTTTTCTTTACAGGCCGTGCTTAGGATTATCTTCCTCGCAACTGTGGGTTAATCCTTCTAGTGGGTTTATGCATGACAGCCCCTGCGGTCCTTCCAAATGAGTTAGAAGGGATCTCCCGTTCTCAAAGAGTCGAGCTATTCCGAGACACTAGTTGCAATATCGAAAAGGAGGTACTGTCCAGTTTAGCAAATGGCCAAGATTCTCATGCTTCTGGAACAAACCCTGGCTTCAGAGTTGGAGAGATCAGGCTCTCCAACGGAGATATTTATTCCGGCACATTATTTGGGAACACACCAGAGGGTTCAGGGAGGTATGTCTGGTCAGATGGTTGCACTTATGATGGTGAGTGGAGGAGAGGGATGAGGCATGGGCAAGGAAAAACAATGTGGCCATCTGGAGCCACCTACGAGGGTGAGTACTCTGGTGGCTACATATATGGTGAAGGCACATATACTGGATCAGACAACATCATCTACAAGGGAAGGTGGAAATTGAATCGTAAGCATGGTCTTGGATGCCAGACATACCCTAATGGGGACATGTTTGATGGTTCTTGGATTCAGGGAGAAATAGAAGGCCATGGCAAGTATACGTGGGCAAATGGAAACACTTACGTTGGCAATATGAAGAATGGCAAGATGTTTGGGAAGGGAACTCTTACTTGGAAAAATGGGGATTCATACGAAGGAAACTGGTTGGATGGCATGATGCACGGGTATGGAATCTATACATGGAATGAGTGTGGGTATTATGTTGGTACTTGGACCAAGGGACTGAAGGATGGGAAAGGCACATTCTATCCAAAAGGTTGCAGAGTTCCTGTTAATGATGAGCTCTATATCAATAATCTAAGAAACCGAGGTGTGCTGCCTGACATTAGAAGGCAGAATCATGGCTCACGCATACTTCACTCTTCTTCGGTTGACATGGGGAACATGAAGGTTGGCTTAACTCGGGAATCTTCAGGTCCTTCATCTAGAAGGAACTCAAGTGAGCAACCTCATTCGAAAAATGTATCCTTGGAAAGACGGTGGAGCCTTGAGGTGGCTATTGAAAAATTCATTGGCCATGACGCAAGTGGAAGCTCTGGCCTAGAAAGATCTGAAAGCATTAATGATTCTGATCTGCCTATGCTGGAACGGGAATATATGCAAGGTGTTCTAATCAGCGAGGTAGTACTTGACAGGAGTTTTTCGGATTCATCCAAGAAGGCAAAACGGCGCCAGAAGAAAATGGTCAGGGAGACAAAAAAGCCTGGAGAGACAATAATTAAGGGTCACAGAAGCTACGATCTTATGCTCAGTCTGCAGCTTGGAATCAGGTAACCCCTCTGAGTTTGGCATCGTAGTTGCAAGATTTGCATGACATCAGTTCGTTAATTTCTTTGGTCTGCTAATACTGCCCTGATCTACTCTCTTCTTCTGATCGTTTTTATTTATGGATAGTCTTCTCTAGTTCTCTTGACAACATATCCTAAAACTATAACAGAACTATTTCAGGTCCCTCTAATTGTCTAATGCTTGTGCTGCGTAATAGTGTCCACAGTAACATTTACCTTTTGAAAAGTTAGAATGCAAGGTTTTCATTTGCTAGCTGGTAGTAGTTTTTTTTTTGATTCTAAGATACAGCACCTGGCCTAAGCAGGGAGTATTCCTAGCAGCGCTTTTTATTGCTCTTAAGAACTTTGGTGCAAAATATTGCATCTTTTATTAAATTAAAATGAGAGATTTCCTAGTTAGTAGGACAATGTGATGTTGGACAATGTGATGTTGATACATCAGTAATAATTATATCCTATAATGATCAATGCATTATTGTGCTTAGGTACACAGTAGGAAAGATTACGCCCATTCAGAAACGTGAAGTCCGCGCTTCAGATTTTGGTCCACGAGCAAGTTTCTGGATGACCTTCCCCAAAGAAGGATCACGACTTACTCCTTCACATCCTGCAGAAGACTTCAAATGGAAAGACTATTGTCCCATGGTTTTCAGGTTTATTGCACTTATTTAGCTTTCATCCCAATGTACATCTCTAAGATATGCCCATGCACTTTTTCTGCAGATTTACATGATCTTTAGAATTGGCATACTCACCTAATGTAGTTATCATCACTTAATCAGTTGACTCCTTATTCTTGCTATGCACCTTTTTTCTTTTCTTTTTATTTATTTCTAGCTTATAGTTCTCTCCTTTCTGTCACACACCTAAAATGACCATTGTTCTTATTTTATTTTTGTAGAAATTTAAGGGAGATGTTCAAGATTGATGCTGCAGATTATATGATCTCTATATGTGGAAATTCTGCACTAAGGGAGTTATCTTCTCCAGGAAAGAGTGGAAGTGTCTTTTTCCTATCACAAGATGATCGATTCATGATCAAGACTCTTCGGAAATCTGAAGTCCAGGTTCTGTTTTATGCTTAAATTTTCAGAGATCATATAAGTGTGCTAGAAAATTCTTTAATGGTAGATTCTTTGATAAATTATACATTATAAGTAACACCACCTACTTAGCAAGCGGAAGTTAAAACATTTCATGACTCTATATGATCCCTGCAGGTTCTCTTACGAATGCTTCCAAACTATTACCATCATGTCCGTACTTATGAGAACACCCTCATAACTAAGTTTTTTGGCCTCCACAGGGTGAAACCTTCTAGTGGTCAAAAGGTAATGGATTTATCTACACTTCTTTAGCTCCAATCCCATTTCTTGTGCAGTGACAATCCTTAACACTTGCAAATTGCAGTTCCGCTTTGTTGTAATGGGAAACATGTTTTGCACGGAATTGAGGATTCATCGGAGATTTGATTTGAAAGGTTCATCCTTAGGCCGTTCTACTGACAAAATCGAAATTGATGAGAACACAACCCTGAAGGATTTGGATCTTAACTATTCATTTTATCTTGAACCTTCCTGGCGTGAGGCTTTACTTAAGTGAGCATATTTTCTCATGCAATCATCATTCTAAGATATGGTTTGTTGTGTAACTGCATTATACTTGCTGCCAAATCAACATATCTTTTTGTTCTAAATTGTTCAACTTGTATATCCTCTAAATACAAAATTTAACTAGTTGAAGGATGTCACTAAGTAGATAGCACATATATGATGGAAGATTCAAGGATGTAATGACCCATTTCAAACAATGTCAAGTACATGCCAAGTCCTGCAATGTGTTGCCATAAAATTCTCTGGTTTTGGCACCGATCTGGTGTCCACCAAAAAAAGTATCAATTTTGGCACATGTACAGTGTTGCTGTGGTTCCATTTTCTTGCATATGTTTTCCTTCACGAAGAGCAATTATGCAACCTTTCAACAGTGGTTGACAATTATTATTCTTCTCTTCAGGCAGATTGAAACTGACAGTGAATTTCTAAGGACCCAACGGATAATGGATTACAGCTTATTGCTTGGTGTCCACTATAGAGCTCCTCAGCACCTTCGGACACGTGCATCTTATCGTCGAAGCATGGCAGCAGATAGATTAACTGTTCTTTCAGAAGAAGGTAAGTGGACACTTTTTCCAGCTGGTACATAACATTTTGTTAACACAGTTGAGGAGCTGATTTTTATGATCGACAATTGCAGATGCTCAGGAGGATGATGCCTTCAACTACCCGGAAGGTCTAGTGTTGGTTCAAAGAGGTGGTGATGAAAACAGTGTGGTTGTTGGCCCTCACATAAGAGGTAGCCGTTTACGATCGTCGGCCGCTGGATTTGGGGAAGTAGATCTACTACTTCCTGGTACAGCCAGGTGAATATCTTCTTTCCTTGTAACCAAACCCTCTTTATAGCCATGGCTCTGAGTTGCTTGCACCCCAGACATTCCATTACAAGGAAAAGTTTCCTCATGTTGTACTTCATCCCAAAGTGGGAGGGTTACCAATCAGGTATCTTACTCTTTTGTGTTGACAGGCTGCAGATCCAGCTAGGGGTTAACATGCCTGCAAGGGCAGAGCAGAACCCTAAAGAGGAGGAAAGCAAATCGTTTCGGGAGGTGTACGACGTGGTCCTTTACCTGGGTATCATAGACATATTGCAGGAGTACAACATGACAAAGAAGATAGAGCATGCCGTCAAGTCCATGCAGTATGACTCCATCTCCATCTCCGCCGTGGACCCCCAGTTCTACTCGGAGCGTTTCCTCAAGTTCATACAGACCGTTTTTCCAGAAAATTCATAGTGCCCCAGCCAGCAGCCATTGCGATTATTCTCCTGCCTTATGTTATGGCATTAACTTCATTCATAGTGCCTCAGCAGCAGGTACTAATTTTTGCCGAGCAGCTCCTTGAATCGATATGGCACTACGGGATGGCAGGGAAAGCGCGCGAATTTATTCTTTAATTCTGAAGGTGCTGAAACTGAAATGTGCGAAAGGCAGTCATGGAGAATTGGAGATGGAGAGAAGAATTTGATGCCTTTCTCTTGATGGGAGGAAGGCACAACCGCACGTCTAGGGCAATGTACTACTGTCGGTGCCATGTGCTTGTGAGCCTCTTTTGTTTGGCACAACACAACAAATCAGAAGCAAAAGCGCAGTGCCCTGAGTGTACTGTTAGTTGTATAGGATTACACGTGAATTGCCACCCTGGTCTTAATGTTGTATGAATGATTTTCACGTTTTTGTGATAATATTTTTTTCCGATGAAGATAAACGAACACTGGCACACGTAATGTAGCCACTGACTACATCATATGCTATGCGTTTCTTATATGTACGTCATGCAGTGCGTCTCTTCTCATATGCAATTGTTAATCTCCAAAGCGCAACACCTTGAACTACGAAGCACGCACAAGACCATGGTTAATTTCTGACAACACCACAAACAACCACATAATCACACCAATGCAAAATCCTTCCATGCGAAAATTGATCAACAGTAACTGCAAACTGTGCCTCTCGGCCCTTTGGGTATGAAAACTGGAGAGCGCGTTTTCAGGTTTCAGATCAACTTGCATCGATCGGGTAAGGCTTACAGCCTCCCAGAAATGGGTGAAATAAATAAATAAAGTAAATTATACAGTACATGCCACCAGCAAAAGTTTCAGCACCAAATTCGTGTAACTCTAGTTTCTCCAATTCAAGAGTTTATTGCTATGTATCTTTCAACTGTCAGAACGGTATACGTAACAATGTAAAGAACCAAACTGTCCAAATCGCAGGCAGTTCCCTCCACGTCTGAGGGGACTCTGTATGCCTCCAATTTAATAAACAGCCTGGGGCAACAAAAACTACTATAACTTACCTGCTGTAGATGCACAGCCCAACTTTGTAGCTCAACATGAGAATCATTGCCGATACGAAGAAAAGATACATGCCGCTGCGCAACACCATTGGTGTGGTGCTCATCTGCGTATCCGGTTCGAAACCAATGGATTTGGTTGAGACGTCGCCCTCGACAGTGAAAGAGAGGAGCAAATTGAAATCTCCATTCTTCTGCAGGTGCTCGGTGCTACCAGTAAAAGTGATACCACCAAGTTGGATAATGCCAGCAGTGACACGGATAGAGCTACTCGGGTTGACAGCACCAAGTGGGATAACAGATTTTCCTGTGCTCGGCGGGAACTCTGAAGCCATTGCAGGTGGAGCTGGAATTGAACCCAGCATGCTGGCAAGGCGCTTTCCGAAACTTTTGTCAACAGTGTCATCCATCGGCATATCTGGACCAAAGTAAGTTCCATGAGATTTTTAAACAAGAGAGACTTAGATGCAAGTATGGTCTCAGTTCATAAAAGATGCTTGTATGTACCCCCAAAGCAATGGGCGAACTTTAGTAGATGAAAATAGTACTACTAATAAGCATATAGTGATAAAACCATACCTGGTACTGCAGTGTCTGGATACATATTGCCATGGGATCCAGATGAAGAAGCACCATCCAAAGTGGTATTAGAGATCCCATCTAATGTAAACTTATTGTTGTTATCATCCTGCAGAGAGAATAACACAACAGTTGACATCCAGAAAGAATTCAAAGACAAGGATAGTGATCAGCAAGTGTCCTTCTGACAAGATGTAAGAGAACTATAGCAAAGGTATGTGACATGTTTGCACCGAAGCATACCTTTTGGACAAAGTTCGACATGTCTGGAAGTTGAGAATTAGAACCTTCTGTGCCCATAATATCAAACTTGAAATCGTCCTCCGTGGCATCGAAGTAAGCCATCAGATCATCCCCAGCATCAAAGAGGGGTTGATTTTCTGCTGGCGGATAGAGGAGGTCATTCAAATTCAAATAATCATCCTTTCCATCTACCCATTTGTGATTAGATGACGCATCATAAAATGGCATGTTATCGCCCACTTGATGAGAAGACGTCAAGCCATCAGCTTGCAAATATAAGTTCTGGTTATCTGAAGGACAAACTTGCTGCTGTCCTGAATATGAGTTGGTACCATTCACCGTGTCAAAGAAACCATCAGTGCTAAGTGTTCCATTGACATGGTTCTGAGTACTATATGCTCTCAAAGGCCAGTTTGTATTATCACCATTTGAAGGGTCAATCCAATTCACAGGACCATTCTCGCCTACGTAGCCATCGTCTTGCCTTGGGTATCCAGATAACTCTGCGATAGTGAAGTTGTCATCGATGGCATTCTGCTCTTCATTTTTGCAGACATTTTCAGGTTCCTGCAAAATCTCGTCCAGAGAAAAAACATCACAACTGTGACCACTGCCATTGGTCTCCTCATTTGAACCTTGAGCTTTCACAGGAGTTATCTCTGGCTGGTATTCTTGGCTCTGTAGTGGTAATTGAAGTACATGAAGGTGTGTTACACATCACAGAGCACTTGATAGGAGGAGCAATTTTCTAAACATAAATATATTATCGAGGAAAAAAATATGAAGAGATAAAGTCTAGCGAGAACTATTCTATTTTAAAATTTTGTCTGAATAGTAACAGGGAATAGAAACATGCAAAACCTTAATTAAAGAAAAGAACTCTTCAACCATGATGGCAAATGCATACAAGTAGTCTAGTTAGTTGTTTCAGCTATCATTGTCCTGTATTCATTGGTATAGCCACATATTATGTTTTCAGTTAAAGGTAATTCCATGGCTGCCTGGCATCCTCTAGTGTTCATTATAGGTGTTGAGTATTGACAGTACAATTTCAGTTTTAGATAACTAACATCTTGCAAAATACAAAAGAAAATGGGCACAACTTACTTGTAAAGGCTCATCATTAGTTTTAAGGGAGAAATTCCCATCTTCCTCAGTCGACTCCTCATCTGCAGTATCTGTGACTGCAGCCATTTCAGCGAACGCGCCACTGGCAGGCGTGTTCTCAATTGCATCATCCTCCTCTTCCCAATCTTCCTCCAAGTATGGTGCACCGTACTGTGCACCATTCTGTGGCCCAGATCCATTTTTCTGGAAGATTCTACACACCACGTGCAGATCCTGTGCACCCAACAGGAAACTAACATCAGCTATCAGAAAAGGATGCTACATCGAGATGCTATCCAAGTTTAAAACCATTGGTCCTCCGCAATTCAGACTCCTCAATTCAGAGTGATGATAAGATTTTCGATGCTTAAATAGCCCAGTTAAAAGCCCCCTTGCTTCATACATTTCCAGACGTGCTCTATCACTCCTGCCACTGCATCTCGCACCTTTTTCCTTTAATTGGCAAAAGATAAGGTCATGCTCATATTGGTTTTTCTCAAGGCAAGGCATTGATGGTGTAGGGAAAGGTTTTCACCTACCATATATAGGTGTCAAGTGAACAAACATGAGAATGTTGTAAACATTCTAGGCCCGGGACAGTAGGCTTGGGTCGCGCTAGATACCTATCTAGGCAGCAGCAAGTAACGAGTGTTGAAAGTAGAAAAGGACTAGTTCCCACCTCCCGCTCACATAAGCCTAGCAGGAGACAAGCAAAAAAACAGAATTTTTTGGTGCTACTGCTAATCTCGCGATCTCGTGGTACGGTAGATCCTGCGAAATTTGATATGGCAGACATGGGCAGCCTTCGAATTCATGGATCAAAAGTGCATGACTGGAAGCGTTGAAACGCAGAAGATTCAAGGCGATGTACCTGAGCGCCGTCGGCGTCGAGGAGGCGGTACTCGTGCATGACCCAGTTGGTCCTCTGGCCCTTGGGCGCCCTACCGGAGTGGAAGACGAGCGTCTTCTTCATCCCCACGAGCTTCCCGCGGTGGTGCACATCGCGGTCCTTGCCCGTGGTCTTCCAGTACCCGCGCGGCGTGGCGCGGTTGGTCCTGTTCCCGGGGCCGCCGCGTCCGCCGGCGCCGGCGCCCGTGACCTTGCGGTCGAGGCGCGCGAAGAAGTACCACTGCGCGTCGCGGCTCCGGATGCGGGAGAGGGAGGGGAGGTCCCATGGCTCGAGGCGGTAGAGGTCGACCTCGGCGATGGCGTCGATCCGGAGGCGGCGGCCGAGGATGCGGCGGCGGAGGTAGTAGGAGACGAGCTCCTCGTCGGTGGGGTGGAAGCGGAAGCCCGGCGCCAGGGGCACCGCCGCGGCGGAGGAGGAGTCCGGCGGCGATTGGCTCATCGGTGGGGAGGGGAATTTTTTTTGGATGGATCTCCCGTGGGAGGGGATCAATCCCGCATAATTCTGCAGGGAGAATTGGGACTTTTGTTGGGGGGAAAAGAGACTAGATTGGATCGAGAGATCGAGAGGTGGATGGAATTAGGGTTTTGAGGAGGAAGTCGAGACGAGACGGCGAACGCCGAGTTAGTTGGGGAGGGGAGGATAAAAGTCGCGATACGGAGGTGGAGGGTGGAGGCAGCCGCGTGATGAGAAAGAAAAATAAATAAAAGAAAAAGGAAGGAAATATCATACTCCTCGGTCGCCGTCTTCTAGAACACTCCTGCCCTCTCGTCTCTCCCAATGAAAGTCTCCCAATCGAAGGATATGTTGCGGATAAATTGTATTCAGAGATTTTTGAGATGCAAGATTGTAGTATTGTGCAATTTCTAAGATTTGATTGTACTACGTAAATTCATCCAAACGTAGTAAGCTGTAGATACTACTACAATACAGTGGATGTCACAGAATTTATGTTGTAGTCAAACTTCGAAGAACCAAAACGTCGTTTGGTAAAACAGCTTTAACCTTCCATGATACTACAGTATTATTATTTCAGTCACGACATATACATTTACAAAATTTGGACTTTTTTCTGCTCGTACTTGTTTGCTCGCCCACCTAGTTTGAAAGAATTACTAATGCTTTCAAATAGGATATATTCGTAGGAATTCCAAATGGGAGCGAAAACTCGCTGTAACATAAAAAAAAAAGCCCCTAGCCTTAGCTTTTTTTACTTGGCATGGTTGCATCCACGCACGCAAAGGTAGATGCTTGTGACTTTCCACGCCCCACAAGAGTAGGCTGCCTCGCCTTTTTCTGGCTTTGGACTTGCTAGATTTTGGAGGCAACATCATGCAAATGCAACAAATTGGACAGAAGATGCAGCCTCTCACTTGGCAGCAATTTTGTCAGTCAGCAAAACGAGTCATTTCGACTTTTGAGGAGACAAACAAACAGGCAAGACAAGAGAGGTCAAGGGTAACCTAAGGATCACAATTATCAAAACTAGGGTAGCACACCAGCGTTGTTGAGTTATGACAACAGCCAAACATGTTGTGAAATATAATCCTATTCCCAACAAAAATAAGAAATAAATAGAACAGCTGATTGACTGACTACTCCAGTTACTAACACAATCAGACTCGATAAGGAACAATAGATTATCTTAAATTTTCTCTCAAGCTTTTTTGCGGATAGTGCTAAAACTAGAAAAGATAATCTCCATCCCCTCCTCCTAACTTGGCATCAGACTTCTTTTCCATCAGATGATGCCCCTCGTCTTCACGAGATTTTATCACCTCTCGGAACTGGCTGACACCCTCTGCATTATCATAGACTCTGCTGCCTGAATAGCTTCTGATGTTCCAGTTATCGTAACTTTCCTGCACCAGTCAGTAAAATTTGGGGATTCAGGTTGCTGTACATTCATATCATATGTAGGCAGGTGGTGCCCAATATGTTTTAAGAGCTTCTTCTGATGGTGAAAAGTAACCAAGGAAATACCTGTCAGATGTGCCAGCAATGAAGTCACCCCTATCAGATATCTTGATCCTGGCACCACTAGCCTGCACTCAACAAATTGCAAGCTATTTCAGTAAAAACATGCCAACATGATCAGACTGGAAGACGACCATCAGTTGGGAAAATTTCAAAATATTTGAAGCATGAAGAAAGGTATGACATTTATAATGCAGAAAAACAACTGACAACATGTGGGGAGGGTGATACAACTCAAGAAGATAGCTAATATGGTCGCCTAAGATACTACAAAAAACATTATGCCTTTTGTACCCAAAAAAGAGAAGGTACAGTCATAGGTACAAAGTATTAAGAAATTGAACATTGCAGTGAAAAAACTAATAACTGCTGAATTCATAGCGCAAGAAACCACCTGAATGATCTCTGTAATGTTCCTTCCGGCACGTCCTACGACAGCACCAATATGTTCATCAGCAATATTAATAGTGAGAGAATCTTGGGCATCATTGTTAGCAGGTGATCTCATAGGTGTACTGGGCTGCAAAATTTTCAACAGCAAACAATTGTTGGATTAATTTGAAGTTTTCAACGCATATATCAAATTTCACTCAAAGGAAAAAAAAACATAAGAAAAATAGTCAATGGTAATGTTTATGGAATTCAGTAGAAAGCAGTACGACGACATTACTTACAGTTCTGAATTAGAATTTACAGCACTTCAATGAGGTTACTTACGGTGAAAAACATCATGCATGACATAGGTAATACTTCAATTTGTTAAAAGCTGTTTTATGCTTTCCACTAGCATGTACTAAAGCATACTATGGATGAACAAATGGAATATGTCACTCAAATAAACCACAATTAGTAATTCAGACATCTCATCCAATGAGTCCTAGTATTGTTAAGGTTGGTTTGAAACAGAAATTCTAGATGCCTATAGTGATGTATGACAAAAGTACAAAACCACAACCAGAAAACAGTATTTCTATTATAGAACATCTAATGCAAATCACCTTGAACGTAACTTTAATCTAGTGCATAACAAAATTGAACACATGCTAGCTCATACCAACACGTGCATAAAAATGCTCACATTGAACTCAAAAGGTTGGTTTTCAAAAAGAAAAAAGAATTCAAAAGGTTTGCTTTAGTGATATACTCGTACAAGACAAGAGTAAAGCAGCAGCAATCACTAACCTTGTTGTTTTGGTACCTTCCTCCATACCCATTAGGTCCATAGTTCACAGCATTATTATATGGCACTTGTGGGATCATATACCCAACAGGAACACCAGGGTAACTAGGGAAACTAAGACCTGGAAACAAAAGAAGGGGAATTCAGATAAAATGATCATGCAGTAACTGAATGGACATAGCATGTCAACGCATTCAACATGATCACTGAAACGGTCAGAGAAAACAATCATCCCATAGCTGAATAAACATTCATGCAGAAAACTCATGGCTGGCAAATGGTACGAGTGACCAAGCATGTCAATGCATCTTAGCATATTCATTTGTGACTTATACAATGCAGTATATGAATTTCAGTAATACTGATGAAAGAAATGCAGTCTGAGAATTAAGACACCCCATAATAAGCAAAGTAGCCGTTTGGTAACACCAAATCAAATATTGAAATTTGTTTACCTGCATATGGAAATGGGGAACTCAGATTAGGTGGGTAGTGAACGTCCTCCGATAACTTGCTTAATATCAAACATATTGCACGCATCTGATGGTCCAAGGGTCCTGTGACGGTAACGAGTCTATCATGCAAACCAACAAAATTGTTATCCTGTGGTGAAATTTTGATTCCAGCATGTGAGTCTTCAATGAATGACCTGATGAGAAAACGAACATGTCAACTCCCATTAAAGAAACATAAACCAACACAAAACAGTAGAAGTGAAACAACAAATACTGCTTGCATACAATTGACAAGGGAGCATGCAATAACTCGAGTGCAGTTAAGTAAAGATGAGTACATTAGGAAAATAACCATGCATTTCCTTCGCTCGGTTCAGATACGCTTCATGGTATCCATACATTATAACCAACTTAGAGGGGATAAGAATATTAATAAGATTTCAGAAACCGGAAACAAATTTATCAATGGTACATACTTGATTGTTGACCCTCCTTTACCAATGATTCCACCACAAGAACTGTTAGGAACTACAAGTCTAACTTTAGGTCTAGCTTCAGCTTCATTGCTTTCTTCCCCCTGGGAAAGTAACCAGAGAATACCAATCATCAAATAAAAGTAATAGGGCCCTGTGATACAACGATTTGCAGAATAAAATAGTTTACCTCAGCTAAAAGCTTCTCGAGAATCAGCTCCATGGCCTTTATTACTTCATCAAAAAGACCAGAAACCATGATAATTCTGTCATTTGTACCAGGGAAGAACTCATGGCTACGTGATAGCTGAATACGAGCCCCAGACTGGGACTGAAATTCATTAATGGTTGATCCACCCTTGCCAATAATGCATCCTGCTGCCGTGTTAGATACCAGAAACCTCAGATGGGTTGGCTTCTCCTTGTCATCTGAGGAGAATGGTCACTTGGAATATCAGAATTGTAAGCAAGAAAGGAGATGACCAATAGTTATGCATGCCGTTATTTGTTTAGGCACAAAATTATTTTTTTTAACTCAATCAACAAAAGTGATCCATGATGCATAGTAAAAACAGCTAATGGTCCAACTGGGGCACTTGACTATACATGTTCCGTGCAACCACTGGCGACTGAATTTTGGTTTTCACTCAGTGTATGTGCAGTTTAGAGGTTTGGAATATACAGTTGTGTCATGTATGTTTGTTGGGAACAATAACAAGAGGGTCATTCACATTATGAACAAAGTATATTTTGGCATGGTCTATCATATTCTCCTTGAACATACAAACAAGTTAAATACATGAATTAGCAACAAGCATAAAGGTAGGAATATACTACGACAACAGAGTGAAAGCAGCAATTGACAGGACTGAGTTAAATACCTCTCCACTCAAGGTGGATCTGGAAAACTTTATATTTCTTATATTTTGATGTAACTAATGAACCATTAGAACCAATATATAATGAAAACACTTTAAGGGCAAGAAGTGTTTCAACCAAAGACCCAAGGGAACCACAATGGACAAGATTAATGACTGGCATATGCCAGAAAGGTGAGATGTGCTAGCTAAATAGAGTGTGCATGACTTCGCATTTCCTGTAAGCATCCTCTTGTTCCCCAATTGCAATTCCCCCAAAAAAGATGTACGGGCCAACAACCAACAAAGTGAAACAACATCCAATATCAGTTATGGGAATGTTATAATGGCTGCGTGTGTTAGAAATTATATAAAAGGTTTACACACTACTGTGGGAGAGACAATCAAGATGTTGGCTTTAATTCGTAGAATACTTATATCTATGTGTCGGTTCCACCGCGAAAAGTATAAACCCTGAACGTCAACAGAGTGACAGACCCAACCATGGCATCATCCAGCAAAGCAAGTCATCGCTAGTAAGAGTACAGATAGCAACGCATATCGGTATACGTCTCATGTGGTCAACTCAACTCTACCATTAAATGAAGATACTCATCGAATTGCAACTCTTATGTGTAAGCTCATTGTATATGATCACACATGCAGCTGCTACTAACTGCGCTTGGACATGTTAATAAACTTGTGATGCAATACACAGAAACGCATCGGACGAACTCATCATCAACATCTATCGGTGCCAAATCACCTAGCGGAGAAGTGAAAATGAATCAACTGCCTGAAACTGATCGTTGCGTCTCCCTCTCCGTTGCACAAGGGCACACAAACACAGAACACGCCCAAATCAGCAGCTGTCTAGTGTTATCCCAGTGACTCTACCATATTCGCCGCCCGTGCTTGCAGATCTCGATCTCGCAGCACGACGCGGAGGCCTGGATCTCACGGATCCACAAAAAGCCCGGGTGAGGGCGCACGTACTCGCCCGCCACGCCACGCAACGCCACGTACAGAGAGATCGATATCGAGAGTGAGATGGGGATGGGAGGCGCGCGGTTACCTTCGGAGGAGGCCTGCTGCGGAGGCGGGGGCGAGGAGCGGGGGGCGCGCTTGGGGGCGGACTCCGGCGAGGAGGCGTAGGGGGAGCCCGGGGCTTCCATGGCGGCGGCGGAGGCGGAGGCGGAGGGGTGGAGCAGCGGGGGAGGGGGGGGGGAGGCAAAAAAAAACTAGTACTAGATCGCGATGGGCCTACGCCATCGAACCAGCAACAAATGCGCCTCGCTTCTTTCTCCTGCCCTTTTTATGAGTTTATTTATCCTTCGCTTTTCTGTTTTTCGAGTTTCCATTGGTCACGTCGCAACTCGCAACTCTCTTTTTCTCCTTTTTTTTCTTCTTTTGGCCTGATTATACACGTTGCAGCTTGACTTTGTATTCACAACAAAATCTAATCTAGTCTTGGTTTGAGCAAGTTTGTTTGTAAGGATATGTGATGATGCAATCCATCTGCATAAGTATGGGGATAAATAAACCAAATGAAATTGTAGGAGTACAATCCAATGTGCACACCAGCTCTGAATTTCTTCAAATCCAATGTGGATAAATTTTTGTCCCCGAATTTCTTCAAATCCTGTTTCAAAAGGGGTGGATAATAACCACTCTGAATGACAAAAGTGTGTGCAACAGAAAGATCTCTCTGAAAGTCCGAAAGGTTTTTTTTGTCACAATTCGTCCTTCAGCTGGTGCAACAACAGAAATGACAGCAACGTCCTAGCTAGAGCTTACGAGGTTCGCACACCAGATCAGTCATGCTCCAACAATAAGTTAGCCCGATATTGAATAGTTGCTTGATTAAAAACAACCAACGCCATACAGAGGATACAGCCAGCATTGGAAGGAAACTAAAGAAGCAAGAAGAATCTTTCCGGCGCTTGTAGTATGGCCCTTTCTTCACATCTATAGGCTAATAAATGACGTTCATTTTTTTATAAGCACCTCTTTATTCAATATGCATTCAAAACAATTATGGATAAGCACCTCTTTATTCAATATGCATTCAAAACAATAATGGATCTTGATGACAAGAGAAAAAAACAAGCGTGAATACTGTATCATTCAAACCTGTCGTTTGCGTTAACTGTTCAACAGGAAATCAGATGTTCTCTATAAATACCACCAGAATCAGGGGATGTTTGGTTGGAGGGACTAATTTTTAGTCCATGTCACATTGGATGTTTGAGTGCTAATTAAGAGTATTAAACATAGACCAATAATAAAAACTAATTACATAAATGAGTGCTAATTCGCGAGGCAAATTTTTTAAGCCTAATTAATCCATAATTAGCACATGTTTACTGTAGCATCACATAGGCTAATCATGGATTAATTAGGCTCAATAGATTCGTCTCGTAAATTAGTCCAGGATTATAAAATGGATTTTATTTTTAGTTTACGTTTAATACTTCTAATTAGTATAGAAACATTCGATGTGATAGGAGCTGAAAAAAATTTAATCCCATCTAAACAGTCCAATCACATATGCGCGCCAGATTCTTTGCAGACATATACACTAGTGGAGCTGCATGGAACCGGCCTGAATTTTCTTATCCGTTTCCTTATATCTACAAGCCAACCCAAGCATGCGATTGCGATTTCACTCAGGAAAGTCAACTCTACCAGCAGCACTACGGTACAGCTCTCTCATGGTCATGGATACATTCACAGCATCTCTCTAATTCAAGTAAGATTAGCAAGTGGGCATTCCAAGACAGCATCTAGACACACACAACACTTCCATCCAACATGTATTTTTCTATTCGATAAACAATTGCCATGACGCGAAATAAACAGTGCCACCACCCTTAAGACCCAATTGATCTCTTCTACAATTTCTATCCATCACAGAAGGGCAGAAAGTCATAACAGATAATAATACAACACGGTGAAAAAGATTAAAGAGAATGGACTCGGTTCATTAACTTAGTGATATCTCTAAGCTGACAAGGTGCCGTATCTGATAGCATAATGCATTCTCAAAGATGGAATGTGCAACTAGCCCCAGTAAACCACGAACGTATGTTTTCCCCAAAATGATAACCAACGAATTTGATACAGCCAACGGTGGCACTTGGCCTCATCTCGTACTCGTGCTCGTGCTGGAAGCCTTCTGCTGCTTGGCCTTCTCAACCAATGGCTTTAGCTGCTTCTTTTCCGCCAGCATCTTGAGGAAGTTGAATAGAAAGGGAATGTAGTTGTGCTTCCTCCTGATGTTCTCCGTCCTCCACTTCTTGAACTTCTCTTCTTCCATGATAATCTTCTCGCTGACAGTCTCAATGGCTGATGTCACCTCTCCAAGTTCGCTGTTTAAGGACTCTGCTGCTGAGGACTCATTCATCTCCTGCAAAAGCTGGTCCCTTCTCTTCTCCAGCTCCTTCAGCTCAGCAGTATATACATCTTTCCTATTCTTAATGATGGCCATAAGGTTAAACCTAATCTCGCTCTGGGAATAGCGCTCAATTCTTTTTTGTATAACTGGCTGCACCATCCTTAG
Source organism: Oryza officinalis (assembly GCA_008326285.1). Lineage (NCBI taxonomy): Eukaryota > Viridiplantae > Streptophyta > Magnoliopsida > Poales > Poaceae > Oryza > Oryza officinalis. Next base: position 58,711,837 of record BDMV01000002.1, on the reverse strand, counting down.
CCAATCAAGATCATCAGGCCCACCAGAACACTGCCCAAGGCTTATGGGTCCTCCCTTCAACCCATCGAGCTCATAGAGGACACCTTCAAAAGGTAAATAGCTTATGAAATGGTACACTTCATCATCCTTACCCGCAGCTCTTTGCTCATCTGAGACAAATGGCTCAGGCCTGGCAAAACTGTTATGGGCTGTGCGGATAGAATCACTGTTGTTAATAGCAAGGCCCTTCATGTCAGGTGCAAAAGCTCCTGTGAATTCCTTCAAGTTGGATAGTTCTGGGCCTATGTCAATTTCTGGGCGATTCATGAGAATTGACAGAATAGCTTGAGTAGCACATGCATTAGGGATGACCTGGCAGTGATTTGATTTATAGTTAGATCAAATGTTAAATCCAATTCTGAACAGAGGTAGCTAATGGAGCAAAATGGAACTAACCTGGCTAGCAAAGAAAAGGTTTGGATTTGGATCTTTGACGACAGGCCGTTCATCCTTTTCCCCAGCCATCCACTTGAAGAGAAAAATTAGCCCATAAACTGGCCTATGAGAAGTGGAGAACAATGTGTTAAGGCCATCCAGAGAACAGAGACACATGACAACAAAACATTGAAAGAGACTCACCGTAGTTCACTAATAGAGTCCACATCGAGAGAGTAAAGCTCTTCCACCTGTTTAAAGATACAATAGCAATGTAAAAGGCAGCTAAGAGTTGTTTAATAAAGTCATAAACTGAAGCTAAATGACGGTCTTTTTTCTGACAATGTCAGGTCCATGGCCATCTGTTGCAATTTTCTAGAACTGCCTACCACTAATTATAAAAGAACAGGGCACCAAAAGTTGAAGTGTATTAGATTGCAAGTATATACGATGCCAAAACAAAGGTCTTTTCCTTTTGTAGCTGAGCTAACAGTATTAATAGATATAATGTACTGATTTGTGATGTATATTCGTTAACCCTTATTAGTTGGCCACCATATTCCCTTCAGATATTATTGCTACCAGACAGGTATTGTCCTACTCCATATCCTTGACAAGGGTATTGTTTATTACATTCAAGCACACAGCTCCATGGTATGTGCAGCAATATGTTTTCCCATAAGCATTGTTTAGCATACACTCTGCTGATCATAGAGACATATATAGCGTGGTAGTTACTTAAAATGAGTTCAATCAGGTTATGGTTAGCTTCACAACACAAGCAAAGCATATATTCAGAAGATCAGTTAAACATGTTTTCTAGAAACAGTAGAATCAACAAATAGATCCAGCCATGCAATTTACACTGTTTTAGAAGTAATAATTGAAAGCCTAAGGACATTATCAACAATATATGACATAGATTTCGTTTCTAAAATTTGTTCATGGGAGGAAAGAAACAGGCCCTGGAAGCTAACCTGCACACCTTTTACTTGCATCTCCTGGATCAACTCGGTGAAAACACCTACGGGTCATATACTCAGGTGAAACAACAGATATATTTTGGAAAGGCAATGGTAAGAACACTTGAAACGTAAAATAAGCACTGCAATAATCTGTGATGTACTCAGGCTATCATGATCAAAGCTTTATTTTCACTCGATCATTCGCAAGGAAATGTATAAGGTGAGATCACAGTATTTTGGTACTTCATCCATGATTATACACGAACCGAAGGACCCCAAGTGGATCTTAGTCAGATGAACTAATGGAGTAACTTTACACATCAATTACTACTAGAAAGAAAGTAAGCCTCGGCTAACAAATACTAGTAACAAAGTGTAAAAATTTACTAGGTAAGAAATATTCCCCACAGTGCTCAATTGATGGAAAACCAAAACAACCATCCTTCCTAATGAATAAACATAATACATTGGCTAGCATCCAGTATACCTCCCACGAACAACAGGCAACTAATAATATAGACAAGAGAAATAAACTAAAACTCACCGGGATCAGACTCAATCGTGCACCACGACATCCTTGCGAAAACCCTGAAAGAATACGGTCACAGCCAGGGGCGGATCCAACCTGGGACAGAACCCCCAAAACTTTTCGGGGGGGGGAAACAAACTGTTACTTGTATTAAAGGAGATTAAGGCTCTGATGAAATTAAGAGAAAAGGCTTCTTCCAGATCTAGAAGAGAAGCTAGGGTTAACGCAAGCAAGCAACTTCGAGACAAAAGTGGGTGGGAGAGAGAGATGAATGAGAGAGAGGATGCGGATGCTCACCAGGATCAGGATGCAGCAGGACGACGGCGCCGGCGCCCCTCTTTCACTGCTCGCCAGATGCGCAACGAGCGGAAGACGGCGGGGGAGATACTCGACTCGACGCGCTATGATTTTGGAAGCTAAGATAAGATTTCCTTTTTTTATTTATTTACCCATAAATTGATTTCACTATAATAAAAAATTTAACTATTCGTCACTATTAGATTTGACAATTATTTAAATATACCTTTTTAGATTTGTTGTTATTTTTTTAAAAAAAAAGATGATTTCTTATCTATTTGTCGCTTATGCCGACGTGTCATGCATCGGGGCTTACCGGCCCAACAAGTCAACCTCTCAATCTCACTCTATCTTCAACCTCACGACATGGGTTTGAGATATTTGTGACTATGGTTGAGGAGAGGAACGTTGAGGTCAGATGCAGTGGGACGCGACAGAGCCGGGGTGAGCATCGTTATTGTGCTCGGCAGCAAAGCGGGAAGCCGGGGTAAGGACGAGCTTGTCCTCACAACTGGATGGCCTCGGGAGGCGGCAAGTGAAGCCGTCAACGAGGGTGTTGGTCGGCTACTGACGCCTTCGTCTCGGTCTCGGAGGGTTTATCCTCCTCTTGAGAGTAACCAAACTCCCTAGCCCGTTCTCTTCTTCAACTACAAGGTAGCTATTGACGTAGAATCGCGTCGCCATACCTTTGAGCATGTTACGTGCAACCCGCGGCGACACCCAGAGACGCGCCATCGTAGGAAGTGGGTAGATGTCATCGAACGAACACCCTTGAGGAACCCCGTTAGGGTGAACACGCGTCGGTTTGTCCTAGGCTTGGCAGGCCAGTTAGGACGTCCTCTAATGCTTTAGAGACGAGAGACGACGAGCAATTGGAGGATTTGGAAAGAATAGACTTTGAGATAGATAGCAAGGAAGAAGATGTAAAATAGAGGGTTGGGTAAATAAATTGATTTGATGATTGATTGGTGGTTGTTGCAATCGGCCTTGGACCCCTTATATTTTATAAGAGAGGTGGACTTGCTTCCTAAGTCTTTCCCACGTTTAATTAGACATAGAAACCAATTAGGACTCTAAAATGGAACACTAAAGGTCCAGATCGGATCGCGGAGGAGAGGAACGTGCCATTTGCAGATTTAGTATCTATTTTTCAGATCCTTGAATGAAATACAAATACGAGCACCTTATCTGGGAAAAAATTATGTAGGAGCCTTTTGGATGGAGGGAGTATAACGCAATACGACACAGTAGCCGCATCGATAATGGCATGCATTTTATTGATTTTCTCTTCTCCTACCTATAAAAATTATTCGACTTAAAAAATATATTTGGATTACAAGTAGAATGCTGAACAAAAATATACATTTCCCTTTTATGATCCTTGCTACTGCAACATGTACATCTTTTTCCCCCCAATATAAACTAATAAATGTACAGCTCAAAAAGCCTCAAAGCACCATGATATCCGTGCTTAATTCCGAGGCGACGATAGATTTTGTTTTTTAATCCCACAATTGAATCTTTGCAGAAATACAATCGACCTGACCTGAAAATTCACATTCTTTTTGTACATGTCCTGATATCAATGTCTTCTTCTTATCTGTTCTGTACCCATTTTTCAGTTGCTTCTGATGAGCAGCAGGCCAATCCCGGTGACGATGAGCGTCGCCGGGAAGCCGAACTGGAGGTGGCTGAAGAAGGAGAGGGTGTATCCGTACTGCTCCGACCTGCGCGCTTGCTCGCAGACGATCAGGTTTGCGGCGGAGCCGAGGAGGGAGAGGTTGCCGGCCACCGTGCTGACCCAGGCCAGGATGAGCCAGGCATTGGTCTCTGCGGCAGGGGAGATGGCCGCTGCAGAGGCTGCCACCCGAGCACCAAGCAGGAGAACTGCAATGACAATTGTCAGATATATGGAGCAAGGAAATGGCAATCAGGAAATCAAAAGAAGGAATGCCCAAACTGATTTTTGTACGATTTTTTGGTCACTGGAAGAAACTAGGACAGAGCAATCTTTAACTGGTAAGAACTTCATGGTTATCAGCTATCACATTCACACTTTGTTTTAGAACCAGCTCCAAATTCTGACTCTAAAATGAACCTATTGTTCTTTGATATCTTGTTCTATTGACTATTGTGGATAGGTGAGTGAACCTAGTGGAGATTTTCTGATTTTCTTTGGAAGCGAGAATTGCGCAAAGTGCAGGATGACAGATAAACTTTTCCTCTCATATGTTGCTTCATTGCTAGACAACCATGGCACATATGGCATTGTGAGCTTCCATTAAAAAAGCAGCAGCTTCCTTGCTACTCTTGACAAGCATAGCAGGGAAAGTGCGAAGCACATGTATCATTAAGTCTACGCTGCTTCCTTGACTTAGTTATTGTTTAAAACCTGGATGGATTAGTAACAACAAGGATGAAAACTACTCCTTTTCATAAGGTATGAGTAGCAAATTTCTACATGTGCCACGTGAAATTATTGACCATGAACAGAGGGCAGAACTAACCAGTTGGAACATTTGACGCCACATTTGAGAGGAGAAGAATAACCAGGGCGAGGATTACTATCCCAGTCGGTGTATCGATCCGTGCATAGGGTTCCATGAATTCCCAGAATGCGCTAGGAATGCCGGTCTTGTTGAATCCATCCACAGTGATGAACATCCCACAGAAGAAGAGTAGAAGTGGATAGGAAACCTGAAATTCCATTCAGCAAAACTACAGTTAACAACTTAACATCAGTTAGGTATCCAAAACCAACACAAAATGGAGTACAACAGCAGAGCCATTGGCGCACACAATTACTTCAATTTAGCAACACATGGATGTGACAGAACCAAATGTTATCCAAAATAAACACCAAAGTACTATCATGAAGGTGACAAGGAACTTGACAAAGCAATTAGTGTAGTTCGAGATGATAGGATTATCAAGTAAAGACTCTTGTTTCAAAGTGAATGGCAATCTATACTGCTATGTGAAAAAAACAGAAGTAAGAACATAGTGCTATGTGATTAGGATTGTATACTGAAAACAAATTTACTGTAGTTCAGTATGATTGGATTGTCAAATACCAAAGTAATGACTTCTGTTTCACAGAGAATACCAATCTGAAGTAAGAGCGAGTGATAGTGACAACACAGAGCAAGAACGAACATAAGTAGTCTATAAACAACTGAAAAAGGTAGTACCAAATCTTCATTTGAAATTTGGCATCAATTCAGCATGAGAATTGAGAGGAGCGAGTAATTTCACATCACCTTCTCGAGGCAGGGGCGGGCATCCTTGAAGTCGAGGACGATGAGGGCGAGTGCGGCGGTGATGGCGCTCCATGACATGTTGAGACCCAACAGCAGCGCCACCAGCATGCTCAATGTGATGACGTACACACCCGTCTTCCACACCGTGCTCTTCCACTGCTCCATGGCTTCCTCCTTCTCCTCCACCCACCGGAACGCCTCCTCCTCCTTCACCCTCGCGCCGCCGCCGCCTCGCCTCTGGTGGATCCCAACGACGACGGCAGCGTCGGCCTTGTCTGCCTTGTTGTTGGTGACAGTGACGGGCTTCACGGGCTCGTACACCTCGCAGTCAGGTGACGACAGTGAGCTGCCACTGCCAGGCTGGTGGTGGGAGGAACGGAGGTGTGACATGGTCGCCGGCGAGAAGCGGTGGGAGGTGACGTCCTCCTCCTCGACGACGTCGGTGGGGACCGGGGCGACGACCTCGACGCACTTCTCGTCGGAGAGGTGGCGCCAGTAGAGGCAGAGCAGGATGGCGGCGTTGACGACGGCGCCGACGAGTGTGGCCGGGAGGATGCCGAACACGAACTGGCCGAAGGAGATGCCGCTCTGGACGGCGATGACCAGGTTCTGCGGGTTCCCGATGGGCGTCGCGGCGGAGCCGATGTTGGCGCTGGACGCGAGCGCCAGGAGGAACGGCTTGGGCGGCAGGTTGTTCTGCCGCGCGATCTTGAGGATGAACTCGGTCAGCACCACGCAGCAGGTGTCGTTGGTGAAGAGGGCCGACGCCAGCGCCGCCACCACGCAGGTGCGGACGAGCAGGTCCTTGCCGCCCTGGCTTCGCCATGACAGCAGCTTCCCGAGGTGCTTGAACATGTCGGCGCGCTCCAGGTAGACGCTCACCACCATGGTGCCGAACAGGAGGCCGAGGATGGGGAGGTCCACGGCGCCGTACGCCTCGTCGGCGGACATAACGCCGAAGAGCACCATCAGCATCGCGCCCAGCAGCGACCCGGCCGTCCTCCCGATCGGCAGGAACGGCACCGCCGGGAACACCGCCAGCACCCAGAAGATGCCGAACGCCGCCGTCCCCAGCGCCACCTTCACCGTCGGCTCCATCGCCATTGCCGCCACTCGATAGAGATTTGATCTTTCAAGCCCCCCAAGAATCTGGGCAAGCACACAGATGGATATACCTCTTTTCCCAAGATAAGATTCCGACCAGAAAAACAGCTGGAGCTCTCCACACTGAACAAGGTATGGATCTAGCTAGGAATTTCACCAAGAAATCTGAAGAACAAAATGATTGTATTGTATCTACAATAAATCTGGCAAGAAGAAGATCTACCACTCTCTTGCTCCCAAAGCTAGCCCAATCTGCAGCATGGCTCACATGAACAGACAGCTCCAAGAACAAAAAAGAAGCTAGCTAGCTAGGAGGGTCAACTAATTGTACATGGAGCCTCTGAACAAGCAACCAAAGCGGAATGAGCAAATAATAATTCAGCAAAGAAAGAAACAAGCCCAATTCAGAGAGAAATGGGTTGGGGGAATTACTGCCAGGGAGGAGGATAGGATTGTTCGCGCCTAATTTGGTGGTGGTTTGCTTGAGCAGATGAGCCAATGTTGAGAGCAGATAATTCTGTGGATTTCTAGCTCTGGATGGAACACATCGCATGGGATTCTTCCAAGAAGGCAAATGCTCACACTTGGCGAGCTCCACATGGCCTCTCCATGATCGATTTTTTTTTGGCCCTCTACCTCTCTCTCTACTCTTCTCTACTCATTGATGAGGATGATGTGTACACCCCAAAAAAGAAGAAAGAAAATAAACATTCTTGTATTTTCATGTGCAGAAAAATGGTTGGCGCATGTGAGCTCACTCGCCGCGGTCTGCTCACCTCATTTCTTTACATGAACATGATTACAGACATGTCTCCATTGGATCCTAGCTGCACAAGGAATAAAATGTTTTCTGGGTTTATGTTTGAGTATTTCTCTTGGAAACTTGACAATACGATCATCTTATTACCACAAAGATTTTTTTTGACTTGGTAACGATGATTCACCGCCACATGTAAGAATGTTGTTTTCATATCAGCTGATTTTTTTATACTATTAATGCCACTAATTGACAGGCAACGAGATGCATGAGTGGAACGTTTCTCACCCTATGCCGAGTCTTAAAATATCACTAACTACTACTAGTAACATATTCAAATGAATTATTTACCTCATTCCTCTTCAATAAGCTTGTTCACAAATATAACAACATCATCTAAAATGTCTACGTGAATATTACAGGCCAACATTATATCATTTTTTTATCATTAAGTTCACGGTTAAGGGCATTTTATTTTTAGTTATTAGTATACTCTTATATAAAATACTTCCTCCGTTCATAAATAATTACCGGTTTTGAATGGACGTACTTCCTTCGTTTATAATAGATGACGTCGTTGACCATTTATATTATAAAAAATTATATAAATATTATTTACTTTGTTATAACTTATTTTATTATTAAATAAATTTTAAGTATTACTTATACTTTAACATATAAATTTTTGAATAAAACGAATGATCAAACATTACTTTATTACTTTAAAAGTCAACTACGTTATCGATTAAAAAACGAAGATAGTAGATGAATTTCGACCGTTGTTTCTAAGCGATATCAAAGCAAATATATTTAAATGTAAGATATTAGTAAACTACTTCCGATTAAAAATCTAATGGTATAATTTTGAGGCTAGATAGTTAAACTATTAAAAGAAATTTTGTTCGAAGTAGAATAACTCAAAGTCAAAACTAGCAGTTATTCATAAACAGATGGAGAAATAAAAGATATGGTTCTACGGTAGTATAACCTGTGACGATTATTCCTGTTACTGATTGGTTACCACAAGTTTGGAAGCTGATCACAGCTGCTTCGCCCTCTCACAATTTAATTAGAGAGCATGTTTGATATGGGCATGCAATGATTGATCAGGGAGAATATTAACCACGTTGCGGGGCCCAGTGACAGGGACTGAGGCCGGGCAATCGTGGTCAGCTTAAGCTCACCGGCGGTGAGACGACGGCGGCCAAGAGAGGCCTAAATTATTGATTTGTGAGGTGAGAGAGAGGGGCCACAGGGGGGGGGGGGGGTTTGGTGATAGATCAACGTTATCCTCACCATTGTGTGTCTCTCTCTCACACTCAGCTATGGCCTCAAAATTTTCTGTTCCATTAATCACCCATGCTTAATTAAGTTTATCTCCGTGCTTAATGCGGATTTTGACTGAAGCTGCATTTTCTTGTTTGCATTTTAAGAGGAACAGTACTATGATCTTTGCTGTTTTGTGTTTCGTTTTCCTCGCTTTCAATTGGACGTGGATTGATTTTGACCCAAACTAAAACAAGGATCAGGAACAACCTCTGTTCTGTTTAGTTCAAGCTCTCCTGGATTGACATTATTTCATCCAAACTATATTAATCCAATCATATTGATAGTTTTATTTCGTTGATAATTATAAGAAGCAACACAAGATCGATAGATACGCATATGCTCATCTCTTGACGAGAATGTATGGGAAAATATATTCGTTAGCGATGCGTCTCTTGACAAGTATTGGGGTTATTAAATCGTGACAGATATCAGTGATAATTATTGCTCGTCAGGTTTCTCTATATGCATGATCAACATCTCGTGATCTTGATGTAATCTCTGGCGGGCCATTAATGAATTTCGTCCAGAGTTCTAGCCAGCACAACGTAAGAGCTCTGATTGATTTTTTTTACAGCTCTTTTGTTCCTATCCAGGCCCAGCAACTACAACAGAACAATCCTTACACACCATTAATTATGGAAAAAATGACGTGATTAAGTTAAGGGTGGAATAATTCTCATTTCAGAATGACCATGGGTAATCGAACATTCAAATATAAACAGTCAGCACTTGGCCCAATTTAATATACAGAGCACAACAAAATAGTGTTGCTTACAGAATTTGTGATAAGAGATGTGACATCACATATGCCAAGACAGAATTGAAATTCTTGCTGAACTGGTAAGCACAACAGAACAATATTTTCAAGTTTCTTCTGCTAAAGCCAAAGCACAGCTAATAGAAGAGAGGATCAGAGTCATTTGCTTGCTCCACTCTGACAATACACTGCTGCAAGGAAGAGTTCTACTCTTTTCGCTAGTTTATTATGTACATAAACAGCATCAGTATCAGAACAGCCAGTCAGTTAAGGAGGATACAACAGACGCTACACCATGGAAGTATTATGGTTTTATAACAACAGGTTCCAGAATCTGCATCACCTTAGTATCTTATGATGATATTAGCTGGACACTGAGTTACTATCTAACTCCAACTTACCACTAAAACTGGAATATTTTGCATAAGTTTGCATCTCCTGCAGTTATGATGATGGTATCTGGGGAACCGATAAACAGCAAGAGCAAAAATGACAGAAGCTTATTTCTTCATCTTGTAAGGTTATGGTCAGTGCAACCGTTAGCTGACCCCTGGTTGTGCCACTGGGAAGAAGGACCAGCTTTTCCTTGGCTCTGATGTGATCCCAGCAACTTTCTCGTTCGCCCACCAGTCTGATCCAACGCTCGGCTCCACACTAGTAGCATCAACATTGTTGAACTTGAATTCTTTAGCCTTACGAAGGGACAAGGAGCGCCGGGCTTTCTCAGGCAGATCATGGTATGTTTCATCAACACATAGCCCTGCTCTTGTATCATTCGATTCTCTGGGATGAATGTGATCACCGTTACCGGTGGGCACAAGGCGAAAAGAAGCTGCAGCAGACTCCCCATTAATGTTGGTTTTCTTCTCAAGACAGCGAGCTACATCTTCTACTGTTAACTCAAATGAAACCCGATGATCCATAGCATGATCATTATTTTGAAGTCGGGCAGAGAAGTCTACAACTGGTACAGCAGCAGAAATATGTCCATCCAATAGAGAACCGCCATTGCGCATATGGCGAGGTATCAACTTCTGTGTTGCAATTCCCTCGCCATCCAGTATCTTTGGAGGCTCACGAACTGGGAACGAGGGGAAAGTGCAATGTGAGGAAGTCTGCACCTCAGGGTCAGGAAACGGAGAGCAGGTCCCTGAACAAGCTGAGCTTGGAGATATCAGACGCCCTATTGGACTTTCAGGGTAAATCTGGTATGACTGAAGCTCACCCGTTTCAGCATTTTTGCTGTTGTTGATTGAGGTAAGCAGCTTTGCATATGGCACCTCTGGTGAGGAAGGGGTTGTCAGATGCACAGACTCAGGTGGGGGAGTGAAAGGAGCTGTTGAAGGTTCAGTTGTGAAGGCTGAGAAGACTGGAGGAGAGACTAGCTGTGTCTCATGTGCATATGGTCCGATAGCAAAGATGGATGGTGGCCCAGTGGGGGATGGAGAATTTGGCGAGAGAGGCGAAAAAGATGGAGCACCAACAGGTGATTGTACAATAGATGCACCTCCTGATTGGAGAAAAGAAGCAGGAGAGGATGGAGGTGCGACAAAGGGGAATACCGGGGGTGGCGGATGGTTTGGAATTTCTGGCATAGGTGCATCTGTCCTTGGAGGTAAAGGTTCTGGGACAAGAACAGCATGGCTGATGCGTCGGCCATTTTTCTGTGATCCAAAGCAGAAGTACACACTTAACCAATCAGCCCATTTTCTTCGCTGCAAAAGAACAACACTATTTAATTCAAAAGGAAAGCCTTAATCCTCCTGAAATGTGACTTAAGAAGATCACTATTTTAGCATAAATATTTGGCACATAAACAGCATAAACATAGGAGCACAGTCAGAGTACAGTAGCCTGCACCTAGCTTTTGTCCGACATGCATTCTATAGCGATTGTATTGCAGAGTCAGGATGACCAATAAAATGGAACTTGTAAACAAGTTGGTAATAGAAATATAGCATCATCAAGCTATTAGACTCCGTGTAACCATAACGAAAGACTAGAAATGAAATTCCACAAATAGTCAAAATTACGTCATAGATCTCCCATTAGCGAGATAACGACTTTCCAGTTCAAAACAAAAGCATTAAAGAAGGTTTCATAAATGATCATAGTCACCAGATAACCCGAACTAAATAGCCTGGAGAGTGGCAGTCATGAATGAGTACCATAGTGCTGCATTTCCCTATGAGAGGCAATCTCAGAGGGAAATTAATAGATATACAAAGATGAAAGCCCAAACAGCAGGCCATGTAATAAAAAAAAACAAGAATGACCAAGGCCTCGGCGAGTTAAAATAAAATAATGGCTGGTTGCATACTTGCATATGGCCAGCACAGAAAGAATCTTTTGGTCCCATCTATTCCTCTGAAGAGTTCAAACTGACAGTTTCAACTATTCCCCTCCTTTGTTCTCACGGTATTTATAATGGCAATTCATCCATGCATATTTTCAATGCTTTAAGGATCAATACATAGGTTTCATTCAAGGTCAAACATGGTAATCTATACCGGGTATAAATGAATCATAAATTGCAATAGCTAGAAAAATCTACAACAGGAACTAATCCTGGCAGCATTTATGTTATATTTTCAATTTGAAGTGCTAAAAATTTCTGATATATTGTAAAAGTTAAAGACGGTGGACCAGAAATTAGTTGCCAGTCAACAAGTGAAGAATAAGCAAAAAAAAGTTTGCACTCATAGATCTACTCATGCAGTTTCTTCAATTTTGCCTACTAAATACAGCAACCTTAACTAAAAACAAACGAGTCATGCTTCCACTAAGCAACCAAGAACCCAGTCACAAAAATAAGATCATTGAAGTAAGCTACCTAAATGACCCAACTGAGTCACGCAACGCAGATACCATATATGAAAAATCATCAAAGCGGGGACTGGGGCACGAACCGGCTCTGACTGAGGTTGCGTGCGGCTCTCGGCTGTAACAATGGCAACAGCAGCCGCGTTCACCGTGTCAACACTGTTGTGCACGGGTCTCATCTCGCTCCCACTCTGCATCTGGCAGAGGAGCTATCCCAGGAGCAAACGATTGTTCCCACTCCAGAGATTGAATCGAGCCTCCGAGATCCAAACTTTATACCCAAAGAAAAAGCATGACTCCGTCTGCTTAATCGATGGAGCGCTCCCACCAACGAGTCAAATCAACCTGCAAGATTAATAAACGTTTTAGTCGAGAAAAATCATCCAGTAAATGGATCATCAAAAAAAATTCAAGCCACGTAACGTGGGGCACGGGGATTTCCTCTTTTCTTTTATTTTTTTCTTTTTTGGAAAAAAAAGAAAGCTGCTATTACAACTCCACTACGCATGAAGAAATCCCGAATAATCGATGGTTTAACGGACGGAAAAATAAATCAATCAATCAACCAAACAAACACCGATGGATTCCGAATCCACGCCACGCCCGCTCATCAAGCAACGCGGTGGAGGAGGTGCTGCTACGAGAAGGAATAATACCTTCAATTCGATCCGAACCGCCGCCGTACGTCGCTCTCTCCAAACCAGTTCGTCGCCGGCCGTGCTTACTCGCAGACCAGGCCGCACAGGGGAAGAAGAGGAAGCACCGGACGGGATCGGGAAGGAGAGGATTCCGCCGACGCGCCTCCTCGCCGGCCTCCCGCTCTCGCTGCAGATCGGAGCAAAGCAAGCGGAGGAGAGAAGAAGACGAGAGAAAGAGTAGAGTAGTAGTACCATACGACGGAGAGCGAGACGCGCTGCCGGGGAAGAGAGAAGCACAAGACACGGAGGGGAGGGGGGGATTAGGGCATGGGCATATTTGTCATTTCGTTTTTTTACCGAAATTAATAGTATATTGTTTTTTTCCCGCTGTGTCACCGCTGTGAAACGAGAATAAAATGGGAGGAAAATGAATTTGGTTGTTGACCTCGGGTGGCAGTGTCGTAAAATGGTTGGAATTCGCGAGGGCATTTTGGTCAGGGAGAGGGCCCGGTGGCACTATCCCACGTGTGCGTGGGGAGGCAGCCAATAATAATCGCCCGCACCCACATCGTACGCGCTATCCGTGCGCTCGGGCGGTTCCGGGCCCACCTGTCATTGACACGACAATGAGGCGGGTAGGTCTTCTGAGGTAGCCGGCGACTGCGCGCCCCCTCGTGCAGCTGGAGAGCGGTGGGGCCCACCTACCTTTTATTTCCATTGGAAAAACAAACAAAAACATTTTCTTTTTCTCTCTCTCTTTACTTTTGCTCGTGAAATCATCACGCACAGCTTCTATTCCGTTGCTTTCTTTATTGACTAAACTCCATATACCATTCATACGCAACGCATACGGAGAAATTATTATTGTATTCTACTGTAATCTTTTCAACGCCAAACTTAGTTAGGCCTCGTGAACATAATTCAAGTCTGGAATTTCGTATAATTCCATCAAGTCGTACGAATGTGAAATTCGTATTTGTGTTGCAGAGTTCCGTGAAGGTTTCTTACGCGTGCGTAACTGAAGTCTTTAAGTCAACTGTTTGACGGGTTCAAACAAATTTTGCTACATAGAAACAAAAGCGATTGCTTTTCATGGGGAGTCAGATGCGAGAGAGGAGTTTTAGTGGAGTGGTCTTCTCGTATATTTTGTTCTGTTCTAACGACGTACACGACGGGCTCTCCTTTTGTTTATTTGTTTTTCTCTCTCTCTCTCTTTGAGAGGGCTCGTTTTGTTTGTTATTATGGGAGAAGAAAAAATAATTAAAAATGATGGCCTGGTTGCTTAACAATAGGACTGGGTACTGATGAAGTGATTAGCCAGATTCCAATGCAAGCGGCTGTTTAATGAAATACTAGCTAGTTGGTTTATTTAAGAACTTTGTATTGTCTAATCGACTTGAGTAACATTTTTCTCTTTAATTTATGTATTTCCCTTATTACTGTGAATAAGTTGATTGCCACTGAATTATATTTCAGCACAAAAGTCCATTCGTTTCAACATAGACTTGGTCATCACTCTGTAAAAGTGTTGACGTGAAATTTCGTCGTGACACACGAAACTCTAGGAGATCTGTTTAGCTCCAGTGCAGATCCTAAAATATCGGGTTCGAATGTGCCAGTTAGTTTGATCCTGTAACTAACAAGATAGATAAATTAATGATCAAAGAGCCGATCAGCTAATAAACCGATATAGCGATACTAGCCGATGTTGATAGGGTTTTTGAACAATCGGCTATATATTCGATGTAGATTCTGACGTTTAGATAAAGACAATGAAAGAACTTGAACAAACAATCCAATTGGCGATGATAATTTGATGAATTAGATGTCTAATAAACCAATCAGTCGATATTGATACAAAATATTAAATGTAGGCTTGATGATTAGAGCATACATTGGCTGAAAGTTTATCGGCTAGCACTCCGATGAAACGTAGCACAAATATATAAACTTAGCATGACTTAGATTATCAGCAATAATATAAAAAGATTGAACCCAACCGAGACAGTTCCATATTACGTCTGATCAAATAAGCTAGATAAGCCGACACGTCGGGGCTAATGTGATTGATATAACAAATCTATCTTAAAATAGCATCATGTTTAGAGAAACATCAACTTGATCAGAATATCAAACTGAACTAAGAAAGTTCCAACTAAGCCGATATAAAACTAAACAATAATGCGATAAAAAATAGAGACGATATACCAGATAGGCAACGCTTGCTTCAACCTGATTAGAATATCGGATCGAACCGAGGAAGTCCTAGCCATGCTGATACAAGCGAAGATAAAGGAACTTACTTTTCGTCGGAGGTCAGACTTAGTCGATGCAACCCATGCATGAAATTAAGAACTCACCGGGAGTAAAGCAGAGTGGCGATGCGCCGAAAGTTGTATTGATCGAGAAATAAATTACAGGGACCCCGGGTGTACATATTTATACTTATGGGTAGATACTAGTCTTTATTGGACACGACACAAACTTTTCTAAAGATAAAACAAAAAATACACATCCTGATCGGACTCTAAACAATCTTTCCTAAAAATAAAAATGAGACTAACTGACTCTGTCTAATTAATAGATAAATTGTCATCCGACATCCTTCTTGAGCTCGACCTCTTCTGAATAAGTTTCTTTTAATTGATTAATTTACTTAACCAAATTTAAATCCAACGGTTGACGACTAATAATTTTCATCGGGCAATTTCAAGACTCTGAGACCGATACTGACCCTAGGCTGATGATGACTTTGGGGCTTATCAATTTTTGGTCTTAACAAAAAGAACATAACATCATTGATGCATACTTCTTGTCCACTGAAAAAAGGATAAAAAAAAGATGATAAGTAATAGTATGTCCAAGAAAAAGTAGGTGATAATTGCAGTCACTGTGAGTGACCACTGTAATTTGTTGTTCTGGAAACACAACAACTAAAAAATTAGATGCTGTGTTGCAGGTGTAACAACCATGGCAGTGATAATTGGAAGATGAGAAAAATCCAGCTAATGCTTTAGGGTGACACCTTGGTTGCTGTCAGTTGTTAGCATCATAATCCTTTTTTCTTGCATGGTTTGGGGTTTGGTTGGTTGTCCCCATCAGAATCATCTGGGGATGACACCAACACCCACATGTGCTGGGGCTAACTCCAAACTCTGGTTTCTGGCTACTTCTAAAGTGTTTAGTGTGGTATTAATCAAGGTGTCTCACACTCCTGCTAAGTATATATATATATAATTGCCATCATATTGTATTATTATCATCTAAACAAGCCTGCAAGCTTGGTCAGTTAAACACGGCAAAAACGCGTCCATGTGGTTAGGATAGGAACATGATTGAAACAATCTTCTTAAATCCATTGCAGCAATTCTTATTTCGGCCAGCCAGCCACCACAATTGGGGCAAGATTATTATATGTTAATACTAACAGACAAGGAATAATCTCCAAACTGTCAGCCAATGGGTACACAACACATTCCCCAAATGGAGTAGTTTTATCTTCTTCAATGTAAAATTGGGGTAATTATGTAGTTATTCATTATCTACTAGTAATTCAAAATGGAATATAGTACATTTTTAAAAAGAGACCCAGCAGTGGCTTCAGTCAATACTGCAATATCTCGTGCAATCAAGCTTTGGTATCTGAAAGCCAGACTCATCGAGTTACTGCTGCTGCTAAACTGTTATTGGGAAATCAAACGTAAGTGTTGGCAATATAAGCAGGATCACACACACAGACCAAAAACATCATCAACCTAAATGATCATATATATATATATATATACAAGTTTTCTGCAGCAACCTGAAAGGGCACTGCAGTTGACAAACCAGGAGCAGTACTCTCAAAAGAGGAAGAAGACGAATCACACTAAACACATATATACAAATCCAAAAGGGGGTTTGAATCAATTACATAACTTGAACGCATCAACACCCATACGATTTGCAGTATTGAGTAGATGATGCCCCACTGCATTCATTCTTCTCATATGATGATGACTCAAGTGGGTACATATTTAGGAGATGTCTCATAAACTGAGCATGTTGGCGGGACTTGGTGAGCATAATCAGCTCAATCGAGCATGTCCATGGATAGCTGGAGTTGGGTGATTGTTGGCAGCAAGGATGTCCTTGATGCGATTCAACGGTCCTATAGCTTGGTTAATTTTCTGAAAAGCCAACAGATGCCTGCGTTAATTAGAACTCAGCAGCTAGCAACCACTTCATAACCAGTAAAATCAAAATTGCGGCAACAAGCATCAAACATGCTGGAAAACATTTCAGCAAACCATGGAGGCCAAAATAAACAAGCTTATATCCTATATTCCTATATAATTAGAACCAAATGCTCAAAATGCATTGAGCCACATCACCTACAAAACATTGATTTTGGCCTACCCAAACAAGTATGTGCTATAAGACATCCCTGTGATAATAGCAACCTTCGTATTGGTCAGGGGGGAAAAGACCACAGCATACTTCCCAATCAAATATCTAGGCCTGCCCCTCTCCTACAAGAGGATGCATATGGTTTGATTCTAAGTAAGATATCTGGTACTGGTCAAGTCCATCCTTACATTCCTACCGACCTACTTGTTGACCATAATAAGATCCCTCACATTTTGGGAGGTGTGGTGTAAAGCAAGATTCTAGTACTCCCTCCGTTTCATATTATAAGTCGTTTGACTTTTTTTCTAGTCAAACTTCTTTTAAGTTTGACCAAGTTTATAGAAAAATATATTAGTATTTTCAACATAAAACAAACATATTATCAAAATACATTTAATGTTAGATTTAATGAAACTAATTTGATATTTTAGATGTTGTTAAATTTTTCTATAAATTTGGTCAAACTTAACAAAGTTTGACTAGAAAAAAAGTCAAACGACTTATAATGTGAAACGGAGAGTAGAAGACAGTGACTGCAAAGGGCAAACATCATGCGACCCAATGCCAAGTATGGACAAAATATCAAAGAAAAGAATGAACAATTGAGTGAGCCATCAGTGCCAATGCATTGAATATACAATCTGGGAAAAAAAGGAAGGCATTTTTTTCTTAAAAACAAATATATTCATTTGCAATTACCTCATTGCTGCTAGGATACAATTTGACTGGCTGATGCTGCAACTTGCCCTTCTGCCAGCGCCTCCAAAAATATGTGACTCCCACCAAAGCAGTAGCAGCCACGACGACGGGCCAGAATTTGTTGCTTTTCCTCACATTCTTGTACAGTGATAAGAGTTGCTTCTTCCATGAAGCTTCGCGTGGAAATTCAGAATCATCAGGTTTGTTTTGTTCACTGGATGCAACAACCTTGGATGAATCGATGACACGGTTCACATTTTGCGCAGTTGGCTCCTCAGTTTTCTTCTCATTTTTACTCTCCGTAGCTGACCAGCTTAACTCCTTTTTAGCATCAATTGGACTGTAACGAGATGATGAAAATCCAAGTGGTTCGTCACCAATCAAACCCATCCCTTGGAATGTTTTGCCATTATCAAACTCCATGTCAACCAGGGAAAGGTTTTTCCCTTTGTCAAAGGATGGAATCCGGTGAAGGTCATCCTTCAGTTTATGCTCGCAGGTTTCCTGGAATTTTTCGTCATCACCTTCAGCAGAAACTGCATCTTGGCCACAAAGCTCCTTTTGGCGCTCTTTGCCGTCAGTGCCCCTGAGGAGACTCTCAATCTCACTTTGTGAAACCGAGAAATGACCAGACATCAACAGTGCTGCAGCTGAATCAGCCCCTTTTGTGCCATATCCCTTGACTTCAGCCTCGTCGGAAGGCTCAGACATTCTTGGGCCAGGTGCAGATGCATATGTTGATGCAGTAAGTTGGACAACTTCCCAATCATTCCCACGTGGAGAAGTCTGCTCAGCACCACTGTGGTCAGGCTCCATCTTCCTGTAACCAAAGTCAGAAGACTCCATTATTGAAGACCATATAACAAGAAAGTTAATTGAAGACCATATAACAAGAAAGTTAATTTAGATGAGGTGATGTCTCTGGATTTTGTAACCTACGGAGGCAGGTATTAGAAAAAAACTGAAAGCAAAGGACACGGCAAAAGAATGGGCTAGTTTGATTTGATATCTGGTGGGTAGCAAACCAAACGCTCCCATCAAAATTTCAAAATTGAGCCCTAACAAGATTTTGGCATTGCCTGCATATTTGTTTCCCATAGTCACATTTTGGCATCAACCCAAACAAATCCTTGTAACTCTACCCTACCAAAATTTTGGTACTAACAAAACTTGCCCCGAGCTTTTGGTAGAGCATAAAACCAAACCAGCCCAACACGACAGGTGTACTCGAATAGTTCCGAGATGGGCATACACTATGTGAATTCAAGCAACTAAAACAATACAGAATTAATCGCTACTTATATTTCCAAACTGTGAGGTGTATAATATATATAAACTAGGCAGCAAACAAGCCATCGATGTAGGTAAACAAGCAACTTATTATTTTTTTAAATAATGGAAAGCGTTTACAATTCGATAAACAAGGCAGTAACTGCTAACCGGAATTCCATTAACCATAATAACGACAAAGCCACTTATACCAGTAGAGACATAAGGATAAAACGGCTGGGGTGATCGAAACCCGAGTGAAGTATATATCAACTGAAGCAAGCCAATATTACACAGTAGATGTGAGATTACGAGTCTTACCAAGTCTAAGTGGCAGTAGTTCCTAGTACTTGCTAGTAGAGAGCAACAAACAAACTTGACTGATGGAGAAATCGCTACCCGAATAACAGCACAGTGGATTAAAAAATCGCAACCACAACAACAATCACTATGTGGTTAAGAACCAAAAACTAGTCGCCAGCGGTTGCCGAGAAACGCGAGGAGAAACCGAGAATCGTAGATCGGCAGAGGGGAGAGGAGATCGGCCTTACCGGCGGCGACGAGGAGGAGGAGGGGGAGGCGATCGCGAGTGGGGAAAGCAGGCGGGCGAGAATGGGAACTGAACTGCTCTCGCGAGAAGAAGGGGAAGGAAGGATTGGCGTTGCGTGCGGAGATTTTTCTACTCTCTCTCTCTCTCTCTGCTTCTGAAACCGCCTCTTTCTCTCTCCTCTCCACTGCGTGCGTCCGCGAGCGGTTTTTCCTTTGGTCCAACGGGCCGCATAGCCTTCTCTTTCTTTTCGGCCCAACAGAGTTCCACGTGCCAGGAGATCCCACCATTTTCCTAGATAACTCAAAATATATATTCCTGGATTATTCGTTGATTCCTCTTTTTACTCTCCTTTAAACCACTGACAGCAGCAGGTTTTGCTGCTATTTTAATCCATTTATTGTTGCCCAATGGAAAATTAAATCAAATACCGTGGTAGGACTTGCCATTGCGTGAAATCTACCAGCACATCATGATGATTCGTGATGACATTGTGCCATATGAAATTAAGTTGGCCGCGAGGATAGTTAATCGGTAGCGTCGATTCAACCAATTTCAACTTCTCTGTTCGCGATACAACCGGGTTGCTGTAAAACCAGCAGCAGCATGAACTATTTAAAATAGCTTCAGCAAAACCCTAACACTTATAAAAAGTTCTACTAGCACATATTTGAGCTTGACCACAGATGGCAGTCGTAGGTTCCTTAATTTAAGATGTGCCCTTTTGCTTCTTGGGCATCCTGTAGCCACCAACGACGCAGGCATGGTCACGCTCGAAGGGCTCCAGGGTCACCTGCTCCGATGGCTTGAACTGATCCGCCTTCAGCTTCTCAACCTCGCTAGCAAACACAGCCTCAGCTGGCATGGTGGAGTCGATACAGTTCGCCTGTTCAAATACTTTGTTAGTCCAATGCTACTATCATCTTCTGTCCCCGCAATCTCAACCAATGTGAATTACTTCAGCTTTCAGGGGAATAAGACCAAGTACCTTGATTGAAATGACAAAATGTCCACCATTCTTCAGGAAGAAGGACGCGTTGAGGGCTAAGATCCTAGCCTGCAGGATAATAGAGGATTCATTGCGAACGGTTTCAAAACTGAATTCAGTGAGAACCTTCACAATTTCAACACAGGGACAAGCCAAGGAAGATTCCATAAAAGGTAATTTTATGCGATACAAATTATCTCTAACTCGAGCAGCAAACTTACAGAAACTACTGCAAGTATGTTTATTCAATACAAAAATCTGAACTGTAAACCTTATCTCCACAGAATATTCATTACTTACAGAGCAAAAACATAACAACCTGGTCCTAACTAGCACTATCAAAGAGGCATAAAATTAAAACATAACAATAGGAGAGAACGCTATACCAGAAAAGCTATAAATTCCTACCACAGCTGATGTAGTCAAGAAAAATAAACAAGATCATGTCAAGGAAATGAATATGGACAAAAACATGACTATCAGCCACCAATAAAGCACGCATCAACTTCTATACTTAAGGTTTTACTACTAACGAGAGAATAAAACAGGCACAAGGCAAATTGTTAGCACAGTCAATATTTTGTCCAGAATACCTATAAATGCAAAGGAATGAAACAATGAAGGCACAGCGCATTGGAAACTCGAATTTGCATCATCTAATTTGATGTCCTGAAGGGGAATCCGAGCAAGTTCCTCATTTGCTAAGCCCAATCAAAACTAAATAAGGACGGATAAGGTAAATAGTGCTGGCACTGACATGCAAATCCACAGATGCGTAACACAGCCAGACAAAGCGACATATGTGTACAGATTAATAGAAGACATTGAGGCCACCAAATGTTCCAAAAGAAATCCATAACCATGGTGTACACTTCAAAACCAATTTCAAAAGGATGGGTATAAAAAATATGTCAAATAAAAGAAGTGTTTCGATAGAAAGAATGCAGCTTCCTGTTACAATATACTTTGTTATACTACAGAAGAATACGGGATTACTACTCAACATGTTTGAACCACATTGAGATGGAATTTGAACTAAGACATATGAAAACTGCAAATATTGAGATGGAATTATAAAGAAGGTTGGATGCAGCGATGCATGCTGACAACAAAGACAGTTAAAGAAAGCAGGCAAAAGCAGCACATAAAGAACAGGTGATAATGGGCATTAGCACATCAGGAACTCGAATTTGCATCATCCAATTTGATGTCCTGAAGGGGAATCCGAGTAAGCTCATCATTTGCAGCCCAGAAGTAGCCAAAGAATGCAAGTATTGCACACAGTTAATTAAATACTAGTAATCATATAATAAATCTGGTCAATCTCAAGGTACTGAAATCATAGTGAGAGAAAGGTATACCTGATCTGGCTGGGCAACATCAGAGAAGATAACATCAACCATGCCAACCAACATCCGGTACCTTGCCGGGTGCCTAGCATCCTCAATGATGGGGATCACATTAGTCCTCTTTTTGGCCATGTTGACAAGATCCCTACCACTCCTGTGCGAGAACTCAACAGCATAGACCAAACCAGTCTGAAAAATGTCACAATTAGCAAAGGGCAAATTGCACATGGTGCCTGAATAAGAAATGAGAATGGCAAATGACATCTCACCGGTCCGACAATATCAGACACATGAGACACTGTTGTTCCTGAGGCGGCACCGAGATACAGCACACGAGTACCAGGAGCCTAAATCATTACACAAAGATTTAACACTTGATCTTCTAAACTAAAGATTTAACAACAATACTGATGTATAGTACTTCAGACAAAGCTACTGCACACTGTGATTCAACAAAACAAAAACTTACAATCCAGATGTTGTCGACACCACCGAGCACTGCAGCAGCCAGCTTAGAACGGAAGGGGTTCCACACCCTGTATTCAACCTTTGTTCCATCCTCATTCTGTTCATACATACAGAAACAACAGTCATGAGCATAATTTGCTGTGTCCACTACAATAGAACAATAGAACAACATAGTCTTACAGCTTTCTACACAACATTATCTTACAGCTTTGTACACATACAAGATAGCTTATTATCCTAATTATTCATATTAAATAATTGGAAAATTTTTTGGGATAGGTCAATTCATATTATCCCAAAACCCTATTATTTGTTTGTTTGTTGCGGAGAAAAACCCTTTGGTTTTGGATGCTCGCTGACGCCAAAAATGATCTTGATTTCGCTAAAGAATAAGATTGTACTGTGGAAAAGTAAGTCTTTTTTCTTCCAAAGATTTTTACGAATACGCTTGCCAGCTCAGTAGAGAATGGTGTACAAAAGTGGAACAAAAATGAAAGGAGGAGAAGGTAACAGCAATGGACCTGGACAGTAGAGAATGGTGTATAAAAGTGTAACAAAAATGAAAGGAGGAGAAGGTAACAGCAATGGACCTGGACAGTAGAGAATGGTGTATAAAAGTGTAACAAAAATGAAAGGAGGAGAAGGTAACAGCAATGGACCTGGACGGAGATACGCTTCTCTCCGTAGACGGACTCGCCGGGGACCATGTTCTTGGTGCAGAGCGCGTCCTCCTTGGCCTTGGCGATGAAGACGCCGTTGTGCTTGTGCGGCACAACGACCACCTTGCTCCCGCCCTTCATGCCACCCCTCCCGCCGCCGCGGCCGCCGCCACGGCCCCTTGACGTCCTGCCACCTCCCCTCCCACGGCCTCCTCTCCCTCCGCTGTCCCCACCCCTCCCGAATCCCCTACCACCGCCGCCGCCGCCGCCGCCGCGGCCGCCGCCATCGCCTCTACCTCCCCTCCCGAATCCCCTGCCTGAAAGCAAAGCATATCACGTAAGATTCAAACGAGCCGAGAGAGCGCAAGACCAATACGGGGAGTAATCCTAGGGCTTCGGATGCTTACCTCGCGGTGGCCTCATGGTGTCGACTCGACGAGGTGCTTTCCGCCGCCGCCGCCGCCGCAGGTGAGGGGTTTTGGAGGGGGTTAGGGTTTGGAAGAGAGAACGAGGAGGGGAATGATTTGTAGAGGGGGAGACTAGGGTTGATGTTTGATCATGACCGTTGATGAGAGGGACTTGTAATGGACGGTCCGATCGCGAATATTCCCACTTTTCAGTCGAATTAATATGTTAAACAAATTAAATAGACAAGCATGTCAGGATGGCCGAGTGGTCTAAGGCGCCAGACTCAAGTTCTGGTCCTCTAACGAGGGCGTGGGTTCAAATCCCACTTCTGACATTGATTTTTTATTCATGTCGTATCAACATTGTTGTTCTGACTTTTTTTAATATCATTTAGTTCATCCAACACTTTTTTGCTTCATTCTATTTTATTCATTCATATTGTTTCATTTTTTGTGTCTCGCAATTTTTTTTGTTTCTCGTTCTAAACAACATTTTTGTTGTGATATTTTTTTTGTTTTTCATTTTATTTTATTCATTCATATTATTTCAGCATTTGTTTGTTTCTCGTTCTAAACAACATTTCTGTTGTGACATTATTTTTTGTTTTTCATTCTAGTTCATCTAACATTTTTGTTCTTCATTTTATTGTATTCATTCATATTGTTTCAACATTTTTGTTCAGGTTCTTTTTTTTTCTCATTCTGGTTCATCTAACATTCTTGTTCTTCATTTGTTTTTCATTTTGGTTTATCTAATATTTTTGTTCTACTGTTTTTGTTTTTCAGTTTGGTTCATTTATCCATCCCCATGTCATTGATTTCATGGGGAATCCACGGCCGTACTGCATAAGCGAGCCTGGAGTATGATGCTTGCATAGTTTGCATTGCAATGCAGCTCAGTCATCAACGCCCATGGCATGCATTGCCAGCACCGATGGCGTTCTTATTGGTCTGACGTTAGAAAATCAATCTGTACATCATCGAACTGCTACTTTCAGGTCGAACCGTCCAGTGCAAAGAATGAGCAATCCGTACAGAACTTGTCACAAGTGTACGACTAGTAACAGACTAATTAACAGTGTAGAAGAAACCATACTGATCGAGCCTAATGATGAATTAATTAACCATCTTAATTACGGCCTATCACTAATTCTACACATATGCACAGTGTGACTGCAAAGCTAGCCGATCACCAAAGCCTAAAAAATCTCACTCCTCCTTCTACAACAGTGCGGATAAAAGATAAAGTTTCGTGGCACGCTTTTCAATCTCTCAAACGGTACGTTTCGTGCAAAAATTTTTAATATGAAAGTTGCTCTAAAATATCAGATTAATCCATTTTTTAAGTTTGTGATAATTAAAACTTAATTAATCGCACGTTATTATCAGCTCGTTTTGCGTAAAACACTTTATCTTCATCTTTATCTTTTATCTTTAGGACTTTCAAACAGGATCTCAATGTCCTTCTCTTCCATGGATATTCTCACATATGAACTAACCTCCTAGCTAATTAAACGGCAACAGCGGCAGCAAAAAAAAAATGAAATGAAAAAAATAGAGGCATGGCTATCTAGATGATCGTCTCCTCCGGCTCTGACGTCGGAAGCTTCTCGTGCTCCTGCTGCCCTCCCCATAATCTCACCCTCTCCAACGCTTGCACTGACTGCAGGAAGTAAAACCAGCATCAACATGGTGATTATGATATGAGTTTATTATCTATGAGTTAGAACATAACGTGAATAAAAACGTTGCTGCGATTAACACCTCTGCTTCCCAGTCAGTTTTGCAGACCATGTACATGAGGATGGCCGTCTGCATTGCCGTCCCACACAACATGCCAGCCCAAATGCCCTGCAAGTTCCGTAAAAATTTCGAAACGAAAATTAAATGAGGTTTGCAATAGTACATATGTTCGACTGCATCAATTATGTAGTGAGACGATTTTGAACTGAATTGAATTTACCTGCACACCCCATCTGAAGAGGTAGCCAAAGATGAAGCCGAGAGGGAGGCCGAAGCCGTAGTAACATGCCAGGTTGATGTACGCCACCACTCCCTGCCATCCGCCGCCCACCGCCACACCTAAAAATTCTTCCAATGATCAGTTCATCTAGTTGCAAGATGATGTCTAGCTAGTCTTGAAATGTGAATGGTTGCGTGCGTGCGTGCGTGCCTGAGATGACGGGCTGGATGCTGTTGAGCACCATGGTGACGGCGAGCAGGTAGGCGATGTTGGCCACCGCCTTCTGCAGGTGCCTGTCTCCGGTGAAGATGACGGCGAAGTGGTTCCGCGTCGCCAGGATGAGCACCATCGCCAGCAGCCCGAACGCCAGCGACTGCACCAGCACCACCGCCACCGCGTGCATCGTCGCCCTCGGCCTCCCCGACCCGAGCTCGTTCGACACCCGCACGCTGATCGCCGCGTTCAGCCCTATGAACAGCATCCCCTCCCATCCGTTTATGTTCATGCTGCATCAAACACTTGTTCACTATATATATAGATATATATGTTTATGATGATTCGTATCGATCGCAACACAAATCGATAGTATTGATGTGTTACCAGATGGATATGGAGTCGACGGCGATCTCGGCGTCGTCGAGGTGTCCGGTGAGGACGACGAGCACCATCATGTACCATATCTCGAGGCACAGCATGACGGCGGAGGCGAGCGAGAGCTTGACGAAGGCCCAGAGCTCGTTGAACGCCGCGCGGGACAGCCCCGTCCAGCCGTCGCGGCACCACCCGACGACGTAGGCCACCTGCGCCAGCGCGGTCAGCCAGGAGGAGACGTCGTACGCCGCGGCGGCGCCGGCGATGCCCCATCCGAGCACGGAGACGAAGAGAGCGAGGAGGCCGACGTGGGTGAGGAGCGCCGCGAAGCCGATCCAGGCGAGCACCGTCACCTTGCTCTGCGCCTGGAGGAACTTCTGCGTGGGGAAGTTGATGGCGAGCGCGAACATCTGCGGGATGATCCGCAGCGTGAACTCCCCGGCGGCGGCGGCGATGCTCTCCTCCTGGCCCAGCAGCCGCAGGATGGGCGCCGCGAAGACGTAGAGCGGCGAGAGCAGCGCGGCGGAGGCGGCGAGGATGATCCATGAGCGCTGCATGTAGATGCCCAGCATGGCCACCTGCCCCGCCCCGAACGCCTGCCCGCACAGCGTCTCCAGAGCGCTCCCCATGCCGAGCTGCCATTGCCATCGCCCAAATTACAAGGTTGATCCGATCGATCGATGTGCATGGAGGATTAGAAGGATTTGGAGGACTCACGAGGAAGCCGAAGGAGAAGTTGGAGACGACGGAGAGGCCGATGGCGACGGCGGAGAGCTCGCGGTTGCCGATGTGGCCGACGAAGATCTGCGTGGTGGAGTTGGTGCCGTAGAGGCAGATGACGTTAAAGGCGATGGGCGCGCCGATCGCCCACAGCCGCCGCGACTCCGCCGCGAACACCTCCCACGCCCCGCGCGCGGAGCGAACCACGGGCGCGTCGGCGTCGTCGTCGTCGTCGTCGTCCGCCCCGGCGACAGCGGCGTCGTCGTCATCCCCATCGCCCTCGCCATCGGCGGCGACGAGCGCGCCGGTCTCGTCGTCCTGTACGGCGACAACCATATGACCGTCTGTGGCGGTGGTGGGGGTCGGCGGCGGGTTCGTGGGCGTGGTGGGTGCGGCGGCGGCGGCGNGAGGAGGTGGCGCGGGGAGGTTTGGGTGGTGTGGCGCGCGGAGAGGAGGAGGGGCTCGGTGTAGGCCATGGCGACGGGGGAGGAGGTGGAGGGGTTTGGTTGCTGGCCTGCCGCACTTCAATCCCGGCCTCGATTTGCCGTTCTTGGCGTTGCACTTCTTTTAGCGCGGATGGCTCTCCTTTTCCTAGCCCTCCCTCTCAACTCATTTCTGTTTCTTACTCCTATCTCACGCAAAAAAAAAAAGAAAAAAAATCGAAATGTTTGGCAAGATTCTCATCGCCGGCGACGACCGCGGAGACCGCCGTGATCCGTTGACTAGTCATCGTCTGTTTTGTTGCGCTAAACCCGAGGGCCGCAACGGAATTGCGGCCCACGTGAGGCCCATCTGTTTGAGCCGGTTTTTCCCACTCCTTCCAGCCTCGTCATTAGGGGTGAGCAAAAGTTTAATTTCCCGAAAACCGACCCTCAAATCGAACCGCACCGAACCGAACCGAAAAGTTGGTTTTTTCGGTGTTCGGCTGGTGACGCGGTTTTCGTTTTGATATAGTTCGGTGTTTGGTGGTTTCTTCGGTCTTCGTCTGCTGTGAACCGAACTCACCGAAGAAACCGAAGTCGTCGCGTACGGGAGTGGTACGAGCGGACTGCCTTCTCATTTCACGCGATTTTGGAAATGTGGGTGTTGTGTTTCATTCTTATGGGCTCGGGCAGTGCAGCCCATAGCATTCATGGGCTGTGCTCCATGCATTGCATGCCATGGGCCCACACCTTGCCTCAAGTGATCCGCATTGGGAGGACGTTCGATCGAGAGCATAGATTTATTCCATAAAAACCGTATCCCAAAAAAACCGAATCGATTTT
Organism: Oryza officinalis; assembly: GCA_008326285.1. Classification (NCBI taxonomy): domain Eukaryota; kingdom Viridiplantae; phylum Streptophyta; class Magnoliopsida; order Poales; family Poaceae; genus Oryza; species Oryza officinalis. The sequence goes on along the minus strand of BDMV01000002.1, from coordinate 58,683,650 downwards.
GTTCGGTCCTTTTTGCTCGGTTTTTATTTTATTCGTACTTTCTTCGGTTGCCATTATACGAAAATCAATCTTCCATAAAACTGATGAAACTGACCCCATTAAACTAGTAAAACTGAACACCCATCCCTACTCGTCGTCTATAGACCGCCGCAGTTTTTGATACGGTTCAAGCGTTCGACCGACGCTCCGCCTCCGCCGTGATTCTTTCTATCGAAATGGCTACAAATGCACAACTGAATTTTTAACCTTTATAAGCTTTGATCAGTAAAGCTGAGCGAAAGCCTTTGATCTAAAAAAACAATAATTTAACCTTTGAAATGTCTACTTCTTTGCACCCTCAGAATGAGCGCAGGTTCACTACGTACGGAGTTAGAAAGCTGAAATTAGAGAGAGAGATAAACCTAACCTAACCGTCAGATTTTGATTGGTCCATCTGTGCAAGTAATTTTCTTGACGTGTGTCGCCATGCGTACACGCACGCGTCTGGTGCAGGCGCTCCATTGGGCCATACGACCAGTGTAGGCTGCACCTTTGGCTGATACGATTTGGGCCATACCCTCTCAAAAGAAATAAAATGCCTCCATAAAATTTATACTAGGCCCAAAAAATCATGATTTTGCTGTTTTTTACATGATAATTAAGCTATTCTCAATCAAAAAATATACACCTTGAGATGACTTAGATGACTTAGAGATAATCAACCATTATACTCAGCTCATTCGGCTCCATGATAGACAAATGAGTTATTGGTTCACATGTGTTAAACTTGAAATGGGGGTGCTAAGCGGTGGCATATCTTAATTACTGGGATCGTGCGACTTTCGTGCAAACTTGCAAAGAGATATATAATGGGGATTTCATGGGACATAAAAGAACACTGAAAATCAACATCAAAAGAATTGAAAAAATAAACTTAATTAATGAAAGAACTAAAAAATGACAATAAAGTTTAATGACAAACCATAGGAAAAAGATATACCCACAAACCACAACCACAAGTGCTACTCCCCTACTAACATCAACTGAGCTCATAGAGCTGAGCGCAACATCACCCTAACGCAAGTACGTGACGGTCGAACTTGGTTGCCCGCAAATAGCCCTTGCTTTATGCTAGGTGTGCCCATAGCACGGCGGCACGAACCACTGACGAACAAGTCAGGGTTAAGCAGCCCATCCTATCTTAGATGTTTGTCTGTTTGAGTCTTTGACATGTAAACTATACAAACTGTGTCGCAATTATAATAAGTAAACAAACACAAACCTTTTTTTTTCTGAACACACATCAATATATATTAGAAAAAAGTAGCATAATCGATAACATGTCGAGGCGGTTACTGAAGGAATATAGTATGGTGATTGCCTTTTTGACTGTTAATATCAAGCTCCTTCATTCTGATATTAAACAATCCGCATCAACATAGCAAGCTACCAACTATTTTTTTTCACCAACCTTATGCAAGCACAAAACTAAAAGTCATTAAACAGAATAAGCATCACTAAACAATATAAGCGGCAGGTTATAAAATATCAGGGCGTGCCAAAAGGCACGCCGATTTTCTAGTTATAGTACAGGGATGTTTACCTTATTGTCAAAATTAGCCCTACCAAGCTTCTGCTTTATCAAAATGGTAGTAATTCTAAGATTTCCAAAAAAATAATTTGGCAAAGGTACCAAACATAACTTACACATCTTAGCCTTTCTAAATGTTGACAATATCAAAATTTGGAAAGGTTTATTGAAATTTGGCACTATGTGTGTGTTTGTTTTGTCCAATTCTGGTTCAGTCGGCGTTTCTCCTTTCTAAATCGTCGGCGCGTCATGCATCATCAGACGTATACAAAATGATTTGCCCGGTCTAAATTGTATGAGACTGTGAGCCAGTGTACATGTGCACTTTTGTCCGGGTCAATTGCTTCAGCCTTCAGAACATTTCTCTGAACTCGTCCTCTTTCTTCCCTTTCGATTTCCTCCTTAATCTGCTTCTCCTTGAATGCTAATAATCTATTTGTTGAAGCCGATGATACTGATACCTGCTGGAGACGTGGTTTAGCTGACGCCGTGACGCATGTTGCTTTCGTTGACAAATAGAGTGAGCTCTCAGGATACGCGTGACTAATTAGCCGCGAAAGGGCTATAAAACTTTACGGATTATAAACTTGTTGCGTGTGTGTGTATGCCCATGGATTTGAACTTTGAACGTAGGTTATGGATTATAAAATAAAATACGATATGAAAGTTGCTGGAAACATACATGATGCGACTAAAGCTTATATATACTCTGAAGAGGAAGATGTTAATGATGCAATTATTGCAGTTGGCCGATCAAGATCACTACCTTACCTTTGCTATCACACTCCCGTGGTAGCTACCTCTCTGCAGTAACAAGCCAAGTCTGAAGAAGAACTAGTCATCGTTTTCCAGGTCCAGCTCAAATGCCGCGTCTCACTGGCAGGCGGGCCCCAGGACATCGCCGGCCCCACAGACAGTGACACTGCTATGCGTCGGGGCCCACCGGCTCGCGCTCGCTCGCCGGCGTTGCGGTGGACATGGTCGCGCCCCTTGACTTGCCGAGCTTTGTAGTTGCAGCTGTAACTAGCTAGCTATATCTCCACGCGCGTACGCGCCCCTGGCCGGTGCGTCGGAGCTCGGATCGGAGACGGCTGGCCGGCTGGGTGGGCATGGAGGGACGCGACCGCCGCCGGAGCATGTCTTCCTCGTCGTCCGGGAGGCGCACGACGGAGCCGGGGAGAGACAGGGAGCGTTGGGCGCCGTGGAGCCCGGCCGCCGCGTGGTCGCGGCCGCTCTCCGTCGGCGGCGGGGGAGGCCACAGGGCGGCCTCGCTCAAGTCGCTCTTCAGGTCGATCGGTGTGTGGTTCAGCTCGCTCTCCACCTCCTCGTCGTCGTCCACCTCCGCCTCCGGCAGCAACGCTAAGAGGAGGAGCAGAAAAGAGCCCAATGACTTGATCAAGAAGCCGCCATGTAAATTGTTCTCTCGATCCATCGCCTAATTTCCATCTATTTTAATTGCTCAAGCAAACAGGATAATCTGAATTATTTGTCCAATTGCTGCAACTGTTCTGAACTGCTCAAGAAATCAGTCAATTATCACAGTCCAGTTGCTGCAACTACTATGAATTGCTCAAGAAACCAGTCAATTATCACAGTCCAATTTCTGCAACTACTCTGAATTCGTTACTATCTGGAGCAGAATTGCTTTAGAAATTCTGAATCACAAAAGGCTTCAAATATTTAAAAGATCAGAACAAGCTTCGTCTAGGATTAATTATGCAGCTGGAATTAATTCCTGATGAATGAATTGGTTTAATGATTCCAGTGCCGGGGCCTGGCAGTGATCAGGGGAAGGCGTCCATGCGCGGGCTGTACAGCAGCAGCAGGGGCAGGGGCAGCGCGACGCAGTTCCAGAGCTCGGTGTTCTCCATGGAGGAGATCCTGCGCGCCACGAACAACTTCTCGCCGGCGCTCAAGATCGGCCAGGGCGGCTTCGGCGCCGTCTACAGGGGCGTCCTCCCCGACGGCACGCTCGTCGCCGTCAAGCGCGCCAAGCTCCGGACTCAGAACCCGCACGTGGACGTGGAGTTCCGTAGCGAGGTGAAAACCATGGCGCGCATAGACCACCAGAGCCTCGTCCGCTTCTACGGCTACCTCGAGTGCGGCCAGGAGAGGGTCATCGTCGTCGAGTTCGTTCCCAACGGCACCCTCCGCGAGCACCTCGACAGTACGTGCGCCCCGCCATTGGAGCTCGAGCTGCTTTCTTGGTCGATCAGATTAGTCGCTAATTAATTAATGGAGTTTTGGGCGGCGGTGCAGGGTGCAACGGGAGGTTCTTGGACATGGGCGCGCGGCTGGAGATCGCCATCGACGTCGCCCACGCGGTGACGTACCTGCACATGTACACCGACCACCCCATCATCCACCGCGACATCAAGTCGTCGAACGTGCTGCTCACGCCGTCGCTGCGCGCCAAGGTGGCCGACTTCGGGTTCGCGCGGCTGGGCATCGGGGAGTCCGGCGCCGCCGACGGCGTGACGCACGTGACGACGCAGGTGAAGGGCACGGCGGGGTACCTTGACCCGGAATACCTCAAGACGTGCCAGCTCACCGACCGGAGCGACGTCTACTCCTTCGGCGTGCTGCTGCTGGAGATCGCCTCCGGGCGGCGCCCCATCGAGACGAAGCGGGAGATGCGGGAGCGGCTGACGGCACGGTGGGCGATGCTCAAGCTCGTCGAGGGGGCGGCGGCGGACGTGCTGGACCCGCACCTGGCGCGGACGGCGGCGACGGTGCGCGCGGCGGAGATGGTGATGGAGCTGGCGTTCCGCTGCCTGGGCCCGGTGAGGCAGGACAGGCCAAGCATGGGCGAGTGCTGCAGGGCGCTCTGGGCGGTCAGGAAGACGTACAGGGACATGGTCGCCGCCGCCGGCGACGAGACGCCGCTCTCCGACCGGGCCAGCTCGTCGTCCGCCAGCACCGGCACCGCCACCGGCGGCGACCGGAGTGGCGAGCTCTGGAGGAATTAATCAATATTTTGCTGTAAATACGCAAAAACTATTCGTTAAATTTCTGCTCATGTGTCGATGTTGTTTTTGAATTGTGACCGAACTAATCGCTGACACGATATAGCTGGAATGTGATTTTGCCTTCGTTACTTGAACTTTTTGTTCATCGCGTTCTGGATTTATTATTATTTTCGATGGGCCAAAATGTACATGTATGGGCCTTGATGGGCCGTAGCGGCACGCAAGGAAGAGAGAATTCATGGCCTCATACCGCTTCATGCGACACAGTGCTCGTGTGGTTAAAAAATGAGTCTCTCTTGTTTTTTTTAAAAAAGAAAAACACACTGCTATGAATGTACACATGCACACCCTATTTCTATAAAAGAGATTTGACAATTTGACACTCATTAAAATGGGCTTCGATTATTTGACATCTCGGCCTACTTTCATTTACTTAGATTATCCTATGCGTCATCCTCAAAAGTGTCAAGTAAAGTAAACTGGCCATGAAAAAGTGTCAAATCATCAAATATCTTTTCCTATAAGTAATTCCTAAGTATTCCAAAAGACTGAACCGAAATATCTTGTGACTAATGAAGTTATCACGGACGTTGTTGATATGTACATAAGCCATCTAATCTATCTTCTCCTCCTCCTCTGTCTGTCTCTCTTTGGTAAAACTACATGATGACATGACTTCTTATTAATAAAAAGGAAATGATGATGTGTAATAATGAGATATATAATCAGTAATATAGAACAATACTATGTATAAGAAAAGGTTGAACATGTCATATAGTGTACCACAATATATTACTCCTAAAAAGACTCAACAACAAACGCTTCCAAGCACAAGCTTACAAAGCACTGCAGGTAGCTAAGCCACCACCTTGATAAACTAGAGGTCACGAACCAGTCCGGTCGTTGCAAATGAAGGCCGGCCATAGCTGAACAACTCAGATTAATTAATCAACCAGCTAATTAATCAAATCAAATAACACAGAGACAAAAACAACTGTTGAGGCCGGCAGAATGAGCAAAAGAAACACAAAACAAGGCTAACATCCACATCAGCGCGCGGTAATCTCTAGTCATGGGAGCTGCATAAAACGCCATTGATTATTGTACACTTGCATTTCTCTATCTCGCTTGACTGTATATTTCATTTTCACAATCGGCTAGCTAGATTCGATCCCAATAAGCAGCTAGCTCACTGAATCATCAAGAAGTAGCCCAACAGCTGAGCCTAAACCAGTAAACCCTAGCTCTCTCTCTCCTAGCTTAGCCAATGAGTCAAGAAATCAGCAAGGACGAGCTGATCGGTGGAAGGTCGCCGGGCGGTGTCGAAGACAAGGCGGAGGAAGAGCTGCGTGAGGCCGGCAGCGACGACGACGACGACGAGGCCGGCACGAGGCAGCCGTACAACTGCACCTTCTGCAGGAGGGGTTTCCCGACGGCGCAGGCGCTCGGCGGGCACATGAACGTCCACCGGAAGGAGAGGGTTGGAAGAGCGACGCCGTCGTCGTCGTCGTCGTCGACGACGGCGACGGCGGCGGCAAGACGAAGCGTAAGCTACGATACGCTCGTGGGGTTGTTTCATCCGCCGGCGAGCGGAAGCGAGGATGCGGCGTCCACGGCGGCCGGCGGCGGGAGCCTGCGGTCCCGTACTGCCGAACCGGCGCCGCAAGAGCTAAGGCTGTTTGGGCGCGACGACTCCGCCGGCCGTCGCGAAGAAGGTGGTGGTAGAGATCGACGAGATCGCTACGGCTGCTGCTCCAAGGACGATGGGGATGGCAATGGTGGCCATGATCATGGGGAGGAGGAATTGGATTTGGAGCTCAGACTTGGTGGTTCAGGCTCTGCAGGCTCATGAATCAATACTTAAAGGTTATCAGTTGCGTATTCTTCTTCGTCATAATTGAGTTGAATGGAAGGAGACAAGGAGTATTTGCTTCAATTTAGATCTCTAGCTAGGTAGCTTTCGATATTTACTTCACATTTTTACCCCACAAAATACATCTGAAACAATATTACTTCTTTTCTCTTTTATTAGGGTAAAATTGCAATGGTGAAGAATGCAAATTTCCTCAAAGCTGTCAGTGAACATATATTGCCATGGACCTTTTTTATGTTGTTGTCGTCCAATAACAAAATTTATGTACTATTTGCTTTTCATTTAGTGTATATTTTACACTTTCTAAGAGAGAAGTGCGTATTTTATAGTGAATACCTATATATGTGACAACAATCTATATGTACTGATGATCAGTTAATTAGCTACGGAGACAGACACTAGCAATGCATTCGCACATTATACATTTTCCACTGTTGCCAAGGTAAGATCTGCAAGGAATTTGTACTCTGATTCTGAGATAAGTACGAGATCCAAAGGCATACAACTATCGGTTATAGCAGCAAATGTTTTGAGCACACTGAATTTGATACCCTGTTTATTCACTTGTTACGAAGAAATAATCATGTCCCGCGACCACTTTACTTCTGTTTTTCCCTGAATACATTAAGGTACAGAAAGTTGGTTTCAGAATATACCAGTCTATGGAACCAATTCAGACATGGATCAGCTCAACAAGTGGTTAGTATACATAGACCTTGACACGACTAGTTAGTTCAACAGAACATACTATCCCTGTTACCTATATGCTGACAAATGTGTGATTTCAGTAGCTAAAACGGCAAGTATTTGGGAACATATTCTCGCCATATGTTGTGTGGATGAAAAAGATAGTACTTCCTCCGTTACATATTATAAGTCGTTTGATTTTTTTCTTAATCAAAATTCTTTAGATTTGATTAATTTTATAGTAGCTAATCGGTAACATTCACAACACCAAATTAGTTTCGTTAAATTTAACATTGAATATATTTTGATACAATATTTGCTTTGTATTGAAAATATTAATATATTTTGCTATAAACTTGATCAAATTTAAAAAATTTGATTTTAAAAAAGTCAAATGACTTATAATATAAAACGGAGAGAGTAGTACTGAATTTGGTTCTTGTGGAGCACATCCTAAGAACTGGTATAAAACAAGAACTGAATTATAAAGCAATATACTGAATTCAGTTCTTGTGGAGCAATATAAAATGTTGCATATCCTAAAATGTGGAGCCTCAAATCGTGATGCCATCCTAATTGTTTGGAGAAGTCGTTGAACCTACTTCATTTGATATATCTCTAGTGGAAGGAAGAGCTGCTTACCTTTGGAATTAGATGGAACGTTCGTCGCCGGCGGCAACCAGAGACGGACGAAACGAAGCGGCGGATGCCGGCGAGAGGCGGCGCCGGGGTGGGAGGAAACAAGGCGGCTGGCGGCGCGTTTGGTCAGTTGGTCTCGTGTTTTGGACCTTTCGGCCCGTTTAGTAGCCAATGGGCTATGGCGGATTATTTGCTCGGCCCAATAAAGCCCACTAAAAGCGGAGCAAACCTAGGGTTTGTGAGCAAGGACGAACAAGTATAAAAGCGAGCCTCCGCGCCGCCGTCCCACCGTTCCTCAGGCCGCAGCCATCACCCCGCCACCGGAGCACAGCGACGCGCCGCCGCGGCTTCAACATCTCCGGTGAGTTCGACGCCCTTCGCCCTCGTATGCTCTGCCGAAATCTTAATCTATGCTGTTTCCACTGTAAGACCCCTGGATTGGTAGCTTCGATCGGTTGCTCTTGCGGTTAAATTCTCGGTGACCGGTGGATTTTGCGGTGAAAATGTCAGTGATCCTATTCTGCTTTTCTGTCAGTTGTTTGGCTGCAATAACTGTAAACTTAGTTTGAGTTTTGAGTAATTCGGTGTACGCGGCTTCTTAGCTGATTAGATCGCCTTGCTATGTTCCAAGCTGCGTATCATCCGTGTTCTCTAGATCTGCTAGCTGATAGGGCTAGCCATCTCGATCAATTTTGATGATGGATGTGAAGGATTTTAGGGCAGATGCAACTTTTGATTGATGCCATTGCTGCGAACGTTGCGTTATGTTTTTGCGTGTTAATGGTCACTTAACTTTTGTGCCAACGTTGCTTTATGTTTTTGCGTGTTAATAGTCACTTGTGGTCTGCTGGTCATTAGCTATGGTATAATGTTCGTTGCTTTGGTGATGTAGGCTACATTGAAATGGCGACGGTTCCGGAGCCTTTGATCTGGGAGATTGTCAAGAAGAACAACTGCTTCCTGGTGAAGCAGTTCGGAAATGGCAATGCCAAGGTGCAGTTCACCAAGGAGCCCAACAACCTGTACAATGTCCACTCCTACAAACACTCTGGTCAGTAGTGGTTTCTCACAACATCTCAGGCTTTCGATGCAAATTAAGCATTTGATTCAGCCTTTGCAAAGACCTGACGTTAGCAATGATGTTTTCTGTAAGGTTTGGCAAACAAGAAGACCGTGACGATCCAGCCATCAGGTGGAAAGGACGCGGCTGTGGTCCTCTCCACGACCAAGACCAAGAAGCAGAATGCCCCAGCCAAGCTCTACCACAAGTCTGTGATGCGCAAGGAGTTCCGCAAGATGGCTAAGGCTGTCAAGAACCAGGTATTTGGAAGAGAAATGCTTATCGTCATGTCCTTGTTATGCTTGTGATGCTTTATGCTTTAGATGCACTGTTGTGATGAGCCTTAACATCTTATATCGGCTTCCTTATTCTTTTCTATTCACTGCTGTGATGAGCCTTAACATGTAAGAAGGCCCAGAGATTGCTTTGGTTCTTCTGTGAAATACTCCTGTTACGCTTGGCTTCTGAGCGGCAACATCAGTTATTGTTGTATTTTTTATACGTATAAGTGATCCACATATCTGAGATATCATACATCAGCTTCAAACCGTCATATTGCCATATGTAGCATTTGAAAGCACCGTTTTTTTAACAGCAATTGTTATAACTTGATTTGAAAAATAGTAAATTGCCAATCTAGTTTGTAAGGATTCATATTTTGTTTTTTTTTATCAATACTCGAATTGAAATTTTGCCATGTTTGGGGTTATAGTTCATGATGCTGCTGTGATGAGCCGTAACACATAAGAAGGCCAACCGATCAATTGGTTCTTCGATGACAAATACTTGTTACGCTTGGCTTCTGAGCAGAATCAAGCAGCTACCGTTCTCTCTCTACAGCAGCTTTCCAGTATGTACCTTCCTGAAGAAATCTAACAGCTGTTTCTTTTCTGCGCAGGTGAGTGACAACTACTACAGGCCTGATCTGACCAAGCCGGCTCTTGCAAGGCTTAGCTCAGTGTACCGCAGCCTCCAGGTTGCCAAGTCTGGTGCGAAGAAGAAGAACAGGCAGCCAGCTAAGCTTTAAATCGCTTGAAGCTGCGCGTTTTTTTTTCATGGCACCTTTTGATGTTCTTGTTTCCAGCTACCTCTGTGTTCTAGAAGTGTCCAAACTTGAAACGAGATCTGCGTTAGAATTGGATCAACCATGTTACAAATCTGCCCTGTAGTTTGTATTCAAGACAGTTTGTATGCTCGGTGTCGTTACAAATTGTTGCTTTGCACTTATTATAGTAGCTAATGTCATCAAATTGTGGGCGCCTGTTTCTTCTCTGTAGATTTACAATCTGCACGTTAGTTGTAGCAATTAGCTATTTCCTTTATCACCTGGACAAGTCGATAGAAAGCTCATCAGCATAAATATGCCTTAAGTATGTCGAAATTACCATCGCAAGTACTTCACAATCCAGTTGGTAGGTATCAAAAGTTATAATACTGTAGCGGTCCCACAAAATGGGCCGCACGTAACTCATAATTCCGTTATTGGGCCGCACGAAAGGTCTCCGCTTACGGCCCAAATTACATGGAAGCGCATGCAATACCGTCCCGGCCCAATAAAATTAGGCCGCACGTAACGGAGCACGTATTCCCAATCCCATTGTTGGGCCCCACGAGATCGCCACCCGCTCCCGGCGCTCGACGTCGCCGGCGTGTAGCGCCGCCCCGTCTCCCCCGGTGATCGGCGCTCGCCCTCGAGTTCGGCGTCTCCTACCCCGACCGCTTCGGTAAACCGCCCTCCCTCTACTCCTCCTGGACGCTATCCGTTCTTAATCGTTGAGCTCATGGCTGCGGTTTCAGGTGAACCGGATCTAGATTGGGCGGCGGCGGCGGCGGAGGCGGCGCTCATGGACTTGCTCGCCTACGACGTGGCGCCTGCTCCTGCGAATGCGCGATCTGCTGCCGATCCGGTACGGATTGATCCTTCCTTGCAAATCTCAATCCGATCCTCCCCGTGATACTGATGCGTGACAGCCTGAAAAAGAATTTCTCTAGATCATCCTCAACCTCCCACATGCCACGTTCTACCTCTCCTCACCTCAAGATCAATGTTCCCTCACTCTCTACTCGATTTTTGCAAGTCAACCATTTGGATTCTTAAACCGATCAATTCCTTCCCATTCGCCGCGTCACGTGCAAGCTGCAGTGCAACCTGAAAGTGTTTGAGATATCTCATTGATTCCAATCTCATGATTTGCTTTGACAGAGTCAAGTACGAATTCCCTTGACTTCACCCGAGTGTACAACTTGCATAAGCAGGGTAAGTTACACAACTTGCATTCCCACTCAAAACTCTTATTACAAAATTTGTGTGAAGAAGATTTCTCGGAGACGCCATTGCTGCTTGCTGAATGAACCAGGAATGCTCGCAGGAGTAGTTCTTGCCATCCATCAGGGCACCCTTTCTTTCGTAAGAGATGTTCCCCGTTTTGGCCACGAAGTTCTTTTGAGTTCTTCACTGTGCAATGCTGCATGATGAGGTTGTACACTGATCACAGGATTCACAGCTTTTACCGATTGAGACTTCAGAGCTCTTGACAAACAGACCTCCAGCAAACATCAGCATCATGTGCTCTGAAGAATTCGCGCCAGCTCGTCTTTCAATTCCTGCAGAACCACCGGCTTCTTGAGGATGCCATTGATCCCGGATTGAGCGCACTTCTCCCAGGCCTTCTGTTCGGAAGCCATGGCCACGACGATTGGCCATCGGCCGCTCCTGTACTGGCTGATCCTTGTCGCGACATCAAGGGCTTTTACTCTCTTCATTTCGAGGTTCACCATGACAAGCTGGAAGGCTGCTGCTGAGGAACCAACAGAGCTGAGAAATCCTGATCCTGAAGGCGGCAAGGAGACCACGCAGCCGAGCTTCTCCAACAGCTTCCGAGCAACCACGAGGTTGATGTCGTCATCGTCGTCGATAAGCAGAACCTTCAGGCCTGCTATTTGGCACGATGGTAACGAGTGCTTCTGATCGAATGATCCTCCAAGGCTGGATGATGTCAGTGGCGATTGCAGCTGAAATCTGAGCACCAGAGTCATGCTCTCCGGGAGACCTTGGGGATCAAGAATTGCCCAGATGTTCCCTTGCATCATCTGTCAGTAGGATCAACAAGACAGCAGGTATCAGTGACCGTAAATACAATTTCATAGTAATATGCTGTCTTGAGATTGGACTGCTAATTTGATGTTCAGATGATTTAGATGCAATGCAGTGATCCAGGCAATACACTACCTGCACAAGCTTTCTGCACATGCTGAAGCTAAGTCTGAGATCAATGCCCTTTCCACTCGGCCTCCGCGACAGCGGCGAGCTGTCGTCACCGTTCTGCTGCCGCTTGACACCAATGACAAACTTCACTGAGTAGTAGCCACTGGAGTAGGACGGCCGCCATGGATCCCACCTCTGGCCGAGCCTGTCCTCCAGAACGTCGTCGTCGTCGGCGCGCACCCGGAGCGTGACATGCCCGGGCTCGGTGCGGCCAATCAGGTTGCCGACCATGTGCAGCAGGACATGGAAGATCCTCCGCTCGTCGCCGACGACGAGGTCCGGCAGCGCGTTCTCGACGTGCACGGCGAAGCCGAACCCCCTGAAGTCGCAGAGGCACCTGGCGACGCAGGCGGCGTCCCTGATCATGGCGTGCAGGTGGAACGGTCGCGTCTCGAGCGGGAAGCGCTCGCGGCTGTCGGCCGACATCTCCATGATGTCGTTGATGAGCGTCGAGACGACGGTGGCCGTGCGCGCCATGGTGTCGACGACGAGCCTCTGCTCGGGCGCCAGGGTCTCCTCCTGCACCATGGACACGAGGCCGAGGATCGAGTGGATCGGGCGGCGCATCCCCTGGCTCATCACGCCCTGGAACGCTTGCCTCGCCTCGTTCGCCATGAGCGCGTCTCGCCGCGCCTGAAGCAGCTCGCGGTTCTGCTCCGCCAGCCGGTCGCGCATCGCCCGCGACTCTTCCAGCAGCGTCGCGTGCGACAGCGCCACGGCGACCTGGCCGGCGACCACCTCGACGATCTCCATCTCGTGCTGTCCCCAGCTCTTGCCGCTGGGGGGCACCAGCACCAGCACGGCGTAGCTCGTCTGGATCACCTCCGGCGTGCCGCCCTTGAAGTCGGCCACCTTCAGCATCGGCATCCGGATCGCCGCCACCGCGCCGGTGCCCTCCTTGCCGCCGCCGCCGCTCGCCGACCCGAGCACCGAGTCGGGCCCGAGCAGCTTGACCCCGTCGCTCCCCCGCACCTCGACGACGTCCGCGTCGTCGACCCCGACGACCTCGACGCCTTCGTCGCCGCCGCCTCGCCGGAGCTCGTGCGTCAAGCACATTACCGCCCTGTCGCCGCCGGCGGGCATCCAGACGGCGCAGTTGGTGAGGCCGAGCACCCGGGAGAGCTCGATGAGGGTGGTGTAGAGCACGGTGTGGCGGTCGAGCGACTTGCGGATCTCGTGGGTGAGCATCCGGACATGCCAGCTCGCCTCCTCCTGCCGCTTCATGAGGACTACCTCGCGGTCGAGCTCCCTGGCCTTGAGCCAGAGCAGGCTCTCCCTAACCTTGATGCGGAGCAGCTGCGGGATCAGCGTGAGCAGCGTGATGGCGGTGAGGAAGGAGACGAGCGCCGTCAAGAACTTGGCGGAGGTGAGGAGGAGGACCACCATGAATGGGTGTGGCTCATAGGTGAAGGCGGTGAGGAGGTGGGTGAGGCCGCACAGCACGATGAAGGCGCCGAACTGGACGAGCACCCACCGGAACGGGAGGAGATGCCGGAGTCCGGCGACGAAGTAGAGGAGCTCGAGCGGGATGGAGAAGTAGGCCGCCGCGATGAGCAGGTCGCTCACCTTCTGCCACCTGAAGATGTTGTCCATGCTCCAGGACCCGCCGCCGCCGCCTCCGCTGCCGTCGCAGTGGCAATGATGGTACTCCACCTCGCCGCCGGCGGCGGCGACGGCGGCCGGCGCAAGGGCGAGCAGCAGCGGCAGGAGGCGGCGCATGGTGGTGGTCGTGGAGCAATGGTGGTAATCTGGGCATCTGAATCTTGGAGGCATCATCCAGTGGACTAGCGCCTGCTGCGCCAATGGGAGGAAATGGAGGAGCTTTGTCAGAAATAGGCGGCGAATCCGTAGCGCAAGTTGGCAAGGTAAGTAAAAAAAAAGCCCGCAACTTTGGCATAAATTCGAGATAATACCATGTGATTAGAGATCTTTAACAAGATTTTATTGCCCTGGCAGCATCCTGGCGTCCAAGTGGAGAGCAAGATCACCGTAGCTTTGGTTAGTCCGAAATGGCATCATCTGTATCTGTATGTGCAAGCAACAAGGCAAAGGAATTAGGACAAGAAAACAGCATCAGCTTCAACTTTTTCTCCCTTCCTTTCGCGAATTACCAGAAAGATCAAAGCTTCAGAGCAGAACTGGATCCACGGATCGATTCATCGAATTGGGCGGCCGTCTTGAATCAGTAAATCAACACAAAATGAATACAGGACTAATTAATCAATCCCTGTAGCACTTGGATCCCAAAACAGGACAGAGGTAGAGCAAATCCAACAAATTCTGAAGCTGCAGACATGGAATCAATCAAGCTTTGTAGTACCTCAAGTTGAGCAGAACCAGTTGTTGTCTGTCTGCAACAGTGAAGCTTCCGATGTTGGGTTCCAAGGAAGGGCGCCATCCAATCACTATCAATCTGCAACAGAGACCAATGAAAGAATTGGTCACCTGGAGAGGAGAGGAGAGGAGAGGGAGAGGAGAGAGAGGCACCTTTAACAAGAAGAAGAAGAAGAGGAAGAGGAAGGTGAAGACGCTACTTGTGCAGCAGGGCTTACGCCATGGGAGGTAGTAGAAGAGGAGGCAGCAAGTGGTTAGGCTGTTGATAGGCATTGGCTGTTGTTGGGTTTTGGTGGCCGCGGGAGAAAGAAGAGGAGCATCCGCAGTGCTCAGTAGTCAGCAAGTGGGGGAGACGGCAGCGATCATGGTCATGGAGCATCAGGGCCCCTGATTTACTACTAGTAGTACCGATTAATAAATCTGATGAACAATGCTTTGGCCAATCAGACACTCCAAATCGCTGCAGCTAGCCTGCTACCGAACACAAGACTGTAGAGGAGGAGGAGATGGTTGGTAGCAGTATCCACAGAGAGAGAAAGATAATGGAGTTCCATAATGAAATGTAATCGTGTCTCACCGATCGAGTCGAGAAATGTCGCTGCTGATGACGGGTGGATGGATGGATATTTGTGGTGACGCCGTTCCAAACAGCAGAAGGTAGCTTGGCAGCCAGGCCGGCCATCCGACTGAAGAACCAGTACAAGTCCAACTTGTGAAACTTTGAAGCGGTCTCTACAGTATTATATTGGTACCAATAAATATCTCTCACAGTCATAGTACATTGCCACATTGAGTGCTTCGCGTGGAAGAATACAAGATTCGTAACTTATCCACTTATTCGGTACTCCCTCGACTCTATACTTATACAATGACACCGTTAACTTAATGCGATCATTTTGAAACATAACTCTCCTATTTAGATTGAAAGACATAAAAGGCCAATTTGTCTTTATAAGCACTTTGCAATATTAATAATTTTGTTACATATTATTGTTATATTCTTAGTCGTGAAAAAATAATAAACAAAGTAACACGTCAAATAACAGTGTCTAAGTGTCTAGGCTCATCTTATTTTATATTAGATTAATTTATTTTAAGACTGAAAGATTACTGACCGAAAGTCTCATCGAACGTATGAAAGAAAAAAAAAAGGAAAAGTGTTTTGCATTGTTGGCAAAACTGTTTGCCGCAAAAGAACAAAAAGGCGGACACTGGCAGACAAGGCGGACGTGCGACCATTAAGATCAGAGGAGACTTTACCAAGACGAGAAGATGACCAGGTGAGGAGCACCTGGGCGATGGGTTTTATTAAACGCCCAAATGGAGAAAGGACAAGCAAATCCCCCATTAATAATTGAGTGCTACTACTCCTGCTCCTAATGGCGGATTAAGAGGGTGTTTTGATTCAGGGGTGTAAAAATTTGACGTGTCACATCGGATATATGAACACACATTTGAAGTATTAAACGTACTCTAATAACAAAACAAATTACAGAATCCGCCTGTAAATAGCGAGACGAATTTATTAAGTCTAATTAATCTGTCATTAGTAAATGTTTACTGTAGCACCACATTGTCAAAACAGGGAGCAATTAGGCTTAAAAGATTCGTCTCGCAAATTAGTCGCAATCTGTGTAATTAGTTATTTTTTTCATTTATATTTAGTACTTCATACATGTGTCCAAATATTCGATGTGATGGGGTGTAAAAATTTGACGAAGGATCTAAACATGACCTAAATGTTCAAAACTACTGCCAGTACTACTGTTCACGTTTCTCTTGACCCCTTTTCACCTTTTCGGTTGCAACTATGCATATTTCTAATCACTATCCTCTCGTTCCAAAATTATTTTGTAATATAAAAAAAATTTAAACACAAGCTAAAACAATAAAACTAAACAAACATTTATCTAAATTCGTTGTATTAGTTAGATTGCGAGGAAGAAGAATCACGTCACTGCTAATGGACATCAGGTAGGTGTAGGTTAGTAGGCTACTAGTGATGCCTGAAATGAGTTTTTTTATTTTTAATTTTATTTATTAAAAGATTTACAAAAATAATTTTCTATTTTGAAAATTTACAAAACTAATTGCCCATCATCCCTGGGAGGGCGTTTTTTAAAAATCGCCTTTCCAGAGGGCGATTTTAGTGACGTGGCAAACGGCCGTTGGCCCGAGGGAGACGGCCGTCCGACGGTGGGACGGCTTTTTTGCAGGCGGCCCCCTCGCTGCCCTCTGGAAGGGTGATTTTTCACTGTGGGGGGGGGGGGCGCCTGCACAGGGTGGCGAGGGATGACATTTTTGTAGGCGGCCCCCTCGCCGCCCTCTGGAAGAGCGATTTTTCACTGTGGAGGGGCTGCCTGCACAGGGCGGCGAGGGATGACATTTTTGCAGGCGGCCCCCTCGCCGCCCTCTGGAAGGGCGATTTTTCACTGTGGGGCTAGGGCTGCCTCCTTGCCGCCTTCGGGAAGACGATTTTTGACTAAACTTATTTAAAAAAATTAAGTTCCATTTTGAGTACGAACAAAATGGAAAATACTTTTAAAAATGTAAACGATTGATTGATAACTTGGATTGGAGCGTATGGTGGGGGTTTTTTCATCGAAATATTAGGTAAATAATCGTTTTAAGAACAAAATGAAAAATATTTGTCGCGTATGATTAATTATGTAAACATGTACACAATAGAAGATACAATTTAAGAAAATATAAGCACGTACTTATAAATTGTAAGGAATACAACGTATCGGAGCGTAAAAATAACATTGCAAATCGAAACGATGCAATCTCATTAATTTATATTGCTTGACGCATAGAAGAAGATACCATCATAATTAAACATTATTATCATAAGATAGTTAAGAAGTGTGATGGATACACTATACAATTTTGTGGTCCCGACGAATCGAGCCTGAGCTTATCATTTGATAGTGACAAGTCAAACTGACAGTGTGTCCGTGCACTGTGCTATACTGTGCGATGTAATGGACCTGACACCCAAGCGTCGAAAGTTTGTTGTCGTATGCATAAGTGGTTGTAGCAGAGTACGGACGACGGTAGGCCTATGTACTAATGGGTAGAGACAATGGACTGTAGCAGTAATGTAAAAATAGTACTGGATCACAAAAATATAAACCAGAAGAACTGTATTTACAAACACTGTACAAAGGTGGACCACTACTGCTGAGGCCTCTTGCCCTTGTCCCTCCTACCTTGGGCCCTAACGTGTCCCTGGAGTACGGCTCGACCTGCCCGTCCCTCCGGTAGGGGTGTGTCCGGTGGCTGTTCCTGGGTCTGCGGTGGTGGAGCTCTGCCAAGCTGTGACGATCCAAGTATATCCTGGTGTGTCGCGTCCTCCAAGTCGTCATCGTAGAAATGGTCGCTAGGACCAGCCCCGCCGGCGTGTGAAGAGGACGCTCCTACACCAAAGATCCCCGCTTGAAAACCTGTGAGAGAAATGACATAAGATTCATCGAAGCAAAAATTTCTTGTATCAACGAGTACAACTAACGTGAGTAACGAATCATGCACGCTCACCTAGAGGGACACGCGGCTGCATGTCTGGACGAGGGATCGACGCTCTGTGGGACGAAGTGGAACCTCCGGCAAAGGCGTAGGAAGGCAGAGGGGGACCTGCGTGTGCGTTTATTTTGTTGTGACGTGGTCATGTTAGCGATAATAAATCAAATATTATGGAATTAATCTCTGGGCAGAGCAGTACCGTGGGAAGCCGCTGCTGTAGGTCGCACAACTCCGGCCCTAGGGGCGCGTGGACGTGGTGGCTGTGGCCCAGCTGGAGGTACTGCGTCCACGGCACTGCGACAAGAGAAGAAGCGCATGACAGCGCTCATCTTCAACTGCATCCGGTCGAACGTCAGCTTGTACTCAACATCTCCTAACTGTAACCCAGCGTCCAACCTGACTAGCACCGAGTTAATATCGGCATTGACCGCTCGTGCAGCGTCGGCCTATTCACGACAAATGAAAGCTTGTCAGTATCAATTGAAGAAAAATGAAAGAAGCAAGCAGAAGTACGACGTACCCCCAAGAAGTACTCTCTGTCACAGTACGTGGGGTACGCGTCCGTGACAGCGGCAACGTGTGGCTGTGGAGCGGCTGGAGTGTACGTCACACGGGCACGAGTGCGAGGTAAGTACCGGCGGAGGTAGTCACGGTAGTGGTCCTCTGTGTGTGGAAAGATCTCCTCGATCACCTCCTCCGGTGCTAACAGCCAGTCGTCCACGAACTGCTGTACGCATGGTGCCCACAGTGTGCCGGTGTGCTGTCCCCGGCGGGTCAACCTGTGAAGAGCACACAGTTAGATAGCTCAATGAATATAGAAGCATCAAATCTGTAATTTGGACGCATTGTACTCACGAGTGGTCTCCAGGGAGGACGGTAGGCGCCATGTCTCCAGGGAAACCCTGCCTCAACCCAAACTGCCGCATCACCCGCTGCGGGCTGTGAGGCTCGACGAAAATGTCGAACACCATTGGCATCGTCGTGAGCCAGTACACCGCGTCACGTGTGCAGAGGGACGAAAGTCCTAGCGGTGCTCTCGCTGCCACCGCCTGCTTCGTGTACGGCTGCCAGACCACGTCGTTGGGCTGGAGACGGTCGAACTCGAACACGAAGTCCGGGTAACCCCGTCTGACCTGCACGTGGGCGTAACGACGCTGTGACATACAAATATGGTACAAATATAATTGATTGTTACAGACGAACGTGAAAGAAAATGGACGGTGCAATGTACGAAAGAACTACTCACCCCACGTCGACACCAGTGCGTCCCCATCGTCTAGCCGTCCTCTGGCCACTCTGCGCTGCGTCCTGTCCCGTACGGTGCGGGCTCCACCACAGGCCGTTCGTATAGCAAACCTCTCAGCTGCCCAAAGCTGAAGCAGCAGAGGGCAACCAGCGAAGATCACTCTCGCATCGATCTTCGTGCACGCCTCACAGAGGGCACGGTAAGTGGCCGCTAGCACTGCTGATCCCCAGCTCCACCTAGGCACGTTGCCTACCTCTGCATCCGCGATGCCACGTACGTAGTGGACCAAACCCTTGTCGATAGCGTGGCCTGTGGTGCTAGTGAACATCACCCATCCGAACAGCCAGAGCAGGTACGCCTCTAGGGCGCGTCGAATAG
The DNA here is from genome assembly GCA_008326285.1 of Oryza officinalis. Classification (NCBI taxonomy): domain Eukaryota; kingdom Viridiplantae; phylum Streptophyta; class Magnoliopsida; order Poales; family Poaceae; genus Oryza; species Oryza officinalis. Next base: position 58,664,107 of record BDMV01000002.1, on the reverse strand, counting down.
AGTACTCGTCGGCGTCCGAGTGGAGCTGGTCACACTGTAGCAATTAACGAAACATTAGTACAAATGAATATATTTGTTCAAAAAACCATAAAGCTATTCATACCAGAAGAACTTATGGTGAACTGAAGCAACCAAGCCTTGCTCGGCCCGGCGGTAGTGTACGGGTGTAGACCAGTGGGTGGAGGTAGACCGGGAAGGCGCATCACGTGCGCGAAACGCTCCGTGAGATCCTCCTTCCATCCCCCAGCACCGTCCACAGGCCCAACTGCGTCTCCTACGAGAGGCGGACCGAGGAGGTACGACACGTCCTGCAGTGTCGGAGCCATCTCCCCACAGGGAAGGTGGAACGTGTGCGTCTCAGGCCTCCAACGGTCTACCAGAGCGGTAAGGAGTGACCGGTGTAACATACCACAAAGACCTTTTAGAAGGCTATGTAATATTGAATGGTGGTCGAAAATAAAAATCTCCTTTTCTGAGTTTGTGATTAAATTTTCTTTTTCTAGCCCGTTTATTTTAACGCATATGCATTGTAGCCATTTGAATAAATGAACCCGATAATTAAATACCCAAATAAAAATCTAAAACATTAGAAATAATGGAATAACTCAATGGGTTTGACCCATGGGTATAGAGTAAATTGTAAGTTTTGCTAGATTTTAAAATTTTCCTTTTCAAAACATTCAAATAAAGAGTTGAATTAAACTTAAAATCTGAAATTTCAGAACCTCTAAAACCTACTTTGGCACTTCTTTAAAATTTGATCAAAGACATTTTAGTGTGGGGAATTTGACCATATTGTAGATGAAATAGTGTACTACCAATTTGCCATTTGGGTCTTTACCAAAATGTCCCTGGAAAATAGTTTGAATCAAGGGCAAAGTTGGAATTCAACCATCAGCTTAGACTTAGCCTTTTCCAGCTCTTTCTTCTTCTCTACACCCCAGCCTTCACACTGCCATGTGGGCCTAGGCATGTGTGGGACCTGATTGTCAGCTGCACAGCGATGCACACGTCAAGCTAGCGCCGCTTCACCGGCAGCCATGCGCGCAACACGCGTCGACGGCGCCGATCACCGCTCCACCGCCACCTCATTGCCAACCGCCATATAAATTCTTCCCGGCCGACACACATCCTCTTTTCCTCACTGTGGTTCCATTTTCGCGGAGAAACCGAGGGCGTTAAATCCAGAAGCTCGAGTAGTGAAGTAGTCTTCCCCGGCGCCGGTGAGATCAACCCCGCCGTTCCGCTTCATCGGGTATGTCCTGGTCCGAGTTAAACCGTGTTCCAATGTCTCTGATCGATGCCGTTGCTAACCCCTCAAGGCCCGACGTGTTGGTGTAGCCAATCCCCGGGAACGCGCACCGCGTCCACGTGAGCCATTGGTGAACTCCGAGCGCCGCCGTGGAGGTCGTCATCGTCGCCAGGCTCCAAGTCTTCAAATCCGTCCAAGCCATTTTGTCAGCGTATTCTTCACCTCAAGACAATCCCGAAGCCCAGAGGAATCGAGTCGAGAAGCCCTCAATCGGGAGATCCCTTTCTTCTTCTCCATCTCCGGCCGCCGGCGTCCTCTAGCTATATCTCTCTCTCTGGTAAGTCCCAAGACGATTCCTTTTGCACAGAGCTACCCCATGCCATCTCTGACCAATGCATGTACTCCTCCTAGCTTGCCTGGACCGGGAGCTCTCTGCCGACGACGACCGCCGAGCCGCGCCGCCTTCGGGACCGAAGCGAACACTTGGAAGCTAGCCGAGCACAGTCAACGTTTTGGTGAGCATCCTGGACGTCCATAGCCTCGCATGCATGCACGCGCACGCGCCGAAGACATCCTGAACCCGATATGCACTTGCAAGCCGTAGCAAGCTGCCGCTCCACCCGCTACTGCCGTTGCGATACACCGCCATAGCTCACAAGATGTACCTCGTCGGATACGTCTAGGGCTCCTCTACCATTTTCTCCATAGCCGCATCATCTGTAACCCATCCAATCGCCGACGAGATCGCCGCAAAGCTCGCCGCCGCGCCGCTGCTTTGCCCGTGCCGCGCCAGGGGCTAGTCTGCGCTTGGTTAGAAGCTCCAGGGGGTTTTTGGCAAAACGGACAGCCTATTACATGTGGGGTCAGGACCTTCCAGTAATTACATAAGAACCCGAGTACTGTTTTGCTTAAATGTTTAGTTCACGTGCTGAGGACTGCGGGTTCCATTTGCTGAAACCCTAGGGACCTTTAAGCAATTATGCAGTCACTGACTGGTGGACCCGAGGTCTTTTAGAATTTGTAAAATCCAGAGAAATTGATTAAGGCATTTTCTGTTGCACTGAAAATAGCTTAAACTTTGGAAATTCATAGTAAGTTCATTATAACTCCAAAAATTTCAAACTAAATTTTGTTAGATTCATATTTTTATGTTCTACCTTTTGGAAATGCTAAACCCAGCAGAATTTTAGAGATTTATGTCTTAATATTTAAAGTTTGTACATAGGCCATAATTAATTATTTTCCAACTTTAAAAAGTTATAACTTTTGAATGGAATTTGATTAAATGGAAAATATTGCACTAAAAATTCAGTCAACCCAACATCACATCACCTCAAGCATAGCATTTAATCTAGGGCATGTTAAATTTTCTTTTACATAAATTTAATTCGGACTTTTCATGTATGTTTTGACGACAATCAAATCCTCGTCGAAGAGGTGCATTACGTAGCTGGACCAGGGGTGGAACCAGAGCAAGGCAAGCCAACCTTCCCCCTTTCCTTTGATCATATTGATCCTATTTTTGAAGGTTTAAATCTTTGTTTGCAAATATGCATGGATAGTTTACAACTAAAAAGATGGGTAGCTTAAATGAGTATAGTTATACCAAAACTTGCATGTATCCATTTGAAAAACTCAATTTATTATTTGGCACCTTAGGATACGCTAAATACTATTATTTTTCGACAACTTGATCTATGTCAGTTATTGCCGTGACCGATTAGCGATGCTTAGATTAAACTACTACTATCATTATGGGCATCTTAATATTTCTGGAACTATTTGTTTTTAAATAACCTCTCATTGAAAGAAAATGGGTACTTATTTGTGAACTAAAATGAGAAAAAGGAGATATTTACATCTTGGGCAACAAGTGGTACACATATGGTGATTACTTGTGTACCGATAGGGGGAGTGTATGCCTGAGATAGATAAGGACTTCACTCAATGTCAGTCTCTTGTGTTTATAGTACGACCACATGTGCTATTATGGGATAGCCATAGCTAAGTAAGTTGTTCATGGTTTAGTCTTGCATTAAGGTAAGCCGTTGTAGTATGTATTAGTCTTAGCGATGATTCATAGGAACTACCTAATTACCTGTATGGTAGTTTAGGCGTCTAAGTCTGTCCAATACAACGATATGGTGCCTTATGGTAGGAAAGGATGTTTTCGCTACCATGGTGTTAGGCTCAGGCGTGGGCCCGCCTCCTAACGGTTCTAGGTCATATGCCTAGGACGGAATCACACTTATCGTGCTGGTGCAAGGCTAAATCATGGGTAATGTAAAGGCTATGTTGTGGGTAGTAAAACGGGTACCTCGGTATCGCGTGGCATGTTTTTATATGATTACTATTTCACATCATGTGGGTACAGTGTACGGGCTCTGCAGAGTTTTAATCTAATCGGTTAGCCGTGCTCACGGTTATGAGCGACATAAGGATATGTGTTGAGTATAGACGATTGTTTTTCATTCTGTATTCCTGTTACTTTCCAAATTCTTATTTGTGGAATATTGCGAGAAATGTTTGGAAATGACTTGTGTACTTGATGCTATGGATAGTGTCAAGTATTATATAATATGGGTTATATTTCGCAAATATGATGCCATGATGATAAATCTAGTTTTACCAAAGGTTCATTTGTTACTCATTACTTAGAAAATGAATTTTGGAAATGAAACTTGCTTTATGCTGAAAATAAACCTACTTAAGCCTTTTCTTTGATTACGCCATGCATGTACGTTAGGATTGGCGATGCCAGTACATTATTCGTAATGTACTGACTCTTGCTATTATCGTTGTTTTTCTGTTTCGAATGTTTTATTTTTAGAATCAGACGCAGGAGAATCCTTTAATGACGATGATTACTTTGATGGGGATGCTTCTGAGTTTCAGGATGGTTCTAACTAAGGTTTACCCCAGTCGGTTGCAAAAAAGTTTTGGGTAGTATGTTGCTTCCGCTGAACCAATAATTATTGGGCCGGTCGGCCATATGTATTGTTAAATTAATGTTTCTGTAATGGCTAAGACTCTGAATTACCCTTGATGCGATATCAACTGCTAGATGAAAGTGTGTTAGTAAGTTTGATATGTTTTCGGCTTGCTAATACATGAGTATGAATTTTGATCATTGGAGATGTTGTAGAGCTCATGCACTTTGGTCAAGTCTCCTGGATGCGTAACACATCTGGTCGCCACCTTCGAGTGGTTTGACGGGCACACTCCAGGCTGAAGTTGACTGGCACGCGTGAGTCCCAGCAATATCTCCTTTGCTCAAAATTCGGTGCCTCGGAATTTATACTATTGATGTTACTTGTGATTTTCAGTTCACATAGCGGATTGAATGGCTATTATGCGTGTATGGATCCCATTCACCGAGACTATGTGAGAATCACAATTGACATTGAAAAGTATAAGTCCCGGGTTGCCCGACAACCGGTCTGCATCCCAGCGCTTCGCTGGGTCTCTCTCGTCCGCCCCAGCCTCAACCAGCCTACACAGTGGTAGGAGCCCTGCCTCACGCAACCTGCGTAATGTAAACCTCACACATTAGTGCCAATAAAGTATTACTACAGTCAAGTGTGATGATTTAAAATTTGAACGAGGTGTACCAAGGAACGTGTTGCTGGTCGACACGCAACAACTGGCGTGAAGTACGTGGGCGGAGGGTGCCGAGCTGAGGACCCTGCACTGCTGACAAGTAAGAGCGGTAGCTCTTGTTATAGACAGCCAAATGGGCCGGCCCGGGCACGGCGGTACAGTAGCCAGCCCAGACACGACATGGCCCGTTAGCCGTCGTGCCGGGCCGGCACGGCCCGAGGTGGCCGGCCGTGCTTGGGCCGACGCCGCGGCCCGGCACGGCACGGCCCGTTACTGTAGCAGGCCGAGGCGTGCGGGGGGAGGGTTCAAAATTTGAACACGCGCGCGGCGCCGGGGGGGGGGGGGCGGGGCACGCGCGGGGCACCGCGCGCGGGGGGGAGGGTCCGGGGAGAGGGGCGGCCGGCCGGGCACGTGGCGCACCGGCCGCGGGGGGGGGCGGCCACGTGGCGCGCTCTGGATGGTGGTGGGGTTGAAATTTTGCAACGGTTACCCCGCAACGGCTACTTCAACGGCTAAAATTTAAAAATAACCGTTGGAGGTCGAAAAAAATTCAAAAAAATACAAAAAAATCTCAAAAATTAGGAAATTTTTTCCTATAAATAGGGTAGCCAACCCAAACATTCTGGCTCACCCAAACATTCAATCTTGTGCTCTCTTGTGGTATTTTGTGTGTTGTAGGTTACGACTTTACGGTATTCCAAATTTTTGGCAAAATTTCTCTAAATTTTGCCAAAAATTAAAATAGCTAGTGGAAGACATATATTCCTATTTGTAAGCTGCAAACAAAGAGTTGAAAGAGGTAAGAAATTATTATTATTATTATTAGTGTTATTATTTACGTATATGTTAATTTTGAAATTTTAGCATGGACGATCCGAATTACCCGATATTCGACATGAGCGAGTACGACCCAAATTTTGGCATGGAGCAAGGTGGCAGCAGCCCTGCACCGATGCCGGAAGAGCCTGCAACCACACAGGTGGCTTCAGAAGGATCAGGAACTGTGGCCGCGAGTCGGTCAACGGCCTCGTCCTCTAAAAGATCGAGAACTTCCACCGTATGGCAAAATTTTGATGAGATCAAGGAGACCGGCCCTGACGGTAAAGAGGTAACGTTGGCTAGATGTAAAATATGCAGAACTAAATTATCTGGAAAATCTTCAAGTGGAACAGGACATTTGGGTCGGCATGCGGTGTCGTGTGCTAAGAAGCAAGGCATCCAACTGCGACAACAACAGTTGATATTGAATCCTGATGGTACGGTACGTTCGTGGGAGTACGATCCTCAGGTTGCACGAGAATCTCTTACTCGATTAATTGCTAGACAAGATTTACCCCTAAACTTTGGTGAGTCAACTGCATTTGAAAAATATATTCAAACTGCTCATAACCCTAGGTTTAAATCTGTTAGTTGTCAAACCACGACCCGTGATTTAAGAAAGTTCTATAAACAAGGTCGTGATACACTGAAGGAATTATTTAACACTTGCACATTTTCTGTTAGTATCACATCTGATATTTGGAGTGGTAAGGCTAAGGAAGACTACATAAGTGTAGTTGCTCACTTTGTTGATGATAATTGGGAAATTCAGAAAAGAATCATTGCTTTAAGATTAATAGATGTTGCACATACCGTTGATAATATCGCGGAAAGAATTTCCATGGTTGTTCAAGAGTTTGACCTTACAAATAAAATTTTCGCTATAACACTAGATAATGCAAATGCTAACTCTAGGGCCATGGAAATTCTACAACCTGTATTCTCTGTCTATGGTCAATCATTTCTTTTACATCAACGTTGTGCATGTCATATCATTAATCTTATAGTTAAAACTGGTTTTAAGAGGGTATCTACACATATTGATTCTATGCGTGAGGCAATCTCATGGTTATTTGCCTCAAACCCACGGGTTGCAAAATGGAAAAGATTTTGCAATGCATCGGGTATGAAGCCCCGTAAGTTCCGCACGGATACAGATCATCGATGGAATACCACGTACCTAATGTTGAGGCATGTGTTGTCTTATAAGGATTTACTAACCGTTTTTTTGCAGTCTAATAATGCTACGAACAGTGATGGGCAACTAATAATGTCCGAGCCAACTTGGTATGTAGTAGAAAAGTTTGCTGCATTTCTTGAGATATTTTACGATGCCACTGTTGCTTTATCTAGAGTTTATTATCCAACTGCTAATTTAATGTTGCACAAAATCCTTGAAATTGCTACTTTATTACGAGAAAATGAGAATGACCACCTACTATCTGCTGCAGTCTTTCATATGAAACAAAAATATCTTAAATATTGGAAGGAAATCCCTGTACTGTATGCTTTTGCATTTATTCTCGATCCTAGGGGTAAATTACGGGGATTGGTTAATATGTTGAATATTATTGGAGAGATAATGAACATAGATTATACTAACTATTATTCTGATGTTAAGACTAAATTATATGAGACATTTGCCAAGTATGAGAATAAGTTTCAGGGACTTCGCCTACAAAGACCCCCAACTGTCCCTGTCGCTAGTAAGAAGAAAATACAATGGGGACAGATTTGGGGTGGTGGTTCCTCTTCCACTCCTGCTGGAAGTTCCACTTCAGGAACAACTGGTACTTTTCAAGGCACCCAAGAATTGTCCTCCTACTTAGATAGTGACTGTACCAGCACTGAAGATCTCAACGTCCTTGGATGGTGGAATGATCACAAGACCCAATATCCCGTGCTCTCAAAACTAGCACGGGATGTGTTCACGGTGCCTGTTTCTACCGTATCCTCTGAATCGGCCTTTAGTACATGTGGAAGAATTATTGAGGACCGACGAAGAAATCTAAGCAGAGATATGGTGGAAATGTTGCTCATCGTCAAAGACTGGGAGCTAGCTACTGAACGTGCCCAACACTCCGCAGAGAACTTGGAATTGGTTGCTCAGTTCGAAGATCTCTACATCGATACAGATGCACAAGATTAGCTAGTTTTTTTAATAATTTTCGACCTATAGGTTGTACTCTTTTGTCTTTGTCATGGTTTTCTCAAATATGAGTTTTTACATGGCAAAGTTTTTAACAAGGCAGCCATGTAATATCAAAATTAATAAATATCATTATTCCATTTTTCTCATATTCTTTATATTTATTTAGCTTTTTCCAATTTTTTATAATCATCTTTTATATATTTATGTCCCTAATTTCCTGTTTTTTTTCTAAATTATAATCATATTTTTTATTTTCCCTTTTTTCTTTCTTTTAATTTTTCCCCTATTTTTCCTTTTTTAATTTTTTCCCTATTTTCCTCACTGTTTTTTCATTTTTTTTATTTTTTTCCTAATTTTCCTCTTTTCCTCGTTTTTTTCCCTTTTTTTCTTTATTTTTCGGATTCCCGGGCTGCGGCCGGCCCACGTGCCCCCGCCGGCCCGCGTGCTGATTCGTGCCCGTGCCAGCCCGGCACGGCACGACAGCGTGGTGGGCCGTGCCTGGGCCGCGCACGCGGCACGCGGGCCGGCACGGCACGGCCCGCTACAGGACACGTGCCGTAACGGGCCGTGCCGATTCGTGCCGTGGGCCGTGCCAGCCCGGCCAGCCCACCTGGCTGTCTATAGTTCCTGTCGAGGCCACGGCTGAAGAGCTCAGGTGTGTCGTCCGTCATACCTGCATGCCAAATTATGATTAGAAAAACAGTAAATATTACTTAAACATAGTTAGGAATAGTACAAACAAATATTACTTCAGCACAATGATACAGAGTTTTCGACAACATTACAGTGATACATCAAATTGTTTGCTTCTCTAGCATACAGTACCGACAAATTCGCATTACAATACCGGTGTACAATAAAATACCAAGTTTTGTACGGTTCACGAACAACAGATTTACAACAATATTCATTGAAATTACAACTCACGAATACTTAGTGCGATGGCTCTTTACGATACATTATTGGTCTAAATCATGGCTTCCAGACAATATTACACCATCGCATCCCCTGCCGCACGAGGACGCCTGGGACGTGCTCGCCTGCTTGTTGTTCCTTCCCCCGGTGGTCGGCTTCCATCACCTGCCTCTCCAGATGGCCCGACATCCGGGACGCTAGGACCCTCCGCATTCTTCGGGCATTTCTTGTAAGTGTGGTCGCGCAGATCATACTTGCTGCAACGTATAGTCCTACCACCATCTTCGGCCTCGTCCATGTCATTTCTGATGCGTCTTGTCTGACGCCGGCCCTTTTTCACCCTTAGCTTGGATGGATCCGGAATGTAGAAAACTTGGGGCCTCAGAGTTGTGTAAGATCCTGAGATCCCGAACCCATATATCTCCTCACTCCATGTATAAAAAATTGCTTCTTTCCTGAAATAATGTGACACGTACACATCAGGAAGTATGCCACAATCACCGGCTGCGGCAAGTACGTGAGAGCAAGGCAGGTGTCGAAGTTTTGGCTTCATACAGCTGCAACTGCATCTGCCATCGGCCTTAAGGACACATTCCTGCACGGCTTGCTTGCGGTAGATACCACGCCTGCTCCTATCAACACACATTATTTCATACCGATGTACTATTGTGCCTTGAGGAACAACTCTATGCTTCTGTGCCTTGGCTATTTTATCTTCCATGTACTTAGTCACTACACTGCCAAATATTATCTTGTTATTAGCCATTGAGGGAAAAATTTTGTTGTATCGATCCCTGAAGTAGGCCTGTGTGCCGTGAAGGATAAATTCAACAATACCAACCAATGGGAGTTCTCGCACTCCTCGCATTACCCAGTTGTAAACCTCGGCCAGATTAGTTGTCATTATGCCATATCGAGAACCATCGGTGTCGTACAGCAAAGACCACTTCTCCTTTGGTTCGTTCTCAATCCAATGAGTGAAATTTCGGATAGATGATCCCGACCTCCTTCTCATTGTGGGTGGATCATCATGCAGTGCACCAAGAGGTACGGGAGGCTCGTCAACTTCAGCTTGTGGCCGACGAGATTGCTTGTCTGTTTGCTTAGTTGTCAACTCATCCAACCTTCTCCACAACTCATTAAATTTCTTCTCTTGATTCTGTGCACAGAGCCTCTTAAAAAGATCCGTCAGATGCTTGTTCTTGAATTGCTTGAAGAAATTAGTACCCATGTGACGCATGCACCACCTACTACGAAGATCGGGCCACCTTGCTAGAATTCCTTTCTCATCTCAACCGTTCTTCAGGTATTCAATAGCCCGCAACATGCCCGCATGGCGATCATGTATAAGGCAAATATTGGGTCTCATACGAACAACTACCATGTGCACTCTTTCTAGGAACTAGTACCAGTTTTCAGTGTTCTCGCTCTCTACAAACGCAAAAGCTATAGGTATCACCTGATTGTTCCCATCAGCTCCGATCGCTGTCAATATCTGACCTCTGTATTTACCGGTCAAAAATGTTCCATCTATGCATAGTACTGGACGACAATGCACAAAAGCGTTGATGCAAACACCCAATGAGAAAAATGCTCTTTGCAGCACACTCTTGGTAGGATCATGAACCGATGAAAATGTATGGATGTCATAGTAGGTATTATTATTCCTCTGGGCAATGCTAGCTAACAGACGAGGCAAATTATCATAGGATGCTTCAAATGTGCCATACCTCATCTCTATAATCTTTTGTTTGGCTCTCCAGGCCTTGGCATAACTTATGGTGTACTTGAATTTGTTTTCAATGTGGCTAATAATTGATCTTGGTTCAAAGCCACTGTTGGAGACAACACTGCTATACATCTCACTTGCAACAAAAGCTGTAGTGATGTTGCGGTGATACTTCTCCACCCCTTGTAAGCGGCACTGATGCTTGGTCATTATGCTAACTTTCCAATAATCAAACCATTTACCCTTATATGCATGGACGCGCCATGGACAATCTTCCCTCACGCACCTTACTTCGTACACATAGTTGGTTGACTTGACCACCCTAAACTCTCTCTGCAATGAGACCGCCCAATGCTTCACCGCCTCCTTCATATCCTCCTTATGAGCATATCTAGCACCCTGAATTACCTCGTTCTCCTTGTATTCCCAGGGTGTATGTTGCCCCTCAAAGATAACAAGTTCTGAGAAGTCCTCTTTTGTCCAATCAGTGGGCATTACATCGTCTTCCTCATCGGATGACAAGTCGCCCTCCGCTTGCTCGTTATCCGAATCTTCCATCTCCATTCCATCGATGATTGTACCGACTATCTCCCCCTCATCCGCCACGCCCATGGCTTGCACGACCCTTGTTTGATTTTCCTAATTGTTTGATGGTCCAACACAATCGCCCACATAGCTAGGACCCTCAACATCTTCGGTTTCTATTCCAAGGTTTCTATCATTTTCATGCACCGAAACAAAAATAACAAGGGGCCATGACCGTTCAAAAGCCATCTCCACATATCGTCTCCAAGCATTAGTGCTATCCATGGGCATTAGTTCCCAAAAATAACCTTCTGTTGCACGACTCACTACAACAGATACTGACATTGTGTTGACTTCTGGGTCTATTCTAAATCCTCGCAGCAACCAACTATAAATTGACTGAAATGTTCTCTCGCTAGGCCTATCGATACCCTTCGATGTCATTCTAAAATCTGACAGATCAACATCATCTGGACCAAATCTAAGGTTGCCTTCACCGTGTACTAACTGAAACATGACCTTACTTGATATCCTGCCTAATGAAACAAAAAAAATATGTTAACTAAGTTTGAACCATAACCATCGGATCTAATGTCGAATTCATCAATATGTACTACGCCATAAGTTAAAGTTTCTGGAAATGTATTATCTGTCCTAGGTCTCAAATTCTACAAATCGGATACGTGCTCCAGATGAATCATATAACTCAAATATATTGTACAGTTTGCACTATGTCCTAAGTCTCAATTTCGTATGTCTTTGTTCTTAAATTATACAAACATACAGTGGGTTTCAGATCTACTAAAATATATGACAATACAACTAATATGCAACAATTATTTCAAAGAGAATATTGTATTTACCTGCTGTGGAGTCAGAAAATGGACAGGGCGTCGCCGCTTTCCTTCAGCTCTCCCTCACCCCTCTCTCCTTTTTTTCTGGATTTTGAGTGAATATAATGAAAATTTCGAGAGGGGGGAGGGCTTATATATGCGGGGGGCTAAAAATCGCCCTCCCAGAGGACGTTAAGGGGGCCGCCTGCAAAACCGGCATGGGCAAAAATCGCCCTTCCAGAGGGCGGCGAGGGGGCCGCCTACAAAAATGCCATCCCTCGCCGTCCTGTGTAGGCGGCCCCCCCACAGTGAAAAATCGTCCTTCCAGAGGGCGGCGAGGGGGCCGCCTGCAAAAAAAAAGCCGTCCCCCCGGGCCAACGGTCGTCTGCCACGTCACTAAAATCGCCTTCTGGAAGGGCGATTTTTAAAAAACGCCCTCCCAAGGGGCGATGGGCGATTAGTTTTGTAAATTTTCAAAATAGAAAATTATTTTTGTAAATCTTTTAATAAATAAAATTAAAAATAAAAAAACTCTGCCTGAAATGAGATGGTACATGGGCTTGGCCTGGAAAGAATTAAGATGACCAGCCCAACTGGCCCATAGGCAACGCAACTGACGAACTGTACTCAATTGGGCCGAATCCTGCCCTCTCGTTGGCCCAATAAACCTTGTTGATTTGGACTACATTTTTTTTCCCTTCTCTCCTGTTTGCATTAATTTTCAACTACGCTCTAAAGCACTTAAAAACATATACATATTGAAACCTCTTTGTAGGACGTATAAACTGAAAGTTTTTTTGGTCATTATTTAAGCTAAACATTCTGAATATTTCAATATGTGTGTACCATTTTAAAGAAAGCAATCACTAGTACACAAACCATCATAGGTGCCGGTTGGAAACCGGCTATAGGTGCCGGTTTTCCAACCGGCACCTATTGGTCGGCACCAATAAAGCAACCGGCACCTATGTGAAATATAGAACCGACACCTTTACCTTTGCTCGAGCCCAAAAAAAAAAGAGAATCGGCTCGAATCGAGCCGAACTCATCATCCCTGCCATCGTCGTCGCATCGGGAGGACGCGGCCGCCGCCGCTGCCGAGGTACGTGTTAACGACGAAATTTGGTAAATCATGCATTGGATTCAAAGTTAAAGTCGAAGCCGATTGGAGGAGATAAGCGATTACAGAAAACGGAGTATGAATCGGCTGCAAGCCAAATCGGCTACGGTGTGCATCGGCTGAAACAGAATCAGATAAGGATAGCCGATGTAGCCGATTCCGATGAGGAGATGGCAGGATCATTGTCGGGTTCGGTTGGTGTGCTTCATGAGGATTGCCACGTGCGGATTGAGTCCAAAGAAGGCAATTGTATCTATTAATTAGAATATTTGTTAGTTTCCTTTTATCCTTAGGAAAATGTGTTTAATGTCCTTTAAGGACTTTATGTTTTTCTTTTATCTTTAGGAAAGTTTCTTTCTTGTCCTACAAGGACTAGTATCTCCCCATGGGTATAAATATGTACACCCGGGGTTATTGTAATCTATCAACTCTCGATCAATACAATTCGGCGCATCGCCACCTTTTACTCTGTTACGGTTTATTTATCAACCGGCGGAATTTGGCACCTGACGCGAGGCTGCATCGGCTGTCGATCTCCGACGAAGGGGTAAGTCCAATGTTCCGTCGGTTCAGGCAATTGTATCATCTACGTCGGCGTCGTTCAAGGCTGCATCAGTACATTCGACCTCTTGGATTGCTCTGGTTTGGATAATATATTTGCCTGTCTATTTATCATATGTCTTATGTTAATCTAGTATTAGCATCTCGATTTAGTTTTATCGGCTGCTTCTCGTTTTAGGGTTTCTGCCGGTATCGGCTAAATCGTTTTGCTAGATTAGATTAGCCTAGGCATCTACCACCCTGAAAATCAGTCAAGGGCTTGATCATCTAGATACCGTGTTTCTTTACATACTTAGTGTTGCATCAGTTGGTTTGACCTACTAAGTCGTGCTTAGAACCATGAATCTCTAGCCTGCTTTTGATTGCCGATAAGGGTTTCATCGGGGTTTCAGCCGATGAGTTATCTGGACGTTGCATCGGCTTATAAGGATTGCATATAAGTTGAATTTAGCCGATGACAATAAAGGTTTCACTATTTAATCTAATCTTGTGGATTTTATGGCATTGGATCTATGTTAGATTCACTTCATCGGCTATGCTATGAATATATATAATCTTTCTCTTGAAATGTTTTTAGACATAAGTGATTTATACTGTCTCGGCGCCCTGTCCGATCTATCCCAATCACTCGGTTTAAATATATTTTGAGATTTAGATTATGTATCATTGATATCTACAGCCGATCGAGTATGTCTAACTTTCGTTTCACTTTATCAAGTCATTGCCGATCTAATGCATATTATCATCAGCCGATTGTCTCTTTGTCAAGTGTCAGAATCTACATTGAACACATAGCCGATAGCTCAAAACCCTATCGCTATCGGCTGTTATTAGGATCGGCTGGAATTACTACATCGGCTATGTTGGCCGATCGGTTCTTTGATCTGTCGTTTGTGTATCTTGTCAGTTGCAGGATCAAACTGACTGGCACGCCTACATCTCATCAAGATTTGGACCTGCACTGGAGCTAAGCAGATCTCCCAGGCCAGTGTGTGTTTTTTTTCATCAACAGTACGCCACCTCTCCTCCCGCCGGATCTGGCGGAGGGGAGGGCGCGGGCACCATCGCCGCCATCACCGGAGGCCACCGCGGCCTCCCATCCCGCCGCCCCCTCCCACCGGATCTAGCGAAGGGGAGGACGCGGGCCCCGTCGCCGCCATCATCGGAGGCCGCCACGGCCTCCTATCCCACGCTCCGCCCCCTCCCACCGGATCAGCCTCCCATCCCGCCGCCCCCTCCCACCGGATCGGCCTCTCATCCCGCCGCCCCCTCCCACCGGATCTGGCGAAGGGGAGGACGCGGGCCCCGTCGCCGCCATCATCGGAGGCCGCCACGGCCTCCCATCCCGCCGCCCCCTCCCATCGGATCTGGCGGAGGGGAGGACGCGGGCCCCGTCGCCGCCATCACCGAAGGCCGCCGCGGCCTCCCATCCCGCCGCCCCCTCCCACCGGATCTGGCGAAGGGGAGGATGTGGGCGCCGTCGCTGCCATCATCGGAGGCCGCCGCGGCCTCCCATCTCGCCGCCCCCTCCCACCAGATCTTGCGGCCTTCCCTCCCACCGCTGCCGCCTCTATGACAGATGTCGCCGCTGCCGCTTTCGAGAGAGAGGGAGGCGAGAGAGAGAGAGACAGAGAGGAGGCGAGAGAGAGACAGAGAGGCGAGAGGCGAGAGAGAGAGAGAAATCGAGAAGGGACGGTTATAAGCCGCGCTCGATCGGCTCGGTTAATTTGCACGGCTCGGTTTGTTGGTATAGGTGCCGGTTTTTTAAAAGAACCGGCACCTATAATATATTATAGGTGTCGGTTTTTTAATTAACCGGTACCTATAATAAAAAGTGCCGGTTTTAGCTAACGAACCGGCACCTATACTTCCTTAAAGGTGCCGGTTCTTTATTTTTTATCGTGCAAAAATGAAAAAGGCATATAGGTGCTGGTTTTAAATGAACCGGCACCTATAAGACCGATCCCTATAAGGGTTTTTGTAGTAGTGAATTTATGTAGTAACCAGTTTCCTCCTACGCATGCATGGACTTGGCTGTTTGAGGTAAGTTAGAAACTCATTCCCTTCACACGAAAAACGAAAAAAATTCATTAGCACATAATTAATTAAATATTTACTAATTTTTTTTTAAAAAAAATAGATTAATATAATTTTTTAAATCAACTTTCGTATAAAAACTTTTTTTAAAAAATATACGTTTAACAGTTTAAAAACGTACGAGCGGAACATGAGCAAAGAAGAGTTGAGAACTCCTTGTGCCGAAAATAGCCTTAATTTGTTCTCACGCAAGTGTCACAACACAGCTAGGAGATCGAGGTGTATAAGTTGGTTTCAACAAATTAGACCGTATACAATTAATACACTACATTTTGACTTATACAGACAGTAGATGTAAGAGAGAGAGACAGAGAGATTGATTTTGACCTACGGTAATTAATATATCGGAATAGCTATACCGATCGATCGATCTGCTCAATAATATATGGGTTGGCAAATTGAGTTACATGGTCTTGTAAATTCTCATAGATAGTTTAATAAGGCACAAATGTGCACTTTTCCTTTGTTTATGTCTAGCTACACCCCATGCATGCAACCTAGTTAATTAGTTTAGCACATTCAACAAAAATACTACCTTACTTATTCAAAGTGATGGATTCTTCTTACATGCATGCATATATGTTTTTTCCTTTTTAGTAAAGCATGCCCCTAGCTTGAGGCAGAGATCATACAGCAGATAAATAGCCAGGAACTAGCAAGATCATTGACACACAGTGCTGCAGTGACGTGTAACAATCTAGGGAGAAATCAACAATAAGCATGCATATATGGTCAGCTTTATCAAGCTCTAGCTTTGACGTGTCATAAAATTAATTCCGACATTTAGCTAGCATGCTTGCGTATGCATAGCACATACAAACAAGATTAGCTCTAATAATCAAGACAAGACAGCCACGTCGTTGCATATATATTTTCTGCTTTAATTTGGATAGTCATGGTGGTCAATCACGTCACCTTTTGTTGGTTCCATCTCTGTATAGTATATTCTATACACAGTGCCCCTTTCATTCAAGACACGATGCAAATTTGCGTTCACTTTAGTTGGGGAAATTTAATCTAACCTAGAAATGGAACCTTGTAGTAAACTTTACACCCGTAGCTAGCTGCTAATGATAAGATCAGATCAGATAATGACCAGCCGAAAATTGAACTAACTAATTATTGAGAGTTTCACTAATTTGGGGCTAATTTCATTCAAGTACCGTGTATGTACATACAAACACACCTTGATTAGCTAGCAAGCATATATATAGATGTACAGTGCCATGCATGTACGTGCATGTGCACCCCCATACATCACATGGAGTTAATCTCGATCTCTGCCTGATGACCAGAATTAGGACCAGCTAGCTAGCCATCACCTACTAACCATATATTATACCAACTGCATATACTCCTTTGCTATATATTAATTCAGTTGTGTTTATTAGTAAACTTAACTACTATATATCTATAGTCGATTGAATTGTGTCCCCACTCCCAGTATTGCTGCTCCTTAAAAATAAAGTTTACACTGATTAATTAATATAGCCAACCGATCAAATTAAGGTTGTTCAGTATGGAGCATTAATATATAATTATCATATTAATTCATATATACGCTAGCTACTAGCTAGCTAGCTAGTACTAGCAGGTCCCTTTTTATATTGCATTGGTCGATTATATCTATATATAGAAGTGCTGATTTATCAGCTATGTATATCACTTTCTAATTAAACATTTCACTAAACTTAAATTCCCCATAATTTGCCGCAGTCACATCGGCATATTTCGCAATCAATCTTCGGTCAGAGAATGAGTTAATTTAAGAGTAACAAGGCAAGTACAAGTGGGCGTCGCTCATCATCGGATGCAAAGTCAACAGAGACAACGGAGACAAACTAATTAAGATATGTCTCTTGGCACTAGCTAGCTAGCTAAACAGAACAATGTAGAACATACGCGCAATATATGATCAATATGTACATACATCAGGAGCAACCCCTATTTATTTATAATGATTCGAATACGAATTAATGTCTATACATCATCGGACGTATGTACACGTAATCACGTATACAAAATTAACTAACAGACAAATAGGTTTGATGATCATCATTAATTACTGCAGTTTGCTAATGAAAATCAGTAGTACAAGTAACACCTACTAATATCTCTGATTAATCTTTTCGGACGATGGCAGTGGACATATATATATATATGCGCATGTAGTAACTGATATATATAATTTCACGAAAATATTCGTTTAAATTCAGTAAGTACTACGTATACTTAGAACCATATGCAAATCTAACGACGCGCGCTATTGATTTAATCTCTTCCCCATCGATCGAGATGTGATCACTCAATAATTAGGACCACCAAATCACCGTGAACAAGCACTTATATTGTTGCCTTGTCGTTGGAAAACAAACGTATAAACTAGCACTAGACTTCTAGGAGATGCATTTGATAGTGTAATGACAAGAAATGTATGAATCTCAATATCTTGTATTTAATTCTTAACACACTCATAATTTCTTTTTAAATTTTATTTGAAGGGACGTCTCTCTTCAAATCTCGTTTTAATGCTACACTACTGGTACGATTGTTACCCCCCAAAATGGAATACGTCCTTACTGCAAAATCAACATTTAAACTTTTTTTACTAATTATTACAAGCTAAAAATATATGTGTTTAACTAGTGCCATGCACGTAGTATCACTATATTCGTATTTGAGAAAATTTTCATATGATGTTAATTTTTTGTTATTAATAATATATTATAAAGAAAATTAATGGTCAAAGTATAATACTGGAGACTGTATGAAAACCTAATACGCTTTATATTTTCAAAAAGAGAAAGTAATAGATAATAGATTGATCAAACAATATAGAGTGATATATTTTTCGAAACACAAGCACTCAACATTGTAGTACAAATAACTTATCATATCAATTAGATAGAAGGCCGTTATAGATACAATTTTAGACTACAATTTAAATTGTGATACTCCATGCACACATGAATTGATCCACCTAATTATTATTAGCAGATAACATATGTCACAGCGTACACCTATATATATACTAATTGTATGTGTATATATGCTAATTAATTGGCTGTTGAACATAAATTTAGAAACTATATTAACCTTCAACAAACATTCCAAGTTAGTAGATTTAATCCTACATATTTTATTATTGTGAAAGAAATTGCAACATGCTTTAATATAATTAGCTAATAGTTTTCCTAGCTAGCTTGCTAATGGCTAGTGCTTGAAAAGATCTATCAACGAATTTTAAGACCAACAAAATGTAAATGAACAATATTACCTCATCTCTTCATGCATTATTTGAAAAATGGATAAGAAGTTGCAACATTCTTTGAAACATGGGATTGAGAAAATGAATAGAAAAAAACACATGATTTTGACAGGAATACAAGTGCAAAATAAATGATCACAATATACAGGAAAAAAATAGAAATGATCAGATCCCAAGAAAAACGTAAGAATCGAAGACACAGAGGACATTTTTCAATAGGTTGGAGCTCCTCTAACTTTCCTCTGAAATCTACAAGCATTGAGACAATCCTTAGCAATTTCACATAATTTGGAAAGAGCGCTCCAATCCTTCGTCTTAAAGGGCCAAATTGAAAAGATTCCTATAGGATTTAAATCCTATAAAATTCCTCCATTAATCCTTTGTTTCAAATAAAGCCTAAAATGTGTATTCTTCTTCAAGGAGTTGCACGTGTAGAAAACTGGCTATATCAAGTTTCGTTTTGGGACTAAGCAGTTAATTTGCACGCAAGTCTGAACTGAAATTCAAACTTCAATTATATTTTTTAGCTGGGTGTTTGATCGATGTAGGTATATATGCGTTAATTTGGTTATACAGCAGACCGTGATCAACATTTATAAAAAGCATCGTGTTCGGAAAAATGTTTTCCACATTAATTACATGCATGCTACATTTAATTAATTGAGTTGTTATACATGGGTATACATACCCAAAAATCTTTTTTTTTGTTTTTAGAAAAAGTAACAGTTAACACTGAGTTGTGCATACATTTGAAATCATAGTAGTATATATATATAGGTCCCCCATTTCAGTGCTCTAAATGGCATGAAACTAGCTTATATAATAGTGCATCAATATCTCCCCAATTAGAAAGTAACTGTATAATAAGCTTCAGTTCTCACACACAGAAGCTTATTCAGTATTCATGCAATCATGCTTACTCTTTGATTTCATACAGTATGCAGATGCAGCTAGCTCCTTATATTAATTCCCTAAACGATCCTAGGATTCCAAGCTAGCTATTAGAAGTGATAAACTCATCTTTTTACTGAAAAATCTGCTTGAAAGTTGAAATCATGGAGTGCTGCACGTGAAAGTTGATCTGAAGTACTGCACGCCTTCACATTCACAGTACTGAAGTTCACTGAAAACTCTTGTTTTGGTCAAAAACTTAAGTTCTAGCTAGTTACATCTGGAAACACAGTAAACATATGCACGCGCGCGTGCATACATTGAAACATTCAAACAAAGTTGAGATCATGCATGCTAGATTATCTAATTTTGCATCAGATTTTGAAGATGGGATCGAGAAGGCAGAGAGAAGAGAGTATTAATAAATTTGCTCAAAGCAGTGCTAGATTTGGGACCAACAGATACTAGCTTACATACTATATATGCAAATACTGGTAGAACATGCATAGTAGTTAAGATCTATGGGAGAAATGATCGTTTCTCCTGAAACTCATATTAAGTATGAGAAGCACATGTTGCACAGATCAAATTCCAAGGAAAGAAGCTAGAAAAGACCACAACTTGCAACAATGTCAGACAAAATACCTCTAAATTAAACCCAAAAACATTGATTAGAAACACTTGAAACATCGCATGCATCATCATCCGAGCTAGATTAGCTAGATAGCTAGCTCAATTAAGTACAAATTAAACCACAACCATCACCTTACCTTAATTATTTCAGCACAACAAATTAAGTAGCAGCAGCATAGTAGCAGTAGTCTAATACCACTTCATCATATGTACTAACCTAATTAATGGCGCCACTGATCTTGCATCACATCGATCATCATGTCCTCCAATGGAACAGTAACCATGCAGCTAGCTAGCTAGCAGGCCATTGCCGCCGCCGCCGCCGGCGAGCCGCCGTGAATCTTCCATGCTATTGCCACCGATCAGTACGGTGGGCGGGGGTGCGCCGCCCACGGGAAGCCGTCTCCGCCGCCGCCGAGCCCGTTGCTCGGCGGCAGGTTGAACATTGGCAGCGCCGAAGGGTCGGCGATGCCGTGGCCGCCGGCCATGAGGGGCTCGGCGCCGCCGGGCATGGGCGGGCCTGAGCCCTCCTCTTCTTCCTCCAGTGGCAGGCGCTCGTAGGTGGCGTTGGCGAACGTGGACGCGATAACCATGACTGGACCCGCGGCGATGAGCGACCCCACGACGCTGCCGCCGACAACCTGGCCCTGGCCGCCGGCGAGGTAGACGGTGAGCCCCGTGGAGCCCGGAGGGGCCGGGCCCGGGAGGAAGGTGCCGGTGAGGGAGAGGATCTCGAAGCGGCCGTGCAGGGCGACGACGGCGCCGGGCGCCGACGGCTGGCGCAGCGCGACGTTGGCGACCGTTCCGGCGCCGCTGAGCACGCAGACGCCGCGCTGGCGGCGGCGCGAGAACTGCGCGATGGCGTCGGCCACGTCGGCGCCCCCGGCCACCTCCATGACGTGGCTGCGCAGCGCGTTGGGGCTGTCGCGCGTCACGAATATGGGCGGCTTAGGCTTGTTCTTGGAGCCCGGCGGGCGGCCGCGGGGGCGCCGGTTGGGCGCCGCGACCACGGCGCCCTCGCGCGGCTCGCCGCCGCCGGATTCATTGTTCTCGTCGGCGTGGTCGGCCGCCGCGCCTCCCGTCGGGCTCGCCTCCGGCTCCTTGGCCACGGGGAGCTCCGCCTTGGGGCCCGACGAGCCGGACGGCTGCTCCGGCAAGCCCATGGGGCCCGTCCACCACCTGTTCGCCAGATTGACGGCTGCTTGCAACCACGAGAAGCACAATTAATGCACTGCATGCTTAATCTCTCAACTAATTGCTTTCTGCTGCTGCAGACACATGTCAGCTGCCTGCTAACTATACAACATAATCAATCTAGCTCTAATAGTATACGCAATTAATTGCAGTACAACACAAGAAATCAACAAGAGATCAACTTAAAACAAGAAAAAGAGATTGTGGCATGCATAAATTTGAGGAGATCTGAATTCACAGGCACATATATATCTGCATACCTTGATGTATCTCTCTGCTAACTTGTCTTAGGTAGAGTGATTCAGAGCTAGAAGCTCACTCTGTGTGAAACTCTCTTCCTCTCTCAAGCTAGCTAGCCAAGCTAGGTTTGGACCTAGCTTTTGTATGTGAAGTGGAGGTTTAGTAGGTGTAGCTTTGAGAGCTCAAGAAGAGGAGGAAGAGGAGGAAGAAGAAGAGTAGCTTCTGCTTAATTAGAAGCTGAGAAGAGGAGGGCAAGTGGGTATAAGAAAGGAAGAGAGGAGAGGGAGAAAGGTGGACATGTAAGCAGGAAGACTTGATGGAGAGGAGAGAGACTTTGGGTGCCACTATAAATTAAGCAAAACTTAATTAATTAGGTGGCCTTTCTTCCCAAGGAGCACACCCCTCTTCTTACCCCCATCCTCCCCTGCATGCTCCTCCCCAGGGTTATTTGCGGTTTTATTTTGACTGACCATCGGTCCCCGTTTGCCATGTGAATTCAAATGCTGGATATATAGTTTATGATGTGCGTTGCAGGTTAGCATATTACTTGCTTCGGTGAAGGCTTCATTTTTTTTTTCTATTTAAGATCATAAGCTTAGACTGGTCCCCTATTGAGCTGGTGGTGCTCTGTTTGGTGTGCTGATGACCAGTGTAAAAAATAATCGCTCTCTTTAGTCTTTAGTCGTGTATGAGAACTAGTACCCGCATATTGTTAATATTTATCGATTGCGATGAGTAAGAATCTACCAGATCGATCTGTAGCAGTGACAACCCTATCTGAAATGATCATTTTACCCACTATACCTACTTTTTAAGAGGAGACATACGGCGTCCTACCGCTCCACTACTTTTAACTTATTGGTGTGATGTTGGTCCTAAATTAGGATGGTGATGAGAGTGGGTGGATGTAGTTTTGTTGTGGATGATAATTAGGATTTGGCCCGATGGAAATGTACTACTATCTCCTGTGAAAAAGATTAGGGTTTTTGTGTGTGGGACTGTGTGCAGATGGCAGGTAGCCGGGTGCATGCATGTCCTTTTCTCAAAACTCCGACATCCCAACTAAACAAAACCAGCCCTAGCCTTGCATTTTTATTTCAGCTACTTGCAGCCAATGAGAAAGCACTCCCCATCTTACTTTTCTGTCCATCAAGAACAGTATTTTTCACATGAACTAGTATATATATGTGTCTCCATCTTAAGTGGAACACAATTATTTTTTAACAAATAAGAAAAAAAAGGACTGTCCAGTTCCTTTTACAATGTTGTCAATATATATGAAGGAATGTTTGTTTCTGAAAAAAAGGAACAGATTATTACTCAGTACTGTAATGTGCAGCACATATATAATTGTATTATGCTATATGATGTAATATGCATGCAGCCTTGAAAATCTTAGTAGATATATCGTACTTATTGGCATGAAGCAGGTTGATCAATTTTAAGTACACTCATGTTTCTGTCCGTAGTCCGTACCAAGATTATTATTAATTGTTTCGTTTTGCTTGCAAATTGCAATTGGTTGTCAGCTAACCACTAACAAAGAACACATGCATGTGTGGTATCTTTCTTATCCAACTCTGCTTGTGATCTGTTAAATTATTAGGTAAAACCCGTACGGTTTTGACCTATATATTGCAATGTTATATGTTGTTATGTCTTATTTTTTTTGTGAGGAACAAAGTTATTGTATCTAGTTTGCCGGTTCTTATAAATATATGAAAGCAATGCAATGGGCGTCAGTTCATGAGATACTTCAGAGAGAAAAATAATGTTGGCTCTCCAGTCAATCAGCTAGTTGCTGCTTCTTTTCCCCTTGCTTTGGTAAAGCAGTGTAAAAAAATGAACAAAAATATGAATAATCTCCTAGTCTGTTGGAAGCTTGAACCTTACTAGGTGCCATTGATTATATATATCTATATCTAATTTGTAAGCTAGCCAACATTTTCTTTTGAAGAACAGAAGTTGATTGATTCAATTGTAAATTAAGGAGACAGAATAATTAAATTTACAGGATGATGACGGCTGTTGTAACTGAAAATTCTCCCCATGTGTGTATGAATGTTCACCCTTCAACTACTTTTTGTTTAGTTTCTATCCGAATGGCATCTGAAATGCCAATAAAAATTTAAGCTTTTTTCTTAATTCTCTCCAGATTGACTTTGGATCATTTCAATGATGCACACACACGAGGGGCAGCCACTGATTAATGAGCCAACAAAGAGTACTAGCATTAGAGTGCAGAAAAGGATGGACTTAGATTATGTCAAGAGAATATGAAATTTTGAAGCTACAAGCAGTTGCTTCTTTAATAATGAAGGTATTGTCGTTGTATAAAAAACATGTATGCTTTTTATGTTAGATCTCTCTTATATGAGAACGAATAGATTATGTCTTACGACCTTGATTATGTGCTCTCGGATTAAGAAAACTTTTCTGACAGAAGATTCCCACTAATAGTATCTTTCATTAGATTAATTGTGATCAGGAGCCCCCACATTAATTTGGTAACCTTAACTAGGCATACATGCAGATATTATTGATTAATTTCCATCATACACATTTGCAATTCATGGTTTATAAGTCATTTAATTTAGCAATACTTTCACAACAAGAACTATATATTTAGATTATAAATTCTATATAAGCAATACTTCAAACAAGGTCTCTCAGTTTATATATCATTGCAAAAATATACTCACAATTGAAACAATTAATATTCCAACTCTGGATGGCAGTTACATTGTATTGATTAAATACAATCAATATGAGTTGTGTAAGAATCTACAGGACCATCCCCAAGCGAGACTGAAATTTTGAGACAATAAATAAAACCTTATGTATAGATGTATACCTAACTGATCTTGTGGTCCATTGCATCACAACAATATATATGTGTATGGCTTTGCAAAGTACATCAAAGGCACCCAAATAAAAGATCCTGTCATGCTCATGCCTCCACTCCAGTCTAAAAAAGAAAGGGACAAAACGAAAGTTAAGTGCAACCAATTAAAGTATATGAACCCCTAAGCTTTTTTAACAAAGCATTTGCCCACTAATTAAACTAGTGGCACATCTCCCAGAGATGGATAACCTAAGCTTTGTCAAACATTGATGGGGTGGTGTGCATGACATCTCTAACACACCCCAAAGGCCCAAACAAAGCAGCAGATTGATTAATTAGTTGCATACTAGTAATTAAACTACACAAGAGTACAGCTGTTGTACAGGTAGGTGTTTGATCACAAGAACAGAGCCAGTTCTTTTTTTAATCTGTTCATATATAAATTAAAGGAATCTCGCATAGATTCTCTGTTAGTAGCAAAAACATTAATTGGAATATTATCATAGCCTCCCATTCCCAGATCATCTGGTGGCGGAAAATAATTAATTAAGTCACTCCCAAATCAGGTAGTAGGAAATATATGTCTTAGAATCAAACTAAATGAATCACCATTAATATATAAAAAGTTAAGTATCTACTTATATAGACACTTACTAATATCATCATTATTTTGAGTATCTAGGAGTAAGGTCGACATAAAAATCTGTTAAAACAAAACTCGGAATAGAAGAGTTATATACAGCAATCATCAGACTTCGATTATGAATCAACAACATGGCCAAATTAAGTTGCATGATTAGAAAACCGTCTTGATTGGTATAGCTATTCGAGCAAGACGGTATAGAAATACGAGCCATGAGGAGTATTGTACTGGGGTACATGCATGTGATTAAGATCGGTTGACGTAATTATCTATGATAATTACTGGTGTTTGGTGCTAGCTCCCACACGATTAAGGCATCTTCACTCAATAATTGCACCATTGATAATTGCGTTAGTTGTGATCCGTGTGATTAATCAGTCGCTGACTAGCAGTCGTTAACTTTATAATATACAACACAAATGGCTTACGCTGCAACCACATTATTCCTTCGATTTGGATTTGTTCCATGACAGGTGTCGACTCCACAACTGCTCAAACAAGCTCTCCTAAACAAGCCTACAAGGTAGTAGCAGCAAATTAACCACAAAATAGCGTCTTATATATAGCAGTAAAGATTCCAAAGTACAATCTCTTGTAAACTTATAATACAGGTAGCATGACCGCATACAGAAACAGATGTTACAGAACACAGCAGGAAACATTTTCTGTAAAGGTAATTACAGCACCAGAGCAAACGACGAACACATTGTAATCTTCACACAGCGCAGAGTTAGAAACATTCTGGTCAACATATTTTGCTTTATGACAGCGAGATATTGGAGGTATATACGACACCACGGTAAATTGACACAGACATTTTCAACGCGGTCTTGAGTACCCAACCCAGTTCACATCGCTTCACAACAGTAGGCTGCATGGTCCTCTTCTACCTGGTCAAGTAGTATACCAGCAGAAAAAGCGCAACGAATGATGCTACGAGGGTTCCCATCCTCCGACTTGATTTGGTCTCAAAAACCTATATCGCAGACATGAATTGCGGTCTCAGCAGAATATATGGATGGTATGATGAAGGAAAATTGTACTGTGTGAGTGCTTACCATCTTGAACTTGTCCACTGTTCCAGACAGAAAACCCCTTGACGAATCCATATCATTGCCCTGAATCAGGCAAGATGTCAACATAATAGAACTCTAGAAGGATATTTTTCAAGGAAGCAAAAGTTAAAAGGATAAATATAAAATACCATTCGGTCTAGCATACGGTTATGAGTTTCCACCTCTTCATGGATATCACCAGACAACTGCAAGCAGGTAAATAACCTCAGTAACCATCCAATATATGATTGTCTGTAGATCTCTCCAAAGAGATGACAGGGCAGAAGATTCGCATAGCTATAAAAACTAGACACAACCAAACACTGGAATGGGACCAGCACTCCAGCAGTCAGCAGTTGATACATGTTCCATAAGCAGGAGCAAAACATCATAAACTACTGAAGATATTATTACTCATTTCATTGGTTAATTCAAGGCTCAGACCTTTGAAATGTCTAGTTTTCAAAGACAGGCATACCGTGGTAAGACTACAAAAAAAATTGATTAGGTGTGAAGAGGCCCACAGTTACATAAGAATTACATCGTGTCATCTATCCAAAGATTTATCAAAATCTTCTATTTTGCTGGCTACTTGCAGTTTAAAAAAACCTTCTATAGTCCATTTATTAGCTAATTTCTAGCACTAAAACCTTTAGAGTTAAATCAGACGTGTGTTACAAACAGCGTGGATCAGATGAATACCAAAAAGATTAATAAAATCAATTGGCATTGGAGCTGCTTCCAAAAGCTATCACAAGGCCCATTAGATTATTCAGATTCCCTCTTGGCCATATTTAAGTGGAAATCTCATGATCAAAGGCTGCGGTGAAACACTTTCCAACACTTAAAATGAAAATGGTCCAGGAAGCACATGGTTCACAAGTTATCTTGATAGTATTGCCACGAATGAAGTCACAACCAACAAACTCTTCCATTTTCTCTATAACAAATGTAGTAGTTGTTTTAATGATCTATCTGTGCAGCACGGATTAAACAAGCATAACTAATACGAGTGATTATGTCAAAACTCAAAACAATAATTCTTCACATGTTTACTGGCTAAACTGAGGGTAAATCAGACAACCAATCATTATGCAGCAACTTACCCGCTTGAGAATACTGACTCGATCCTGCAATCCATCAATAGCTTGATCATTCTCGTTCTCATCTATCTCATGTGAAGAATAGGATGTTGCACGGATTCTGCCCTCCTCAATGCCATCAAAAAGAGAAGTTCTGGTGCTGCGGAAGTTGCTAAAATTTCCATAAAATAATCAGCTTGCAAAGCATATGATGGAAATAAAATGCAAAGACACATGCAAACTAAGCAAACCACATAAATAAATATTCAATCTGTTTACAAAGAAACATTTACTGTGGTAGTCTACATGGATATACCCTGATCAATCAGAATTCATGAATATATTTATATATGTCACGTATGAAGGGACTGACATTACTAAAATCTCCCAAGTTCACAAAAACAATAGCTTTTGACACATGTATATCAAAGAATTAAAAAGGGAAAGAGCATATGCATTCGACAAATTAACTGAAAAAAAACTATGCGCCGAAACAATCTCAAGGCATAAATGAACAGGTGCATACTACTGATTTCTATCCATAACTTCCACAATACTAACAATTTCTATCCATCTTAATAATGTTCACTCGGATTTATAGTTATCAATATCATGAAAAGGTTACTACTTGTTATCAAATATATTTGACTGACAAAGCTAATACTGTGTACTTTTGACTTCGATAAACAGCATGCGTGAGTTAGTAAGTTGTTAGTGTTAACAGGTAGATGATCACAGGCCATTCCTAAACTGGAAACTGTGTATAAGTGAGTAACAAACTTTTAGAGCAGACAAAGGCTTGCAGCTGGACATAAACTCCATCTACAACCAAATGTCAAAATGTCAACATAAAGTAGTAGAAGTTCAGAACAAGCTATCCCACTCTACAGATCCTTGTTAGGGCCTTCCCTTTTCTTGGATTTCTTATACACTTCCACTGTTTACAAAACTAAGATATAGAGCTTGGGACAGAGCAAGAGTGATAAAAATAGATATGTGATCCAATGATCATGAGTTGGTCAATCTACCAGGTGTTTTGTTCTCCTTATATTCATTTACACAACAAGTTATTATTTGAGTTCTCTTCTTTGTTTTATTAAACTGACACAATGCAGAAAGTCGACTTCTTAGGCCACAAGATTCTTGCTACTATAAGTATCGACTGGCAGCAGGATGAAATGGCATATAAATAGTTGCTTTTAAGAGTAAAAAGTCAAAGACCTTAGCTCATTTAATGGTAGTATACACATAATCACATATGAGCAAAGTAAATATACAGCAGCATAGCACATGCCTTCCAAAATCAAACTTTTGGATAGTGACTAATGGCAATCGAAAAGCATGAGGCATTGTTGCAAGTTGAACTAAATTGCCTTGCAAAACATTTTCATCATTCTTTGCTGGAAGCATATCAATGTTCAAACATATTATTATAAAGGATGCGAAGCTAGAGCTGACCAGCGAAAATAAGTCAATTGTTTCTGGTGATTCATATCAATAAGTTGCTAACTACGGAATCATGGGAGCTTTCCCCTGGAAAATGTATTACATCAAAGGATGCAATCTCACATCTAACAGATAAAATCCCACAAAGGTGTATTGACCTGCCTAGCATACATCAGAATTGCTGCAATCACACGATAATTTCACCTTACAGTTTTTTTTCGAGAGAATTTCAGCATACAGTTATAGTAGATATAGAACCCTAATGCAAATTTACAAATAGCTCAACCAGCTAGTCAGTCAGTCCTACCAAATCATTCTTGCACATCAACCCTAACCCGGTAACTCCATTCACCCATAGCATCAAAACCGAAAACTCAACACATCAAAAAGTTAGTGTGCAGTACTTGCCTTCTCGAGTTCATGGCTCCCTTCTTCGGCCGCCGACTCAAATCAACTGCCCTGCAAGAGAGAGAACGCCGCGCTGATGAGAACAAAGTCGCCACCCATCCATAAAAAAACAAAACAAAAAAAATAATGGACTAAAAATGGAGGAAAAAAACGAAAAATCGATAGATGATCTGGAGTCGAGTCCTTACCCTTTACCTCTCGATCGATTCGCGCTGGATCCGCGGCGCCTCTAGAAGCGGAAGCGAGGGGGACAACGTTAGGGCGCCCGAGGGGCTCCCCGACGAACCAGGCCGCGGCGATTGGCGGATGCCGGAGGAGGACGCCCCGCTGCGTAGTCTGGTGGCGGTGGAGGCGACGCGGCGGCGGAGGAGGAGGAGATCGGCGGCGGTGGAGAGGAGAGGAGAGCGATTTGGGGGAAGCGATCGAATGATCGAGAAGTGTACGCAGTGTGGGGCGTTGGGGTTTTGCTGCATGGCAGGCGGGTTATTTTAGTCCAACTCCAAGGGTATATTCGTAAATTAATGGGCTGCTGTTTTTGGATCGAAACTACTCTTCCGTACAGGGCCCATCTCAATATGGATAGAAGCCCAACTAGGCCCATTAGTTTTAGGCCCACCACACGATGCCTATTAGTTTAGGACCATCTCTAATTGAGCAGACAGAAGCAGGAGGAGACCACACGCCGGCCATGGCTTCCGACGACCTCTTCGAGGGCCTACCACCACCCGCCGCCGCCGCCGCCGCCGCCGCCGCCGCCCCGGCCGCCGGAGGAGAGCGCGCGCCGTCCCCATCGCCGCCTCCGCCGCCGAGACCACCCGCGTTGAAGAGCGCTCTCAAGCGGGGCAAGCCCTCTTCCTCAGATGCTGCCGCTTCCTCACCCGCCGCCGCGGCCGCCACGGATGCCGCAGCCGAAGGACGTGGTGAGCTCTCCTGTCGTGCTCTTATACTCTGTGCGAAATTAGATTCTTCCTGCTACTTCCGCTGCGTCCCTTGCTTTGTGTGGTCGGCTTGGGAATTCGGATGCACTCCTGTTCATACGACTAGCTTGTGTTCTTTGTTGTACATTTGTTCAACGATTAGTTGCTGATTTTTCATCGCCTAGGAGCAATTGAAAGGTTTTCATCTGGCTAGAAGTTCATGGATTAATTGATGAATTTTGTGGGGTGATATCCTGATGCCAACTTTGTTTATAGGAAAATTTCTTGATCGGCATTAGGGTTTCCCAGTTCTCATTTGCCATATCTCAGAAGGAGGTTAACCATAGCATACAGGGATGTTCCAATTGATAATTTATTTGGTCTGTCTGGCTTGAGATCAATGACTGCATCGGCCAGAATATGTTAGCTGTGCAAATTACTTCTGTCTTTTGCAGAACTAAGGTATAAATAGTTGAAGCTCTTAGCCCTGAGACTCCCTGTCAAATAAAGTGTTAATGTTTCCTTTAAGGATAACAACCTCTTCTCTTACATATGTTTGGCTTAACATTGTTCACTAATATGAACTCAAAATAAGCTCCGAGTATGTAAGGTTTGACAGAACTTAAAACAGAAGATGTTAAATTAGTTCAGTTATAATGATTATACACATTCGATCTGGTTTAGATAAGCTTTGCTCGCCCTTTTTTAAAAAATCTTAGTGCCAGGGTTTGCCGCTGCCTTGGTCCCTTGGAGTAACTCAATTGGGAATATAGTGAATATTGTTGATATTCACCACCAGGTACTTCACTGGGATTTTTTGTAATTTCTTTGCGAGATTGAGTCTTGTAAAGATCAATGCTTCGCTATGTTATGTGTTGGTGGGTATGTTAACAGAATCTGGTGACATCTCTTATAAGTTTGGCTTATATTCAACCCTCTAAGGTTCAACTATACAGGACTCTGCCATCTGCAAAATGCCATCATGTTTTACTACTAACTCTAGTTTTGTTAGTGTGCTAGCACTGAATATCTAGCTCCTGCTGACAAGATTTATGGGTGATTGGAAGTTGTAATGACTCCTTATATCTGAAGGTTTTTTGTCATCCAATTATTTTCTGCATGAGTTTTTTTCTAAATTGCAAGCGGCTTTTACAATCTCACTATATGCTTATAACAACAGCAGAGATGTTTTACTTGCTTCATGCTCATGTTCTAAACTTCTAATATTCATTTTTTTTTCTTGTAGTTCCTGAGAAGCGGCTTAGGTTTAGAACTACTGTTGATGCCTCAGAAATGCAAGTCATCGATGCTATGCACAAGATAACTTCACACATAGGGAATCCTTCAAAATTCAGCAAGGCATCGAAACTAGCTCTACAGCTTATTGAGGCTGGGAGTGTCAAGCCAGGGACAATCAGTCACTTCTTTGCTATATTAGAGGCTGCAATGTCTTCACTAGGAGCTTGTAATGAGCCTTCTGTACGTGCTGATTACCAGGCTTTGTTTAATGCAGCCCAGGGTGTAACAGAGGTGAAGTTTTTGAATAAGTCTTAGTTTTCTCTGTTTTATGCAGTTCCATTAAACCATTGTAGCTTGTACTTACAACTTGTGGTGGATTTGCAGTGTTTCAACCAACAACAGAAAAATCAGTTTGATATATGGGTGCTGCATGCAGTGGTGGCAAATGATCTTTTTACGGATGACAGTTTTGTGGTGAGTGTATTGTGGTGGTGCCTGCGCTGCTAGTTATCTCTACCAAATGTGAAAAATGCATTATTATTGTTTCTGGGCTCATGTCTATCACACAGTTTCTGACTTGAGTGCCCGACTAACGTACTTGATACTGTTTTGTAGTTCTCGAAGGCTGTAGGGAAGATCAAAGATGCCATCTCAGCCCTGCCAATCGCAACAGTGGATGATGACAATGATGAAGCAGCAGCTCTGGCAGCTCTTGGAAGTAATAACACAGATGATAACGCGCAAGCTGCGGCATCCAACTCCTTGCCAGACGATAGCACTCATGCTGCAGCCTCCAACTCAAGGGAGGAATCCTCTGATCCTTTTGGTTTGGATGGTCTACTTGAGCACAAGTCAAAGAAGTCTGAAAAGGCTCGAGAGAAGACGGTCGCCGCTCTAAATCGGAAAGCAGATGAGGATGAATCAAAGAGATTTCTGAAGTCACAACGAGAAGCCCTCCTGAAATGTTTAGAAATAGCTGCTCGGCGCTATAGGATACCATGGTGAGTTTTCTGAGATACACCATCATGTGGTATGCTGTTAGCAACACGTACACTACAATTTCCTGTTCTAAACTCCTCTTTTTTTTTATGTTATCAGGACACAGACCGCCATTGACATCTTCGCCAAGCACGCCTACGACAACATGAACCGGTTCACGATGCAGCAGAGGGACGCCATCACGAAGCTGTGGAACTCGATCAAGGAGCAGCAGATCAGGCGGAAGCAGGGGAAGTCGGTGAGCGGGAAGCTTGATGTCAACGCGTTCGAGTACCTCCAGGAGAAGTACTCCCATGAGAAGATCAGCATCCGCCATGCTGTAGGCGGTAGCGGTGAACGGCGCGCCACTCAGTGGCTCGGCTAAACTACGCCAAGGTAAGGTCGCTGTCTGCTCATGTACACTGATGTGAGGCCGCTCAGCTGAAGAAACTGCAAGAAACTCCATGATTATTCCACAACGACGGCATTCATATGATTTGTTGTATACATGCATGGACTTCTGTTCGTGTGCATGGGGTGTGAGTATGTGACATATACGGATGATGCAATTGCTTGGAATTTTGATGGGAAGAATGTGATTTATACTTTGATGATATAGCTGGCTATGTACGTTGTCATTGATGGATCTCCATTCTTGTGATCTCACCTATCTTGTAAACTTTCTTGTGATCTCACCTATCTTGTTAACTTGTAGTAGCTGAATGAGAGGAGAAGAAAAAAAGCTTCCATTGGGATGGATGATGAATGAGTCCCGTTGCTTGTGCAACCGTTTGCACGTGTGGCGTGCCAATCTCTTTTCGTCGTCGTCTCGTAATCTGCACGAGCACACGATACATTCTACTAGTTGCGTATAGTTTTGGTTAATACGGTCAAAGCAGGCCTTATACTTTCTCTGCATGCATGTGTACTCTGCTAGTATCATTTTCATGGACAAGAACCAAGATCATATGGCTCTATCTACTCAAGTCTGCATCATTCAGATAGTCAATCGACAGTTGCAGATCATAAATACTAGTATGTAACCTCAGAAATTAAAGAGAAGTAAGCTAGAATGCGGTTAAGGAGATAGTGAACAATAACTGCTTGGAAGAAGAAAGAAAACCAGTGGAAGAAATAAAGCAGCAACAACAGGATGATCAGAAAACGAGACGCGGAGAAGAGAAGCAAAAGCATAGCAAGCAAAGGGAAGAATCCAAAGGAGAATTAAGAAGATTATAGGTTGGATTAGTACATATAATAATCCTATAGTAGGCGAGAAGGCCGGATAAATCCAATGGCAAGGTGGTCGAGAGAAGAAGACGACGACGAGGAGCAGCGAGAGGCGATGGAGACGGACCGTGCAAGGTGCGGCTGTTCGGCGCGAAATGGTTTCTTTATGCAACACGCCTACGTACGTACGTGCACACTCAACTCACTTCAATTGATATATTTAGCTGCATTGATTGATTGGTTCATGCCTCACTCTTGACTAGATCTCCTCTACTGAAAAAGTAGTTTCTCTGCAACCCAAAATGTACTAGTTTCTCATGTCCTTCTCGTTCTTGTACTGGACAAATCCAACACAGCTGAAAAATTCTCAAGGTTCAGTACAAGTATTCCATGGCAATTAATTAATCTAGTATCCTTTCTGAGGGCATATATAGGATATGTTCATTCAAGTGATCAACTTTCACCTGCAAATTAAACTGCAATGTTCATGAAGATGGTGGTGGTAAGCAAAGTGTAGAAAGTGGACCGTATCTGACCAAAACACTGCATATTTTCAATGAAGATCAGACTATATTACTACATACCAATATTATTTATATATAGAGTCATTATCTGCGCCATGACAACTGATCAATTAAGGAAGATTATACAAATCACATGGCCATGTTGTACACACTAGCCATCACCAGTAGCATATAGTAGTCCTATAACTTTTTTTTCCCTGAAGGTGATATACAATAGTAGAATCGATTAGTTTAAGCTGCAGGTTAAGCAAGTACTCCCTCCGTCCCGTCCTTTTTAAAAAAAAAACTTAATAATTTTTGACTAATAATCATATTAATCATATCTATACTAAGTATTATACATGTTATATTATTATATTCATATTTTGAAGTATTTTTATGTGATGTTAATTTTATATTCATTGAGAACATAACATGAAATAAATTACTGGTCAAAATCTATCATTGAAAATCACATAAAAAATATAAATCTTATAAATTGAGATGGGGAGTAGTAGTAAGCTGCCTTCTATTCAACGCAGCATTAACACGTTTGCTCCCCTCGAACCAGACACCCTACCCTACTTGTCGTCTCTACCCTTCTCTCTCTTCTTCCACCTCTTTCTTCTTCCTCTTATAAATCCACCTCGTCGATCTCAAGTTGATCCGCTACTAGCTAACCTACCTACACTACACTACACTACCCTGGAGAAGCACACGTAGGTAGAGTGATTCATTTTTTTGCTCGTTTGATCGATCTTGATCGGTATGGCTGGTGCTACGGCTGCCGGCGCTGCTGCTGCTGCCGCGGCGGGGACGGGAGCGGGGTCGCCGTGCGGGGCCTGCAAGTTCTTGCGGCGGCGGTGCGTGCCGGAGTGCGTGTTCGCGCCATACTTCAGCTCGGAGCAAGGGGCGGCGAGGTTCGCGGCGATCCACAAGGTGTTCGGCGCCAGCAACGCCTCCAAGCTTCTCTCTCACCTCCCCGTCGCCGACCGCTGCGAGGCCGTCGTCACCATCACCTACGAGGCCCAGTCCAGGCTCCGCGACCCCGTCTATGGCTGCGTCGCCCAAATCTTTGCCCTGCAGCAGCAGGTACGTCACTGACACTTCGTCGCTTTCATTTCTTCGATCTTGCATGCAACTGCATGCATGGATGATCTCGTCGTTGCTCGATCGATCGCCTCTCGGATTTGTGACTGATTCGATGCTACAGGTTGCGATCCTGCAAGCGCAGCTGATGCAGGCAAGGGCGCAGCTGGCGTGCGGCATCCAGAGCAGCTCGCACTCGCCGGTGAGCCACCAACACCACCAGTGGCCAGACAGCGGCAGCATCAGCGCGCTACTCCGGCAGGACATGGCAAGAAGGGTGCCCGGCCTCGACGACTGCTTCGGCGGCGGCGGCGGCGGCGGCGCGCTGCTGCCGGAGCTCATGGCAGCCGGTTTCAAGGACGACGTCGCCACCGTGCAGATGCAACAGCATTGCTCCAAGGCGGTGGACGCCGGCGAGCTCCAGTATCTGGCCCAGGCGATGATGAGATCAACCTCCAGCTACTCTCAGTAGAAAGAAATCAAAGAATGCAACGCTTGCATGCAGGAGTTAGAGTGGACAAGCAAATTTTAGCCTGGACTACTGAACTTTTTATCAGTGCAACGTCATATATAGTGAGCAATTAGTTTGCTTCATGATGATGATTAGTAGTACTACTAAATAGCACTAGTAGCTTCTTGCAACAAAGTCTTGGTAATGGCATCACACATCACTGGACATTGTCCATGCATGTCCAAGTATAATCTTGCTGACCTAGTTGATGCAATCTTCTTGTTTCCAAAATTTGTTGAGTCTTTAGCTAGGTTAAATCGAGACAAATGAAACAAAGTTCTTAATTCAGTATGTATGTGTGTCATTTGTGTCAGATCAGGCGATCGATGAACTAGTGTAAAACTGCACTAAAAACTTTCTGATCTATCCCTAGTTTTTATAAAAATTTCCAGTTCAACTTGTCTTTCATATTAGATTTGAGACATTCTCCTGATTTCAGTATAAAAGGCGATCATGTGTCTTGCTGCAGAAACATATATGTGCAGCCAGCAATCAGCAAGTGTCTTTTTTTTAAGAGACATTGTTACTACTGCATGAGCCAGAAACTTCTCGAGTCCTATATTGTTCTTGTTATGGAAGCCGATTCTCACTACTTCATGTCCTGTCCAACTGTTCTTGATAAGATTTAAAATGTTTCTCAGCCCTGGTTGATGTGCAAAAAGGTGTTCATGTCCCTTGTTGCAGAAACACTCCCATCAACAATCGCCTTCTTTTAAGCAGCAATATTACTATTGTAACGGTCGAAGTAAACTGAAAATAGTTATAATTTTGTTTTTGATGAGAAACTATACTACTAGAAGTTAGTAATAACTTGAGAGTGCAGAAAGTTGAAGAAATATTTATCACATAACTTTGAGTTGTCACCAAGTTTTTCTTGCCTAGAGACCCTAAAATCACTTTGTATATATGTCCTAGACTGCTGTTGATAATCCTAGTTTTTTTCATGCCATGCACAAAGATTGTCCCCTTGATTAAGGACAAGTATGAACTCCTCAGCCGCAGCTACCATCGTTTACTTTCCGTTCAAATTTTAATTACTGGAGTATGTTCTACTTAATTGTTGACCTTAGCACGCATGCACACTAAGACCAGTCTCAATACAATGTTTCACCTCTCGGTTTCCAAGATACGAAACTTAAGATGAAACTGACTTCTATTCTCAATGCATAGTTTCATTGCACGGTTTCACTTGTTATTTTAGCCCCACCATTAACTCTCTCCTCCCTCTTCCACCCAATCAGAGAAGTGCATGTACGTCATGAAACGAAAAAATACTCTTAATGGGGGTTTCATCCAGTTTTCAATGTCTTGAAAACAACGCTCAAAGGTTTCATGGAGATGAAACTTTTCCCTTCTCTCTCCTACTAGTTTCATGCAAAAAAATTTTTTTTATTGATGTGACACTCTATTTAATATGCATGAAACCCCTCATGAAACTCTATTGAGACTGGCCTAACAGATACACGGTGAAGGTCCTGATCCCAATGGTTGATTAATTACTTTGCAGAATTGACTGTGTTCGGATGATTGACCAAAGTTAACAACTGCAACTAGTACTACTCCTGCTAATACATCCATGTTGTTATGCTAGATAAGTTAAATCGAGGAGAACTTACCACTAGTTCCAAGCAAATAGAATCACACTGCAATTTTGAACGAACTAAAGAAATGTTAATTCCAGAATAGTACCAGCAATCCTTTGGGATGGCAATCCCATTGCAATAATTGAGACAGAAATACACTAGTATATCACTGCTACTAATGGTACATGTTTATTTATTTAGTCATCAGATAAGAACAGGAGCGCTAGTGAACAGTAGTAGGTTTGCAGAAGTACTAGCATCTTGGGACTCTGCAATTTAATTCAGACATGTTCACTGAATCCATTACAAAAGGCTAAAAAGTTAAGGTCAGAAGATACTAAGCTAATAGCAATATCTAAACAATGAGCAGCTAAAATGGTCAGGTCATCAAACACTTAAATTATCTAAGAAAAGGTCATCAAATACTGCTGCAAGCAAACAAAACCCTGCACATATAGAAGCTCATTGTTTAGTTAATTTAGGGGCGCTGCTACAATCTGAAGACGAATGCATCTGACTGAACACAAATGCAAGCAAACGCAGTTGAATTAACAATTGGTATAGGCCAGTGACTTTTGTGATCACTCGTCTTTATCGATTGGAGCAAAGCCGTAGATTTAACGCGTGATTAATGTGGGTAATGTATAAGATGATCTACACACACATGGTTAGGTAGCCTAGGATGCTATTAGTCAGTAATCAGTGATTAGATGGCCCTAGCACTAGCTCAAGTTTTGTTCTTATTAGTGTCTTGGAATCACTAGCTTCAGCTCACAAGTTCAGTTTTTTGTTTCTTTGTGTTCTTTGCAAACCAGAGAAAACAAAATGTTTGCCATATTTAATTGCCTGATTTATTGGTCAATGGCCTGAGAAACAGACACTTAAGTATGCAAGGATTGTCTGTTAAAGTTGAAGGAAATTTCATTATTTTTCTTTGCCTTGGCCCTTTTGTGTTTTTGTAGTCTTGTCATCACATATATATGTACCCATAAGCATTGTTGTGTTTGTTTGGATTGAACTGGTCAAGAAGTTGGTCATTGGTCAAACAAAGTCGTGCATAAAACTAAAGCATGCCAATTATGGCACTTGAGAGTAATTAGATTAGACCCCACTAATCAAGCAGCTGCTTTAGCACTAATCCCCAACCATAAAGAAACCAAATGAAAAGGGGAAAACTAGTGCTTGCATTGTGTGTTGAGTTGCTTTGGTGCAGTCTTGAATGAAAAGAGGATTAGGATGGTCTTTGGCATGAAGATGTAGCAATTGGAGGAGTCAAAATATGCAAAACTTTGGCCCTATCCATCATCTCCCAAGCCAATGTCCGTTGTGCTTGGACACAAAAAAAAGGTTGTAAAAGAGAGAGGAATGAAATGGAATCTGATCAAGAAGATGCCTTGGAAATTGTGCTTGTGGCGCCTCTCCATCATTTCAGTCCAACCTTTTTAAATTTTTTAATTTAACTCCACTTGAAGAGCTTGTTATGTTGTTAATTGGAATAATATTTGGATTGATCACAAATAATATCGGAGTACTTTACAGTACTGAAGTGTTGTACAAAACGATTAATAAGCCCAAAAAAGGAGAATGCCTTGCCGTGGTGTAAGCAAAAATGTAAGATACTTCGGCCCAAGAAGTGAAAGCCCATTAAGTCCCAAATGTAATCGGATGAGGCCTAAAACGTGCAAGCTCATTTTGAGGCCCAAAGATAAGTTCTTATGTCAGCTTAAATCTTTATTACTGTATCTGTTAGCAAGGAAAGCAGAAGGTAAAAATTGCCTTATTGATGTTATAAGCTTATTATTATACCTGTTGTTGCTGTTTGGCTAGTTATCTGATAGTACTGTTTATGAACATGGTTACTGCCTGAATTTCCATTAGGCAACTGACTAAACATTGCAGTTTTTCACTCCATTAGGAACTGATGACCATTGATTGAATCACTTGATCGCTATCATATAAGTTCATAACAAACCAAATTACTGGATTCTGAAACTGATGGACTTCACCATCTGGCAGTATTTTCTTACAGGTTTTCAGTGTGCTGTCAAGGTTAAGAGCTAGCATTTCAATATATCTTAACTCCTTCAATATTATGTTATCAGCAGACAAGTTTGAGATACTTGTTTTTCTTGAAAATTTTGTGATGTAGTACACGGTCCAGATTAGAGAATCGAAGAGGTGACTTCCAATGCCAAAGAGATCATCCCTTGATAATACTTGGTAGGCACATGCGCCGACACTAATTTCCAACTTTTTTAGTCACATACCTAACTCCTAATTTTCCTGCTTTTGTGTGGATCCCAGTCCTCACTGTAGCATGGATCATCAGTTACTATCACTGTGATTAAGTGGAACCTTGAAAAAAAAAGACTTGCAAGTTACAACTGCAAAGTCCGAGTATAGAGATTAACATATGGCTATGTTGTCATTGATTTCTTGTTTGCTGGATACCAGCCCAGTTTTCATCCGATGAGCTCATTTCCAGTCTACACAGTCACCGGATTGCCTGTAACTAGAACATGCTCAGACTAACTACTTGTACTGTTTTTTTATCAAAGTCACTACTACCAGTAGTAGTAGCTTTTTTACTGATAACAATGTTTCTTTAACTGTTTCTGCAGTATTCAGTGACAATGTTTGTTGTGTTATTGGATATTAGTAGGAACCTCCAACTTTGATCAGAAAGCAGCAGGAAAAGGATCAACATGATGGCAATAAAGAATACAAGCTAACAGGAGGCAGCAGGGGAAAGAGATGGAGAGTGACAAAGAGAGCATTTTTTTGCCACATTTCCAACCACTAGTGCGATGTGTTTGGTGGATCTGAAAAAATTCTGAATCATCCCCAAATCTCAAGAATTCTCTCATCTGCGCCCACCTCTTCTCTTGATTTCTTCTACCAAACACATCGCGAGAATTCTCAGCAGGGGAAGAAGCAGCAGCAAATTGTCATGGCGACCAAGGTTGTTGACAAGCTGACGGTGGCGGCCTCCCCTCCGGCGGCCGGCGGCGTGCTCCCCCTGACCTTCTTCGACGTGCCATGGATCTTCACCGGCCCGGTGGAGCGCGTCTTCTTCTACTCCTACCCCCACGCCGTCGACCACTTCACCGCCCACCTCCTCCCCACCCTCGCCTCCTCGCTCTCCGCCGCGCTGCACGGCTTCTACCCGCTTCTTGGCCGCGTCCGGCCGTGCCCGGGCGGCGGAGGGTACGAGTTCTGCTCCACGGGTGGGGACGCCGACCGCGTCGAGCTCACCGTCGCCGAGAGCGACCACGACTTCGAGGAGCTCGCCGGCGGTGAGCCGAGGGATGTTGGGAGGCTGTACTCGCTGGTGCCGCGGCTCCCGCGCCCGGAGGACGGGAGCTCCGCGCTCGCGGCGGTGCAGGTGACGGTTTTCCCCGGGAAGGGGCTCGCCGTCGGCGTGTCCATCCACCATGTTGCCTGCGACGATTCCAGTTTCATGCACTTCGTCAAGACATGGGCCGCCCATTGCCGGGTGGCTGCCGGCGGGGACGCCGCCGTTGTGCCGCCGCCGCCGCCGTTCTTGAACCGTGGCGTGGTCGCCGATCCCGACGGCCTTGCAGCTAAGACGCTCGATCAAATGCGACAACTGGCGAGGCCGCCCCCGCCACCGCCGTCCGGGCCGCCGCCGAAGCTGGTCATGGCGTCGTTCACGCTCACACGCGACTGCATCGACAAGCTCAAGCAGCGTGTCACGGCGAGCGGCGGCGGCGGCATCCACTGCTCGGCCTTCACCGTGGCGTGCGCGTACGCGTGGACCTGCCTGGTGCGAGTCGACGTCACCTCCGCCGCCAGGGAGCGCGCGCACCTGCTGTTCTCGGTGGAATGCCGCCGCCGCCTCACCCCGCCGGTCCCGCAGGAATACCTCGGCAACTGCCTCCGCCCTTGCTTCGTGGAGGTCGATATGGCCAGCCTGCTCGGCGCCGACGGCGTGGTGACGGCGGCGGTGGGCATAGGCGCGGCCATCAGAGGGCTCGACGACGGCGTGCTGGACGGCGCCGACAGGTGGTTCCACAAGATCATGTCGTTGCTGCCGCACCGGCCGATGTCAATCGGCGGCTCGCCGCGGTACGGCGTGTACGAGACCGACTTCGGGCTGGGCCGGCCGAGGAAGGTGGAGCTCCTGTCCATCGACAAGACGCCCGGCACGGTGTCGATGGCGGAGGGCCGCGACGGCCAGGGCGGCGTCGAGATCGGCGTGGCGCTGCCGGAGGCCGAGATGGTGCAGTTCAGCTCCTGCTTCGCCGATGGACTGAAGCAGCTGTGACGAACAGATTGTTGCATTTCTTGCTTCTTACTGCTACGAATTGTTGCAGAGTTGAGGGTTTGTTCAGTTTGGGTGATTCTGTAATGCTAGCTGTTGTTCTTGCGGATTGCAATCGTTGATCAATCACATAAGCGATTGCAAATTTGCAATTGTCAATCAATGAAATAATCAGATAAGCTGTAAACTATTCTACATTTTTTTAAGAGATGGAGCAGATTAAGGCCTGCTTCGATCAGCTTGTCATATACTGCATTTCTTCTTGGTAACGCTCTTTTCTGAAGAATCTGAATCTCAATTTTGTTTTGAAGCATTAAAGAATAGTGAGCTTGTGCTGAATTTACCGACAGCGATGGAGCCACGAGAGAAACGATGGATTGGGAGGAATGCGTATTGTTTAACCGGGTAGATTTGGTGCTGAAATGAAAAGTCTTAGAATGTTCTTCTGTATTGAGTATTGACCTTTCATCGATTCGGCAGAGTTTGTTTTGTCCTGTTCAGCGGTTAGTTCAACCATCCATATCCTGATACTAATGTTCACAACTCACAACCATAGCAGTTTGTTCAGGTTAAATTTCAGCAGCATGTAAAATGGCATCCAGCCCATTATCATTGGATGTAAAATGACATTCTCTTCTCTGCTTAATCGCCTGGATTAATACCTGTTTTTTTGAATTTTTTTTCCTATTTGAATTTATTTGCTTAATACTGCTACTCCAACTTAGCAACAAGTTGCAGTAGCCAGTGAGCCATGGCCAGATGGTCGTTTTTGTCAACAGAGCACGTCATGTTCAGGTTAGGCAGCGACAATTGGTTGGAAAGGGTGGGTTTTTGTCAAAGTTTGTTTGCTTCAGTCTTCACGTACGCATCATCCTGCATGACTTTGAGCTTTAAGTGGTGCTGCCCAGCTAAGAGATGCCAATATCATCACATCTCATTTTCTCCTTCCAGCGCAGATATTTTTAATAACATAGAAGTACAAGTTACCTATAGAAAAGCAGCAAAGAAAATAATAAAACAGGAGGAAAATTCTTTTTTAAAAAATGAAAGGAGAGAGAAGTAACAACTACTCTCACTGGTCTCCTGGCTAGCAGAATGGGTAAGCCCAGCCCAACAAGCATCCCACTAGATCATCAAGGCCTCTTTCGGTTGGGCCTGGATTTCGGCCAATCCACGCCTCCGAACAAGTAGCCCACTAGAGCATCAAGGCCTCGTTTAGTTGGGCCGGAATTTAGGCCCATCTACCTAAGCCTAAGGCCCAGCAAATGTCCAACCCTTCACACTCTCCTCCACCAGAGATGGCCAAACGGGCGGCCCGGCCTGGCACGGCACGGGCACGGGTCCGGCACGGCCCGTTTCGGCACGGCCCGTTAGGCATGGCTCATGAAACGGGCCGTGCCGTGCCGGCCCACGTGCCGAGCGCCGGCCCAAGCACGGCCCGTGGATGGCCGGGCCGTGCCCGTGCCGGCACGGCACGCGTGTGGCCCACGGGCTGTTCGGGGGCACGCCGGCCCGTGAAGCTGCACAGTGCATATTTTTTTTAAAAAAAAAGCAGACAACATGTATTAGGAAAAAAATAAAAAATGGAAATATAAGTTTTTTTAAAAAGTAATGATTTACTAATGTTAAAAAAATGAAAAATGGTTTTTTTGTCTTGAAAAATTTAAAAATATAGATTGTGATTCATTATTTTGAAATAATTTAAAGATAAATCCACACTTGCGAAAATATTGCAAAAGAATTTGTTAAAAATAGTAATGACCTTTATTGATATTTATATCATTACAGGATACAATGATACATGCTGCCTCGTTAAAAACTTTGTCATGTAAAAACTCATAGAGGAAACTGAGAAAACCATGACAAAGAAAAGAGTACAGCTCAAAAGTCAGAACTACTTCTAACAAAATTCTACTGGGGTTGGTCTGGATCCAGGTAGAGTTGCTCAAACTGGGCAGCCAATTCTTGGTTGTCCGCAGTGTATTGGGCATGTTGTCGAGCAAGCTCCCAGTCTTTAACGCTTAGTAGCATTTCGACGTGGTCGCTGCTCAGATTCGTCCTCCGGTCTTCGATGATTCGGCCGCATAGACTGAAGGCCGATTCGGAGGACACCGTCGACACGGGCACCGTCAACACATCCCGTGCTAGTTTTGAAAGCACGGGATATGCTATCTTGTGGTCATTCCACCACCCGAGGACGTTGAAGTCTTGTGCTTCGTGGTGGATGGCGTCGCTGTCCAAATAACCGGACAACTCTTCGGCCACAACATGCGAAGAGGCGTCTCCACTTTTAGCCGACGAACTGTCACCACCTTGACTTGAAGACGATCCACCCCAAATCCTACCCCACTGTATCTTCTTCTTACCTGTAGTGAGGATAGGAGAGGGTCTCCGCTGGCGAACTTCCTGAAACTTTAGTTCATATCTTCCAAAAACCTCATATAATTTACCTCTAACCTCGGTATAAAAAGAACTATAATCTACACCTATAGTATCTCCAACAAGTGATAAAATAACAGATAATCCCCTTAATTTACACCTAGGATCTAAAACAAAAGCAAAAGCATACAACATAGGTATATTTTTCCAATATTTCAAATATTTTTGTTTCATGTGAAAGACAGGTTCAGTTAGAACGTCATCATTTTCGTATTCTTTAAATAAAGTAGCAATTTCAAGAAGGTTGTGCAAAATTATATTAGCAGTTGGATAATAAACTTGTGACAAAGTTAGAGTACAATCATAAAAAGTTTCTAGAAATTGGTGAAATTTTTGGACAATTGC
The DNA here is from genome assembly GCA_008326285.1 of Oryza officinalis. NCBI lineage: Eukaryota > Viridiplantae > Streptophyta > Magnoliopsida > Poales > Poaceae > Oryza > Oryza officinalis. Next base: position 58,619,680 of record BDMV01000002.1, on the reverse strand, counting down.
CCAAACATGCTCATTCAGTACTGACGACCCGTCACTGTTTCTTGGGCCACCACGTGACTGAACAAAATCAGTAAGTAAATTACTATAAGGTAAAACAACTTTTAACATTAAATACGTTGCATTCCACCGATGCTCTGCATCGGTGGCAAACTTACGAGCTCTCACACCGGCCGCATTGCAAAACCTCTTCCATGCAGCAATCCGCGGGTTAGAAGCAGTTAACCACGCGATTGCTTGACGAACAGCATCGATGTGGTCACCTACCCTCTTCATGCCAGTCTTAACAATCAAATTAATTATATGACATGCACAACGCTGATGGAGTAGAAAAGACTGAGCATAAACACAAAATAAAGGTTGCAATATTTCCATAGCCCTAGAATTAGCAGATGCATTATCTAGGGTGACAGCAAATATTTTATCAGCAAGATTAAATTCATTAATTACTTCCCTAATTCTTTCAGCTATGTTTTCTCCTGTATGTGAGACATCTATTAACCTAAGCCCTAAAACTCTCTTTTGTAATTGCCAATCATCATCAACAAAATGAACAACTACGCTAAGATAATCCTCCCTAGCTCTACTACTCCATATATCTGAAGTAACACTAACAGAGAAAGTACATGTACTAAACAGTTCCTTAAGTGCAGTTGCTTCCTTGTGATAAACATTCTCTAAATCTCTAGTTGATGTTTGCCTACTCACAGCTTTAAACCTAGGGTTATGAGATTGCTGAATGTATTGTTCAAAAGCAGGGGACTCCCCAAAGTTCAGGGGTAAATCTTGCCTGGCGATTAACCGGACAAGAGATTCCCGAGCAACCATGGGATCGTTGGTGCCGATCTGAACCGGTACCTCCTCCACAGATGGTGGAGTTGGAGCCGATCCGGAGGCATCGTCAAACCCCGACATGTAGTTGGGGTCGAAATCACCCAAGGTGAACGACGCGACTGGTATGGATAGTTCGGATCCATTCTGAAAATTTAAACCGACATAAACAAATTTTAGAATATTTATTGAATTCACAAACACAATACAAATAATACACAAATTTGAATATTACTTACATCTTTCCAACCGCGAGCTCTTCAAACCTCTGCGATCAAACTATTGAACTACGAAACTAATTTTGATTTTTGACAAAATTTGAGCAAATTTTGTCAAAATCAAAAAAATGCACACTTGAGAACAAAGAGAGCACTTTAGAGCACTTGAGAGCACAAGATGAGAAGTGTGGGATGAGGAGAAATGGCTGGGGTTCATGCCCTATTTATAGGGCAAATTTGAGATTTTTTGGAATTTTTTCGAAATTTTTATGAATTTTTTAGCCCCCCAACGGTTATTTTCAAATTTGAACGGTCAAATAGCCGTTATGCCACGTGGCGCCTTCCCATTGGCCCGGCCGCTAGCCGTTGCACAGTGCCCGCCACGCGTCGCTCGCCCATTGGACCGCCGGCGCCGCGGGCCGTGCCGTGCTGCTACAGTAGCCGTGCCGGCCCGCGGGCTCGGCCGGCAGCCCAAGCACGGCACGGCTACTCGTGCCGTGCCGGCACGGCCCGTTAGCTACATGGGCCGTGCCTGCTACAGGCCCCCCGTTTTGGCCCGGCCCATCTGGCCACCTCTATTCTCCACCTCCACGTAAATCACCCTCTCCCTCCCTCGCCGCCGGTAGCCGCCACCGCCACCGCCACCGCCACCGCCGCCGCGAACTTCCAATCGATCGCCGACTCGCCATGGCTCTACGCCGAGCCGCCTCCCTCCTCCTCCGGCCACGCCTCCGAGCTCCCGTTCCGATCCCCACACCCAGAATCCCAAACCCTCTCCTCCTCCCGCCCCGCCGCCACTTCTCCCAGCTCCCGCCGCCTCCAGTCCCCGCCTCCACCGCCGTTGCTTCTGCCGCCGCCGCGGCCGTTGCGGAGGAGGTGGAGGAGGCCTTCGAGGCGGCAAAGGGGACCAAGGACCTGCTCGCCGCCTTCTCCCGCCTCGAGGCCGTTATGCCGCCCTCCGACAAGCGCCTCGCCCTCGCCTGCATCAAGCTCGGCCAGCACCTCGAGGCCTCCGGCGCCGCCGACCCCTCCCGCGTCCTCGCCCTCGCCCTCCGATCCCTCGGCATCCTCGAGGCGACCCCTAACTCCGCCGCCTCGACGGCCTCCCACTCCGACGCCGTCTCGCTCGCCATGGCCCTCCACCTCGCCGGCTCCGCATCCTTCGACCTCTCCCGCTTCCACGACGCACTCTCCTTCCTCTCCCGCTCGCTCCGCCTCGTCTCCCCACTCCTCCCCTCCTCCAAAGACGCCGCCGCCGCCGCCGCCGCCGCCTCTGGTGACGACGACGCTCAAGGGTTCGACGTGAGACCAGTGGCGCACGCGGTGCGCCTGCAGCTGGCCAACGTGAAGACGGCGCTGGGGCGGCGGGAGGAGGCCCTAGCTGATATGCGCGCGTGTCTTGACCTCAAGGAGTCCATCCTGCCGCCAGGCAGCCGGGAGCTTGGCGCCGCGTACCGGGACCTTGCGGAGGCATATGCCACCGTGCTAGATTTCAAAGAGGCGCTCCCATTGTGCGAGAAGGCGCTTGAACTGCATGAGTCGACACTTGGCAAAAATTCGGTGGAGGTTGCGCATGATAGGCGGTTGCTTGGGGTGATATACACCGGGCTGGAGCAGCATGAGCAGGCCCTGCAGCAGAATGAGATGTCACAGAAGGTGATGAAGAGCTGGGGCATGGCTGGCGACGAGCTACTGCATGCGGAGATTGATGCGGCAAACATCAAGATCGCATTGGGCAAGTGTGACGAGGCCGTTACTGTGTTGAGGAATGTCTCTAAGCAGGTGGAGAAGGATAGCGAGATACGAGCTCTAGTGTTTATATCTATGGCAAAGGCTCTTGCTAACCAGGAGAAGGCCAGTGATACAAAGAGGTGCTTGGAGATTGCTTGTGAGATACTGGAGAAGAAGGAATTGGCTGCACCAGACAAGGTGGCTGAAGCATATGTGGAGGTATCCTCATTGTATGAGATGGTGAATGAGTTTGACAAGGCGATATCTTTGCTGAAGAGGAGCTTGGGGATGCTTGAGAGGATACCTCAGGCACAACACATGGAAGGGAATGTTGCGGCTCGGATTGGGTGGCTATTGCTTCTGACGGGGAAGGTGTCGGAGGCTGTCCCATACTTGGAGGATGCAGTGGAGAGGATGAAGGACAGCTTTGGACCAAAACATTACGGGGTAGGGTATGTGTATAACAATTTGGGTGCTGCATATATGGAGATGGACCGGCCACAGTCTGCTGCGCAGATGTTTGCGCTTGCAAAGGAAGTCATGGATGTTTCCTTAGGGCCACACCATTCAGATACCATAGAGGCCTGCCAGAGCCTTGCCAATGCATACAAGACAATGGGAAGGTACGATTTCACAACTTCATTCCATTCATTCAAAGACACCTAAAAAATGTTACAAAAAAATTACTGAACAGACAAATTTTGGATGAAACAATTCTGATATTTGCTAGTATCATTTCTAATATAACCAGGCAGAAGATTGAATTGAGCTATAATAATCTGCATGTTACCTATCAAGCCAGTTTGCTTTTGCAATGCTTGTACTTTAGCTAGTTTTCAGGATGACCATATGTTGCATTTTTGTAATTAACTAATTATTGCAAGAAATGCTTTTTATACATGGTATGCTAATGCTGTCGAAATTAGTATGTAATTGTGCTCCCTGCACACTGTTGCATACTTGCATTACATCATTAGAGGGAAAGGGGAATTAATGATTGCTTTGTTTCATATGCATTAAGTACGCATGCAACATAATGGCTGGCTGATATTGTAAGCACACTATTCAGATTTGCTTCTCCGAAATAGACTAGATTGGTATTAGAATGGGAAAAATTAAAGAAACTAACAAAACTCTTTCCACTCATTGTATTAACGTGGGAAGTGAACTCTGAATTGATCAATGATATCACCTTACTCTAAATGCAGCTATGCCCTGGCTATGGAGTTCCAAAAACGAGTAGTTGATTCTTGGCGAAATCATGGTCCCAGTGCTAGGGATGAGCTCAAGGAAGCTATTCGTCTGTATGAGCAGATAAAGATAAAGGCTCTTTCAGTCCTCTCTCCTGAAAATTCAGCAATTGCATTGCCTGAACCTCAGGAAAAGGAGGTTGATTCTGATTCTACCAGAGTTGCTCAACAATAATTTTGAAGTATTGTACGCATCAATTTCTTCTATTAATATATGATTATGATATGTTGTTTAGTAGTACAATAAATTTTGGCTGTGAAACTACCTATTGTACCTTATTGGCTTGTGACGCACTGACATCCTATTGTGCCACTTAGAAGACTTAGTAGTATATCAGAAGCAATCAAAACACACCTTTTCAGCATGATAGGAACCTTTTAGAGATATATAATATGACCTTTCTTGTTATAGAGTCCAGACTCCAGAAATCAATGTTTGGTGAACTGACATTTTCCCGCGACAAGGAAAACCTGATTTGTCAAGCTATGATGTTATCTAAGAAAGAGATTTCAATGTTACAAAATAGATTATTAAGAAGGTTTTGGTGAGACATTGGGTTACAGAGTTTTGAAAGGTTTCTACCTTTCCCATTCAAGTACTTTAACTACTTATTTAACAATTTGAAACTTGATTTTTTTTTTCATATTCTCCCTCCCTCCCTACCTCTCTCATCATTGAATTTGAGTTGCCATATCATATATGATCATTTGGGGATCACATGCATGTATGATGTACCAGTGCCTGAAAGAGGAAGCTTGGGCAGGAACTGGAAAATACAGTAGCAGTAGGAGCAACTTACATTATTTTGAACAAATGTTTCAGAGAAAGAACTTGCCATTCTACAGTCTGAAGTCCGGAATTTGGGACACACAAACCATGTTACAGGTGTCCATTAGAGAAAAATTGACATGTAATATTGCATTTTGCAGAAAAGAAAAGAAAATTGGTGAACAAGATCACCAAAAGAATTCGCATAGAACATGGCCCTAGAATGTGCAGGCCTAGTAATCCCTACAATGTGCCAGTGCTGCTGCTGCTGTCACTGACATCCCCATGGAAGTAGGTGTTCCTCTGCAGAATACTCTGAATCTGCAAATGCACCTCTCCAGCACCACCCAGTGAGTCCATGGAGAAGGACCTCCTCAATGGAAGAACATTTCTGCCCCTCCTCACTGCAATGCACTCATCTCCCTTACTGATGCTGACATGCCATGCATCCTGGTTCTTCCTCTTCTTACTACTACTGACCTGTTGATTTGTAGTAGCATCTACTGCAGGATCAGAAGCTGCCATGTTGGCCTCCTGCGGCTGTGCCTGTTCGCCTTCTTCTTCTGTGCCACTGATCACCTGAATGACTACCTCCTCAGGTCTCAGGAGCTGATCCAATGGAAGTTGGCTGTTGTTGGTGGCTATGGCTGCCCTGCAGAGTGGGCAGTTGGCATTGCCCTGGAGCCAAGTGTCGATGCAGTCCACATGGAAGACATGGAGGCAGCTGGGCAGGAGCCTGACCCTCTCCTCTTCTTGGAACTCACTGATACACACTGCACACTCGCTGGAATCAGCGGTGTCCTTCTTAATGGCCTTCCTGTACCTGAATGCCGGCAACGACTGGATGGCCGCCTCCTCCAGCCCACGTGGCTCGGCCACTGCTGGGAGGCTGCTGGAGGCGGCACCACGACGACGGCGGGAGATGAGGCCGGTCGGCCGCGTGTTGGAGGAGCTGCTGTGCCAGTTGAGGCAGCAGCGGATGACAAAGACGTAGTAGGTGAGTAGGAGGACGGAGGTGGTGAGGATGCCCAGGACGGTGAGCACCAGTATCGGGAAGCTCGTGATGGACGGATGGTGAGGCACGAAAGAATAAGATGCTGGAGAAGAGGAGTCGAGTGCCAATGGCCGTGGCGGCGGCGGTGGGAACAGCAGCGACGGCATCTGTTGCACCGGGAAGACGGGGTCCCTGTCTGCATCCATGGTTTGCTACAACCTCGAGCTTAAGCACACAGGCAGGTGAGCTAGATAGACCAGGTTTGATGCTGCTGCTGATGCAACATATATACTGGCTTTCAGGTATGAATGGTGAGACCAAATGGTGATGCACAATATAGTAGCCAGCGAGGTAGGAGGGAAGAATGAAAAGGCAGCACCCGGTCAGGTTGGAAAATGCAGTGGAGTTGTGAAAGAAATTGAGGAAGGAAAGAAACCCAACCTGCAGAGCAAGAGCAAGAGCAGGACAGCAGCAGTAGCAGCAATGGTTGCTTGGACAACAGCACAACACAAGGAAATTGAACTGTCAGTACACGGCTATCCTTAATTTGCAGCAGCTTGCAGTTTTGCACACACTCCCTGCAGATGGAGATGGAGATGCTGTGTATGATGATCACTGCACTGGTGGTGATGGCGGCTTAATGTTTGGATGCTATTGAAGTGTGGCCGAGTGACAGGAACGCGGCTTTGGAGGTGAGCTTTTGCTTCATTTCTTTTTCTAGCATGTGCGAGTGCGACGCACGCCGCACGCCGCCGGTGTTCCCGGCCGGCCTACGCTCGCTGCTTCCTTGTACTGTTAGGCTTTAGTACTAGTAATTTCTTTCCTTGGTCTGTTTCTTGTCTAACATGTACTGGGAGTAGCTTGCTAGTCAACTAATCTGACGCTTGCTTGCTTTTGATCTTGTCAGTACGTGCATTACTTTTCGTCTAGGGCACGGTGACTGACTGACTGAATGACTGACTTAACATCGCCTGTCTGCTGCTGCTGCTGCTTTACATAAGAATACTGTACATTTCAGGCCACCTTCATTCAATTATGTGTGACTCATACTTCAATTATGGTGTGTACTCCATTTAGGTTCGGACCCAGATCAGGTCTAATTATGCATAAATGAACCAGACACAAGTCCAACAAGCACTAGTACTTGTAATCAACAATATGCTGCCAAATATGTACACCCTGATGCCTGAACTTTGTTTGCATCAGGAAACGGACGAACAGATGATGCAGGAATTCAGGCTTTGATGATATAAACTGAGATGTTGTTTTCGGACTGCAAGTTCCGGTGTACATCGCGGTCGCTGATTTACAGATTTGTAGGATGCGTGGCCGAGAGATTTTGGTTCTGATTCAGCTGCAGGTACAACATGCTTGTGCAGTAGTGGTCCACATGTTGCTCTTGCTGTTGTTCAGACGTTGCTGTCTTCCAGTTCATCATCACTAGAGTAGTACTCTTGCAACACGACATTGCAGCTCCAAGAATGGGAAGCAGGAGAGCTTGAGGGCACTACGTCTCTCCAGTAGAGAACTGAAGCTTCTCTTCTCTTGCTCGTGGAATCTTCTTGCTGTCGGTGGAGTAGAGCGCCATGGTTGATAGTCTGCAGGGGGTCAAAAAGTGTTTTACCAGGAGTATTGGTGGCGATGTAGTCTGAAGATTGATGGTCCTCATTTCCTGCTTCTTCACTTGTAATAAACGTTTGTTGCGTGTGTTTGTGTGCGTCGGTTATACACCTTAGTTATGCAGAGTTAATAAGAGATCTCAGCACGGTTCTATCATATTGATGTAATTGTCTGAGTTCAAAAAAAAAAAGCCTCCTTATCTAAAAGAACGGTTGATAGTAAGCAGTCTGCCCTTCATGTTGCTAGTTGCCAGTTGCCAGTTGCCACGGATGATCAGAATCAGAATCAGGCAAGAGTGAATATATTCATGAATTGATGCGTGATTCTCAATTGGAGTTCAGATTCAGACAAGCAACCTTTGGTTTTGCATCCAAGAAGGATCAGAAGAACTAATGGCCAGTTCATGATATTAGTTGAAACTGGTTGCATATAATCTCCTTCAGATTATCGGACAGTGACTAGCACTAAAACCAAGTTACTGAAGATCTGAGATCAGACGCACCTGAAAGAAACCAACCCAACTCCCTCCGGCCTTGCCTCCATCGACGATTAATTTTGCCGTCGTCTTCGTCTCCACTGAGGTGGCACTGAGATCAACTTCTGCCATTGCCGCCGCTGCCTCGCATGGATCGCAGAGAAGACGACGACGGCGAGCTCCATGGCAGCTTGTGCTACTGCTATGTGAAGATGAAGCATTCGGCGAGCTACTGATTGGTGGTTGCTTACATTGGACAGAGTCTCTGCCATCTCCTGAGCAGCTTCATCCAGCTTAGCTTGGGATGTTTTGTCGATCTCTGAATTTTATGTGCGACAATGAGCAGATGCATCTTTCAGTTCAGGGACTTAAAGTACAACTGGAAAATATCCACTTTTTGTCGTGGTATTGAGAGCATGTGTGACCTCACATCATACTCTTGACTTCTATTTTGTCTTAAAAAAAGATCGATTCTTGAATTGTTCAGTGGGCTCAACGGTATTGCAGGCAAAGTAGTATACTACTTTTCGGTGGCAGATTTGGATTAGTCATATGAATTCATATTCTCCAAGGAAAAGAAAACTATATTTTTACACTATGGTTTATTCGATACATATAGTTTTTCTGGTCTGATTCTGGATGATGGTATATTTTTCGTCAGATTAGGGACTTGGCTTGGTCACTTTGCTTAAACAATCAAATAAGCTACAAGATTTTGCCTTCTTCAGAAGAGGTAGATGCACATATAATTTTCCTTCGATCCACTCATGCATCCATTAATCTATTTGGACGATTTACTTCCTGCCACGATCATATATATTCTGCTTACATTTTGCAGAGCAGGGTCACTAATATAATGAGTCAATACTATTATAAGAATCTGAAAAGCATCCAGATAGAATCATGCATATATATAGCCAGTTGGTTGTCACCAACAACGAAGTGATTGGTAAAATGTCAGAGCAGCGAATTGGGATTAAGCATCTGGGCCGGAAGCAATATACATAGGTGCAGATCAGCCAGCTACTCCATAACAGCAGAAAATTAGATTAGCAGATGCATCCTCTAAACTCCTTGAAATCTACAGAAACCATGCTGTCTCAGCACACAGTAACAAACTAAAGATCACATTAGTTCTGCGTTCTGCTCATGTTTCTGAAGAATGAAACCCGTGTGAATGATCTTCGCATGAATAGTATGCATAGATAGCGTCTGAACCCATGCAAAGACAGGAGAAAACTCTTCTGAAATTGAGCAGCCAGCTTTGACGACGCTGGTATCGCTAATCTGAACGTATTTTTCACTATTTGTTAAGTTCTTTTTTTTAAAAAAATGTTAATTTATCTCTATAGCTTGCTAACAGAAACCGAAAAAAAATCTGAATCTTGTTTGAGTTTAGAACATCGACCGAGAAAATAAATCTGAATCTTGCATAGGTAGATAATTCACACAATAATCCGCTACGTTCACTTGCAGGACTTTTCCATGGCAAGCTGATCGTCCTCTTGTCTGAAAGATTCCAAAGGAAGGATGGATGACAAGGAGGAAGCCGCCATCCACCACCCAAATTCTATTGGATTCTACCTATGCATGTTATGCACCATGATCAATAAGCACCTACTTGTTGAACGCACCAAGAGATTAGGTAAATCAAAGTGTCCAAAGACAACACCAGGAAGCATCCAAACACAAAGCTTGCATCACCGAAAGAGTGATCGATTCACTCACTCGGTTAACAACATAACAAATGTTACTAGTTACTAGGATTGGACAATTAATTATGTGACGTGTTCCCTCTTCGCTGTGGTAGAAAACAACAGTTAATACACACTGAAGTAGTACTATAATGCTAGCTTTAAGACTCTAGTTTTTTTCTTAATCGCCACACATTGTCTTGTGGAAACAAAATTTGTACTATGAATGTATTTTCTCGATGAGCGTAGAAATAAGTTTATTTTGTTGGTACATGCTGTATTTATCTTTGGAAGAAAAACATGTTGTTTTTATGATCGTCATTCGTCAACAATTAGTACGGTAGAAAACATAGTCATGAATTTGCACCAATCCGTGTGAAGCTTATGCCATTACGGTTACAATCACCATTTTGATATGACAAATGCAGCGAGAGAGAAGAAAAAGTCTCCCCAACTCATAAATACTTGCAACTATTTTTTCTACAAACATCAGCATTGGCTCATTGCACTTACCCTGTCCTTTGGCTGTCTTCCATCCATCCAAAAACATCCACACTTTTCATGCAAACAAACAAAATTCAGACTGCATAAATACAACAAAAAGAAAATGTCAGATGTATAAGTGAGAAAAAGAAAGGAAAGAAAAAACAGAAGTAACCCCACAAAATGTTCCTGTAATCTCCAAGCAAGGACCCATACATAGTATGTCTAATACTCAGGGGGGTTGATACAAAAAAGCTTATGCTTTTATTCCAAAGTCCAATACAAGTCTTTGGGGAATTGGCACAGGCAGGAGAGAGAAAGAGAGAGAGACCCATACCAATGCCAAGAACAAGAAATCAGAGAGCCCAAGCAAAAAATCCAATCCGAATCCCCTCCAAAAACCCACCAAACAATCTCCCCCATCTCCAAGAACAAGAACAAGAGAGCATCCTAGAACATTAGGGAATAAAGGAGGAGGAGCCCAAAGAGAAGACCAAGAAAAGGTACTACCTTTGATCTCTCCCCTCCTCTAAAATACACTGGTCGCAAAACGAGAGCCGCCGCCGCCGCCTTCTCCAATCCCTCTTACCGAGAGCAAACCAAGCAAGTTTTTTCTTCGATCTCTGCTTGAGTTTCTTGCTGTAAAGTTCGTTTTTTTTAACTGTTACTGTTCATGCGTTTTTGAGAAGTTTCGAGAGGAGCGGGGAGAGAGTTCAAGAACTCGGAGAGAAGGGGATGGATCCGGCGTTGCTGGACGACATCATCCGGAGGCTTATCGAGGTGAAGAATCTGAAGCCGGGGAAGAACGCCCAGCTATCGGAGTCGGAGATTAAGCAGCTCTGCGCAACCTCCAAGGAGATCTTCCTGCATCAGCCCAACCTCCTCGAGCTCGAGGCCCCCATCAAAATCTGTGGTAATTTCCATGTTTCTTTTCATGCCTGAGCAATATCTTGATGTTGGATTTCCCTCAAAATGTCATCTTGGGGATTTGATTGGTTGGTCAACGGGTAGCAAGTGACTGCGTCGTGCTGTTTGGATGCACTTGCTTAATGTACTATACCCGATCTTTTGATTGATAGCCAGCTATTATCCAGTTTTTTAGGTGTTCGGTCGCTCGATGACCCTGTTATCGACTGGGATAGAGGTTTACCACATACTTCCTAATGAATCATGTGATTCAGTTTTACCGGGAATAGAAACCCTCATCGACTATATGTTTGCTGCTCATACAAAGCTTATACTCCGTGAGGCAGACGAATGGTTATATCTAGATTTCCTAGTGATTCACTATGACCGACCCATACCAACTATATATTTGCTGGATGAAAGCTGCTACTTCATGAGGCAATTTGTTGATGGAAAGATCAAAGATAGACTTTCAAGGTGGAGAGATGTATACTAGGCAACTTTTGAACGCTGTAGTTTATGGTGAATTGATCATACCTGATACAATCGCATTTAATGTATCTCAATATCTGGCGGTCTGGGTACACCATCCTGATATTGCAAGTTTATTCTCATCTCAAAAAAGAGAGAGAAAAAAAAGTCTTCAATTTTTCCCAGGTTTCTTGCTGGGTCCTGTTGATAAAAATATGCCAATATCTTTAGGTTGTGTTCCATTCAGGATTTTGAGTTATGAATTAAGATGAATCTTAGATCATAGATGATAAGGCTGTATACTTTTTCCTCATGTCATCTCGCCATTATATTCCATGAGCAACAATAGTTATCAGAAACCGATAACATTTGAGCAAAATGTGTCAGCAGTTGACATAACATTTTTTTATGAATCTCAATATTGGTTGCGAGCAAACCTTAAGCAGCTCTAATAATGCGTCATCAAAATTTATTAATCTCGCATAATTTCTTCTGATCAGGTGATGTTCATGGACAGTATTCTGATCTCCTGAGGTTGTTTGATTATGGTGGGTATCCACCTCAGTCCAACTATCTCTTCTTGGGCGATTATGTGGACCGGGGAAAGCAAAGCCTTGAGACGATATGCCTTCTTTTGGCCTATAAGATCAAGTACCCTGAAAACTTCTTCCTACTCAGAGGCAACCATGAATGTGCATCGGTCAACCGTATCTATGGATTTTATGATGAGTGCAAGCGCAGATTCAGTGTAAAACTCTGGAAGACTTTTACCGACTGTTTTAACTGCTTACCAGTGGCAGCATTGATAGATGAAAAGATTCTTTGTATGCATGGAGGTCTTTCTCCAGAGTTGAATAAGCTGGATCAAATACTCAACCTCAACCGCCCCACAGATGTGCCTGATACTGGGTTACTTTGTGATCTCCTTTGGTCCGATCCATCCAATGAAGCACAAGGGTGGGCTATGAATGATCGAGGTGTCTCATATACATTTGGGCCAGATAAAGTATCTGAATTTCTCGAGAAGCATGATTTAGACCTCATCTGCCGAGCCCATCAGGTGCCCCATGCTCACAATTACCTGACCTTTTTTTTTTCCTTACCAAGTGAATTGATTGATCAATTATTCTTGCCTTGTTGGAATTCAGGTTGTCGAAGATGGGTATGAGTTCTTTGCCAACCGCCAACTTGTAACAATATTCTCGGCCCCTAATTACTGTGGAGAATTTGATAATGCTGGTGCCATGATGAGTGTAGATGATACACTGATGTGCTCTTTTCAAATACTAAAACCTGCGAGGAAAATGTTGGGTGGTTCCACGAATTCCAAATCTGGCTTCAAGGTATGCATAATAGTATGCGAGTGACAGATATTTTTGTTATTTATATTTCAATATAGCGATTCCCTACAGCTTCCCTTCCAAAAAAAAAGGACGTGCTGATATTTGTTCTCTCTAACATGCCATTGTTGCTCTGTATAGTTGTTCCATTTCGACGTCTTTTATTATTTTAAAAGAAAATGTGAAATGATTTGAACCGGTAGCATATGGTGTGTTCATGAAAACATTCTAAACAAAGATTTGCACGCAATGTAATATTATTAACTGAGCACTTGTCTGACCACCAAACCTGCTCAAGAATTCCGGTGCACTTGATAATTCCAGAAGTTAGGGCACTTCTCTAATTATTTTAACGGAATGAAGTGGCAGGTTTCAGTTGGCTGAGGTGATTGTGTGGTTAAGCTTATCTCCTGCAACTACCTACTTTACCAACAGTTTGACTTCCACTCTGGTTATATTGCCATAGGAATAGAATACTCTAATAATACTACTTATTAGTTCTTACAGTTGAAATTCGTGTGCCAACCATTTTTGGTGATATCCTATTTGTTTTTGGTTGAATGAAAAATCCATGAAGTTACTTTATAATACATTCAGACAATTTGATTTCTTCCTTGATAGATTATATATTTCTTGTGTATGCCATGGCAATGCATGTCATAATCATTGAGGAACGAAGTTGGTGTTAGACATTGACCTCACAGAACAGTTCAACCCAAATCTGATGTTACACCCTATTGCCTTTGACCTACTTTGTTTTGTCCCCCACTAAGTGCGTTTGGCAGTATCAATACAAAGATAGGAAGTTGGTTAGGTAAGTGCAGGTCCACTTTCTGAGGCTAGATCAGATGTAAAGAACTATAAGAACGTAATTCTGCATTAGAATTATCTATATCCTTGAAAGAATGAATGGCACTAATGCTGAAATGTATCTAACCTCCATTTCTCCCCTGTTTGATCAGTCACTGAGAGGGTGGTGACAATGAGCAAAGCTGTGATCTGATCTGCTGGCGCATGTCTTCTACAGCGGCTGCGACTAACCGGCATTTTTGCCTACAGCTCGGGTCCATAAACAGCGAGGCAGATAGAAATGTGTACAACTTTCCAGCCGATGGAACTGTACATCTTCGTTCATGTTGGATTAACACTTGTTGTAATGTATTATTGGTTTTACCATGCGGATCTCTTATCATATGAGAGGATGTGAATGAAAACTGTTGTCCCATCCTCCCCCCCCCCCCCCCCCCCTAAATTCAGAAAGGTTCAGACAGAAGGACTCCAATAAAAATAGCTAGAATCGAATGCTTTTGAACCAAATTTCCATCCAGTGAGAATCAGTGCTAACATAGTTATATCCCAAGAGGTAGTTCCATTGGACCTGCTATTACTGAATTTTTCTGCCTTTTCAATCCTCTTGTGTATGCTTGCATATGAGCTCTGAGTGGTTGAAGAATCGGTGTGTTGTTTTGGTGGAAACTCTTGTTTCTTATTGCGTTGATCTGATAACCTGACGTCTCCTCTGAGCTAATCAGAATGAATGTTTGATTCTGTGTGTTGTAAAGTTCAGTTTAAAGTTTTCAAAGTGCTTGTCTTTGATCAAAGATCGATTAAAAAGGAGAGGATATCATGGCCTGAATTGTGATCCTTCCCTTTATAACAGCTATTATTATTCGGTGTCTTTACACTTCACATGATGTGGTTTGTCAGTCTAATATTCGATCGTTGTTAAAGCATTAGAATATATGTTCGCTGGACGAAATCATCAACTGGATTTGACAAGCAAATAGAAAAAAAAATTCCTGCTGAAGATGAGAATCTGATTCGTTATTGTTACGACACGGCGCACTATCAGGATGGATGATCAGGAGGCAACGCAAATTTCTCTCCGTTGGAACGACGAAGAATTCCCAACCAGATTTACCAGACACGTCCACATCAACGCTGGAAAAAAGATGCAACGGCCACAAGAGGCTTAAATACTTTCTACGGGCACCATTAGAAACTATAGGAAAATTGGTTTCATGACATTGATAGTTTTCGAGTTTAGATTTATAAGTATTCATCATCCAAGTCACTGCAATGCTCCATTCACGCATATTTATATGTACATCCAGAAATCATAAGGCTCTGTTTCAGTGTTAGTGTGCTTGCATTTTCGCCTAACAACTCCTACCTCACGTTCTGTCAAACGGTCAGGCTAAATATCCTACATTAACAATACTACTACTGCAACAAGCCAACAACATCTATCTATACATCCGATGAGGCTCATCTGACTTACTGGTCTGAGTTATTGACATATGAACTCACAAACTATGAGAGCTACGTATCAGTCACTCAAAATCAGAGAACAATAAGTTAGATGATCTATTTTCCTGTACATCTCGTGATTAACGATGAAATTGCATCATTTATATAAAAAAAATTGCATCTTTTTTTTACTGTGACGATGCATGCGGCGCGGCGGTGGGCAGTGAGTCTCCGGCGAGGTGGGCTTCACCTTGGAGCGATGGAGATGGAGATGTCGGTGGGGAGGCGGAACTTGTCGGCCCAATCCTGCGCCTCCAGGAAGAGCTTGGACACCTTGGCGGCGACCCACGACATCTCCGGCCGCGCCGCCGCGTCCTTGGCCACGCACCGGAGCGCCAGCGTCGTCATCGCCTCCGCCGCGTCCACGGGGAACGAGTCCCTCAGCCTCCGGTCCACCCACCGCCGCATCGCCTCCCCTCCGCCCTCCGCCGCCGCCTCCTCCGCGCTCTCGATCAGCGACGTCCTCTCGTACTCCCCCCTCGCCTTGTTGTACTCGTACCTCACCGCCTCCTGCCCGGACACCAGCTCGAGCAGCACCACGCCCAGCGCGTATACGTCCGACCGCCGCGACGGCGCTCCCCCGCCGATGAGCTCCGGCGCCATGTACCCGCGCGTGCCCTCGATCCGCCTCCCCCGGCGGTTGTCTGCCTTGTCGGTTTCCGGGAGCTCGCCGGCGAGATCGGCGGCGCCGAAGTGGGCGATCTTGGCGCGGAGGTGCGGGCCCTCGCCGCAGACGAGGACGGTGGAGGCGGAGAGGCGGTTGTGGACGGTGTCGGCCTGGAGGTGGACGTAGTGGAGCGCGTCGCTGACGTCGGCGGCGATCTTGAGGCGGGACTGCCACGACGCGAGCGGGGTGAAGCTTGGGTTGTTGGGGTTGCGGAGGAGCGCGGAGAGCGGCGACGCGTCGGGGAGGAGCTCGTAGGCGAGGAAGAGGGAGCCGTCGGGCGACGCGGCGGCGCCGAGGAGGCGTGCGATGGCGGCGTGGTGGCAGTGGCCGAGGACGGCGAGGCGGGCGGTGACGTGCGCCGGGTCGCGGCGGAGCGGGCGGCGGAAGACGGCGGCGGAGTGGCCGCGGAGGGAGCAGCGGAACGACGACGACGACGAACTCGCCGCGGCGGCGAGGCGGTGGGAGGAGGAGAAGTTGGCGGTGGCGGCGGCGAGCTCGTGGAAGGTGAGGAGGAGCGGGAGGTCGGGGAGGGAGTCGCGGAGGGCCTGGAGCGAGGCGGCGGTGGAGGAGGAGGTGGTAGTGGTGGAGGGTGCGGACGAGGAGGTGGAGTACTGGGTCGCCGTGGTGCGAGGCGACCGCTGATGCTGATGCTTTCTTGTGGTGGAGGTGGAGGTGGAGGCGGCCATGGAAGCGGCGGAGGCGGCGGTGGCGACGGAGCTCTTGCTCTTGCACATCCGCTGATCCTTCTCCTTCTCCGGCTCCGTCTCCGGCTTGGGCTTGGGTTTCCGCTTCCAGAGGGTAACCATTAGAGAGGACTAGGAGAGGCTTGCTTGCTTGAGCTAGTGCCCGCCCAGATCGGAAGGCGGCGGCATACGGGCTGCTGCCGCCGCGAGTTGAATTGCGGCCACCTAATAAAGCTTGCACCTTTGTCCTTTGCCCTTGATGAGAGGGAGCAAGAAGAAGAAGATGGAGAAGGGTAGTCAGGTCAAAGACAGGTCAAATGTGCCGAAGTGGATTTTTGCATATTGCATTGCAATCTCTTTGTTTTTTAATTTTCTTTGTCCTAAAAATAAATTTAATTTTTTTGCCCATCTTACGCATACTAATAAAATTTTTTTATCAAATCTGGATATAACTATTCATCGTTTTATCTACTTTTTAATATAACTATTTTTTATTTTTAAAAAACTTCGATTTAATGATTACTTTAAAAATAATTTTTTTTGGGACATATAAAAAGAAGCTAAAAATAAAATTATTATGAAACGGAGAGAGTAAGAGTGTATAATTTTCAACTATAATTTCATTCACGAGAGCATGGTTGCCAATGTTGTTTTTTCTTTGTTGGCGGTTCATTCGAGTTGAAAAACAAGAGGATAATGTATTTATCTAGTGATTAATTCTCCTTTTCTTTTCCTATATAAATGACTGATCTTGTTTAATATTGTGCTAGTAGGGCCCAACATTCCCACAAATCACATATGCTGAACTTCTCTCGGGTGAAGCCAAACACTCTTCATGCATGGGAGATATTGTCGTTTAGACATGCTTTTAGTTAGACTTTCGAAATTTTGTGTGATATAAATTTTTAGGCTCATCACATTAAAAGTACTTTTTCCTCCGTCTCAAATTACAGGACGTCCTTTTTTAAAAGAATCAAACCCGATAACTTTAGACTAATAATCATATTAACTATATCTATACTAAGTATCAAGCATGTTATATCACTAAATTTATATTTTAAAATATTTTCATGTGATGCTAATTTTATATTTGTTAAAAAAATAATATGAAATAAATTAATGATCAAAATGTTACTGAGGACCGTGTAAAAAAAATATAGACCTTGTCATTTGGGACGGAGGGAGTAATACTCGGAGTAAATACATTTAAAGCATGATCATAACATTAATCATTAGGACTTGCAAATAGATTACAGTATAAAAATTACTACGTTTCAGAAACCCTACAAATAATTTTTACAGCATTAATAATATAGGACCATAAGGACTCGTACCAATGAGAAATAATAAAAAAAAGTATATAAGCAAGTTCGAAAAATCCCAATCTTCTTGAGTTTGAAAGGGGGATGTCTATTGATATGCAGTAGTACGAAGCATCCCTTCTTTTTTTACCCTCGATAGCTCGTGTGAAATTGAAGAAGAGACAATTGAATTAGAGTATCCCTATCTAGTTGACCCCTTGGGCCAACGACGACGACGACTAGTGTGCTGCCGCTTACTGTAGTAGTACACTCGATCCACTACCAATTAATTGCCACTTGGATATATCATATATGCGATACATAATCAGTAATGCGTTGCTGCCTGAGTGCCTGCAATACAATGAATGGTGTAGTTAATTAGTAGTATACTTATATTTTTTTTTCAGTTAACCGGACCTCTTCCTAGCTTCATCCACTGTCTGAAAAAAAAGAGAAAATGCCTGCCTATGTTTGCACTGCACTAGATCGATCTGAATGCATAAAAGTGAGTGAGTGATCAAGTGGTTCATCCAATTCTGACCTGACCGACCTCTGGCTATCTGAAATTCAACCCAATTGATGATCGATCGATGCCGACTGGCTGCCTTCTCCGGCAGGCACGCATGCACGATCCATCGATATGATGCAACTAACTTCAAGTTGCACTGCAAATGTGTAGTACTAGTTTGCAACTTACTTCAAGTTGCCTTAGGCTGTGTTCTTTTGGAAGGGTTGGAAACCTCTCCTTTTCACACGTAAAACGAAACGATAGATTAATGCATGATTAATTAAGTATTAGCTTAAAAAAACTTGAAAAACGGATTAATATGATTTTTTACAACAATTTTTCTATAATTTTTTTTTGCAAAAAATATAACGTTTAGTAGTTTGAAAAGCGTGCGCATGATAAATGAGGATGTGAGGTTGGGAACCTCAAGTTAATAAGAACACAGCCTAAGTCATCTGTCCTCTCTATACCTAATTAAGTCGATCAAAAACTTCCAATTATTCAGCACGAACAACTTCCCAGTTAAAGTAGTTTGCAGTTTGCACCGACTGAATATTTGCATGCACACATCTAGACTAAATAGAGAGAAAAAGGAAAGGATCGATCGGTTGACTCCATCGGGATAATTAATTGTGCTGGTAAATGCAATTAAACAGCATGCGAGCTACTCCGTAGTGGACAACAGCAGACAAGAGAGATGGTGTACAGCGACGTGACTGCATGTAGTATATCGTCTACGAAGCAAGATCGATTAATTAAACAAACAAATGATGATGCGTGCTGCGTCAATAAGCTACTAGACGACTCCAAGCAAAACAGCGGAGAAAAATTAACAATTATTTTCTACTTTGATTTTGTCTCCTAGAGTAGATGATGATTCTGCCTCCTTAATTTGCCTCGTCACAGGATGGAAACAAAGAAAGAAGGCAGATCAAGCCACCATATGACAGCGACGCCTCTTTCGTCATGCTCTGCTGTGTCTAGCATCTGTATAATGTGAATGATACTCCTATAACATCAGCATTCACACTTGGACCATGTAGTGATGACCATCCGATTAAGATGTCTCTGTAATTAAGTTGATTTTGATCATCCATTGCGTATGTAAATGTTGGCCAATTCATCAGAAAGATGCACCAACAAAAGCATGCTACTCTAGCTGGTATGGTAGGAGTAATTCACAGGTCAAAATAATACAGACGCAATGACGCATCAGAGGCAGGTTTTTATGTTGAACTGGTAGTGCAAGATTAATCTCTCTAAAACTTTGCGTGCTGCTTTGCTCAATCCCACATTTTAGCCGCCGCTCCGGAGTCAACTAGTTAACTAGGACCTGGCTCTTAATTTTGCACAATTTTACTAAGATTAATTGTCCATGGTCATTTCATCAGAAAATGAACAATTTGTTCCTGAAGCTGAAAAGATGTCATCTACTCAGAGTTCAATAATAGAATACTATCGAATATGAGAGTGAAAAAAATCAACAAGACATCTCAGTCAACAACAATCCATAAACCAAAACGTGCACAAAAACATAACTCAAATGATTTAGTATGGAGTACTAACAGCAGGACGCCTACAAGGACCAATATACTGTCTGAAGTGAACAGTCAAAAAATGAGGCAGAGAAACTTGTACAAATTAAGGAACTCGCTAGGCTCATTCTCTCTTGCTTCATCACTACACAAAAGTTCATTCAGAGTTTGCTACGAAGACTTGTAATAATCTTTTTGCTAGTATTGGGTTAATGTCTGGTGGTGGTGGGAGAGTGTTGTTGTTGTGCGGCTTGTGCCTGGTACTCTCTGAATCTTATTTCATCTACATAGGATAAACATATTACCTTGTTCCGAAGGAAAAGGAAATGGTTTTTGCATCCTGGGTTTAATGCAGTACTACTAGAAGGTTCAGTATGATTGGCATGATCTGTATGGCTGGATGATTTTTGGATGTGATCCATCATCCATGCATGTGCGAGTTTTTTTTGAAATAATATTGTTTAAATGGAAAATCGCAAAACTAGTGGGCCTTTGCAGAAAATCGCGGAAATATGGGCCTGTCGAAGGGGAGGGGAAACGATAGTTGGACGTGTCGAACAGCGGCCCGTCGACAGGACTTATCGACTTGCGGCCGATCGATAGGGCGGCCTGTCGAACTCCCGCAGTTCGACAGGGCCCACCACCCGCGCGGCCCCAGCTCCTGTCGAACAACGGGCGGTCGACAGGCCCCCCCGCCGCGCCTGTCGACCAGCGGCAGGTCGACACGTCCGGCCCACCGCCCCTGTCGGCCTACGGGCGTTCGACAGGGCCCTTTATAGGCGTTCTGGACCACTTCGCTGCTGCCTTCTCCTTCCTCACTCGCTGCTGCTTGCTGCTTGCTGCTGCTGCTGCTGGGAGCAGCTGTTTTCTCCCGAGTGCGAAGGTTGTTGTCGCATCCACCGTCGATGCTTGCTGCCGTGGCGTGCCATCGTCGTGAAGGTAGCAGCACTAGAAGGAAAGAGAAGGTGACACCCAAAAGCAGCTGCGGTGGTTAAGGTATAATTAAACCCTATGTTAAGTTGTAAATATCAATGCTATTACGAGACTTGTTATTTCGATGCTAGTACGTATAATGTGTGAATCGTTAGATATTGTTGAATGTTAGTATATATAATGTGTGAACCATTTGTCGTTGTTTAATGTTAGTATATACAGTTATTTAGTTGTATGTTGCAAATAATTTAAAGTTAGTATATGTTTGCTGAGGTGATTAGTAATTTCGTAATGTTGAGCAATTTGATGCTATATTTAAGTAGTCAAATTTAGTGTAGAGCTGTGTCATTCGGCTGGAGGGAATAACTACGCGGTTTAAAAGGAGACGTGCGCAAGTGCGCAGGAAAGAGGAACGACAGCGAAGGTATAAATTTGTAATCTCTTAGGACGGCGGTAATTTTTTTGGTTAATCATTGTTGGATGTTAGTACAGGTAATATACGTTTATTATTAGTTAAAATCGAATGGAGGTATTATACGTTTATTATTAGTTAAAATCGAATGGAACTTATATTGAAGTAACGAGATATAGTTGAAAATACGTTACAGCAATAATGTAAGCATAGAGCATGCGACACTTTATGGGTAGTAACGTATTAATAACAATTGACATGCTATTTCAGGATGTCAGGTGATATGCCCGTTCGGGTGTATTATGGCGACGCTCCAATACAACTTTGTGATAGCGGGGTCGATTTGACCGTATATGCATTCGTTGATACTACCCTAAATACACCAGGGCAGTTGGTTTTGAACGACGTGCTAGGGTGGCTGCATAATATGTTCGGGATAGATCCTTTGATGGAGAAATTAATCATAAAAGCCGTGTGGCCAGTAAGGGGTGAATACGGATGGCAGTGGAGGGTAGTAGAGCTTGCATCTACCGGGAGTTGGAGAAAATTTGTGGCTAAAGTAAGAGAGAAAAGTTATAGCCTGGCAATATTGGTGCAAAAGAAAACAGATGTTGTTGGAACCGGCGAGACCAGCCGCACGGAGGTGGATCAAACTCATATCGTGGAAGAGATTAATATTTGCAGGAGTGGGCAAGAGGAAGCAGTGGAGGAGGTTACTGCACCGGTAGATTTAGTTGAGCCCGGTGGCAATTGTCCGCCTAACGAGTTGGATGACGATGAGCCGGACTCACCTTTGGTTGTTGATGCTGCGGAGGAGAACGATGCGGTAGTGGAAGAAATGGAACTGGAGAACGAGGAATATATTTCGTTCGTGATGGAAGGGCAAGATACAGCACAGTGGGACGAGAAAGCCAACGTACTTGAAGATTGGACGACCATATCGATGAGCCGTCTGGGGGTTAACGATGGTTTAGATGTCCACTGGCGATATGACTGTAAGAAGGTGCAAGTTAGACAGATGTTTCACGACAAAGGGCACCTACAAGACGCGGTGAAGAGGTGGGCTTTTCTGCAGAAGCGGGAGTTCAGGGTGAAGGTTTCAAATCGGACGACGTATGACGTGAAGTGCACGAAGCCCGGATGCCCTTGAAGAGTGCATGGTTACAAGCCACAACATGACAACTTATGGGTAGCTTCAAGGGTTGAGGAACATACATGTTTGTTGGACTTGTAGTGTTATTTATGTGCTAAATTATATTTTTGTGCATTTACTACTCACGTCGTATTATATGTATGAACTACTTCATGACATAGACACGCCCACACCAGATGTCCGCGCTGGTCGTGCCGTGCCCGCTGAGAGGCTGACGTACTCTCAGGGGCACATTAGGGCGCAGGCTAGGAGGGGTAGGGGTAAGAGGCCTCGCCAGTAGGCTACAAGTGCTACCTGTTTGTAATATTTACAGTTAGAAACTTTGTGTTACCTCTTCGTATGTAACTCTATTCGGTCGCCGCACTCATATGTCACGAAAACATTTCATGTCATTCGCTACATCTACTCAACGAAACGACGAAAAACTTTCGGCGCGTAACAGAGGGCTACGATTGGTCCCTACCAGTTTTTGGCCCGTGACAGACGTTTACGATACGTCGCTATCATCTTTCGGCGCGTCAAGGCGTCCGGACTCAGCTTTTACCGATGCTTTGTTCGACACAATCATTCAATTTGCGCTGCCGCGTGAACGTGTTGTCAAATCCACGCTACTGGTGAACTCACGTTAGATGGATATGTGTCTCTCCTTCCTCCACTATATATTACATAGGTCCGAATACGCGCTCTTCATCCAATGGCCCGAGGAAGTGCTCATTTCAACTGGTCACAATTGAAGGAAAAAAAGAGAGAGGTGAGAAAGAAGGAGAAGAGCCGCGAAGCGTTGTTGCTGTGCTTATTCGATCGCAGGTTAGTACAATATCCCGACGTATGGTTATATTTTGTGTCGCATACTAGTGTAATTACCATGTATTTGAAATTTGTGAGTAGATCTGTAGCACTTAGATGCGGACCCTAGATTTTTTGCGAGTAGATCTGTAGCACTGTGAGTAGATATGTTGAAATTTATGAGTAGATATGTAGCACTTAGAAGTGTGAATAATTTTAGACTAGATTTGTTATGCGCACGTTTGGTTTGTAGTAGTACTATATTTGACCGTACAATGAGAAGTATTAAGGGTGTGTACAATATTTGATAGTTTTTTTTTAAACTGTAGGATGCCAAGGCGTGGAAAAACTACCAACTCAAGGTAACATAAATTGTTTCTATGATATTATATGTTATTCGTTGTGCATGAAATGAGGAATCCTAGATTAACGGGTTAGGGTGTTTCATTTATTGTTGACTTGTAGCTATCACCCGAAGACTGGAAATGCCTTCAACCCATTGCCTTTGCCTAGCGGTGTTCTAGTGCCCATGTGCTGGTGCGGTGATCCTTGCAAGGTAGCCAAGTCTGATGAAGAGGAGACGTACATGCAGAGATATTGGATGTGTGCCAATTTTGAGTTTGAGCCAACACTTGAGATCCGCCGCATTAACTTAATGGTGAGAAACTAATGTTTTGTAATAATTATTTGGTGTATTAAGTAGTCTTGAACAACTTATTTGGTTAGTAAACATTGCATTTGTTGTAGACCCCTCCACCGCTATGTGATTTTGAGCAGTGGATCGACACCGAGATCAAGCCGCAAAACAAGGAGCGGTTGGAGTACATGCGGCGATGGGATGCAGAGCGTAAGGAGAAGATAGAGCAGAGACGCAAGGAGGAGGCCGCAGAAAAAGAGCACAAGGCTGAGGCGGAAAGGAGGAGTGTTGCTGCGTACAGGGAGGAGCGAGAGCGGAAGCTTGAGCGTGCGCGGCGAGCGAAGGCAGCAATGGAGGAGAATCCCGATGCGCAGAGGAAGGGAAAGTGGCCTGGTTGCACTCAGTAGTATGCACGAGTTGGTAGTTGTATTGTCATCGTGTTCAACTCTTGCACTACCTTCGTTCTAGTTCTACCTTATCTATGTAACCACAATGGAACCAGGTGTATCATGTTTAAATTGTACTACAACTTCTCCTTGTTTCGGTATGGTCATGGATGTGCTCAATATCAATTCTTAAAAAAAGTTTCTTCTCGGTTTCTAAAAACATGTTCTGTGAATTCAAAATTTTTTGAGTCCTCCGAAAACGATTTTCGGAATTTTCGAAAATAGACAGAACCAATTTTCGCTTCTGCAAATTCTTGGCCCTATCCGAAAGTGATTTTTGGAATTTCCCAAAATAACCGATAAACAAAATAAGGTTCTGTAAATTAATAAATTATAAATGGATATATCTAAAATTATTAAATTATAACTCCGATATGTTTATCCAAATATGCAGTTACAAATGTGTATGTCAATTATAATAAATTATAATTATAATAACAACTTATAAATTATAATTAATCAATTATAAACAATTCTCTCATTACTTCTTTACTAACAACTTAAAAACAATTCTTACCAAATTAAAAAAAAAGTTCTGTACATTACTAAATTAAAAATGGATATATTTAAAATTAATAAATTAAAAATCCGATGTGTTTCTCCAAACATTCAATTCAAAATGGGTATTAATCAATTATAACAAAATTATATTTACAAAAACTGCTTACAAACTTAATTATGAAAACAACTTACAAATTATAATTAATCAATTATAAAATATATGTCATTAATTAAATAATAACAAGTTAAAAACAACTCTTAACAAATTAATTTGTATTAATAACAAAAAAAACTACACTTAACAAATAAAAAATAATAATAAGGCCGGCCGGCCCGGCCTGTCGAACGGCCGGCGTTCGACTGGTCCGGCAGCCCGACCTGTCGAACGGCCGGAGTTCAACTGGGCCGGCCTGTCGAACGGCCGGAGTTTGACTGGGCCGACGCCCCAGCCTGTCGACATGCCGCGTGCCGACAGGGCCCAGTCGAAACGCGGCCGTTCGATCGGTCCGGCCTGTTGTTGCTCCGACGTTCGATTGGGCCCTATCGAATCGCCGTGCTTCGACAGGCCGACATTTCCGCGATTTTCTGCAAAGGTCCATTAGTTTTGCGATTTTCCATTTAAACAATATTATTTTTAAAAAAAACTTTGCATGTGCAGGGTGCAGCTTGGTTCTTGAGCTAGCTGTTCCAGCTTGCTCAAGATCTGCATGTCCAGCATCTGTTTGCTTTATGTTCCTCGATTCATGAAGATGCATCAATAATGGCCTGATGCTGTCCAGTTTCAGATTCCATACATGACTTCAGTTCTCACACGGATGAAGGAAAACACAGTACGCAGGCAGAAGCAATCAGGATGAAATCAAGCAAGACGCGACATGGTTTCCGTTGCTTCGCTTTCTTTTCCGATGCTGTCCATCGGCCGGCGGCGGAGGCTGTCGCCGGAGAAGACGTCTCCGGCAGCGAAGGGAGAGCAAAAGATATCACAAATCTGGGCCGTCCGTTCTCTAACGGACGGCTATCGATCGTTGCCATTTACAGATCTTAGGGCCCAATTTGAGCCTCAAACGAGCGAGCCATCCAGCCGTCAGTTATTCGCGGCCTAGGCCCAGTACTCAGATCCTTCCTGCAAATTTTGGGCCGAATTTGGATCACTAACAAGGAATAAGTCCACTTTACATCCCTCATCATTCTGTCGAGTTTAATTGACATTTTTAAACCTATGGCTATTTTGGATGACGGGTCATCCTAGTCAGCAAAATTTTTTTTTTAATAAAATATATGAGGCCCCTTCCCTGCCCATCTCTTCACCTCTCTCTTCTCTAGAGGAACTCATTGGTGAGGAGAGGGGCAGCGGCCGACGATCCCGTTTACGGGAGGTGGCAGTGGCAGTGGGAGGTCGGTGACTAGGGGACTCCGGTGGTCCGCGGCGATGGAGGAGAAGAGGAGGGAGGCGAGGGAGCTCCTCCTGGTTTGGGCCGAATTTAGATCGTTCAGAGAAATCGAACTTATGTTAGGCCCAATTTGGAGAACGACCTTATTGGGCCACGACCCAGTATGTGACCAGTTTGTAAAGCAAGGCCCACTAGTAAAAAGGGCGGGGCCCACACGCTTCCCTTGTCTTGTTGCCTCTCTCCTCTTCTCTTCCACCGTTTCTTCGCCGACAAGAAGCAGCAGCGGCAGCGCAACCCTCGGCGGCGGCGGCGACCAGCCCCTCCTCCCCTCTCCTGCTTCGACAGGTCTCTGCCATGGCCGCGCGGTTTCTGCCTCTGGTGCGCCGCGGCCTCGCCAGCGTCCTGAATCAATCGCCCGCGCACGCGTCCACCCGAGGTGATTCCCCCAAACCTTTTGCTTTAGCTCCCTCTTTTGGTTCGGCCTTGATAAATCTAGTCGATATTGGTGATGATTCCCGCGGCTGCGTGTTTCCTTTGCGAGACCGATGGTTGGAGGCTCGAATCCGGGGTTGCTGCTGCCACTAGGGTCTAATTTTGTTTACACTGCGTCTGCGCCACCCTTTTTCACTTGTGTTTGTGGGGGTTATGAGGAGATTGAAATATGGAGACAGGGGGATTCCCTGGTTTTCGATTGATTTTGGTAAAAGTAAGGTGATGTGGTTCGAACACATTAGTAATTAGACACTGGACTATGTGACAATCTAGGAGCAAATGAATAACTGACGAAGAAAACTTGGTGGTAACTAGTAGTAATAATAGATTAGAGAGTCAATTGTGTCTGTTTGTTGCTAGTTGTCAGTTCCAGCCAGATTGGCAAATACTCCTTTGCAAGAATTTACACCTTTGCAATAGAAATTAATTAAGCAGTGAACTACTGGAATTCTGTTATTGCAGGATTCTTGTTTCCTCAACCTGCGACTGCTGGCATAAGATCTCTGCAAACTATCATGGAAGCAAGCAATAATGCTTCAGATGACCGTAACCAGGACATAGAGGATTCCAAAACCGACATCCCGCCAGCTACGGTCCCTTCACTGGATTCCAGCTTCAAAGTTAGAGATACATCAAACTTGAAGATCTCACCGAGACACGACCTCGCCATGATCTTTACATGCAAGGTTTGCGAGACCAGGTCTATGAAGATGGCGAGCAAGGAATCATATGAGAAAGGAGTGGTGGTCGCTCGTTGCGGTGGCTGCAATAATTTCCACTTGATCGCGGATAGGCTTGGCTGGTTTGGGGAGCCAGGAAGCATCGAAGACTTCCTAGCCGAACAAGGAGAGGAGGTGAAGAAAGGCTCGACAGATACTCTCAACTTCACTCTTGAGGACTTGGTTGGGTCTCAGGCTAATGATAAAGGCCCGTCTGATCAACATTAACTATGTTTCTCTGCAATATGCTGACTTTGGGTCAAGACAATTCAAAAAGGTTAACTCCTAAGGAAGTCCACAATTTTTTTTTGTGCTCAATGTCATGGCTTCTCAAGGTGGAGTAGTCCAACTTTTTACACTTGTTAGTTATGGTGTTATTGCAGTGTAGTTCTCAACCTTGTGGCTAAGTCCACCGGATGGCATTAGTAAATTTATTGTAGCGGATACAATCCAATTCTGTACTAGGTTATGTCATAGTTTTGTGATGTTCTTGAGAAAACTAGTTATGGAAATGTTTTCCTCTGAATTACTATGTAGTCATGTTAGCTGCCATTTGATCTCAACTTTTACAACTTTATACTCAAGCAACAAGTGAACTCGAGATGCTTCTTTTGAAATGTATTATCAGCTAGTCTGAAACTGATGGTGCCTCTATATGATTTATATTTATGGCATTCCTGGATTCTGGTCAGTTGCTTGATTTGATATTAAAGAATCTGCTCCCGTCTATACCTGTGGCATAACGGAAGATGTTCTATTGTACATTCCATTTCACGGAAGTCCACAAGTTTTTTTTGCTCAATGTCATGGCTTGTCAAGGTGTAGTAGTCCAACTTTTTACAATTGTTAGTTATGAACTTATGATGTGATCGCAGTGTACTGGTCTTGCTGAAAGTCACAACATTTTTTTTTTTTTTGAAACAAGAAAGTCACAACATTGAGGCTAAGTCCACATATCACGCTAGTAGTTTTATTGTGGACAGCCTGATTCTGTACTAGGTTGTGTGTTATAGTTTCATTTTCTGTGATTCTGTGATATTCTCATCTGTATACATACTGTACTATGTCGTGTTATCTGCATTTTGCCCTGAAAGTATGAGATGTTGCTACTAGGAAGACAGCTGCAAATCTCACAGTGAACAACGTAGACGGTCGTGATGTTTTGAAGGGACACGTGGATGGTTGGATGGATTCTTGGCTCTGTGGAGAGACTGCCCGGCCCATTGAGGCATTGACCAATATGGAGTTGGGCCCATATATGGGCTTGCCGACGTCGAGGATGAGGTCAAAGTCAAAGTCAAAGTCAAGTCGTTCGTCTCACCACGGCGAATTGGTGATCAATAAATCAATTTAATCATGGCCCGCTTCACACTGCCATCAAAACCGGATGGATGAAGATTGAAGACGATGGATCATCAACTGCAACTGCAGCCAGACGGTGACACAAAACAGAGGCATGTACTACTGCATTATTTACCATACATTTCAAATGCATCTCCACTTGATTATTGCAAGCTGCATGCCGTCCACCAAGGGGCAACTCTCATTTCCATATCATCTAGATTACTAGTACTTATTAATGGCCATTTCAGTATCATGAGTGATTACTGATTACTACAAGAGAAAACAACATCAGTTACAGTTAAGAGTTAACTGTTCATTGTATTCTACGAAGTCATTTTCTTCATGGAAGAAATCAAATGTAGTACTTCGTACGATGTACAACCTGCTAGGCAAGTTACTAATACGATTATACGATGGTCGGTGGGCAGCCAGGTTGGATCATTACTATATTTCTTTCATTTTAGCAACTAGACCGTGCATGGGTCGTACCTAGCACCCACGTTTCATCATCAATGTAATTGCACAATCTGACAGTCTTGTTCTTCTTTTGTGTATCTGATTTGGGACCGCCTAATGTCTGCCACATGCTGATTATGTTCATACCCTATACAACTCGATCCCTCTAAGATTAAGGTAGTTAGTGTTCGATGATCTAGTTGATTATAGGAATCGATTCAATGTTATGTATTATAAACCAAACAAATAAAAAAATATTTTTAAAAGCGTGGAACAAATAATCTACGATAATATGAAAAGAACATGACCTAAATCAATCATACCCACTGAGGTCAGGCTAAGAGAAACTAATAATGTAATGCACGAGCAACTGCAACTGCAACTGCGCTCTGAATCTCTGATTTGATTAGTACTAACAGAAGCAGCATGATGCGAAGATACTGCAGAGATTACGGATAGTGGGGTACACTCCAAGTCTCCAACATCTGTCGTGATTCAACAGGATCATATACAATCATCGTCTCTCCACAAACACATGGATGCTTTGATCATCTTAATCTCTTGAATTAATGTCTCGGATCAACACAGCCAGTAATATTTTACTCCTCGTCATTCGTTTATTCTTTTTTTCTTAACGTTAAAGTATACAATAACCGCCTATTCTTAATTAGTACTACGATGGATGCAAATGCGGTGTGTCAGGTTAGTTAAATGCTCACTGTCACACTCACATGCCCAGAGATCCAGGATTGAGTTCGTTCAAGAGTTATCTAGGAAATCATCATACTGGTCTTATCTTGCATGTGACTACAAAATGACGATACTAACATAAAGTGTGTTAAGCCTGTGAGCTCTTGCATAACACATCATTGGTCTTAACCACCTGACCTGCCACGTAACTCCCTCCCATTAAATTCTTCTCTAACCTTTTGCTTTCCCTTTTCCTATATCCACACGAGTGTCTTTTCTTTTATCAGTAAAAAAAAATCTGTAATTTTTACTGCTGAGCAGACTCTTTGAAATGCAGTTTGCTCGTTTATACAGGAACTAAATTCCCTTCTATGAAAACATTGCGAAATTTATATGATTTTTTGTGTTTCTAAGCTACGAGACCATACCATGTGCATTTTTTTTTAAAAAAATAAAGCTAGTCATATCAACCTTAAAGCAGTATGTATAGTCCAGTGAGTTTTTGGATAAAGGGGCACACCAAAACGCAGTTATTATAGTTGGGGTAGTTGTTTGGTGAGCTAGGCTGCTTCTTTGCTTTCCTAATCCTCACCAACCAAAGAAAAAGCTAGTACTGTTTTTCTAATTCTAAAATAAACAGAGTTGTGATCAATTTCCACTACTGCTTGGAAAAACAGAGAAATATATTAAAAATAAAAAAAACTGTAATTAGAAATAATCGCGTTCCATTTTTCTGCTTTGCTCGTCATCACTCATCAGGTCGTCAGTCTAAAGTCCAGTCTTCTTCCTCTCAGGCTTCCATGTTGTTCACAAGTGAGAGAGAAAGACGAAGAATTCTTCTCCAATCTCGATGCTATCGTCACAACCTTAAACAAAAACGAAGCAAAATATAATACTACTATTATTACTTCTAGAATAAGTGTGCAACTGCTTAGTAGTGAAACTTCGTTTTAAATTTCTTGTCATTCTAAGTTTCTCCTAAATCAAACATAACTATTTTTGTCCATTAACTTTTAAAAAGCCCTAGAGTTTAAAAGCATATGAATTATAATAAAACTATTTTTTAGTGGATTCAAAAATATTAACAGTTAAAGATTATACTTGACTTAGGTTTAGACTTAGAATAAAACTAAAATGGTAAGTAATTTAAAACTATATATATATATATATATATATATATATATATATATATATATATATATATATAAATTGATCAGTAGGTTTGTGTGACAGTGAGAGAGAAAGGGGAGAGAACCTGAGACTGATGAGAGACGGAGAAAAGAATATGAGGCAAAGCTCCCAACTTTGACTGCTGCTTAGCCCAAGTCCAAGTCTTTCTTCCTCCTCCGACCCTCCCCATCTCCATCTCCCTGCTCATCTTCCTTCTTCTCTCCCCTTTCCCCGTCGCTTCCTGCCTGGATCGCCAAGACAAAGAGATCCCTCGCAGGCGGGACCGTGGCGGTGGTGCTTCCCCCTCGGATCATCTTCGCCTCTGCAAGATTGGCAAGGTATCATCTTTTCTTTTTTTTGTTGAGACGTTGTGTATGTATGCTAACTAGGTGATAACTGTACTTGTTCTTGTTGTGTTTGCGTTCGAGAGTGTTTTGACTTTGGAATCGTACATCTTGCCCCGTTTTTTCTTCCTGATTTGTTGTCAGGAATAGCAGTAGTTTTGGTAGGATTAAGGTTGGTTGATGATTCGGTTTAATTAAGGCTACTTGCGCTATGTAGTTTCATCAGGCCTGATGCTATTTCGCCCTCGTTATGCTGTTTTCCCCAGTCTTGTTCTTCCTTCTGCGACTCAGAGCTTAGGCATGTTGCATTTACAGAATTCTCTCAGCACTCAATTTTTGTCCCTGAGGTGTAAAGGTCCAGTTTTTGTCCTACCTCCGGTTGATTGCTGCTGTAATTGGATCCTGGAACAGTAAAAATGCATGTTTTTTTAAGATTTGATATACTTGTTAGTTCATGATAAGATCTTCCCTTCACACGTGTTAGCTGGTGGCATTTTGCATAATTCAGGTTCCGAAATTTTATCGGTCCTTATTTCAGTACTAAATTATTGCTTGAAGCAAGGGGAAGCATTTCTTAGTCAGGAAACTCAAGAGAGTAATTGATAGTTTTATACCTGTTCTTAGCTCACAGTAGTTGGCAGCCATTCCTACTGGATCTTCTCGGTCCAATTATCTATTTGTGTTTGTGTTGCATGGAGGAAGCATGAATTAACTCCTAATTTGTTCCCACTGCATTTCAGCAATGAGGTGCCTGCCTTTCTTGCATGGAGATTCCAAAGAGGAGGATCCCGTCAACAAGTCAGCTTCTGTTCGGTCGTTGAGCACAACATCGACGGAGCGGGATGTCCGGTCCGGCTCCGACTTCAACTCCATGAACGTCTCCGACATGAGTGCTGAGTCAATACGGAGGACACAGTATCCCAGCTTCACTGATCGGCCCAGTAACCTCAGGGTGTTCTCTTTCTCTGAGCTGAAGAATGCGACCCGCAATTTTAGCCGGTCTCTCATGGTTGGGGAGGGTGGGTTTGGATGTGTGTATAGGGGTGTCATCAAGAATTCCGATGAACCAACTGAGCGCACTGAGATTGCTGTTAAACAGCTGAATCGTAAAGGACTTCAGGCAAGTTCTTTCTCTGAACCGTACTGATTATAAGCTTTCAATGCACATAGCAACTTTGTCCTACGTGCATATCTTACATTCTGTTTTTTTCCCACATTGAAAAGGGGTGAAAATTGAACCAGCATTTCCTAGTCATGATTTCTATTTTCTTCAGAGAATAAACCATTACTTTATTCAGGAAATGTACACGGTAATTTACACTCAAGCATGGCATAAAAAACTCCTCTCAAGTCCACTTGCTTGATGAGTCCTTTTTAAGTCACTTGTGCAGGAATCTAGCCTTATCTGCTCATTTGGGTTCTAATAAATTATCATGTTTTTCAGGGGCAGAAAGAATGGTTAACAGAACTGAATGTGCTTGGGATTGTAGAGCATCCAAACCTCGTCAAACTAATCGGCTACTGTGCTGAAGATGATGAAAGGGGGGTACAGCGTCTTCTAGTATACGAATACATGCCTAATGGAAGCGTGGATGATCACTTGTCAAGTAGGTCAACTTCAACTCTATCATGGCCAATGAGACTAAAGGTAGCTCTGGACGCTGCTCGGGGACTGAAGTATCTGCATGAAGAGATGGAATTTCAGGTAACTCTTTTGCTCTCTGACGATCAAAACTGCTACCAGTTGTATCTGAAACAGTTATGCAATGTTGCATCACTTCCTATCTGCAATGAAATGTTGAAAGATGTACTTCTTTAGGCTTTTTTTGTCTGCTATATCTATGGTGCTAAACTTAAGATATACATGCAGGTTATCTTCCGTGACCTAAAAACATCTAACATTCTGTTAGATGAGAACTGGAATGCAAAGTTATCTGACTTTGGATTGGCTAGGCATGGACCATCAGAAGGCCTGACCCATGTCTCTACAGCGGTATGTGCATTGATTGATATACCAAGAACCATTTTACACTACCCACATTTTTTTTAAAAAAAATAGAGAACCATTTTTCACTTTCGTATTGTGACTGGATTTTCTGCCCCCCAAAATCTTTAACTTGGTGTATTGGAAAAAATGTATGATGACCTAAGAGAAATTAAGATAAAGAAACTCTTGATGAGATTGATAAGGATGTGGTTAGTAAGTTGATTTTGTTTCACATCTATAACAGGATCTGCTTTTTATAACAACGAAGTTGGACACTCAGTTGCTTCACAACCAATTGTAGAATTGTCTTGGGTACAGAATTGATCTCTGATTTATGTATCATAGGGCCCGTTTGGTAGCGCTCCAACTTCTAAATTTAACTCCAGGAGTTGTGGAGCTGCCTAAAGCCCTAAACCCAGCTCCACCTCTCTAGTTCATTTTGTGAGAACGCTCCAGCTAGCTCCACTCTCTTTTTGGATGGAGCTGAAATCGTTTGGTTGGGCTCTAGCTCCAGGAGAGGTGGAGCTGGAGCTGAAGCTGTGCCAAACAGGCCCATAGTTTTTGAAGCAGTCAAAAAGCACTGGCATCTTGGAATGCAGCATACATATGGACCCTCATCACTCGTTTACAAAAAACCAACACCATGTAGTGAAAGTTCAGTTTAAAGTGTTGATGCTAAGCATGCTTTATAATAATACAATGATATAATATATAGATTCTCCTTGCACTAAATTTCCAAGTAGATTCTCCCTGTACTAAATTTTGAAGCCTCACTTCTTTGTTCTTGGTCCTTTCACTGAACTAACATCTGAAACTCACAGGTCGTGGGAACTCTAGGGTATGCAGCTCCGGAATACATGCAGACCGGACGCCTCACTGCCAAGAGTGACATATGGGGCTATGGCGTGCTCCTTTATGAGCTCATCACCGGCCGCCGTCCCATTGACCGGAACCGCCCAAAGGGTGAGCAGAAGCTCCTGGATTGGGTGAAACCATACATATCTGATATCAAGCGGTTCCCCATCATCATAGACCCACGGCTAGAGGGGCACTACAACCTCAAGTCCATGACAAAGCTGGCTAGTGCGGCGAACCGCTGCCTTGTCCGGCTACCAAAGTCGCGCCCAAAGATGAGTGAGGTGTATGAGATGGTTCAGAAGATTGTGGATAGCATTGAGACCGGCACGCCACAGCCTCCTCTGCACTACCATGGGTCGGTTTCTGAACCGGGCGCAAAGCGGCCAAAGAAGGGGTCACTGAAGAGAAGGTTCCAAGAATTCAAATTCGGTTGCCGGCAGATTGTATGGCGGGGCTGGAAGCCTGAGATCATAAAGACTTGCTGAGAATACAGTAGCCTCCTGCCTGTAAGTATATAGCTAAGTTGTTCATAGGGATAAAGCTCTTCTTCCTCGCTTCCTGTCCTTAGGGTGATCTGAGCCCATTTCAGGCACACAGTTGAGTATTTGAGTTGCAGTGTGAAGCTTTTTATCTTGTAGGGTTCTTCTATGTAATCATCCCGTTCTGTGTGATGCATCTTGAGGTTGTACATTCCTTGTGTTTTCAGTATAATCCCTGTGGCTTTTCTCATCATGTAATATAGATCTTGTTTGTGCAATATGAAAGAAAAAGATGAGCTTTCTTGTATGAAAGAAAAGGGGATCGGATTGCTGGGAATGATTCAGATTGAGGCAAGATGTGACCTGAATGATGGATTTGCCGCCGGCCAATCGGAATAATGAGCTTATCTCAACCTCGATTTCAGAAAGATCCGATGGCCGGCGCTACATGCTAGCCATTCTTTTGATTAAGATAAGACTCGGCGGCGCAGATTGAAAGAGACCCTTCTTCCAATTGGGAAAACTAAATGCGCAGATTTTGCACAATTTGAGCTTCAGAAAATGAAAATACAAGTCAATTTGTCTGTCCATGATCCAACAGGCAGGCTGCATGATGGTTTCCTATACAAGATGGTCCAATTCATAGTGAAGATTCTGTGCAGAGAGCATCCTGGTGTGGTGACAAATTTCTCTGAACTTTTCTGCTGGTGGTGGTCACCTTCTTGTGGCTGCTGTAGAAAAGCACTGTGAGTGACTGGAAGCCAAGGAATTCTTCAGACTTTCTTCCATTCCATGAAACGTCATCTTCTCAACTTTTTCGTGATATGATATAACGGAGCAGAAATTTCGGCAGATTTAGGTGGTGGGCATGCCATTGTTGGGCACCTTTCAATTTTGACAAAAAACCGATCCGTCTCGGTTCGCGTGCCGAGACGAAAGTGCTTGCTAAGTTGCTGCTACAACTGCTTGGCTAGCAAGAACTCAGGCTTAATTCCCACGTTGGATGCAGAGGGAAAAGGAAGGATTTCTTTCTTTCTTCTTCACTATCATCTTCAGAGATCAGCACATGGTGTGTGGCTATCAACCTTGTGATTGTGTCCCCAATGTTACAGCAGCAAAGATACCATCTTTTTCAGCTTAAATTGACAGTGCAACCAAGTACTCAACTGTACTACTGTCTAGCAGAAATATTCTTTTGGTGCGAAGTGCAGCTCATCTGTTAGTATCTTAGAACTTGTTTATCCCAATTTAAATTCTAGACTTGACATAAATGTTTATGAGCGAGGTATTCACGTTGATTTCATCAATTTTAAGATATAATGGCCTGATATCTCAGATATGTTTATAGGAATAGGATGTGCGTGTATGCTAAGTATGCGTGCATATGTGAGCATTTATTTTGTACTGTGTTTTTAAAAAAATAGGAAATATTCCTATGGTGTGTTTGATTTCCAGGGAAGCAAGCAAACACATGCATGTTTCTGGCCTAGAAATTCTGCCTGAGATGCGGTGCAGGGCACATGGTTTGCCTTGTCCTCTTCACACACATCCACTCCATTCCATCGCTTGGTATTTGCCAGTTGCAGTTGATGGCGAAGTCTGCCTGCATTCTGAAGCAACAACACGCCCATCTCCCATCTGTGTATTTTGTGCTGCTGCTTGTACTAGTCACTGTTTTAGCTAGCTGGATTCAGAATCTCCTTTGATTTATACAGCTCGCAAACCCAACGAAGGAAAAACAGAAGGTAGAATTAACTTGCTGTCACAAGGATGATTTACTGAAAATCTGATATTGTTTCATCCATTGAAAATCAGACGGCTATAGATTTTCAGGGGAAGAAGAGTTCGTAACTCTGAATTTTCCAACATGTTTCTATCTGAAGATGGTGGCATCATCGCCTATCAAGGCCAAGGACGTGACACCATTCATGAACCTTTCAGTTTTTCCTTTCGGTTTTGTCATATATACACGGATCATTTTCCCGCGTAAAAGTTAAAACCGTCCAAGCATCACTAGTTTTGTTATGTTCTGAAAAGTTTTTTCTTTTTTTCCTCATTGTAAACCCAGTCGTCATGTTGGATGTTTCTTTCTCGTATATACTTATCCTTCCCTTTCTGAACCTAAGCTTTCAGATGAATTGACATGAACAACAGTGAATATATTTTTTTGGCCCGTGAACTGACCACACATTAAGTTTCGTGTAGTGAAACTTTTCTACTCAATTGAAGTTTTAGACTTGACACGAATACGAATGTTTATATTATTTTGAGATTTAATCTCAAAAATATTATATACACATATGGGTGCGTTCAATAGTGAAGCACACGTACCCACACTACTTAAGGATAAGCCCAATCTCTTTATACATGTGTATGGACATGAGTGTGGTGTGTGCGCGAGTGAATCCGACTTATATTTGGAAGTTTTATATTTGTGATCATTTTGCTAATCTATCTACCATCCGGATGTCCAGCTTTTGGAGGTGCCTAATTACATGAGCATCTCATCAAGCAGTAGAACATAGGGCTGATTTTGTGTTGGATCCAAGTCATCATGATTATGATCTCTGAGCCTACTTTTCTTAGCCTAAACAATACTTTTCCAATTCACTAATGACTTTCTATGTTTGTTTTCCCTATCAGAAACAGTGAAAAGTACAAGCTTGATCATGACACCACAATTAATTCCAGCCATCATCTCTGTATATCAATCAGTTACCGTGAAAGAGAACAGCAAGAGGGTGTAGCTGAAGCAACATATACATACCTGGTAAAAGTCTACACGCCACCTTTCAAAATAGAAAGACTACATATCATTCTGTCATACAGTTTGGTGTGGAGATGAACATTGAGAAGGTTTAGAGATCTAATTAATCTACCTGTTGATGACGACGGGAAGATATATATGAATAATGGTAGAAAGGATAGTGGTTTTAATTCAAGCCCCTCACGGGATGCAACAACAGTAATTCTTTCGCCAGACAAATAGTGTCACGCTTATTTATGTTGAAATGATCAAATTTTTAACCACACCTTTAATAAGCCTTAAAAAATCTTGTCACACTCTTTTTTAATCATTCATATATGTGATCTAATTTATTAGAAAAGAATTTTTCTATAATTGTGACTAGAACTAAACTAAAAAGTTGTTAAATTGATCAAACTTATCTAATTTTAGACGTAATAAACTCTTATACTAGCGAGTTCACGATTTCTTTGTCTGTACACAAGGTTGTTACTTGTGCAGTTGTGATAGATATGTCTTGTGGTCTACTACGTGTATAGTAGTAATGTGTCCATGTGTATCCTCTTTATGACCGATTAAAAAAAATAAAATAATAAATATATACTAGTACTTTATATATTAGTATTTTTTTCGTTTCAATATAAATACAATCTAATATAAATATGATATATTTTAAAACCATGAATCTGTCCTAAAATATATATTGAGACGAAGAAAATAGAAACGCGTATATAGTAGTAGATTAAAGAAACAAGAAATTAAACTAGGAGTAAATTGGGGTTGGTGTTGGAGGGCAAAGGAAAAAAAAGAGAGAGAGAGGTTTTGAGTTTGGACTGACGCAATTCACCCTGACCTGACCTCTGCAACTGAAAGCCAAAGCCCTCCAGTTGGACGCATCCCCGCGGGCGCACTGACAGCCGTCAGATGCCCAACAGAGAGCTCAGATTCCCTCGGAACGCGAGCCCCTTTCCCTTCCCTTCACTCGCGCGTACCGCTGACGTCAACGCCCGCACAGCCCCACTGCTCATGTGGGGCCCGCTACCCGCTGACGCGATTCCACTGGTCGACGGTGCGCCGCGCGCCGCTTTTCACCTCGCCCCCTCTACTCTCTTCTAATTACCATATACTCTCTCCGTTTCAAAATATAAATGATTTTTGATGGATATGGCATATTCTGAACCTGGAGAGAAAATTTCTGTCCAAATTTATAATACTAAGATATATTATATTTATTTAAAATCTTTTATATTTTAAAACAAAAAGATTCTATTTACTAGGAGTAGTACTTTTACTTTATTGCCTCATTGCCACCAAATGGAGAAAATGAAAATGCAGTGTGATCCACCACCCAGTCAGTACAGTGCTTTTCCTAATCACTATCACTTAGGTATCACTTAGGGTGTGTTCTTTATCTTATTTTTCTAACTCATATCTCTCTTTTTTTCACGCGCACGTTTTTCAAACTGCTAAATGGTACTTTTTTATAAAAATTTTCTATACGAAAGTTGTTTTAAAAAATTATATTAATCTATTTTTTAAAAAAATTAACAATACTTAATTAATCATAAAAAATACATCGCTCCGTTTTGCGTACGCGAGAGGTGAGGTTGGTGTTTGGTAGAGTGAGTTCCCAACTTCTTTTTCGTGTTCCACGCGCATGCTTTTCAAAGTGTTAAACGATGTGTTTTTCTAAAAAAGTTTTTATATGAAAGTTGATTTAAAAATCATATTAATTCATTTTTCAAAAAAATAACAAATACTTAATTAATCATAAAAAAATATGTCGCTCCGTTTTACGTGCGTGGAATTCCCAAACACAACCTTAATACTTGTTTTAGCTTGATCATGGCAATAGTGCTCCCTCCGTCCTCGAATAGTTGAAAATGTTTAACTTTAAACCTTGACTGCTTGTCTTGTTTTTATTAAAATTTGTAAATACTTGCTAGTATGTTATCAAAATGTGTAACGTAATAAATTTAACCCTACAGCTCGTAATTACTTAAAAGTAATTTTTGGTTAAAGTGGGACGGATGTCAGTTTTTGAGAGTAAAGGAAATAATAGTGCAGGTATTATTGAGTCTTTGCGGGTTATCAGACCAATCCTGAGGCTAGTTGAGATTAGGTTGATATCAAGCCTAAGCTATATTTTCTCCAAAATTGAGCCAATTCACACATAGCTAACATGAGTTTTTTTTTTGCTTAACCCATTACGCAGAAACCTACGTTATCACGATATTATTAATATCCATGTTTCAATTCTTCCACCCTCAACGCACTGCGGTCTATTATCTTAGTTATAGCTAGTGGTACTATTGTTGTTATGGGCCATATGTTTGCCATGCTACAATGTCAACATCCACAAACCATGTGGCCACGAAGAAAGATCAACCATCTTTTCTCAATAATTATCAATTTTAAATACTAGCATATACGAAGTTAGCTTTTAAAACTTGCAATGAGCTTAGCACAATTTAACAAATAGTTGAAAACTTACATAACTTATACAACAACTCTTTTCTTTGGATAAAAAAGACCTTATATTTGCCATACTACAATCTCAAACATGACAAAATCATGTGGCTACAAAGAAAGGTGCACCATATTTTATCAATCTTTATTCATTTTAAATCACTATAATAAGTTAGCTTCCAAAACCTACAATGATCTCTGCACAATTTGACAAAAGGTAGAAAAAGAACAATATAGAAAAAGAAACGGTCAAATTACATGACGACTTTGTTTAATCGAACGAGCACATCGTCTGATATGTAGTATTAAATAAATACCAATTCGTTTTATTGATCACTAGTCTTTAAAATCAACTATGGTATCCTCCTAATTCCCAGGTCTATTTTCTCATCAAATTCAAACAAAAAGTCAACAATATGTCATAAATAAAACAACAAAATTTACGAAGAGCCGTCGTCCTTGCCGCCACAAGAGGAGAAGGCCATCTTGTTCACTCCCACCCACAAAACAACAAAATTGCGAGGTTCTATCCACAAAACACACACGCACACCACGCTATAAACACAAGCAGCATATGCCAGCCAAAAAAACTGAAGAGAAACAGAAAAAAAAAAGGCATTTTTTTCCGTCTCATCTTCTCCCTCTCGCGCTTGTTGCACGCAGCATCTCATTGCCTTCAATCCCACCACGAATTCTCCGGTGGCGGCTCTCGCCTCGCCGCCTCGGCTCCAAAGCCGCCTTCTTTGCGTCGATTCATGCGGCCGCGTGGTTGCCCGCCTCCTCCCGAACGATCCCTCGCCGCCGCCGCCGCTGCCGCTCGTCGGCGTTGTCATCCACCAGCGCCGCTGCTCCTCCGTCGCGGACAGGCGGTGTCGCTCTGTGCCTCGCCGACGGCGTGCCAAGCAGTGAGCTCCGGCCTGTGTGGTGTGGACTCGTAGCACCGCCGCGGATCTGCGGCGGCGACGTAATCTGCTCCGTTTTCCTCGACCTCGATCCCTCTTCTACTCTTGCGGTGGTCTCCGCGTCCCAAACTCCTATCCGTGCTCTTGGCGGCGGCGATTAGGAGCGATCAGGATCGTATTCGGTGCCGTTGTCGGGGAATCGCAAGGCTCGCCGTCGAAAGGATCCAATTTTTTTGACTGCAGAATCCCCTCACGGACGCGAGGAATTCGTCGTCGTCGGAGAGGGGACAGGTGGAGCACGCGGTTAGTCCTTTCCTCGAATATTCCTCTTTTCTAATTACGGTTTATTTACTCCCATAGCTTTGTTGATCGATGCGGTTGCAGGAGGGAAAACTGTGATCTTGAGATGTTCGTGTACTGATTTTTTTTCATCTTTCATATTGCCTTTTGGTTTTTGGGGGGAGTTCTAGACCGGATTATCGCGCTGTCTGTGATTTTGCAAGCTTATGAACTGGCAATGGTGCAACAAAAAGGATTGCTTTTTTCTGTTTTCCCCTTTTCTTTATAGGAAATGATTAGGTCCATGAACCGAAAGGAAGAAAGCTGCAATCTTGCATGTTAAGGTAGCAGCAGTTTGGTTCATGATCGTTGAAGCTACACTTTAGGTCAAAACCGTGTGTTTTGTTTCTTTCTTTGTCTTCGATTGGGAAAGCTTGTTGGATTATAATACTTTTGCAACTTTTGCATCATTGGTTCTCCTTGAGACAATAGCTGTGCGGAAAAGCAATCTACCTAGATACAGGTATAGTTATTTTTTAATTAATGGCTTAATTGTTCGTATCAAAAGGTTAAACGCACATATCAGATGTAGTTAAAAAGCAGCAGGCTATTTTAAGTTTGCTAAAAAAGGTGATCGGATTGGACTGGATTGTTAGACCGTTGCAACCTTTAGTTTGTTGGTGTGGTGGGGATAATGATATTGGACCCTCTCAGTCAGTGTGCAGCGAACGAAAAAGGTTTTGTTCTTGCATATTAGTATTAGGTTGCTGATTTGGTTGCTTGGAGTGATAACAGGACGCGCTAGAGTATCTAATAATACGACAGTGGTCCCTGGAGGACTGTGTAATGATTCGTTAGCTGTCTGCAATCTGCCATTCTTATCATCACACATTTAAT
This sequence comes from Oryza officinalis, assembly GCA_008326285.1. Classification (NCBI taxonomy): domain Eukaryota; kingdom Viridiplantae; phylum Streptophyta; class Magnoliopsida; order Poales; family Poaceae; genus Oryza; species Oryza officinalis. The sequence continues at coordinate 58,577,806 of BDMV01000002.1, read as the reverse complement.
GTGATGATGAAATGATGCATTTCTGTCAAGTCTCACCAGAGCTCGACTTTGATGAAGCCGAGAATATCAGCCTTTTTTTTTTCTCTATCTGGTGTTAATACCCTGACGCTAATCTTCTTGCCAGGGCAGTGTTTTTGACAGAGAACTGGATTTCGACGGATGAACATGTGTGAGAAAGATCAAAATTTCCACTGGGGTTACGACCTTTTCCGTGACCCTTTTGCTCCTATGGGGTACTATGGACCTCCTCACGGTTACGGTGATGGCAACTATTGTGACCTCCATTATGCTAGAGGTAGTTTTGTGGAATGCCATGCATGTATTTACAGAAAAACTATGAAAAATGAGATATCGTCCCTCATGTATACAATTTTGGTTCTGCAGATGCATCGCATCCAGACGAGACGCATTTGCATTCTTCTGCACTCACATATGACTTGTACAATCCATCAGTAGGCATCTACCATCCTGGTAGTGAAAATATCTGTAATTTGACTCGCAAAATATTTCTTCCTTTTGCCTTCCCCCTAATGCTTTTGGTGTGGTGCAGGAAATGCTGGTGAGCATGACCATGGCGCAGTCTATATAGAGCCGACTAGTTCCAATTCATGCCAGGACACTGACGACAGTTTCCCTATGGATGAAGAAGTAGGAAAGAGGTTTTACCCCATGGTGCCAGTTCCCGTGAGTCTATTGACCCTTTGAAGCCAGGTTAATAAGTAGTGTTGTTTATCTATTTGCATATGATTTTTGATCTGCTTCGTGAACCACCAGAAGATAGGAAGTTTTGCTTCAAAGGAAACTAGGAAGGACCTAACATCTGTTCCATTCACCAAATGAAACATGGGGCAGTTGCTTTATTATTAAGTTAGTAGCTACTAAGCATGGTCGATAGTAGCTAAGATATTTACAAAGCACCTTTATATGTTTATTACTCTATTGCTAAAATCTCATTGAGAGGGAGTATCCCTTTATATCTTTGTCAATTGGACCACTGTCTTTAAATGCCTTTGGACTTAAATAACGGATGTGACAGCAAATGCTTCCATGAGTTTTTAGGTACATTGAAAGAACAATTAAATTTGGGTATTCTTTGGTCTGTTTTTGTCCAAGTTTTGTGGATAGAGTTTTGCCTTCAAGCCATGTATACTGAATTCCTTGTGGTCATTGTGGTTGCCATATGTTATTGCTTGCCCATGCTGTGTGTATCCTGAGAAAACAGAAATGCACGAAGTGCATAGTATCACCATAATTTCAAGGCAAAACAGTTATCTGAAGCGCTGGACTTCTCAAATAACTAAAACCATGCTAGTTATTGCGTTAAACTAGTACTATCCCACAGTGTTATACTGTTGCATAGCAGTAGAGCTACTGTCCTTTTCTTTTCCAATAATTGTTCAGAAATCAGATGGAAATGAACCTACTGTGAATTAGTTTGGCGTCTCTCTCTACATTCTCACATTTGGTTAAAGTACTTGTTTCTACCTTGTCCAGCATGTTCCTAAAATTAATGGAGAGATCCCTTCAGTCGATGAAGCTACCATGGACCATGAAAGGCTGACAGAAAGGTCAACTTAGTTTCAGTTCTAAGTGATATACTGCTTTTGTGTTATATATGCAAGCCTCACACCTTATCATACCCTGTTTGTGTTACAAATGCCTCTGAAAGAATTACACTTTCTGTGATGGGCCAAGTTACTAACATAATGACGTTTTTTTACTATACATGCTGTATCTATGTTGAGTTTTTAAATTTGTATATATGTAATCTTGTAGGTTGAGGTTGTATGAACTAGTTGAGCACAAGGTGAAAGGAGATGGCAACTGTCAGGTTAGTACCAACTACCAACCTTACCATGATGCTTGGCTCTTTTCCCTATTGAACCTTTTTTCCCTAAAAATATCTTTCTTTTTTTCCCTCTCTGCTTTGGCACATGGTCATCCTATAGTGTTAATAGTGAAGTTCTAGCATTACCGTATCAGTAGTTGGGGTAGTCTATGTGCTTGAAAATAGTATATAGTTCCATTACTGCTGTTAAACATGTGTTGTGAAAGACGTGTCAATTGATGCTGATTGTGTTTCCTCAACCTCCCCAGTTCCGGGCACTATCAGATCAACTGTATCAAAGTCCCGATCACCATGAGTTTGTGAGGCAGCAGATTATTAGCCAGGTAAATATATGCATTAATCTTTGCTCCGGAATCCCTAGTTTGAAGCTATTTTGCATCCTTCCATCGCTCTTATTTCTGATAAACCGTCCGTCTTCCAGCTTAAAAGTAACCGTGATGCCTACGACGGATATGTCCCCATGGCGTACGACGATTACTTGGAGAAAGTATCACGGTATGTTCCACAGCACTTCAATCATTTGTTGTTAATACAAACCAAGTGCATGTGAATGCTTGCCTAACAGACGTTTTAGTGCATAAACTAACAGAAATGGTGAATGGGGTGACCATGTGACTCTACAGGCTGCAGCTGACAAGGTGTTTATACAAAATTCTTTCTCCCTGCTGTCTCACTCATGGCATAACAAAAATCAGAGCTGACAAGACTAGTCTTTTTTATTTCCAAAGCCATTCTAATGTAACGCTACAATCTGCTGCAGTATGGAGTGAAGATATTCGTGATGACATCGTTCAAGGATACATGCTACATTGAGATCCAGCCAAAGGTTCAGAAGTCCAACAAAGGTACTAATATGCACATGGCAGGTGATCATAGTGGATAGATCATAGATGATGACAGGTTTGGCTTGATCTGATGCTCCCCATTTGACTGGCTTGATTTCAGTGGTGCTGTTGAGCTTTTGGGCGGAGGTTCACTACAACTCCATATATCCGCAGAACGGTGAGTAGGCCCTGCCTGCCATTGGCATACGATGCAATGCATGTCCGGTCTTCGTCGCCAGCGTATGCAACCACCATTACACAAGCTGCTGCTGTCTTGTTCGCCTCAAGAATCAATCTGAAGCTGTCGTCGTTTCTTGATTCTTTTTGTAAATCAGATGTGCCGAGGTCGCAGACGACGAGGAAGAGGAGATGGTGGCCGTTCTCTCACAACCACCACCACCACCACCATTGATGGCTGGGCTGCAAAGCTTTTCTTCCTTGATCAAGATGACCCAGAGAAGCGGTTGATCAAGATGACCCAGAAAGAAAGCTGGTGTTCATCGTCTTATTGGTCTGATGACAATCATGGACATCTGATAGGCGGAGGAGGACATTGTGGTGATGATTATATATCTCCAAATGATATAGAAGATACATGGAAATATGGAATCCATGGAAGGAATAATTTCGTCTTAGTCCGGTCCGGTCCCGTATATAGCTGCTGCTGAGCTGCAGTGCACTGCATTGCATTGCATTCCCTGCATCAATTATCAATCACCTGTATTATTATTTCTCAAAAATTTTGCCGGAATGAGGCTACAATTATTCATTCGGAACGAATGCCACCATATAATACCAATAATGATAATGATAATTGACATACTCCTACAGTTTGTTCATGGAGCAGCATCAACTGACACTATAAGAGGAGTATGGCAGCAATGGGCTTGTGGGCAGGTCGAAATGGAGGCCCATTTGTTTAATGTTCGGCCCAAAGCCCATATGCCAATATAGAATCCCTTGTCACCATTCCATGCGTTTGAACTTTGAATTGAAGTTGATTCCCTGTTCTTAAATTCTGAACATTTGCTGCTCCCTGAACTGTAGCAGCAAATGAGAGTTATAATACTCTACCAGCACAGTGTGATCGTGTGTGGTTCCAACTAATAAGGTCTCTGTACCCATCTGAGAGAGACAAGAGAGGAGAAAAAAAAAACAGCAAGCAAGTACTCCAAACTCTTGTTTTCTCATCTGGGAAAGAAAACAACCTTTCGTTTTCTGAAGAGGCTGCTCTTTGTGTAGGAGTAGAGAACTGCAGAGGCAGGTCGGCAAGGAAGTGAGTAGAGGAGTAGTACAATGTTGAACTGCATGGTCAAGGGTTACGTACTACTATCCTATCACCGATGAACAACATGTTAGCCTATCTGTAATCTAATCTTCCTATTGGTAATTGATTGCTGAATTAGTGAACGTGTGAAGTAGGTAGTTTGAATGTTGAAATGGTCGGTCAGTCAGTTCAGGCACCGTCGCCGCTCTTGTAGACCGACCATCGTACTACGCTGTCTTTGTATATCTCTGCTCTTTTTTTTTCTTGAATAATAGAATTTATTCTGATCTTTACTTAAAAAAATTACAGTTAAGTATTACAAAGAATGCAAGACGAATGACTTTAAAAAAGTATTATCTTTTTTATTTAACTTTAGAAAAGTATTATTACAGAGGATGCAAGACGAATGATTCCAAATCACAAAATCATAGTTTGATTAAAAACAAAAAATCTACTCAAAATACCACATAAAAGACAGAGATTTTAAGAAAACTAGTTATAATGGCTTACTTGTTGCTTAACCATCTCTGCACTTTTCTTTAGGTTGTGCTCGATCAGCTCCGGTTTTCAGGATTCAGGCTTGACTTTTTGCTGCAACCACAATTACACATTCATTCGTGCCATTGCTTGCTAATCTTTTTCTTTGGCTTGGTTGCTTGTTAATCTACTCTCTCCGGATTTCCTTCCATTGGGCCTTCTTCTTTCGCTTTGATTTCGAAGAAAGGAATGGGAAAAAAAAAGAGATTCTGGCTAAGGCAAAGCATTAAACCGGAGGAATCCTGCTCATCTCACGATGCTGCTGTAGGAAGTCGAGCCTGACATGAATTAGAAGAAGATGGAGAATGTCAAAAGATATGGCGGCAACCGCACACGTGTAAAATCTGTGTTGCCTACGATCACTTTAATTTCCTCCCAGAATCCCTTTTTTATATATATAATCCTGAAAGTTCGAAACGAAGGTTACGAACGAAGAATGGAATTCTTATTCTTACAGTAGAAGAACAGATATTATAGCCAACCGATTGCCGAAGAGTAAAAGGAGAGAGCATATATACAATCCATCCATCTAGGAGAAGAAGTGTTACTGATCGTTGCTTTGCTTAATCTGCTTCGTTGATTTTGTCGGATCAGATAAATCAGAGAATCTGACAGTACACAATTTTTATCAATGCTCCCAATATTCCGTGTACATTAGCTAGCAAAAGCAGTTGGATTTCAGGTAGTACAATTTTTTTAAAAAGAAAAGAAAATAAAGAAAGACGCACAGAGAGAGTTGGATTCTTCGCCCACCGTCTACTGTCCAGTACTCCTAGCTCTTTGGTTTCGTCTTTTCAGCTAATAAAGGAGTAATTGCGTATCAAAATTTTTGTTTTGTTGGTCTGATATTCTGATGAGTGAAGAAAAAAGGTGATTCATGGCGAGCTAAGCCAAGCTAAGCTAGAGAAGAAGACAGCAAACAAACCAACGGAGACGAAGGTGGGTGGGCCCACCCAACGCGGCGCGCCGCGGCGACCGTTGATCGCCTTTTTGGCGCGCACTGGCCTCGGACGCGGTCTGCACCGCGCGACCCCGCTCTCCTTTCTTTTCCTTTATTTTCTTTTATTTTGTTTAGAGACCGGGTCCTATTATATGTTTATAAGTTAAAATTTAAAATTTAAAATTTGATTTTAAATTTAATTTTTATCGTACTTTATTTTACAACATTTGCTCTTGAGTCGCTAAGGACACGTATATAAAAGTTTTATTCACAAATAATTTTTTATTTGCTAATAAACGATTCAAATAAACATATAAATAAGTGAAACAATGAGGCAGTGAGTCTTCCAGAAATATATAAAATCTAATGAGCATAGTTTATTTTTAGTCCTTTTTATTTCAAATTTGCTCTTTTTTCTTTTTGCTTTTTGCAAATTAGACATATCACAAATTTGAACTGAGCAATGACAAAATCCAGAGATGCCTTTTTTTCTAACTAGTACTACTTTTGTTTCATATTATAAATCGTTTTGACTTTTTTTTCAGAGATGTCACCCTTCGTTTCATATCATATTAGTCTGACTAAGTTTATAAAAAAAATTTAACAACATCTATGATACAAAATTAGCTTCATTAAATATAACATTGAATATATTTTCATTAAATATAACATTGAATATATTTTGATAGTGTGTTTGTTTTGTGTTGAACATGTTATTATATTTTTCTATAAACTTAATTAAATTTAAACAAGTTTGACTAAGAAAAAAATCAAAGTGATTTATAATATGAAATGGAGGGAGCAAAAGATTTGATGAAAATGTTCGGAAACGTTGTCATGTCTACAGAAACGGTTCTTAAGTGGTCAGAGATTTTCATATTTATCAATTTAACTGGGCAACGTAAATACGATGTTGATTAAAAAATAGAAAATCAAATTATATTTATGACTAAATAAAAAGCAGTGTCAGTTTTATGAAAACGATACCCGATCAATCTGGAATTTCAGCCACCGTTTTCAATGTGCTAACTAGAGAAGAAGTGGCACTAACAAACAATTAAGGGCAGTAGAAGAAACCGTAGCGACAAATAAACAATGCGAAAGATTTTGTCTTGTCCACATCTCTGGAATAAACAAGAGTGCTCGTCACGTTGTGCAGCTAACCGCTTGTTCATCGAGAGACTTTTTTTTTACTTAACTCTATCTTGTGCTATTAATTGGAGCAATCAAGAACAACGAGCCAGATGTCCTCTACACTAAAGATTAGAGATATACTCTACTTAGCAGCACATACAGGCATTGACCAACTGTTAATTAGCATACTGTTTAATATTAACAACTAAGACGAGGCTAATTAAGCTAAAGACTTTCTTGGATTCCCCTGTATAAAAGAGAAACTTCTCCAAAGCAGCTATCAAGAGAACCATGGAACATAGATGCATGGTCAATCCCTTGCACCGTCAGGTATGCGCGTAGAATAATTAGAATTGACATTGTAATGTCGTACGTAACATGGGGCATTTACGTTGTCAACAATAAAAAGTACGTTTTTGACCGGGTACTCTCACCAAAATGTAAAACCTGCATATATTCCTTTTCTCCTACGCCGTTTAAACATACGTATTATAATTTTATGACAATTATTTAAAAGCACAAAACAAACAAATTAAATATTAAAAAGTTGGAAGAAAAACAAAACAAGATATCGAAACAAGTGTTTAACAAATTTTTAAAATAAAATTTACATTGTTTAATTATTTGGGAAACGTACACATAACAATTATTATAAAAAGATAAGGGCCATAGCACAATTAAAGCATTTTTTTAATATTTAAGCTAGATGTATAAAATTTATATATTTGAGCTCGAATTGCATGTTATATCTAATCCAACGGCACATTAGGCATCGACACATGCAAGGATGCAAGGAAGGAAGCATTTGATTGATGCAAGGAAGCAAAGAATCCAAACAAGAAGGGAAACAACACTATAAAAGCGGAAGAAGAGGAATAGAAGAGAAGAGAAGAGAGGAGGAGAGAAGAGGTAGAAGAAGAATAAGGTAGGACACACACAACTGTACTAGATTAATGACCCCCCCTAAAATTAGGAGAAAATTAGGAGAAAACAAATCCAAAAGCGAAGACCCAAGAGGAGGTTAATCAAAACAAGAGAGAGAGAGAAAGCAAGAGCAGAGAGAGAAAGCAAGAGCAGAAGGGTAGGGGACGCCGAGCGGCAGAGGAGGGGTGAGGTGAGGTCCGCGAGGCCATGTGTACGCCATGGGCGTGCGCTGCGTGGACGTCGTGACACCTGCCGCCGCCCGCGCACCGCCATCGCCATGCCCACGCCGCCGCAATGCGCCTCCTCAAAACCCCCATCTCCTCCGCTTCCTCCTCATCCCCACGAGGTTGCCACCGCCGCCGCTTCTTGCTTGCTTTGATCCGCCGCGGGAGGCCTCTTCTTGATTCTGGCCGCTGCGGCCATCTTGGCGGTGGTTGCAGGTAGGGGACGACATGGCGGAGGCGCCGCCGCCGCCCAAGCTCCTCTACATTGCCGTCTCCGACGCCGCCGCCCGCCGCGCCTTCCGCTACACGCGCCCCGTGCTGCAGGGCACCCTACAACTCATGGGATGCAAGGCTCGCCATGCCTTCAAGGTATCCATCCATCTTTCTTTCTCTCTTTCTTCTTGTGTTCGTGTGCCACCCTTTGTCATCTTGATCCGAACAATGGAAAAACTGTGCCTGCTCTCCTGCTTAATTTCTGCCTCTTGTGGTAATCTGGTCCCGAGCTACGCGGAGAGATGTCGCCTTTGATCCTGGTGGCGATCTGATAGGCTCTCGTGATTCTTCCGCTTCGAATAGACTGAAAATTTTGCTGCTTCTTGTATCCAACGTCCTGTATGGTTAGCACGTGCTGATGTGATAGATCCTTGCAAGGGAAGTTTTTTTGCTCCTTTCTGTGAATTGCTTGTTCTTGTTTTAATTGATAGAATTGCATGCCGAGCATAGTATCTGGATGTTGTATGCTTTTTTTTATGGATGGATGATCTTGACAAAGAAAGGTGACAGCTTTTAGTGATTGATGTGCAGATTTGTTCTTAGCTCACATCCAGACTCCCTCAAGTCAGGTCTTTACACACACTGCTGTTGATTTGATCAAAAACTCCCACATCATTTTCGATATCTTTTTGCGCAGGGGAAACCGGAACCTTTGTCAAATTCGAGCACCCAGCGCCTTACTTGGTTCTGATTCCGCGTAATTTTTATGTCCAAAACCCAGCATATCTTTCAAGATATGTTCTTGTTGCAAACTGAACTTGTCCTTTTGGAAATATACTTGTTTGTGAGTCATTGTCAGAGATATACTGCCATGCAACTGTTGCCTAGCTGATGAGAATTACTGTACCTTTCTTGGTATTATTATGTTCTATCGACGAAGACAACACCATGCTGTATGATGTAGACCTGTTTGCTTTGCCTTGCTTGATCTTTTTGCTTTGGGCCTGTAGTTTGATGGGTTGCCATTCTAGAAAGTATCTAGCTATTGACTTGAGTTGGTCATGGGTTCCCACTCGGTATGCGTTGTTCTTCCCTGACTTGGTCATGACTGTTTGACATCTTTTCCTTTTTCTGAAGGCACAATTAGGCTAGCTGCAAAAGAAACTAATTGCTGATGCCTACTTCTGTAGATCAGACTGCATAAAGTGTCTTTTTTTTTATTTCTCTCTTGACTTGTGAAGATAAGATGTTTTTTCATCTTTTGTTGGCATCATCAGATTAGCAAGAGGGTGTTCAATGTGATGAGGAGTGAATTCTTGGATGCATCAAAATCAGATACTGTAGATAATGAAGAAAACGCCCCTTCCCTTGTAAAAGATGTTGAGATGCTGAAGCCCAAAATTTTGGAAGCAACTCTTAGTAGCATACCCTTCGAGTTATACAAGACCCAAACAACCATCGTTGTTTCAAGGGAGAAGTTCCTAAGTGTTGTATGTGATGCCCTCTCTTCATACAAGTATGTGGGGCCAAACCAGAAGGCTGACTTTCTTCTTGCTTGCAGGTAACATGTTTTTCCTTGTTACTGCATTTATAAATTCAGAAGTTACAACCAGCAATGAGTTATCAATCATCAGTTCATTACAGCCAATGGAAAGCTACCTGAATTTATTGAAATAACAATGGTTTTTGTGCAACTGTGCATTTTCCGATTGTTCTGTTCAGAATTAAGGAGAGAAAGGAATCAGTGACAGTACTCTTATGTGGGACTAGCGGATGCGGCAAGTCTACGCTATCATCTTTGTTGGTATGTTTATCACTTACGCAAACCATACAATTCCGGATGAGTGATTGCGCTACTGTATGAGCAACATAGTAGTAGTTTGTTACATGTTAAAGTCTAATACAAAACGTCTGTAGAACAAAATCCACTTGAAAAAAAATCCTTTCTAGATCCATTAATTATCTCATTGCTTTCAGAAGATTGTATCATATACCAAACAATGAATGATTCTGGGTCTTGATTAATACTTGATATGGTCTGTTTGTTTTTCTCAGGGTAGTAGATTGGGCATCACGACAGTAGTTTCTACTGATTCCATACGCCATATGATGAGAGGCTTTACAGATGAAAAGCAAAATCCTCTTCTCTATGCATCAACCTATCATGCAGGCGAATGCTTAGACCCTGTTGCAGTTGCTCAGGCAAAGGCAAAACGGAAGGCACAGAAGCTCGACATTGTTTCTCATCCTAATACCAATGAAGGCAGAGACGACACTTTAGATGATAAAGCTCATCATGGATCCTCCGAATTGCCTCCTAGAACGGAGTTGATCGGCAGCAAGCAAATGGCAATAGAAGGGTTCAAGGCGCAAAGCGAGATGGTAATAGACAGCCTGGACAGATTAATTACGTCCTGGGAGGAGCAGAAACAATCTGTAATCGTTGAGGGAGTTCATCTAAGCCTCAATTTTGTGGTGCGTACTAGTTAGATATTTGCATCATTGTGGTGTTTGAATCTCCTGAAGATAAAGATAAAGATGAAGATTAAGTGTTTCACGTAAAACGAGGTGACCTTAACTTGTGATTAATTAAGTTTTAATTATTACAAACTTGAAAAATGGATTTATCTAATATTTTAGAACAACTTTCATATAGAAAATTTTTGCACGAAACATACCGTTTAGCAGTTTGAAAAGCGTGCCACGTGAATGAAAATCTTTATCCTAAAACTTCAGGACTTCCGAACGGGGTTTACTTATACTTTGTTGCACACTAGAGAACTGATGTAGCCTTTTCTCTTTTCATTTTCCAACAGATGGGGCTAATGAAGAAACACCCTTCCATAATACCATTTATGGTATACATTGCGAATGAGGAGAAGCACATGGAGCGATTCGCTGTACGTGCAAAGTACATGACACTAGACCCAGCGAAGAACAGATATATCAAATACATCCGGAACATCAGAGCAATCCAGGACTACCTTTGTAACCGTGCAGACAAGCATCTGGTACCCAAGATTAACAACACTAATGTTGACCAGAGTGTGGCGGCCATACACGCCACGGTTTTCAGCTGTCTTCGCAGGCGAGAAGCTGGGGAGCAGTTGTATGACCTCAACACAAACACTGTAGCTGTAGTGAATGAGGAATACAGGAACCAGTGTGCTGCAAACTCGTTGGGTTCCAAGGGAATGTTTCAGTTGATACAAAGGCAGGGATCTTCAAGAAATTTGATGGCTATTCTAAATACTGACGGTAGTGTCACTAAAGCTTGGCATGTGGATAAAAACAATGGCAATGGAAGTCTCGATGGTACTACAAGCAGTGACAAATCAACAAAAAATCCCATGTATGATACATTTGGGAAGGCGGAGCCAGTCAATCTCCAGTTTGGATCTTTCGGGATCAGCGCATGGATGAGTGACACTGGTGGCACCAGCCATACAGGAAGTGTAGACGACTTGAGGGCTGATGGCATTGAGATGGGAGGCAGATATTATTCCTCATGCTGCAGTTCACCAAAGGTGTCAGATTGCCCTTCCAAAGAGGTATGCATTTTGTGTTATAACAGTATGATAGGGGAAGTGTGCTGCCATCATAGGACATGGATCTATGCAATCATTTCCTTATTTTTGTTTCTTTTGCATTTGATATTCCAGCATATAGTGCAAAAATTGGACGAGCTAGCATTAGATTCTCGTTTATATTCGCTTGAATGTTCTATTATTAATTACATGTGGTATAACACTGCCTTCACACTGAATTGAGTAGATTGGTGATGCCATAAATTCGACCTAACAAAGACCCCAACTTTTCAGCTCATGGAGGATGATTATTCAGTTTTTGGTAGCGAAGAAGATGCTGATGATCCTCCTGATGCTGGAACTGACGAAGACCTAACTGATGAAGAAAGAGATATGCACGAGGTACCAAAAAAGCTCCCTGTATTATTCAGCAATTTTCTTTCTAGTTGTGATAAACACACAATATAGTTTTCAGAAACTATATAAAAAAGAATGCGAATAGAAAAATCTATACCCATTGCAGCTGATAATCATGCTTTCACTTAAATGCTCATGGCTGTATTTGCATGCAATCCCAGCACTAGAAAGAAGATGCTAAATTCTTTTGCACCAATGAATTCCTGCAGATAGAAGCAGGCTCTGTTGATGAACACTCCACCAAATCCGATGAGGAATACGATGATCTGGCAATGCAGGATGTGATGGAGAATGGTTACTGGTCCGACGACGAGCAGGCTGCAAGCAGCACCAAGAACTCACCGGACCAGGAGAAGAACATCCTTGGAGCACCTGATGGTGATGTTGTTGTTGATGATGAAGGCAGTGGCAATGACAGGTTTCACCACAATCTGGCCTTCTTCCTGAAGATGTCCAAGAAAGTAGCCGCCACAGAACTGCCTTGTGCATAGTGCCTCCGGTGGCAAAGCAACTGTTGTTGGTCCAGATGTTCTCTGAACTCGGTTGCTGTGTATCCTGATGAGCTTACCTCCATGACTGTAACTGTAAGAGAGGATCTGCTGCTTGTCTAAGCAATACAGATCCCTTAGAATCTGTGTAATCCAAGAACTCTTGAAAAGATGAAATAATAAAGGGTGAATAATAGTTTGATACAAAGTTGGAAATTGCATCCGGGAGTGAAGCTCTTTTGAAGGTTTTCGCTAGTTTTGCCTGTACATCATCGTGGGTATAATGGTGCCACCACTTTATTCACAAGTCACTAAACCACAGTGGTATAGAAGTAGAACATCTTCTCAAGAGGAAAAAAAGAAAATATGGTAGTGTAAATAAATGCGGACATTATATGTGTCGAATTTACCGTGCTGAAAGCCCAACAATTCAGCAACCATCATCATACAGAAGATAATAATCCCTCTTACAAATCACTGGTAGCTTTAGGTTTATTTGAAGTAAAATGTGTTTATCACCGTTAATTTGTATAAAATCCATATGTTATATATTATGAAAGTATTTCTCATAGTGAATAAAAATATATATCTTATAATATTAAACTATATGAGATAGAAATTGTTAATTAAAGATTAAAATGTTTGACGAATACTAGTAAAAGAGAAATGAGAAGGGGGCGAACGCAGTGAACACAAATATTCATACTTAGCTGAGTACAGGCATTTCTGATATACAGAGACATGCATTTGATTTCTGCAAAATGGGAGTAAAGTAGAAAACCTTTACAGAGATGAAACCTCATGAAACCTTATACACTGATGAAATTCAAGGCAAAAGGATCTACAGGTGTCCTTGCTTCCCATCATCTATCCTAAATCTTTGCACTAATTTCTTCCATGCTTTTGCCTTTCTTTTTATCTTACTCGAAGAGGGGAAAAACGTACAAATATACAACTTCTTTCTTGAGAACAAGCACACTCTCTCCTTTTTATTTCCAGAGGCCCTCCTTTATTTACATCAAAGGCTTTCAAAGCTTAGCTTTTCCAATTTAACCCAACAAGACTACAGGTAAGGCTAGCCTCGCTATTTGTCTGTACAGGTGTTATTCTGTCAAACTAACCATTGCAGTCTCACGAAGATGACGAAGACACTCCAATGCGCCTTTCTGAAATATATTTACAGAAGCAACAAACAAACAAGTCAGTAACCAGGAAACATGAAAAAAAGAGACAGGATAAACTGTACAATGCATGAACATGGACTGCGAAATTCACCTCCTGCAGCAATAAGCTTCTCAACCCGTGCAACAATATGTTTCCCATAGGTGTATCTCTTTAGTGCATTCAAATGTACTTTGATACGTGAAAGGATCAATTCACGGTTCTGGTCATCACAAGTCTCCAAAACTTTCTGCACTACGTAGTTAGCAAACTGGTCTTTCATCATTGCCTGACGAAGAAACATTTGCATTAATCATTTTAGAGGAACGTGAGCCACAGTATCCACCACGGCAAATGGTATCATTTCCAAAAAGCAATATCCTATTCCAAGCAGTATGTTTCAAGAAACAGCAGGCCATATTTCAAAAAAACTCATGAATTCTACAAATGGAAACGATACACTTAAATAGCTGGATCAAAACATACCTGTAATGGCTCATTCTCATCAGTTGTGCCAAGCATTTCATTAATTAGAATCTGGCGCTCCTCAGGACTACCGAATGAAAGGCACTTCTCAACAACATTGGAAGCAAATTTCTGTTGGCTCATCTTCACAATCTGTCCAGCCAGTTGCTTAATTATAGCAGAACGTTCATCTGGTTTCCCGTGTTGCAAGACATGCTACAAAATATAAACAAGGAAGCTCTTTGAATAAATGGGACACAAGTAAAGCAACTACAATGGTATAAACGAAAACAAGAGAAAGTGCATCACATGGAGCGTATCTTCCCAATTTGGCAGGTGAGACGTCTTAACATAGGGAATCCATCCCATTGCTTAAATAAGTACAGGTGAAATCAAAATTTCGACAGGTAACAACATAAAATCAATAGGCAGTTACCTGGATAACATAATTGCCATACTGGTCTAGTGTCAACAGAACCACAGACTGCATGATCTCTTCCATCATGGTGCTCTGTGTACTTTCATCGTCACAGTGCTCCAAGACACGCTGGTGGTATCAAATTGCAGGTAAGTACATTAAGCAAGTCGTAAAAGTAATACTTCAAGTAGAACTAGATATACACTGGCATAGCACCTGAATAACACGGCAACCATATGGATGAGTGGAAAGCTCAACCACGTGTCCATAAAAAGCAGATATAATGAATCGTATCCTTTCTTGAGGGATGCATTCTATGCATTTCTGGATTACATGGTTGCCATTCTGATCACGGACACATTTCATGATATTTCCATCAAGCTCCAAAGCCATTTGGGTTTGTTGTTCCACCTCAACCACTTCTAAAGCCTGCAGCAGAATAGTGTGCTTCTGAGTCTCCTCAGAGATATAAAGTGTTGCTAACTGAACAGAGTCAGTCTTTCAACTCATTACTAGTGATAATAGGAGGGGACAATACACATACCTTCTGAATCACCCGGCAGCCATACATTTGAAGAGACAGCTGCAATACATAGCCCTTGAGTAAGCTAGCCAGTTGTTTCTTCTGTGGTTCAGTCCCATATTCAAAAAACTGCCAAAGCACAAGTAATTAGAGAGAACTACGAAGTCCTAAATGATAACATTTTTACAAATCACTAAAAAACATCATTTTCCCAATACTGATGGAATAGTAGGGCTGCTCACTTTCTGTATAACATAGTTTCCAAAAACATCAGTCATCAGAGTTCGTGCTTGAGGAAGAACCTCTGGAAAAATGGTGTCCTTCTCTTCAGCAGAAGCTGTTTCTAGTTTTTGTTGTATAAAGCGACTTCCATACTGGTCCGAGCTGCAACAGGAGGTTGGGTGTATCAAGCACACATCTGAAAACAGCAACTTTACTCTGATGGATATACTATGAGAAAATTACCTGAACTCGACCACATGACCTACAATATCTAACAGCTCAAAAGATCTGGTTTTGTTGGTCTTAAATTCCTCCAGCAGAGAAGATCCATAACCATTATCAATCACATTGTCTGAATTCCAAGATCCCATAGGCCCTCCAGTAGTGGTCTTACCCATAGATGAGATACGAGCTAGCCTATCTCCTTGCCTGACATGGCCCTGAGGAGACGAGATAAAAGGAGTAGATGTTGGACTCGATAAATATGCCATTCCCCCCATGCCAAATGCAGGGTCACTGCCATAAATATTCGGGCTAAGACTACCAGACTTGCCCAGGTATGACATGCCATACTGTAGCTTCTGCTGAGCGAGTAATGAGGCAATATAAGCTTTTTGGTATCCAGGGCTATCCAGGGGCACTGAACCAGAAAAGTTGCCTCCTTGGAACGGATTCAAGTTTGTGGCTGCACCAAGGGGAGAGTCAGAGTTTGCCTGCAAGTATGGAGCATACATTGATTCCATTGGTTGGCCCTGAAAACCAGATCCCCCTTGATTTGAAAGAAGATTAACATATTCACCATCTGCACAGGAAAACAAAGGTCAAACCTCAAAAAATAATAGGAGGGGATAGAATGGAGAAAACAAAAGAGAGAGGTACCAGCATTTAGTTGATTGTTCAGCATGGATGAACCAAAGCTACTTGAACGGATCTTATTATTTCGTACAGATACATCAATGTTGGAGCTATCACCATTAAGGTTCTGGTAGAGAGACACAGATCCAGTAGGGCTCACAAGAGATCCTTTATTATGGGCATTACCATGCGGTGATTGTATAGGAAACTTGCTCCTGCTATCAACTGCCAGCTTGCTCATATTTGAATTATTGAAGTTACTGCTACCATTTGGAAAAGCTGCATATTCCAAGGCGTTTATCGATTCTTCATCAGCATTTTGAGCTAACTTCTGCTGAGATAATTGTCTGCGCTCCTTTGGAACGCTAAAGAGTACATCTGTTTGATCACCAAAGTTCTGGTATACACGATTTTGAACTTCAGCTTCTAAACTAGCCATCTTGCTACCAGAAAGGTTCATAGCAGATAGACCCGCCGCAATATCAGCAGTATCATGATTATGTGAAGCAACAGCTGAGCCTTCAACCTTCTTATCAGTACTTACCATCCTAACTCCAACTGGAGGAAGGCAAGGACTTGGAGTCCTCCGAATCAACTGGGGGTCAGGGGTGGTACTTCTTGACATAGAGGAGCCTACTGCAGTAGCAAAGTTATGAGAGATTGAAGAACCTAAACTTTGGACCCTGACAAGACTAGGTGAAGTGGATCCAGATCGCAAGCCATTCATGGATTCTGATCTGCTCTGCAGTTGCGCTCTTGATGAATCAGAGGGTCTAGTTGGATTTGGGCCGTCGAAAGCATTTCGGCTATTAGACCGTGAAAGATGACTGGCTGCAGAAGCAGGACGACTAATATTTTCCTGTCATGAAAAACCATTCCAAATGATAAGAAAAACAATGAGATAGAAAACTATGCTGCAATAGGTGATGCACTGTAGTAGTGGCATGACAGTATCTCTGAAAGAAGTTCTGCACTGAATTATTGAGTGAGAAAATACAATCAACATTTCATGAATGCAATTCAGGTATAGGCATATCTATGGTGGTTCTCATTCCCTAGGTTACCAAACATAAATGAGAGCTGTCCGAGTGATCTAAAGAACACGACATGATAGAATAGCTGTCCATTTGTACTCATGGAGATTCATTAAAAACAGAATAGAGCATATGTTCTAGTCGAGGTTTAAATATATGGTGATTAAAGAAAAGATAAAAAACAATTAGAGGAGATTTTCCTGACCTGCAAGGCATCAGCAAAGCTCTTGCGACGGGACCCAAGACCACTGGAATCCGATAGACCAATGAGCCCATCTGCACCACTCCCAAGCCATTCGGATGATTGCTGATGCATGAGCCCATTTCTTTCTCCTCCGCCCATCCTATCATTGACCAGTAAATCCTCTCCATTACCATGTCGTGCCCCCGGCTGCACCGAAAACAGAGAGCTTCCACCCCCCACATCCGAGGGCCGCCTCCTTCTATCCCCTACCCCTCCTGAAACAGCCTGTACTCGCTGAGCCACACGCCAATCCTCCTTCGACACCATTGGTGGTGGCAACCTTGGATTGAGGTGCTCATTGGAATAGTAGTACGACAGGTAGGCTGGGTGAGACCTTATCTCCTCGTCAGAGAGCACATCACCAACACCACCATTGCTGGGATCGACAAAGCTGTCGACGTGAACAGGTGCAGCAGAGAAGAGGGAACCAACGGCCGTGCGAGCACCCTGAACAGTGGGAGGAGCACTGCCACTGCGGAACATGCTGAGCTCATCAGCGGTCGCCGCGTGGTTCTGGTCCATCAATACTGCCTGCAGGTCACGCTCAAGGTCCTCGAAAGTGGGGCCGGCCGCTGCCGCAGGAGACGGCGCCATGGCTGCTGCTGCTGCTGCGATTTCCTTCGTCACAACCTGCTTCTTCCCTTCTCGCCTTCTTCTCCTCGCAAAACCTAAACCAACACCAATATATAGTCATATATCTAAGGGAGAAATCTGAAGTTTTTGTTTAGATAACTACATAAAAAGAACGATCAGAGGCACCTTCCTTTAACAGAACTGCAACCTAGTACAGAACAAAAAAACAAATTCCACCAGTTTGTTCCTATGAATTCTTCTTCTCACCCAGCAGAGTCGGAAAAAACCCAAAATCCCACCTTTAAGGAGACTCCAGCATCAAGTTGCGGGAGCACGAAGAAAACAGGCAAAAAGAACCCCCCAAACTTTGAGACGAATCCAGTCATAACTCAGATTGAAACACCGGGAAAGAATCCCACCCAATCCATGGGGGGAGGAAAACAACCAAACATTTTCCCATGCCCAGACTAAAGGAATCATCACACAAACAACAAACAAACAGAAACCATCGCAGAATTCCCTCCGCCTCCTCCTCTACCAACGATTCGATCGAACAGCGACAAAAATAATTAAAAAAAATCTCACCTTGAGAACGAACCCCAGAGACCCCCCTATGGAATCGACATCCAAAAAAGCAGCCAACCCCTGTCTCCTCCGTGCGGGGATTGTATCGTATCGTATCGGATTGGATTGGATTGGATTCGTGTACGGGGAGGTGGTAGAGCGGGGAGGGGGGATTTATTTAGGGTTTGGGGATTGGGGAATTTCTGGAGGCGGCTGCTGCTGCGGCGGAAGAGGAAGGATTAGCGAATGGGAAAGGAGGCCGAGACGCGAGAGAAGGGAGAAGACGACGCCCCCAGCTGAAAGCGACGCGTTTGCTGCTGCTTTTCTTCTCCCCTTGGACCGCCCCCTAGCCCGCCTCCCCCGCCGTCCGATCCAACCCCGCACGAATCTCAATGCACCATGTGTACCATGATAAGATCATACTCCCTCTATAAAAAAACAAACTCTTTCTTGCTATGTATTGACAAACCCTGACTAGACATGATACATAGTTAAGTTAGAGTTTGTTTTTTTGGACGAAAAGAGGATGACCTAGCTAGCACAAACAAACAAGGTCGGTTCACACTGGCGGCGATGATGAGCTCATCTTTTTTCTTTTCCTTCCTCTTTTGTGCCTTGTTGGATGGTTTGGGATAATAATTATTTAAGGGTGAAAATGAATGATTTAAATATTATAAAGTTAAAAAAATTAAAACTTGTTTTTTTAAAAAAAAACTACACCATTTAGAAGCTCAACTTATTAATGGAGGAGAACATGACCTCAACTTAAAAAAAAGGCTTTTTTTCTTCCTTTTTTCGAGATCAAGTTCTGCCTCAATGTTTGACTGACAAATGCATTTCTGAATTCTGAATAACTGAGCTGAATTCCCAACCCTAACAACCTGACATATCTCAAGTTTGTTGTTTTTCTCCGGTCTCATGCGTTGCATGGTTTCAGGAAAGACGGTTATATACCAATATGGCTGATCTGATTCTGATCTTCTTCACGAAACTGCGGTGATCATCCTCTCTCTCTCCGTGCTTCTGCGTGACTGACAGGTGGGCCCGCCATTCTATATGCCCTGAGCACTATCCAATCACAAAGAGTTTGTTTTGATTGACCACTATTGATTGTCTAGTCAAACCAGCAGATTAAGCGGAGAAAAAAGAGAGATTAACAAGTCTTTCAGTCTGGGATATGTGTGTTTTCTTTCTCTAAACTGCAGAAGGTGTAAAGATAGTGCTTTTGCCGTGTTTATTATTAAAGTGCCAGACACAAGAAAGTGCTGAGGTTGCGATCAAATTAAGAAATCGTTTTAATACACGAAAACAAAAGCATTTCATGTTGTTTGTGGTTGAAAAAAAAGTAGTATTAGCCCCCAGTACCCAATGCTGAAGCATGTGGGCAACTAGTTGAGCTTATAAGAGGGAACTTGCTTCCACTAATCCCAATTAATTTAAAGTATAATTCTACTTTGTTCACCAGGAACATACATACATGCTTGTTTTGCTATTCTGAACATAACTAGCAACACCAGCTTTGCAAAGGCTGACACTGTAGCTATCTTTTTGTAGTACTAGTAGTTCAGGTCAATCACAATAGTGCGGCATATGGATTTGGAACCATAACACTTTCAACATGCCCTCTGAAGGCTCATTGACTAAATATTATTGCCATCTAATGACTACTTTAAATGCTTGCCCGTACTGTGACAGTACATGAGCAAGAAGTCTTTGCCTTTAATTGCATAGATTTCCAAATAAGACACATGGATACATCAAGGACACCATAGGAATGCAGCCACATGTTGTGAAATTCTGTCGACCCCAAATTTGGAGAGAACACAATTGAAATGCTGCCTTGTGTAGTAGTGTTTCTTTGACTGAAGAGGTAATAATTTCGTCGATTCGATACTTAAATATATGGCTCGATCTCTTGAAAGGAGTTCATACTGGCTTTTGATTTCTCCATTTGATATACTAAAGGACATAATGGATCATTCCTCCTGATCGATCATCCTCCGAACATCGTCAATTACTAGCCAGGATTTGTGTCCACCAATCACCTCAGCCTGTTTCTGAGAGTCACTCCACAGCTGTACATGACAAAAAAAAACATCTTAAGGATATACAATGTCAATACATAGAGAAACAAACAAGCTTGTACCTGTATAGAAGGCATCTTCTGCATGAGCTCCGCGTAACAGATCACATACATTGGACAAAAGAAGGCATTAGTGTGTAGATTACTATATACTTGGGGTCCAACTAGTTGTCTAATGAATATTGTTGCAGGACAAGATAACGAGGCCAAATACATGAAGAGTCCATCATTGATATGGTACTCTGTTACCAAAGCTAAAGGATAGAGCTAACAAAAACTTGGATAAAAATTGCAGAAAGACGGCAACTAGCAACAAAGTTTCCCAAGGGCTCAAGAGGAAGCTATTTCCTCTAAAACAGGGAAAGAAGCACAATAAAAGATCTCTAAAAACTTCTACAAATAGCACTTCTTTTCAAATGAAATGTCTGAAAGTGCCTTAGAATACCGTTAAGCAATATGAAGCACAATTACGGTGAGAGGAAGAATGTTTTCTGCTCATTGTTCACTAAGGATAAAACAAACATGGAATGACCAATGTAATGCATGGCTAGACTTACTGTTACTCCTGCACGATTGACAAGCTTTTGAGGAACAGCATTGACATCAACACAGTAGAACCGAATTCTGCATAACACAAGTACTGACAGAGATCATCAATTTGGCGAGCACCAGCAGTGCATATTTTACTGGAAATAATCCCTAACCTTGGATAGTATTCTGCTGCCAACTTCTCTAGTTTAGGCTTCAGATATATACACTTTCTGCACCAACTTGCCATCCTACAAATTGCAAGGTGTTGTGTGAAAAACAATTTGACACTGATAGTCTATTTATCCACATCTCAGATGTCTTAATACACAAACAGCTAATTGTTTAAATTGATAAAAACAATTCATTTCACTCTTTTAATACAGCATGGGAAAAAATGCTGAAGCTTTCCTTTAAGGTTCAAGTGACTAGACGCCACCAACAGGAAAAAGGTTGGTCCAGTAAAGAACACGTTCTTGCAAAATCATAAATCCATATGTATTTTAGTTGACCAAAAGCAACTCTTGAATGAATGGAAGGCAAAACAATCATTTCATGCAAGATGATGATCTAGCCCACTTCACCTAATAAGGTCAGATGCACCGAATGAACAATCACCTAATCGAGACCCGAATAGATGCCCCCAATTTCATTCAGAATACTACCAAATTCAACTCCAAACTGACCAATTTTCATCCAAAAAAACTGAATTTGCAGGCTATTACTAGTAGTAGTAGTACCCAGTAACCATGTCATCCAAGATGCAGGTTTGGTGTTCCTGCAACGATGCCTTTATCAAAAGGAACAAAATTTACTGCTGTTACTGCTCGTCACAATCAAAGAGGAGGGTATTAGTATTACCAGAGAAGGACGATGGCGAGGCCGAGCTGCTGCGCCTCCGCGAGGGCACGGTCCAGCTGCTGCTCGCTGCCGATCGGCTCCAGCTCCACCCAGGTCGGTTCCTCCTCCTCCTCCTCCTCCACCCTCTCCTCGGCCGCGGCGGCGGCGCGGCGGGGCCCTGGAGGGAGAGAGATCGAGGCCCACCCTGAGGGAGATTTAGAGAGGAAGGAGATACAGGGCGGAGGAGGCCGGCCACCGGCAAGGATACGACGGGACGGCGACGCCGCTGCTTCCCCGGCGACGGTGGCTGCGTAGGCGGAGGCGGTGGTGGCCATTGTCGTAGGCTGTGCAAGAGATCGGCGCACCAGAAGGGCAAACGAGAGGTAGAAGCCGCTGGCGACGGCGAGAGGCGGCGGCGGCGGTTGCGCGAGGGGGAAGCAGCGTCTGCTCTAGCGGACACCACGTCAGGTTACTGGTTGTGTTCTTCGTTGCCGACACGTCACACTGCAGGTGGGGCCCAACTACTAGAGAAAGGCAAAACCGAGAGCAAATCCTTTCCAAATTACACGTCAAGTTGATCCCATGAAAATCCTCCTGGTTAATTTAATAACTTTGCAGTTCAATATGTCAGTACACAATGCTCAAACACAAATTCACTTGATCTATCTACAGCTCTGCACACACAAATAAATTGAAGGAAGAGAATACATGTTGGTTGGTGGCAAATGTGGAGCTCTCTACGACAAGAAGCAAATAGAACAGCCACGAAATTTGGCACTTGAAAATCTACAATGTACTACGTATCTATGTACGTATGCAGCAATGCTTCTGCTTCTTGTTCATCTGATCAGTTGTTTGTGATCTGGAACTCAGTGCCATCCTTGAGATGCCCCGTTGCAGTAGGGCAAAGCCAACACAGGATGTTTGGACCCATGATCTGTTACAAATGGTCCCAAAAGTATCAGCTAAATGGAGTACCAAACGAATAGAATTGAACCAAAAGGATATTCAATGTTGAAGATCTTGAAAGTGTAGCAGTTATGATGAATGATGATGAAGGGGGAAGACTAGATCTTATGCATTCTTCTTGATTTCGTACCATTTGAATATTCTTCCGCGTGCCAAGATCAAAGCGGTGCCGATACTTCTGTCCACTCTTCTGTGCAAGCCACTTCGCTCTAGTTGCCTCTCGGTACTGAAGTAAAGGTGACAGTAAAAATCAAACATGGCATAAACCCACCAAGAAAATAATGTATTTGAATGGATGTCTAGAACTCCAAAGAGTAATTTACCTCTATTGTTGTCATGTTATGACATAAGAGATAGATGTGCCAGCATAATAGAGAACCTATTGTCAAGCTTAAGAAGAACAAAAGGACACCAACCAAGACCTGCTTTTGTTCATTAGTTAGACCAAAAAAAAGGGGAAAACTATACCAAAAAACTACATTAGCGAGTAAGTGCATGACAAGATTTTGATGAGACAATCATGATTCAGTGACACCACTTGTTATACGAAACTCCATCTTTTAAAATTCAAAATCATTATTTTAACTATAAACTCCCTTGTTAGACCAGCAGAAAGGAAAACCCACAGTTTTCATTATTATTCCATGAGTTCTATCTGTAATTTTGGATTATTCCCATCTATCATGTCTTTGATGTTTCTGCAGTAAATACATAATAATCACTTTCAATTGAGTTGAAATCCAAACTCGAAACTCACAAGAGATCTAAAACAAACTATCTACTTTCTGGCATGATACAACAAACAGGGATTCCTCAAAAAGTTTCTTATTGACTCTGAAGACAACACAGGGGGGGCAAAACAATGTAGTGTGCTGTGTGCCAAAGGTTAGTAATGGTTGATAACTAAAAATAAGAGTAAACATATTACTCATTATTTATGTAGCCAGTAGCAGGGTGGAGAATTCCTGACTGTATAGTGAAATACTAATTCAGAAGAAAGGCCAGTGCACTTACATGTATGACCTTCACATAAGGAACATCGTATTCATGTTCTGTCTGAAAGAGATCAAATAGAAATACCACCTGGACAAAAATGGAATGACGGTGAATGATGCTTAGTGAAGAATTTCCCAAATTTTATTCCAAATGACATCACTTACTAATGAGTAAAGAGACCCGATGGTTGCATTTAGAACACAGATGATAAAGGGTTTGTAGTTTGCATAGCCCACGCAGTTGTTAATCCAGACACAGTGATGGTCCTGCCATTATAATTAAAACTTGTTACCAAGTATTTTTAACAAAAGCTTCATTTTGCAACCAACAGAACATATACTGACAAACATTAGCCACACTTACCATTTTAAGAACACACCTTTTGCACACTTTGCAATGGTGAGTTCGAGAAGGTTTGTACATGCAGCATTTATCGCAATACCTCGATTTTAATCCCTGCCGAAACAAAAGAAAAATGGCTACCATGAAGGGTGTTTTTGCAACATTCAGTGCTTGCAAATTAACAGCTTTGGTAACTAAAAATTTGGAATGCCCCAAACTACCAACCGATGCATCCAATGAAAAGAAGTCCTAAGTAAGCATTGTGTGATGCCATAATCAAGAAACCATACGGTTAGATGGATTCCAAATAAGATTGGATAATCTGGAGTGGAAAAAAATCTACTTTAGCTTAGCTTATGGTTGGGAATGCCGCTACAGTCTAAACACAAGAATCCTAAAATCCAAGGAAGCGGAAAAGAAGAACGTGGCAAAGAGAAGAGAGATAGATCTCAGACCTGCCGCTGCGGGTCCTCGGCGTCGGGGGCGAAGGAGGCGGGCACGGAGCCCGGGTCAGCGGCCGCGGCGCATAGGAAGGAGAAGAAGCACGCGGCGACGATGAAGGAGAAGGCGGCGGCGTGGGCGGCGCCGGCCGCGGTGCCGAGGCCGAGCCAGTGGTCCAGGAAGACGAACACGGTGGAGTAGTACACCAGGGTCATCACGGAGACCGCCCCGACCACGGCCGGCGAGGCCGCGGCCGCCGCCGCGCCTCCCCTCCGCCGTGCCATCGCCGGCGAGGTGATCCCCCCTGCGCTGCGTCGGACCCTTCTCCGAGCTCTCCGGCCTCTCCTCTTCTTCAACCTTTGCCTGCCCTTTACCCCCCTAATGGGCCTTAATGGGCTGAATCCTATGTGGGCTTTCGTACGGAGTACGACATCAACTGGGCCAATATTTATTGGGCCTAAACAACACGGGCTAAGGGAGTTTTTTTTTCTTTTATTATTAGGACTAAGGAGAAATTAACTCATCCCATGTGTAACAAAAACCAAGTAACTATTGGGTGTAACCCCACGCGTTACTGCCGGAGTTTTATGATAGCAATAAGTACAAATAATTTATAAAATAGCTAGACGTCATAAGCTTTCATTAAGTTGATATGGTTTTATGATAATTTAAATAGTATATAAAGTGATGATTCAAATATAAAAGTAAGATGATGTGGCTTTATGAGAGAAGAAAAAGAGAAAGTTAATTTGGACCATAGATTAATCATCTAAGGGATAAAAACAATTATGGCCTAATGAGAGAAGAAAATGAGAAAAATAATTTAGACCATATATTAATCATCTAAGGGATAAAAACAATTATGGCCTAATGAGAGAAAAAAATGAGAAAAATAATTTAGACCATAGATTAATCATCTAAAGGATAAAATAATTAATGTGATATGACTTAATGAGAGAAGAGAGAAATAACATTAACTAAGTGAGGATGAACTATATAGATATATAGGATATTATAAAAAATGATGGAGATATATATTGAAGTATTATGTGAATTATGTGGGATAATGATTTAACATGCTTATATTTTAAAGCTTTAAAATTTAATAAATTATAGAATTATAGATAATATAGTATGCTTGCATGATGTTTAATATGTAATAATTGTTAGTGGATAATGATGTGACATCTTTATATGTTGAGCTTTACGATTTAGTAGGTTGTAACTTTATAGTTTATAGTAAGATAGGATAAGATATACAAGTTTGCAATCAATGAGTATTAAAATGTCTACTCGGGTTTTGGTCAATGATTTAATTTAGCACTGTAAAACGAAAATACAAGACTTTTATTTAAGTCTTAGATGCATATCCACATGGGACTAGTGATTATAAATATGTCTATCTTGTGAAATCATTGTCATGATTAATATTTGTGATGAACAATTGGCTTAACAAATGATTTATTCGATAAATTGGTTTGAGGATATTTGTAGATGTTGGTGTGAGTGCGTGTGACTAATGTGGGTCAGGTTGTGATATCTGTGCCCAGAAACGGTTGTGTCTAATTGTGTGTAGGAGTCTTGGAGGTCAACTTCGGATAACGGTGGGATCTGGACTAGACTCAGGAAGGAGTAGAGGTCCAGACGATCAAGGATACTGGATGACGAAGTTGGATATGAGATGACACACGGTAGATGGACACCGTGCGGGAGAGATCTTCACAATAGGCTTCACGAGGTGTGCGTGCAAGCGTCGGTGTTCGCGAAGGAAATAGGAAGAAAAATTAAAAAGGAGTATATGGTTGTGTCGGTGATACGGGCCCGGGGTACCAAGACTAGAGGGATGGGCGGCCCCCTGCACCCACGTGGCGCTCCCCCTAGAGGGGTCGGACCCGAGGGTGACGTGACGGCTACCCTCCCTAATCCCCCCAAGGGTCGGGCCGCTCCTACTCTTTCCCCGAGGGTCGGATCGCCCCGACCCCCTCTGCGCTTGTGCCACGTGTGCGAGGTTAGGTGGGCGTCGCCAGCGCCCACCTAACCGCATTGATGGCGGCTCAGGCGAAGCGCACCACGCCGCATTTAATGCGGGTAAATGCGGCGTGTGGCGTGCATGGCCAGTCTACGACCGGTCACGGTGATTGACCGATCGTAGACCGGTTAGATCATGGGTGAGACGGTGGCAGGGTGCCTGCACGCTGTCCGCACGTCAGGCGGCGTGCGGCACGCCTTGCCCCGTCCCATCAGAATGATGAGGGCCTTTTGCCTCACGTCTCTTAGCCGGAGTTGGTATGCCAGCTCCGATCAGATAGTTTCCGTTTCCCGATGCGAACGGAACACGAAAGTCTTCATCCATTTAATGGAGCTTGGCACGGGCGTCCCCCGTGTCAGTCGCCTGACCGGACGAGGGCCATACTACGGTATCTGAGCGTGTGGCTTCCGAGTCAAGCAACAAGACAGTCATTAAATGTAAAAGAATGTTTTCCTTCTGTCTTAGGTAGTCTTTTGGCCCGTGTGGTAGCCCCTTGAGATATAAAAGGAGGCCCAAGCCTGAGTAAAAGAGAGGCGGAAAAAACAGATAGACCGGAGAGTAAGGAAGAGCAAACACTTGTATTTTCCCTGATTTCCCGGTCGCATATCCACCACCCACAGGAGTAGGGTGTTACGCTTCCCAGCGACCCGAACCTGTATAAACTCTAGTGTCTCTGTCTCTCTCTCTCTGGTGATTAGGGAGGAAAGAATTTCACCCTGCGTCCCTGGCCGAACTCACAAAGGGGGGCCCTCTTTGTCCCTTGTTGAGGAGCTAACCCTCCGTCAGGTTGCTACAGTACTCGAAGTACTGTAGCATGGCAGTACTGCATGCATGCATGCATGGTGTATGTGTGCCGATGCATGATGCAACCGGATTGTTTGAGAGAGTTTGAGAGAATTATAAATTGGTAAATTATAATTTGTTTTGGAAAGTGAAGGTTTGAGTCCTAGTGGAACTAGGAGTTCTACTCCTACTAGGAGTTGTACTCCTACTTTTAGTAGGAGATTTTAGGTATAAATAAATGAGGGGTCTTTAATCCAGTTCGAGAGTTGAGGGAGGAGTACTTTAGATACACTTTGTAAACACATATTGATGTAATAAAGTTGATCTACTTTCAAGAATTCGTCGATACGTGTTTTCTCCGGTTTTCGACGGTCTGACCGGTGGCAGTGCAACGGTTTGTCCGGCGACGTCACGACGGTCTGATCAATGCGACTTCATCAGGTTAGAGGGTAACTTTTATTTTCGCTAAAAAAATTTGATTTTTGGTTTTTGGTTTTTCCTACCATTCACTCCCCTCTGGTAGGTTTGTTTGGTCTTGTTTGATCCTACATATCTCATTTAGAAAAAAACAAAAAATAAAATAAGCTTGACTTTTAGATGGAGGGAGTATATATTAGTCGATATATTTTTTTCTCTCAAAAGATCGCTCAGTTTTATAAAACAAATAACTAGCGACTTGCCAACTCTAAAAAATATCAGATCATACATAGGTTATGTACGGTCTATTACAATAAAAAATACACCGAAAAGGAAAAAACACTGTAACAACAAAAGGTACAATATGTAGGATGTAACTTCAATACAAAGAGACCGTAAAAATAACAAAATAATATGGAGTACATTAATTATTTGCATTCAATAAATAAAACAAAAATTACACTGAAAATAAAAACTACAGTTGGTGACCAAAAAGTTACAATTGTTTGTAAGATGTAATTTTAATTAAAAAAATGTGCAAATGGTTAGAAAGTCCTTTGGTTACTACGAAGAAGGGATTGGGAGGTTCTAAGTGCATCACCAAGAGATACCCAACACTACTTCCAATCCTAAAATTTTAGAGTTTTGCACGGAAAATTGGATCCAACAGATCTCCCATCAGCATCCCAAAAAAATAGAAAACCTAATTTCGTTATTCTCGTTCTCCACTTGTAGGAAGACCACTGGCTCCCCAATCCGCCAATCACAGGCAATTCGCACGTGCTGCTGAAATGTCCTGTGGTCGTCGCGAGCTCGTTCCCCGTCGCCTCAATTTGCACCGCCGTCACCTTCGAGCTAATCCGCCGCCGGCTCCTGAGCTAGTCCGCTGTCGAAACATTTCGAGCCCCTACACCACCAGCTCATCGCAAGCTCTTCCGTCGTTGACTCGATTCGCAGCGCAGTCGACCCCGATTCGCGCCACTGTCGACCATCACCACCACCCCGATTCACGCCGTGGCCAGTCCCCCAACTCGTCCACCTCCACCTCGATTCGCACCTTCGGTGAACCCCGTTTTGCGCCGCCACTGCCCCGATTCGCGTCGTGGCCGACCCCCGAGCTCGTTCGCCGCCAGCTCAATTTGCGCCTTTGGCTCTGAGACCCGATTCGTGCCGCAACGGACTCCGAGCTTATCCACCACTGGCGCATCACGAGCTCTTCCGACACCGCCTTGACTCGCGCCTCCGCCGAGCTCCAATTCCTATCGTTGGCCACCGGGATCTCCCCACACCCATCTCCAGCTGTTGTTGCTTTCACCCACCGCCAGTGCCAAAGCGTCTCTCTGCGTTGCTCAACCGTGTATGAGCGTAGAACAGGAGGAAGAAGAAAAGAGAAAAGAAAGAGGGACCGACATATGGGTCCCACCTATCAGGTCATTTATAGGAGGAGAAGAACTGTTGGTAGTTTTACATGTCGTCCCACTTTTTTATTATAGGGTGACATGTTTACCTAATCTGTTGGAGGAAAGGATAACTTAGGACCCTAAATCCTAATTAGGAATCACTAAAAAGTCATTTAGGGAGTGGATTTATTGGGTATCTCTTGATGATGCTCTAAGGTTTTGTTCGGATAATCCCTTAATCAAGCCGATTTTGAGGGGATTATCGTCCTAATTCTCTCGATTCTTATATGGAGAATTAGATAGGGAGCTAAAGCCACTCCGTGGAGTCCATGGTAGTCAACATGGAGATCAAGGAACAAATCTCAATGTGGATCAACCACTAGTGTGCAACCAATCTTTACTACCGGTTAATAACCCCCTTTAATATTGGTTGTAGCAACCGAGACTAAAGTTTTTAATCTTTAGTAGAACCGGTACTAAACATGTATATTAAGTCAAAAAATATGCGGGATGTGGAATTCAAACTCAAAATCCCTCACCTCAGCCTCCACGTGCATAACCATCCCATCAACTCTACACATCTAACTTGGATATAGATGCTTTCTTTTTAACTAACCCTGAAGACATATTTAGCATCGGTTGATAACATCAACCGGTATTAAAAATATCTTTAGTCCCGGTTGGTGTTACCAATCGGTACTAAAGATGTATTTTTAGTACCGGTTGGTGTTAAAAGATGTTTCTACGGACCTGGACTTTTAAAACCGATACTAAAACATCTTTAGTACCAGTTTTAATCTAATCGAGATATTTGTGATTTTGGTTACCACGATGAAAGATCAGTTCTCTAGTAGTGAACCGACCAAATATTCACTCAATTCCAATGAGAAAATGTGGTGACACATGTATATATAGTGAAATCACTTTTGATTTAGCAATCAAATTGAACAATTGATTTAGCATGTCAAAAATACTATGTATTATTAAATTCTGTTGATACGTATTGGGTGATGATCAAATTGGGATGGATGAAGTAATAAATAGTAGTAGGGATTTTTTTAGAAAAAACATGGTACTAGGGATCTTGACTGCACTACTCCTAGGTTTATAACGGCAACCCAAAAAAAGATAAAATTACACCGAGGTCCTTGAAAAGACTTGAAAAAGGATAGAATGTTTATGGATTAGCACTAAATAACGTTATAGCGTCTGTTCAGATTAATATCAAAATAAACCTTTTCAAAATTTGGCACTATCAAAATTTTAGAAAATTAGCAACATTGTCAAATTTTGATAGGATAGGCTCAATATAATGTTGCCAAAATTTTATAGATTTACCAATATTTGGTAAATAGCTATATAATTATTAATTTTATTAAATAATGATATGATTTAAAATGAAATCAATTTGGACAGACCAGTAGTATTGTCGTTTGCTATCACATTTTTGGTACCACTGGTCGTTGTCATATAGGAGTATACTGATAATAATAAATCTTTAAGGCTAATTAGGTACCAAGTACAGGTCACATTACTCACAGTATCAAGTTTGAAGAGTCAACACTGGATCCACCAAACATGTAATTAATTGGTATGATGTGGCTAGCAGCTGGATCAAAATGTATGGCCATTACCCAGCTATACAAAACGTACAATTCAACTAATTTTATAGTAGTTGGCAATTAATTTACCCCTGTACCCGCAATCGATCGATCCGGTCACACACGGTTACACATGCGCGCACAAAAACTAATCTTCGACCGATCGCACAAAAAACTAACTGAAGAACTAAGTTTATAATAGTAGTTGACAATTAATTTACCCTGCCCCACTAACGATCGAATGATGAAGTAACACACCAATAGGACATGTCCCACATTGTTATTAACGGTGTTTCTATGTTACTATGCAAATAATTAAATCTGATGACGTGTGACAGGGAGAGTGAAAAAAAGATCGTTGCAATATATGACAATGGTTCAAAGTGACTCTTAGCATTTAGTAAAAAATTTATTGTTGCATAGAAATGAAGAAAAAGAAAGAATAGTAATAAAAATTATTTTAATACAATAATGGTTAAAAGGTCTTGTCGTGTGAATTATTATAGGAGAATAGTCTCTAAGTTGTTATTTATTAACAAGAAGTCCATATTACTCTACCTTTGTACACCCACACACAAAAATAATAACTAAACAACATGCACAAAAATAGAACATACTTATAAATGTACATATCAACCGTCCCTGCATCACACACAAAAATAATAACTAAAGAACATGCACAAAAATAGAACATACTTATAAATGTACATATCAACCGTCCCTGCATCATCCATGGAACACATAACAAATCTAACATCACATCCATGCATACATATCATACTATCTATATATATCTATATAGCTGCATCATCCATGAAACACATAACAAATCTAACATCACATCCAAGCATACATATCTATACTATCTATATAATTGTACCCACTAACTTCTAAAACTAAATATGCAAGTGTATCATATCATCACCTATTAGCAATTATTATCTAGAGTATTTTAAATATCATTAAAACATGATATATCATTTACAATTTTATTGTATTTTATAACTCAATATGCAAAAAATGTCAAATCATTATCTTCACATCATTTTCACATTATTTAAGTATATACATATATCATTTCTATAATGTATAACATGTATTCATCCACATATCCCACGGCCAAACACGGAATATAAACTAGTACGTACAATAATAATGCACATGTCTTTGTCCCTTTCTTTTCTCCCTAAGATCGAACAGTGTAAATACAGCACTTGTACTATCCATGTCGATCGCCATTGGTGATCGGTGAAAAGAACGATCGATCCGACATGAATTAGCTAGCTAGAAATAGGAGTATGCGATCGATTACGTACCAATGAAACTATGAGCTACAGATCTATATACTGTACAGGACCAGCTAGCTCTGCCTCTTTGCAACATGGATTAATTAATCAATTGCCAATGCCATGCATTGTACTCCATTATCGTCAAGAACATTAGTTCAGACGATCGAGAAATATATTCAGGCAGCGCAGCTGCCTTAATTCTTTTGTCACTACTGGTCTGAACTCTGATCAGAGCTACTAGCTAGTAGCAAAGCAACATCAGAAAGAACAGCAGCAGCAATGGATCAAGAGAGAGGGTGATTGGTTGGGCGGTTTGGTTGGGTCGGAGGAGCAGCAATAATAAGCTAGAGGTAGACGAAGACTGTTGTGATGACTAGCTAGCCCGTGAAAGTCTGGGTGGTGGGGGCCCACTTGCATTGGGCTCAATGGGATGGGTACTAGGTTGTTGCCCACACCACAGGCACCCGGGACCCACCACCATCACCGCAACATGTACACGAACCCATCCATCACTCGCTCACCTTTGCTTCCATCACAAAATGATTAAATTTCATAGCCATACACCTCTCGAACTCAGTAGACCACTTTTAACATCGTTTTGCACTCTCCACTAAAATTATGAATCTATAAGTGAACCAGCCACTTATAGGCTTACTAGCCTTTTGTTTGTCAAAACATCTGTGACCACATAGCAAGCTCGCTCACGGTTTAGATTCGTCACTCAAGAGAAAGCCTCTTGTATGATTAAATGGTGGCTAGTCATGTAGACTAGTCAACCTATAAAGACGATAAGATATACCAGCTGTGGATATTGACCGAAAAAGTCACGCAAGATGTCTGAGTGTTAACTGACACACCCAGATCCAGCTAGCAGGTATCTCACAAAATATTCGTCGTTCGTACATATTTCTGTAGCATTGATCGGTGCCATCACACGGGTCACGCGCTGTTGTCATCTATAATATCTCGTACGATTAGATCTATAATTTTCAAACAATTTATGCCGCTATTATTCATCCACGTCACTCCTTTTGATGGTACACCATCTCACAGATTATTGATGCCTTCTAATATATATTTTGCTTGATTTGGCTAAGAAATTTTTCAAAACCCGTTAAACCGTCCGTATAAACTAACCACGATACACATTCTGATTGGAGAGGATAGTCGTCCTAGAAATGGTTAGTCCGATGCTAAAATGTTCTCCTAGGTTTTACCATTTGTGGGTAGAGTAGCCAGCTCACAAGTAGAGATGCAAAGTGATCATGCTAATGTAGTACTCGTACAACGTAGTACAGTACTAGGCAGAAGCCAGCCACATGATAGGTTAAGCTCAAGGTATTCTTCTTCCTCCTCGTACTAGGTAGGCTAGCTGTCCTTTCCTTTTGCCTTGAAATAAACAAACAATCATATACTGTAGTATACTAATCACTATGGATGGAGATCGAGCTGTATGGTGATTCCCGTGGGCGTTGGAATCGAGGATTACAATTCTTTTGGACTCATCACACAACTCCACAGAATCCAGGGGCTTAAACTTTGCAACTTTTAAGGTAGTTTTCTTTAATTTTTCCCCTTTCTACTCGCAACAATGGCCAATTAATTTGCTAATTAATCCTTGCTTTTTGGTGCAACTAAAACCATGCATTTTTGTTGGTTGCGTGTGTGACGGTGTCCTAACTTTGCTACTCATGTTTCGCCTTTTTCTTGAAAGGTAACATAGGATTATGTTATTATGCAATGAGTGTGTGTATGCAATCATGCAATCAACTTTCATGTTAGCATGGGACGAGCAAAAAAAATATGAAGGTGAAGATGATTGATCTTTTTAAGATAATGTCTGAAGACGCAATATATAGTGTGTTCTAGAGTTCTTTTATTAATTAGGTGTGAAATCAAAATTTTGTTATACAATCGAATTAAAAACGAGAGATAAATTTCCTACGATATATAGTACCTTGATTTATGTAGTATTTCCTTGATTTTTTTAGCTTGAAATTTTACACACGAGTAAAGTAAACTGTAATTGCATTTATTTTTTCTGTTGGGCATTTAATTTCTATGTCGAATTGGTGCTCAAAAGAAAAAATGATGCATGAAGTGTGCACCATGAAAGGGCCCGAGGTACCATTTTTTTGAACGGGAGGTACCATTAATTATTTTCGTTTGTTGCATGCCTAGGAACTTGCTTTCTTTTGTTGTTAATTTTAATTAACTTGCCAACAAAATTAAGCTATAGCTTAAGCTAGCTAATTACTTAGCTCCTTTATTCCTTGTCTATGTGATGTGTCCCCAGCCAGCCAATTGACTAAGTTTGGAGGAAGAATCTCTGCATTTCAGAATGCAAGCTTACCTTTCAGGTGGAGCTCTCCCATTGCTTTCCATTAGGATAACATAAACATGTATATATATCTAATATGTGTACTAGTCTGGAGGAAATTCCAAAAGAAAAGGTTCTTAATTAACGTATGTATGCTAACTAACCAGGAATCACGTACCCATGCATCTTCCAGCACAATACCTTATTAATTTGGAGCTATATATCCAGCTAGCTAGCTTACTCTTACTTCAAAATGTCTTATTGACTATTCGTAGCTAGCTTATGTAGGGTTATCTGCTCTAACCACCCGCACAATAATGAGCCGCTGCCAAAATTTTTTTTAAATAAATATAAAAGTTTTACGTATAATTTTTTTTCTTGTATGTCATTTTACGACTTGTCGGCCATAGGCCAAACGATCAGACGTACTTCTATGAAATACATTAATGGGAGTTTACTGATATATATGGGGCACACATTGCACTTTAGTTAATTAATTATATTTACTAGAGTAGGTTTTAGAAAAAAAAGGCTTAAGTTATTTGGTTGAAATTGTGAGATACGGTATTTTGAGTTGTAGCATTTGGGCTAATTAAAGATTTCAGAAGACCCCACTCCTAGTCAAATCTGACTTAAATTCATCATCTTTGACATAATAATATTGTTTGAACATTAACAAATTTAATTCATCATGCAATTAATTTAACGACACTTAGATAAAATAAATGAGAATATGTGTTATATTACATTGTTTGGCATTTAATGGGTTTTCATTTTTGTGAGACCTCGAAACCATGATAATTGAGTTATTAATTTGCCACGAACTATAATGAGTACTATGGTTCCACAACTTAGTCCATGAAACATGGGTTTTATAAATTTCAATCTTCTTACTTCAAAGAAATTTCCATCTGAGCCCGACTTTGAGGTTTTCTTCCATCCTTAGAGAGGTAGTATATACCTCCTCACAATTTAAGAGGTAAAACATTAAACCGGTTTAATTACTAGAAAACAAGTTTATGATTAGCACCGACAAGACTTTTCTAGTCACTGTGAGGTATAGAGAGATATATATACTTATAGTGTTAGTTCGGAGTTATATACCTCTTAATTGACACAAATATCTATACCTCTAAAAATTATAAGAAAAAGTGAATTTTGGTACCTTCTATTTTAAATATTTATAAAGATAAGTTTCCAATCATATTCTAACCTATAAGATTAATTTTGGTACCTCCTTTTATGGAGAGGTATATCTTAAATATGGTGAGTTATATACCTCTCTAAGAATGAGAGAAAATCTATTTTTTCTTAACTGCTCGCTGCACATATATACTTACAAATAGAATGATTTCGATTAGTATTTTTTGTTAGAAACTCAATGAA
This sequence comes from Oryza officinalis, assembly GCA_008326285.1. Taxonomy (NCBI): domain Eukaryota; kingdom Viridiplantae; phylum Streptophyta; class Magnoliopsida; order Poales; family Poaceae; genus Oryza; species Oryza officinalis. The sequence continues at coordinate 58,541,979 of BDMV01000002.1, read as the reverse complement.
TACTAATCATAAAAAAAAAAGCACTCCTTAGAAACAACCTGCCTGAGATCGAGCTGAGACCAGGAATCTTTCGGGAGGGGAGGTACATCAGATGCTATATTTATAATTTTCGTCGTGGATGATTAAACTAATCTCATCACTGCACTAACAATCAACCAAAAACCTGCAAAAAATCAAATCGTATTCGATCCGTACATGCCCTTTGCATAATTAATTAATCTATGCATGTTTGGTGTCCAATGTCTGCATATATCCTTGTATGAGAGTATTAAGTTAATTAACTTTTTATGTCATCCATATACACTCGTACACCGCCAAACCTGCAACTATTAAAGTAGGAGTTCTCTCTTTTTAATTTGAGGGGAAAGGTGGAGAAAATTTAAAGACTGTGCAAGCTAGCTAGTTCACTTTACATTATTTCGAGGTAACCTCATTTAGGTGACTTTCAGTTAACTTTTTTCAGTGGATAAGATGGTTCATTTGGTAATGAGTTCAGAAACTATAGATTCTTGATCATATTAATCGTTCGCATGCATGCATAGGCCTTGTTTCTGATCACACCATCAATTTTAAACTTTCAGCTAGCTGTCCTACTGAATGAGCAACTTTACTGAAAAATACCTACCATTCCGCAACATTATTCAGAAAAAAAAACATAGATCCTTGTCTCATTTATCTCAGCACACAAAATTACAGCTAAAACTGCCTGCAAATTAAACACAATTACTATGTAATATCTCCATTAAAAATGACAAGTTTCAGTGGTCAATGGTTCGTGGAAGAAGTAGTAGGTTAGAACTAAGTACATGTAACGGTCGACTTTATAACAGTTTATATACACATGACCAATGTTTACATTCTTTTTTTCTGAACTGACAGAGCAGGAAGATGAGTTGACTTAAGGAGTGTGAGGTGGATGCCGACATCAATGGCAGAAACCAGGAGCGTGCTTACTAACAAAATAACAGATACGCACGCAGATACTAGTGCATGTTTTATTTAACCCTAAGAATCATGTTTAATATACTAATAACACTAGTTAATTACACCAGTCCATACTGTGACAGACAGCTGTGTACTGCCTACATCGAGATTCGAGCTCATGAATCTCCACAGTCCATGCCGAGGGCATAAAGAATTCCGATGCAATTACTTTGGGCGGCATGTAGTTTAGAATGTGTAGAAGTTCCTGAAGAAATCCTAATTAACATCGGAAGAAGTTCAGAAGAAATTAATCATTCACTCGTTGATCCATTAGTTAGAAACTTAGGTTTGAAAAAGTTTCTGACAGCTAAATTTTTTTAGAATCTTTTAACTCTATAATAGTTTAGGTTTTCACTCAGATTCTAAGAATTAGTAGCTACAGAATCAAAAAAATAAAATAGAGAAGTCAGAAGCTAAAAAAAACCTAACTTTTTATATTTCTAGTTAGCTACTTGACAACTATTTTTTATAATCTTCAGCTCTATAAACAAGGCACTTAGGATTATATGATTGAGGGTTGATCAATAACAATTAACAGGGGTAGAGCAGCTAGCTAGCTTGCAAGGGACAATTATATTGCTTAATGACCTTAATTAGAGCTACCTAGTGAGTGTATATGTAACTAGTGTTAGCGTAAGGGGCATGTTGTTTCAGGGGACCATCCATGGTGGCCATGGCAGCAGTACAGTACAGTGCCACCGAACAAACAGCTCAGGCTGCTCTGCCGCCACCCAATGAGCTGCTTTGCTGATGCAGGCTCTTGCAGTTGCTCCCTCTTTCTTTTCTCCACCACTCACCACCTTTTCCAAATCTCATATCTCTCTCACTCACTCACTCTCTCACACACAGTGTGTGCTTGAGCTAACTGGATTAATTAGTAACTCTACTAGTGTACTAATGATGCATTAATTGGGTTAATTGAGGGTCATATTTGAGCAGCCTAATTAAAATTCCGCAAAGTAACTGATTGGTAATCAGCTTTTAGAATTAAAAAGCCTTGGTTTTATAGCTACTGGCTTTTATTGCACGGATTCTATAGTTACAGATTCTTATAATCTGAACTATTTGAGTCGTTGAGAGAACTAAATATTTTAGAAAAAAACTGTTGCAGGTAGTAGCTCCAAACAAGACCCAAAGATCTCTTGCTAAGAAATGCAGCTATTAGCATGATCTGAACTCATTACTGGCAAAACAATGGCTTATATGATCTTTGTGAGTATGTGTATGACAGATTGGCAGTATGACACACACACATCCATGTCACACCATCACGTCAGTGGGAAATTTTTTCAGGGGTGGGCCTTGAGCTTTAGACACAGACTGGCCCTGCCTGTCCCAGTCTCCCCTGTTGTGACTGATGGACTAGCTCATTAGCCATTTCCCTTGCAAATTGTTGCCCGCCATCATCTACTGCTAGTACTATGTCCCACCCATGCACATTGGCACCCTCCCAACAAGTCAGTGTGTGTGATGAGGAATAAGACAGTCAGTACCAGGGGTAGGGGTACAGTTTTATTACTCATTTATTATTAGTGGGCTCAGCAAATTATTTGTCCTTTTTATTACTTTATTTATCCATAAAAAAATAAGTTTCTTTTCTACAATATAGTTGAGACATCTAAGTTAATTTCGTTGGAGTACATATCAGTTATGTTGTTGGTAGCTTAAGAACATCCCAACCATATTCTTATATGACCAAACCAGGGGTTGGTGGTTTTTCTCATGAAATGGTTTCATATATAGAAGTACGAGTCTTCTACATGCATGGTTAGTATACCAACCGGCCAGATGCTCTCACATGGTTGCTCATGCCAAAAACTTAATTAGATCTAGATATATTAAATTATTATTTTTAATAAAAAAATCGCTTAGTCTGAGTCATCACCATGTAGGTTCGTATCGAAGATTGTCTGCGTTGCAAAAGAGGGGTGCCAATAATCCAACCCTTCTCGAAAAAAAAATACATGCGTTAGCCGGCGCATTGCTTAAGGATTAGGTAACACACAGAAAGAAAGAAAATATTAATTCATGTGAATTTGCAAACTTAATTAAGAACAAGAGATGGATTGGAGATTAAGTGTTGTTAACTATTTAATTATTAGTAGTAATCGCGTGGGTGCATGGCGCTGTCATGTGCACCTGTGAAAACGATGGAGTGGACCAATCAGAAGCAAAAGTGGCATTACATGTCAGCAGCAGCAGCAGCTAACCGGGCGATGAATTGCTTGGTCTCAGCTCAACCAGCAACTGCTCTGGCCGGCCTCTTCCTTCCATCTCCTTCCTTTCCATTAACTAGTTAATTACTTATTAATCTCCCTCTACATCACCCTTTCAGTGCCTCTAAACCTCATCATTTCTCTCTCTCTCATCATCTGGCTAGCTTCCGTGGAGCTTGAGAGAAAAGCATGCAGCTGCTACCATAGCTAGCTCCAAGAAGCTAAAAACCTTAATTATTTGGGGGCTAGAGCTAGAGCTATATGCCATCTTCTCAAGATGCATCACTACTACTCCATCTAGCTAGGGTTTTTGCTTCCCCATCCTCCTTTTCTTCTAGCTAGCTAGGGCCTCACTAGCTGGCTAGCTAGCTAAGCTTATATATAGCTAGCTTGCTACCTACCTAGGAGGTCATCTCTCTCACTCACTATGTTGTGAGGTGTGAGAGGTGCGTGGCCGCCCATGCCAACCCCAATCTCTCCTTACCTTCTTCTTCTTCTTCTTCCTCCTCCTCCTTCATCTCTACATCGATCGATCCGGAGATAATCTCTCCGGTGAGGCCTTCGTTTCTGGTCCGGCGAGCTGCGGCGGCGGCGGCGGTGATCCATCGGATGGATCATTTAATCTCTACTACTGGTTCTTGATTCTTTAATTTCTCTCTCTCTCTCTCTTTTCCCCCTTAATATCCTCATGGATATATGTTTGGCATATGTGGTTCTTTTCTTGTTGTTAATTTAAGTAGGGACCAATTGATCTGTTGTTTCCACGGATAATATATATCCTCTTCGATCGATCTTAATTGATCGACACATATATCATTATCCAATCATAGATGTGGAAAAATTAATCCGGCCCTTTCCCGATCTCCCTCTAGCTCCATTCTCCATTTATATTATCCATTCTTCTGGTAGTGTATGCACCGTGCATCGATCTCACAAATTGGCACAACTTGGCGAGGATGAGAGGCAGCCGCGGTTGGATCGACGATGCATATATGGAGCTAGCAAACAGTCGGTGCTTGCAGGTGCAGCACCATCAAGATTCACATCGAGTTCATCCCTAAACGAGATCGAGGTGGCTGACTATATGTGATGAGAATCTTGATGATGCTGCATCAGCAAACGCTCGACTACTCGTCGCCATGGCCTGCTTGATTATTGGAGACTGGAAATTAATCTTCAGGTACAGTTCCTAGCTTTCCCCTTCCTATTTGAGCTTGGTCAATTGTTTCAGCTTAAACTCCTTTCTGCTAAGCACATTTTCTTTTCTTTCTTCTACGAATATATTTATATGGAACAATTAGCACTACTCCTTTATGGAGTGTGTAAGAATTAATATATGTTCGAGTTTTCCTTTGAATTTTCTCATAATAAAGTCATGGAGGGAGTCAAAACAAGGTGGTGATGATCTACCATTGTTTTAATTAGGTCGTTGTTTGGTTAATTAATTAATTTATTGTTCATGTTCTCCTCATCTAGCTTGTATACTATGAATGTTCCCGGTCTTCCGGTATGCATGTGGTTCGTCTTTTCTGGTACACAGGCAGGAATTAATGGACGAAGAAACATGATGATTATTCAGGTACACCATGATTTTATGACATAAATATCATTTCGATTGGAAGTTATCTCTTCCCTCTCTCGTGATGCAGGAAAGCTAGCTCAACGTACGTCGGTTCCCTCGGCATCATCTGTACACTTGTTCTATATATAGAAGCTTAATTTCAAGGTGTATATATATAGTCGGTCCGTTTTGAATGAAGTGGTTATTAATTAGAGATTAATTAACTAACTAGGCTGTCCCGGAGCTCAACATCATCGATCAGCTTTATCTATCTATCTGCACACTGACCAAATTATTTCAGTTCGTAGCTAGCTTCATCCTCTCCCATTCAGACACGTACTCTAGCTCGTTCTTTAATTATGTTTCACTAATCACCTGCAAACTCAATTAGTTCATCCAGTTAGTTGCTTATTGTAAGTACTGGGCAACTCAGTTAATTAGCTAGTTGATTAATTAATTACACAAGTATTCCTTAATCAATCATGCAGATGTGTGCATATATACCTTTTTTTTTTATCCCAGTGAGCTTAATTATACAGCACTGGCCTGCTAGTATTTGGTTGACGCTGCAGATAATATGCTCGATCGATGTAAATATTCCTATCATCATTAGTTGGGATATGATGTGCTGTGCCACTCCAGCTAACTGATATATGCAGCATATATTCTCTGTTGTTATATAGTGTACACCATCAAAGCACACATGTAGTACACCACTATACACCCTGAATTGGGCTATATATATCCAAACAACATTCTTGCTTTCTTTAATGGATGGCCAGCTTAGTTAATGATTAAATATTATTCCATATGTGTATGTTTGCTTGCCACTGCATACTTTCAGTTTCTCCTGCTTCATTCTTCTCTGAGCATACATGTCAAAGTTAATTAATTAAAGCATCATATAGTAACAGATGTGGTATATAGACTACTGTGCCATCTTCAAGCAAGAGGTAGCAGGTGTTGTGTCTCTATTGATATATACTGGAAGGATCGGACAACATATATATGCATATGTCTGATCTTACAAACTCCCTTTGTCCCAAAATATATCAACTTTTTTTTTATGTGAATCGGTCAGCTTTTAGTATGGAGGGAGTAGATCTTTTGATCTTACATAGATAGCTTAGCTCATGTAGTGTGTGCTGTGTAGAGGCGAAGGAGAGGTAGCTAGCTAGGGACAGGCAGGCAACCATGGTCGATTGGCCATGAGTTCTCGAATCAAGAACAGTTTCTTGCATATACACACTGATATGGATCATCTCTGTCTAAATCACATCATATCGATCGATCTAAGTCGATCATTGTGTGGACCAATGGTACGTACGTCGTACATTTGCTATTATTGTGCAGAAGAAAGGGGACCAATATGTATGCAGATGCAGACTTGCAGAGAAAGAGAGAGAGAGAGAGAGAGAGAGTAGCCATGGCGCATCATTCATCAGACAAGGCTTGCAGAGAATGGTGGTGGTACTACTGTCTCAAAGGTGAAATTTTTCTCCCCCTTTCATTTCACTTTAATTTACCTCTTGCTTTTTTGCTGCATCTCCGGCCCTCAAGGCTGCTGCTGCATGCTGCTTGGCCGGTGCGCCTCTTTAATTCGATATCGATCGTTTCTTTTTCAATGATGCTTTGCTTGAATATTTTTGCATTGTGTGTGTTAATTCATCGGCGATATGATCTCATGGCCGGCTGCACATTGGCACTGCCAGAAATCGATTCATTCGAGTCTTGCAGTAGCTATATTCTCATATAACAGCCGGTAACTTGTTCGTACAGGAATAACGCATGTCTGAACTTGAGCAACTTAGTACACACACATCGTATTGGCTAACAGATTTAGTGGATATATATGATGCAATGAATGCTATATAGTGGAATACTTGGAATATGAGACTAGCTTAGACTGCAAAGTTTGGCTAATTAATATTATCTAAGTAGTACTTGGAAAGGAGAATCGATCAGTAAATGTACTTTGCTACTACTTAATCAGCTATTGCAGTCCTAATTGATCTGTAGTACGATGCTATTGCACTTCAGTAAACTTACATATTACTGTGAGCTAGCACATATATGTTCCTCCTCTTCTTGATTAAGGATCGGAGTACACTCCACTCTGGTATGATTCATTAATAGTACTACTAGCACATGAAAGTCATGAACTAGTGCTGTTGTTGTAGCAGCTAGCTAGCCTGTCGAGTGAGTTTTACTACTGCAATGGAGTTAGGAGTAGGAGGAGGAGTAACTATTTCAGTGCCAGGCAGTAGTAGTAAGTAGTACCAGCTGCAACTAGGCTAGCAAAAGTGTATGTACACATATGTCGGCCGGCCCTGCATGCCTGCAGTCATGCATCACTGCAACTGCAAGGCTGCAAATTTAACTGAATAACGCCAATGTACTGGGCGCCCAATACGACGAGCTAGCTAGAGAGACCCAGCGGAGCTTAATTAGTTGCTAACTTGCTGACGACGATGCATGCTCTCTCTAGCTTTCAGATCATCAGACGAGACATTCAGATAGATGTTGAATGCGAGCTGCTGCCAAGCTTCTGCACTATGCATGCCCTACTGATTTAAACTTCAGTGCTTTAGGCAGCAGCTAATAAGATCAATTCCCATGCATGCATGGATTGAAATCTGGTGAAAGTTGCAAGGATCATATCTCATCTGATAGGGAACATATATATACTCCCATGTGAGAGTATATTAATTCATGTGTGTTTGAGATGTGCATCTGTGTCTGATCATTTCTCGATCTCCTCATATGTGCACGTACAGATCATCAGTTACGACTGCAATATATGCATGCGCATGCTTCTGCTTCAGATGAAGGCTGCTGATCGAGGTGCTGAGATGAAACTCATTCCTATATACCATATGCCGACACAATAACTACATAAATAGTCACAGTAATTTCGCTGCTAGATACCCAGCTAGCTGAGTATGCGTCCTAGAAATAACTAACTTTGTCTGAGGATAAATCTCAAGTCCAAAATAAATTAAAAAATATTTTTTTAGACGAAAAAAGTATATATATATATATATATATACACACACACACACAATAACAATTAATGATTCAAGTAGTCTACTAGACATGCAGTGCATGTACAGTGCTAGTGCATGATGAAATGCATGAGATGTGGTCACAGCCTCACAGGCTCTCGTACGTACGATCGAACAGCGGTAGGTTCAGACTTGAGTTTAAGGGGGACCCTGTCCGGCCAATGCATGCACTGCACGTACGTGTCGTTACCTTTGCGTTACGTGTGGTGGATATCGCTCGATCGAGATATATATATATATATATATATATATATATATAACGTTATACGTACAGGCCAGTGATCGATCGATCGATCATCGCCCTGTCCTAATCTCTCACTGTTCTCGACGGCACTGCGGCTAGAGACGAACTGGCAAAAAACTGACTTGGTTGTCGGGATGAGTTCGTCGGAGGTGGGGATGAACTGGCATAAGAATGACATGGTCGTTAGGATGAGATTGCCGGAGGGTATATGGTTGTTGAGTTTCGAGTAAAATGGCTTGGAGAAGCCAAATTGTCAAAGTCCTTTGCTGGATTGGAGACACATCTATTCACACTACTACAGAAAAACACACAGAGGTTGGCATTATAGATGCCGAAACAATTAAAACCAGCACATATAGATTTTTTTCCACCTCTGTGAGGTGAAAAATATAGAACCAACACCTTTCAAAAACTATAGGTATCGGTTCTAAAGAAAAACCGGCACTTATACTATAAATACCGGTTTTTTTAAAAAGAACCGACACCTATAACACCAAAAACCAAGCCGAGCCGAGCGCGACACCCATATACTCCCGTCCTTATCCATACCCCCCCAATCTCTCTCACTCTCCCCCGTCCCCTCCTCCTCTCCCTCCGCCCTCCCTCGCCGACAGCGGCTCCTCCGCCCCCTCCTCCCCTCCCTCTCGCCTCCCTCCTGCGACGGATCCAGCGGCGGTGGCGGCGTCTTTGGCGGCCGCGGATGGATTCGACGGCGGTGGCTCCCCTCCACCCCCTCTTGCCTCCTCCCGCAGCGGATCCGACGACGATGGCGGCAGCCGCGGGTGGATACGGCGGCGGTGGCGGGATCCAGCGACGGCGGCTCCCTCCGTCCACTCTCGTCTCCTTCCTGCTACAGATCCGACGGCGGTGGCGGCATCGGCATTATAGGTGCCGGAACAATTAAAACCGGTTCCTATAGACCTTTTTCCACCTCTGTGGGGTGAAACCAACATCTTTCAGGAACTATAGGTGTCGTTCTAAAGAAAAACTGGCACCTATACTATAAATACCGGTTTTTTAAAAAGAACCGACACCTATAACACCAAAAACCGAGCCGAGCCAAGCGCGACACCCATATACTCCCGTCCTTATCCATACTCCCCCAATCTCTCTCGCTCTCTCCCGTCTCCTCCTCCTCTCCCTCCGCCCCCTCTCGCCTCCCTCGCTGATGGCTGCTCCCTCCACCCCCTCCTCCTCTCCCTCTCGCCTCCTTCCCGAGGCGTCTCCGGCGGCAGCGGCTCCCTCCGCCCCCTCTCGCCTTCCTCCAGCGATGGATCCGACGACGGTGGCGGCGGCCGCGGGTGGCGGCGTCGGTGGCGGCCATGGGTGGATCCGGCGGCGGTGGCAGCAACCGAGGGCGGATCCAGCGGCGGCGGCTCCCTCCATCCACTCTCGCCTCCCTCCTGTTGTGGATCCGACGGGGGTGGCGGCGTCGGTGGCAGCCGCGGGTGGATCCGGTGGTGGCCGGAGTGAAGTTCTTGGAAGTTTTGTGATGTTTTTAGATGTTGTTGTTGTTGTGATTCTGTGATGATGATTGTTGTTGATTTTGGAGGGCAAAGTATGGTTGATTCGATTCCAAGAAAGAATCGATATGTGACTAGTGACTTAGTGTTCTTTGTGTTCTTGAATGTTCTTGGATTGATCGGGGTGAAGGGGAGCTGCTTGGCTCGTTGCATCAGCCGATGCATCGAGCTGACTTTTTTTTTATTCATGGAACCTCAAAGGTGCCGGTTCTAAACTGACACTAGAACCGGCATCTATTTGATTTTCATATCAGTGCCGCTTTCTAGGTGTCAGTTGAAAAAACTGGCACCTTTGTGAGATTCTCAACCGGCACTTATTGCCTTTTCTGTAGCAGTGCCAAGTCCATTGCATCAAAACCAAGGTGTGCCCATGGAAATACTCACGTGGCACTACAATAGATCTAAACTTTAATTTCTTGACGAATCCGTCATTGATCTACGACGAATTCACAAAAAAAATCATCGTAAAGTTCACCCTTGGCCTATTTCTAGCGACGACTAGAGGTCTTGGTCATAAGATATTATGTTCACCAGTACAAACAAGATCGTCACAAACGCTAGGGATTTTGATGTTAGCAGCTTGACTATCACACGGTGACGAAAAATTTCGTCGTAGAACTTGATCGATACAATCCTCATAGATCCATAGGAACTTAGCATCAATTATTAAGAGAGAAGAAATGGTGAGGAAACCAATACAATCAACACAACTCAACTCTGGTAGTGCCGATCCGGGTTGACATGCATTACCAATGATTCGTCGATAGGATTCTCATGGATCCATAGGAACTTAGCATCAATTATTAGGAGAGAAGAAATAGTGAGAAAACCAATACAATCAACACAACTCAACTCTGGTAGTGCCAATCAGGGCTGACATACATTACCAATGATTCGTACTAAACATATGTTACCCATAATTTGTTTTTGAAAAGAGAAAAATAGAATACTAAGAAATAATTTGTTTTTGAAAGAGAAAAGTAGGATCCATAGGAACTTAGAATCAATTATTAAGAGAGAGGAAATGGTGAAAAAACCAATACAATCAACACAACTCAACTTTGATAGTGCCAATCAGGGTTGACATACATTACCAATGATTCGTCCTAAATATATGTTACCCATAATTTGTTTTTGAAAAGAGAAAAATAGGATACTTAGCGTCAATTATTAAGAGAGAAGAAATTAATAGTGAGAAAAACAAAGCTGAGGAGACTTGAAATCTGACCAACAAGAGCACCCCTACCACCGTGCTATATATATATATATATATATATGAGATACCCATATGGGACACCATGATATGAAATACATAAATTCATTTAATTTTTTTTAAATTTTTTCAAATTGTGAGTATATACTTAGGTATAAGAATTTGATTCATACATATACCTAGAAACAAAACATCTCAAATTCAACTTTATTTCACAATCCATTATTACATATCTAACTAATTGTATGTTTGGATGTTATATACCTAGAATCAAAATCTGACAAAAAAATATTCAAACTTAGTTCAAACTTGTTTGAACTAGTTAGTAAAGAAGTTAATGTTCATAACTAAACATTCATAAAAAATTTTGTACTCATTCAAATTAGGTATATACTCAATTTAAATCTTGGTGCCCGGACGTCATGGTGCCCCAACTAATTTTACCCATATGGGACACCATGGTGCCTGGGCACCAAGGTATGAAATACACAAATTCACTAAAATTTTTTAATTTTTTTAAATTATGAGTATATACTTAGGTATAAGAATTTAATTTATACATATACCTAGCAACAAAACGTCTTAAATTCAATTTTATTTCACAATCTATTATTACACACCTAACTAATTATATGGTTGGATGCTATATACCTAGAATTAAAATTTGACAAAAAAATATTCAAACTCAGTTCAAACTAGTTTGAACTAGTTAGTAAAGAAGTAAATGTTTATACCTAAACATTCATAAAAAATTTTCTACTCATTCAAATTAAATATATATTCAATTTAAATTTTGATGCCCGAGCATTATGATGTTTCTACTAAATTTACTATATATGATGGCCTCCATGGCCATTTGGGGCACCATAGTGTATGGGCTCCATGGGTATAAGCCGTTGGATCAGATCTTGATCAAGAAGATATTTGTGGATTCGAGATTAACGGGTCTGCCCATATTAAATTTCTGATTTGGAAGGTGCAACGGTTAGCTGGTCAAAAAATTGTCGCATGCATGATACTACTACCAATTAAGCTGTAATTAATGCCCTTGTTTACATCCATAATTTATGGCAAATCAATTGCATGGAAAGTGAGATATTTTCTATTATTCTTTTACAAAGTTAAATATATCTAGCAAATTTATGATCATAATTTTGGGTATTGGTTTAATATAGCTAGATGTTTGTTTTCACAACCGGACAACATGGAAAAAATAATGTGAGTATTTATTAATATTTTCTAGGTACAAATATAAATTGTACCTCCAGATCTTCACATGATACCCTGTTTTTGGGGTATGTGTAACGTAGGTATATAATCAGTTTGTTTTGTGAAAATTGTCACACAAAATTGTCGTCTATATTTATGTGGATACGCACATGCAAAGTATATTCGTGGAGGTACTTCATATGACTCCGTATATATATAGTACCAAAAATATATATTCACACACATGCAAAGTACCGGAATACATATGGCACCAAAATACTCTGTAGTAGTTTGTGTGCCATGAAATAAACTGTCTTCTATTTTTTTTTCTCGGTACATATGAATGTATAGTAATATATTCAAATATAATATACCTATTATTTGGGTATAAGCTAGATATAGTGACATGTATAAGCGCCGACGTAACACTTATAAAGGCGCGCGTCTGCAAATGTCAGCGCATATACCCGATTTTTCATTATCGATTACGTTGTATATACCCGATTTTTCATTATCGATTAAGTTGGGTATACACCCATTCAACTTTTCATACTCGTTTAAATTATGTATATACCCGATCTAATTTTTATACTCGATTAAATCGGGTATATACCCATGTCGCGGAGTGTAGGTATGTGTATCGTGGGCCATGTCACAGAGTGTAGCTATGTTGATACGCACATGCAAAGTATATTCGTGTAGGTACTGCATATTAGTTCCACAGTAATATATTCAAATATAATATACCTAATATCTGGGTATATGCTATATATAGTGGCACGTATAAGCGCCGACGTAGCATTTATGGAGGCGCCTGCAAACATCGGCCTACATACCCGATTTTCCGTTATCGATTAAGTTGGGTATACACCCATTCAACTTTTCATACTCGTTTAAATTATGTATATACCTGATCTAATTTTTATACTCGATAAAATCGAGTATATACCCATGTCGTGGGGTGTAGGTATGTGTATCATGGCCATGTTACAGAGTGTAGGTATGCGGTCATGTCACGGAGTACATATATGTGGCCATGCCGAGGAGTGTATGTAAATTGGGTCTATACACATGTCACGGAGCATAGGTATGTGTATATTTAAGCTAGCTTTTGCATTGATTGTTTCTTATATAATCGATTAAGAAAATATGTATAATGGAACTTAAAACTTTATTATTATCCTACCACCACATGCTAGGTATATATTATAAATATACTTAGATAGCTAGAACCATGTAAACATTGTTAGGAATGGGCTTGTTAATTTGTAGGTTCAGTATGTACTGAAGCACCATCATTATTATTATTAATCTTAAGTTGTTACTTTTATATTTATTCGTGGCGCATGTATAGTACTCATATAAGTGCTTACGTCAGACATATTTTTTTTGAAATATGCAGAAGAGTCATATATTTTTTATACGCTAGAATGATGAAAATTTTAACCTAAAAAAGAATAATGGAAATTCGAACATCGGCCTAATCGATTTTATTTTTATAATTAAATTGTTGTCTGAATTTGGATCTTTTCCCTCTAAAAAGGTATATAATATCATTGATATTGTTACATGTACAGTGTACTGAAAAGTATTGGTAGATTTACGCTAAATATATTGAACTTGACAAAATAGAAACAACAGGTAGCATTCATGAGATATGCATGGCCGTCACATTCTCTCATGTTAGCTTATTAAAATTAAAATAATATATCAATCTCTCATTGACATTTGAGCGATGCATTCGCAAGTATCGGCGCCTTGTTCTTGATACCTGAGCACCTTTGAAGCCACGGAATTATTCAAATACACGAAAAATAATAATGCTAGTACGTCCAATTGTAATACATATACACAACCATGGACACAATTAATACTTATTTTTGATAACCAATTGAAAGCATAATGAAAAGCAAGAAGGAAAAAAAACACCGTACGTACCGTGAAAGCAAAAACAAGTTTAAATAATTGAACGTGATGCTGCATTCATTTTGTAACTAGTTTTAAGAAAGATTGCTGGTGCTTGTTCTGTTCTGTCACGCATGATGCCGATGCGGCGCGGCGACGTCCGGTTGGTCGTCGGTTGGATGCAGGACGCCGGAAGCCATCGACATCCACGGCAACAAAAGGAAATTCTCGCTTGCTGATTTCACATGCCAGCGATGGTGACACGACGGCATGACGTACGGTGCCGGCAAGCTCATCGGCATGGCGCTTATATATACGCAGAAACATGGAAAATACAGAGATATACACGGAAATAAAACCAAACCAAACGTATGGAAATAGATTCAACGGTTAAATCATTTCCAAAATTCATAGGTGGAATGGAAACATCTGCATGCATGATTATAAAACGGAAAGGTACCATGCGAATCTCTCACAACGGATTGAACCCGCTAATTTTCATCGATACCCGATTTTGCCTGCCACAAATTCTACAACAGATAAACAGTGGATGATTTTGGAGCCTAGACACCATGATATCCTAATTAAATTATATATATATATATATATATATATATATATATATGTGTGTGTGTGTGTGTGTACATACATACATTACATACATATATATATATATATGTAAATACACATATATATGTATATGTGTGTGTATATATACATATGTATATTAAATTTAATTAGGGCACCATGATGTCCAGGCTCTAAAATCATCCACCGTTCATCTGCTTTAGAATGTGTGTATGTATATGTATATATATATATATACGTATATATATATACATATACATGTATATATATATATGTATGTATGTATGTATGTATGTATATATATATACGTATGGATATATATACATATATACATATACACATATATATGTATATGTGTGTGTATATATATATATGTATGTATGTATGTATGTATGTATGTATGTATGTATAAGGGAGGGTATTCATTTGTCTCGATCTCTCATGCATGCACCCCTCCCTTCACCTGTATGTTGTGTGTCTCAAACTCTCTCTCTATATATATAATTTCGGTTTTGGGATCAACCGCGCGTTCCCTAGCTTCCTTTTTTTTTTTGAAACACACCCTAGCTTCCTTAATTATATATTCGCCATGCATCCACAAAGAGACAAATTAACAAAATTAATTAATTAATGCCTCAGTCCAATTGTCGCGTGCATGTACGGCAGCCGGCCGGGCCTTGTTTACTCTCATCTGATCGATCTCGTTCGTCGTCTCTGCGCCGCATGCAAAAGCAAAAGCAAAAGCAAATGCAAATGCATTGCTCCAAAGATGGACCAGGGTCCAACGGTTTACCGGCTGCCTTAATAATTCACTGCATGCAGGTGGTGGTGATGCATCAAATACTAGTAGTTAATGACGAAAGTAATTAATTCATTAAAGAGGTAAAATTAAAATGGAATAAGATCGATCCAAGTGCTGGAAGGAAGGATCAATAAAGATGAGTAATAGCGGTTGCTCGTTGGTGTAACAAATTCAGATTCATGCATGTTCTAGACTTTTTCTTAGAAAAGAATGATGGGCAAGTTTTTCTTTAGTTGATTTTTTTTCCTATCACAAAATATTTGTAATACTAAAACCTTGATAAATTTTGACACCATCAATTTAATTTGTTAGAGTAGAATTTGTACTAGCTTTCACAAAAATTGACATCAAACCAAGCATCCATATATAAAATACAATTGAAATTGTCAAATATTTAGTAGCCGAAAATGAAACAAGCCTGATGAGTATTGACTAGACCCCATGTAAGAGAGTGCAATTAAGCAAGCTGCAAGCGCATGTGATGGGTGCAGCAGAAGCTGCAGTGCAAAGGCCCCGCGTTTGCCTGCCTCCTCTTGCTTGGCTCTTGCTGCTGCTTCGCGATCCGTCCATTCATCCATCATCTCGCAATCAATTACTAAATGAAACCATTACACTATCCAAAAAAAAAATCAGGTGAAGCTAAATAAACTACTACCTTCGTCTCAAGATATAGCAACGAGATTAGACTCATCTTACGACTACAAATCTGGACATATTTTATATTCAAATTCATAGTCTTAATATGAAGTGTCTAATTTAATTTTAGGTTACTACATTTTTAGACGAGAAAGTAGATAAAACTTTAACCTCTTTTCCATAGATATACGGTAAAAAAATTTTCCAACACATAAATGCACACGTACGTCTCATGCATGCATTTATATGTACGGAGTACGTACGTACGTACCTTCTTCACACACGCACACTACTACTGTACAGTATCTCACCATAAAGAATACTGTAAGATTCGTACATTATTTATATATTTATTTATTAGAGAGGGGAAGATACCACAACTCCTTCACTTTTGATACAGCACTTGATTTCTTTCTGCTCGACCGCTGGAAGCGAAAAATACTGGGAAGCTAAACTCTGGAATGGGATTGGATCAGATGTGAGTATACATAAAGGGAGCCCAAAAAGATATGGCTAGCGCAGCCCATTAGGCCCATAAGATAAGCCCAACAACCACACAAAGAGGCCACGAACGGCTCATAAATCTGTTTCCAAGTACTCCACCTTCTTTTTTTTTTCTTTCAGATGATCAGTGTTTCCTATTTCTTCCTTGTTTGGTTTTAAGTGACCTGTTTTCCTACTTGTAAAAAAAGTAGTACTTGGAGAGTACCACTTCGAATTTGAAGTGTACTGCTAGCTCTAACAAATCTTGCAACTTCAATTTGAAGGATTTTCGTGGTGGAGTGTGAGCACTTGTCCAGTCCAACAATTTCATCTGCTAGCAAGAAAAATCTTGCAGTTTTAATTGCCCTGAACTGAACGTCGTGTCCAGTCCTACTGATGATTTCCTCTCACTCCCCTCTCTCTACATGTTTCCCGAGATGCAGACGAGAAGAGGAGGGAGGGCCAAACGGAAAAAGGCATTCTCATCTGGCAGCCAGCTTCGTCTGCCTCCTGCTGCATCTGCATATCTGCACTTTGTGCAGGAAGAAAGTTTCTGGTTTTGTTTTGTTTGGGTTTCCTCTCCGGTGAAGGCCAAAACAAGCGGTGGCAGCTGCTTTCTGTGGACCACTGCCAACACTGCTCCATGCAATTCGCACAAACGGAGTGCAGTGCAGACAGCCAAAAGAAACGAAAACGCTGCTGCTGTGTGCAGTTGTGCTTGTGTTGCAGCCTTTCTCGACCTTGCGCATGCACCCTGCACCCGACGTCCTTACTTGTGCCAATTGCACAAGCCCACAACACACAAACAGATTTACTCCGTACTTGGAGTGCTAATCAGCAGCACTACATTGGTAACACATGACAAACAGATACTAGTAGCAGCAGTGTGTTTGTGTTAATCATTGGTACTTCTAACAAGTGGCAGTAACGTATGGCCCCATCGTTTGGCGGCATATTTGCAAACAAAAAATAATTAATTTGTGAATATACGTGTTCTTAACGATTTAAAAGCAAAGGCTGAAAAATAAACTACGATGAAAAAACCTCAAAATTAACTCAGATTGAAAATTTAAATTTTGGCTGATAAGCATAAGCATAACTGAAAAAAATAATGATACTAGTAGTAGCAGCACAAAAAGAATACTCCTCCTACTCCTGGAGTATACTCCTACTTAGCATCAGCATGCTAACGTCTCAACGATTAGCTCCCAAGAAAAAAAAGCAGTTGCCCAAACTGCAGTTACAGATTTCTTTCTGAATCTCTCTTTCTGTCTATCGTCCCAATCCAATTCCTCTCGCTCTCTCTTCTCATATCTAGTACTCCTATCTTTCAGTCTCTCTTTCAATTCCCTAGCTACATAGTACTACCTAGTATCTAAACAGTCTTTCACATGTCAAAGATGATCTTAATTTTGCCACCAAAAAACATCAGGGCTGACAGTATCTTTCTGTCGTTAATCATCAGGTAATGATCAGGCGATGGAGCAGGCGTTGGGGTTCTCATCGCTGAGCATGAACTCGGTGGCAAGCAGCGCCTGCTGGTCGTAGAACGCCGCCTTCCACGCCTCCTTCTCCGCCGTCAGCGCCTTCGCCGCCGCGTCCTTGCCACCGTCTTTGCCACCGTCCTGCTTGTCCTTGCCGTCCTTGTCCTTCTGCTTGCCCGGCGGCACGACGTCGACGGGGCGGCGCAGCTTCTTGCGGAGCTTCTCCGGCAGGGCCTTGACGTCCATGGTTCCGGTCACCGTCACCTGGTTCTTGGCCATCTCCATGGCCACCTGCTCCACTCCTGCAAACCACACAGATTAGACTAGAGCATAGCTCAAACTGAATAATTAAATCATCGACAAGTAATTGAGGTTGGTGCAAATGGCGTAGTACTACCTTGGATGTGGAAGAGCTTGGTGCGGATGCGGTTCATGCAGCCGTCGCAGTGGAGGCCGACGGCGCCGATCTTGAGCACCACCGTCCCAGGCACCGGCTGCATTGCGTACGGTACGTGCAATTCATGCAGCAGATCAATGCAGATGCAGTCAAACATCCAAAAAGAATGTATCTCTCTCTCTCTCTCTCTCTCTCAGTGTGTGTGTATGTGTTTTTCTTTGAGATGAAAAAGGAAGGTAGCAACAGAGAAGAAGAAGAAGAAGAAGACGACGACAAAGAAAAATGGTGCAGGGGTTATACTGTAGTATGAAGACACATGCAGATGCATGCATGGCATTGGCATGTAGAGAGGGTGTGGTACTGTTCCTTTGCATGTTGGCAAAGCCCAAACAAGGCAGGCAACCATTCTGCCACGTACAGCCCAGCTTTCTTTTCTTTCTTTCTTTCTTTCTTTCTTTCTTTCTTTCTTTCTTTTCAGGGAGGAAAAAGAAGGACATGCAACACACGGACAGCTTCCTCTCTCTCTCTCTGCAGCATCTCACGCTAGCTTTTTGTGGAGAATCATATCAGACAGAATGCAGCATGAAACCAACACACACATGAACATGATTTATGAATTTTGCAATACTATGGAATTTTGCAAGCAAGACAAGCATTGTGCTACGACGAATTGTGGCACAGAAAAGTCGCTGTAACAGATCGAAACGAACTCCAACGAAATCCACGCGAACAACGGGGAACAATTTAGTCAATCGAATAGAATTTAGACGATGAACATGGTAGCAGAGGAAGAGATTAAAACGATGGAAGGGAAAGGTATTATTATAGTATACGCACCACGACGGGCTTCTTGTTGTTCTTGGCCTTCTTCTGATCATCTTGCTCCTCCTTCTTCTTCTTCTTCTTCTTGTCTTCCTTCCCCTCCTCGTCGCCGTCGTCCTCCTGCTGCTTCTTGTCCGCCGGCTTGCCGTCGCATTCGTTGCCCTTGTTGTTGTTGTTGTCTCCTGCAGCCTTTTTGTTGTTGTTGTTGTTGGGGAGGAGGTCGACCTTCTTCTTGGTCTTGCTGGCGACGCGATCGCGGAGCTTCTTGGCGTCGAAGCGGCCGACGACCGTCATGGTGCCCTTGTCCACCTCCATCGCCACGCCCTCCACACCTGATGGATGGATGGAGATGGAGATGTAGCAGAGGAGGATTAGAGATGGAGATGCGTTAATTAATTTGTGGGAAGCAGAGGAGAAGATGATGGTTAGACCTGGGTAATGGCGGATGGAGGTGCGGATGCGTTTGGCGCAGCCGTCGCAGTGCATGTCGACCTTGAGCACCGCCGTCACCACGGGGAGCACCGGCGGCTTCTTGTCCTTCTCCTTGGCGTCCTTCTTGTCCGCCTTGGAGGTGTCCTTGTCGTCCGTCCCCGGCGCCGTGGAGGTGGGGTTGAGGTGCGGCTGCACATCGGGCGAGGCGGCGGCGTCGTTGTCCTCCTGGCGCTCCTCCGCGACGTCCGACGCCGCGGGCTTGTGCTGCTGCTCGCCGCCGCCGCCGCCGCCGCTACGCTTCTTCTTCTGCAATTAATTCGCATATATACAGAGGATGGAGGAGGTGATGATGATGAGTAGTGCGATGAGATGAGAGAAGATGGTGGGTGAAGGGGATGCGTGCGAAATGGACTTACCTTTGCCATGGCGTCTCCTCCTCCTCCTCCTCCTCAACCTCTGCTCCGCTGCTCGCTGGTGAGGTGTGGTGTTGTGTGCGGCGGCGAGAGTGCGAGAGGAGAGGGGGGGGGGGGGGGGTTTAGGCTTGTGAATTGTGACGGGAAGGGTTGCTTTTGCGGCGAGGGTGGTGGGACCGGACCCAGCAGCAGCAGCAGAGAGAGTAGAGACAAAAAAAAAAAAGAACGCAAGTCGTGTGTGGGAGTCCTCTCGTCCCGATTCCGATTCGTTTTTCGGGGGAGCGCAGCCGCAGAGCCGGGCGGCCGAATCGATCGGAGCCGTCCGTCCGTCCGTCAGTCTCGCCGCACGATAGTTGTGTTGTGGGGTGGCAACTGACACAGGGCCCCACCGACCCTCCCTTCCGTACGTACTCCGAAGGCGAGCCACCCTGAACCGCACCGCAACGATCAACAATATGCTGTTGCTGCTGCTGCTCGTGTTGTGAATCACGCACGATTCTACTACTAGTAGCATACGTACTCTCTTCCGGTTCCAAAAAAAACTTAATTCAAATAAAAATATGATATGTTTTAATAGTTATACTATAAGAGATCATATTTTTATTTAGTCTTTACCGTATAACATACGAGAGAGAATACTATAGTAGTACAGTGCGTGAGAGCGTGGCAACGGACGGACGGATTGCCACCACCGGCGACCGACGATCCGGTCCAGTACAAGACAGACACCAACCACAACCACGGTCAATTCAATTCAACTGGTCTTCCTGCCGCAGCTGCAGAAAGAAAAGATAGAAAGAAAGCTGGGAAACGAGAGAAACGGAGGAAATCAACACAAGATGCCCCACTGCCTGCCGACGGATGAACCCAATCCAAAAAGTCTTTTGCTTCGTATAGCATAGCACATACAGCAGTAGTATGATGATTTCAAACAGGGCGTATCTACCTACTGTCATTCGTACTCGTACAGGGGAGGTGGCAACCGAATACGATCGCGATTCTACGTATAATACCATCAGTTCCGATGAGAGAGAAATCGTTAACACTTGTTGCAATAATCACACATGACATGAGCCTCGCCACCAAAAATAAGCAGAGGACAACGAAGATTACTACTCTTCTTCCTCTTCTGCTCGATCCACTACTGTTGTACCACATCCATCCACAAGCAAAACCACCTAAGTATAAGAGTTTAATACTACTAGATCGCACGAGTACTTATACTGATCTCGATACAAGTAGCTCGTACTACTGTATCGATACTAATGAAGTACAAAACAAACACTCACATTGGTAGTACTACGAATGTAATACTAATAAGCTAGTAGCCACGAGCGTACCATGGCGACACCACGCCGCCGCCATGGCCGAGCAGCTGCTGAACGGGAGGTGGATACGCCGCCGCCGCCGCCGCCGCGTAGGGGGAGACCCAGCCGCCTGCAGCAGCTGCAGGGTAAGACGGCGAGTAGTAGTACCCGCCGCCCTCCGGCTGCTGCACCTGCACGCCCCACGGCGGGTACGCCNCGCCACCGCGCCGCCGCCGTAGCCGCCTCCTCCCGCAGCGTTCCACCCGCCGCCGTTGCCCGCCCACGCGCCCGGGATGTCTTGGACACCCGCCTGCGCCTGTGCCTGGCTGATCAGCGCGGCAACGGCTTCGGCGGCGGCGGCCTTGTCGTCGGCGGCAGGCTTGGGCGGCGGGATGACGAGGAGGTCGACTTTCTTGCCGGTGACCTTGTGGAGGAGCTCCTGGAGCTTCTTGGGCTTCGCCGTCGCGGCCACCACCAACCTCACCTCCCCCTTGCTCTCCACCGCTGACTTGTCCACCGCCTCCACCCCTGCATACATCAATCGAACTCATCGCCGTCACTTCACCGCCCGATCAATCAGTGAGGATATCAATCAATCGATCGATCGATCGATCGATTCAGCCATCTAGTTGTCGTGTACCTGGGACGAGGGCGAGTTCCTTGACGCCGTTGCGGATCTTGTCCTTGCAGCCGTTGCATTTGCAGTGCATGGCCACCGTCAGCACCACCTCCGTCGCCGTCGCCTTCTTCTCGCCTCCGCCGCCGCCGCCGTTCTTGCTCTTCTTCCCCATCTTGATCGATCGATCGAACCCTTTCTCTCAAGTCTCAACTAGTGGAGGAGTAGCTGTTGCGATGGAAGCAAGAAGAAAGAAAGAAAGGATGAGATGTGAGATGACTAGCTAGCACACTGAGCCCTTTTTATAGCTCAAGAAGCTGGGCTTGGGCATGGCAATCGAGTGAACAGAGTGTGAGCTCGATGGCCACGCGGCTCCTTGCTCTGCAAGGCTTGGAGACTGCGTGTGTCCGAGTCCACGGGTCAGTCAACGGCAGGCCGACAAACTGGAGTTGATGCTCTGCTCCAAGCCGATTGATGTGAAAGAGATCCACTCCATGACGGTACGCGAGCTCAGCGATTTTTGTTTAGAAACGCAGTACGAAGGCAGCGCTCACAACACATATATGCTTTGTCTGTAAACACACACATACACTATATTTATAAATATCTTTAAAAACCGAACCGACATATCTTAAAATTAATAAAATCATCACGAACGTCTCGCTGTCGATGGTACATCGCCTATCACTAAAAAAATAATTAACCGTAAATACGAATAATCGTGTCAAATTTAGAATTTGAATCTAATTAGTTGAGCCATTGATTAATACTACTTTTTTTCAAAATGTATGATACCCTTACTTTTTATATAATGTTGGATCATTTATTTTATTCAAAAATATAGTGTAAATATATAAAAATATAAGTTAAAATTATAATTTCTTTATTAATAAAACAAGTCATAATTAAATAAATAATATTTATATAATTTTTTAATAAGACGAATGATGAAAAATCAAATTTTACAAATAAAGTAAGTATTCCGTAATACAGTAGCAACAGTACAGCCACTAGCAGATCGCGTCAATTCACTTCATCGATCGAAAGCCTGCGAAGTGGCCTGCAGTGGCTCGATTACTTTCGATGGAAGAAACCAAACCAAGCACTCACTTTCTCCTAAAATATAAGAGTGAGTTTTAATTAGACAGGACACATGTTTCTTCTGTCTAGATTCATAATATTTAAATATGTCTTATTTAACTAAAATCTCTTATATTTTGAGTTAAAGAGTAATAATTCCTTCAGTTTTAAAATATAAGAAATTTTAGATGAATATGACATATACTAATATTATAAATTTGGATAGAAAATCTGTTTAGAATCGTAGTATTAGAATGTGTCATATCTATCCAAAATTTTTTATATTTTAAAACATAAGAAGTATAAAATACGAAAATATGATTTTGTTTAGATTCGTAATACTAAATGGTTATATTTTAGGTTATATTTTAGGGTAGATGAAGATGATCCAATATACTGCGACGTGGATGCTGATGCTGATAGTAGGAATCAATAGTAGAGCAGAGCATCAGCATGCATGTGCGGTGATTTACACGGAGGGTTCGCTCTGTGAGAGAGAGGGACCAAAAATACACTAACGAACCGCGCCAAGAATAGCAGTAAACAAAAAACGGACTTGCGAGGCATCAACTATAATTAACAACACCGCGTGAACATATGAGTCCATTACATATCAGTTGGAGCCTTGGAGGAGTTGGAACATGTGCGGTGTTCGATCAGATCGAATTGACGGCATATATATATACTTAAGTCATTGTGCCTTTGCGTGGTTGACGGGCTAGACCAACCTTCCTTCCATCCATCCATCCTCCCTTCCTGGTCACTTCGCCCCTCTGAGGCTATTGAGAGTTTCAAACTTCATGTGACCGGGAATTGATTTGTGCAATCAACCATCCAAATGCAGATACTACTAGTAGTACTACTGCCAGAATGACTCTATTACTACTAGTAAACCACGGGCCCGCTTTGATTGACGGTGTCCGACGACTTAAAGTTTTAAACTATCAAAAATCTATTTTTTAAGTTTAAAATAATTAAAACTCAACTAATCTTATACTAATGACTTCTCATTTTATGTTCTCATCCTTAATCTTTATCCATCACAGATTCACTGGTTCGAACAGAGCCTACTACAATCAAGTCTTAAATATGTAAGCATACAAGTGCGCAACGGTGGAACTCAGTTCAATACAATGTTTTCATTAGATCAATTACTATAAGCCCTTACATGTTGTCCGTAAATTTGTCACATAAGATTAGACGATGAGGTGGAGAAAAGAAGTTAAAAGAGAGAAAATGAGTCACCCCTCATGTAAGGAGTAACCTTTTCACAAACCCTAAGAGATGAAAGAAAGAGGCCAATGCATTAAGAGCAAATAAATAAAACTTGATTGAAATATCAATCTAATGATATTATTTTCAGCAAATAAAAATTCATTTTATATTATACTAATCGTTAGTCAAATGTTTTTATTTAAAGTTGAATCTTAAAATATATGCGCGCCTTACATTATAGAATGAAGGGAGCATGTGCTAAATTAAATTGTTGATTGAAACTCAAAAAAAACCATCTTGGTGTTTATTGGTTGCATGTTCATTGGTTTTGTCATACGGTGGATGAGTTAATTACTGTCTGGTCTTGGTGACAAAAAAAAAAGTAGGTCTTAGACTTTACGATGAAGGAAGTATTAACTATTATATTTTTTAAAAAATATGGATTGATTTAATTTTTAAAAGAAATTTCTATTTCTCGTAAAAAAATAAAGAACGTGCTTCTAGAAAACGAGGTCCTAGCCAAACCGAAAAGCTGATTTAAACTCAGCATAAAGCTCAGCACACACCTCAAGCTGGTAGCAGCACATGCTTAGACAAGGAAACCATGGTATGAGAAACCATAGCAAAAGTACTATCTCCGTTCCAAAAAAAAAACTTTATTTCTGACCATAAACCTACACAAAAACCTACGGAGTAGACAACCAGTGATCGAGGATGACATGGCATATGCTCCAAAATTCACCAGAAAAAGGAAAATCAATACGTGGTATATGTATTATAATATGACCTGAAGCATATGCAGTCTGCTTAGATTAGAGCTCATACATCACTAATGTCCCACTAATGTCAGATGCCGTCGGAAGGCGCTGACCAGCGATATGCACATCGCTCTGAAGGCACGGTCCGGCTGCCTCCATGACTCCATGTTTCTGCCAATGGCGGGCGCTTGGTGTCACTCCACTTGAGCTCTCCAGAGAAAATGAGCCATAAAGGACCCTGAAATACTATCCAGTTCAGAAATTGCAGTCATGGATTGAACAATAACGTTTCAATAACGTTCGAATCGACTAATGGTGATATGTTAATATCATGGATCCTTCTGATGAAAAACGGTTTATTTGACTGAAATTGCCAGTAAGTCACTCCCTTGGTACCTGGCCAACTAGTAGGCCTTTGGTTTGCTGAGATGTTGGGAGTGCCACCTTCAGATACGGTGCTTTCTGTACGTATTTTCACTTCACGCAACAGACAGCATAGCTTCTCTGGATCCGTTGTCAAGACTTCCACCTCCGCTTTATCCACCATCAGATCGGCCCACTCTACCCCTTCTAAAGTCTAAACTTAGATCACTCATCAATGAAATGCAAGCACAAGATATGCACCGCTACACACAAGAACAGACTTAGTATCACAAGGAGATGCTTATGGAAGTTCATGTACCTTCTGAAAGGCTGATCCTTTTTCATACCATCATTAATCTTCTTGATGCAGCCATTGCACTTGCCGTGCATGTCGACGCTGAATACAGAAGTCTTTAACCCATTAGCCTTGCGCCGTTCCTGCCACCGAATGCACTCATCACACAATCACATATGCGAAGAAATAACTGCATTATAATTCTATGAATGGGTATAGTTTAAATGCTTGGAAAGAACATACTTTTGCCATGCTCACTCATACGTTGCTTAACCTCGGTATGATACTCTAATTCTTCAGAAAGAGTATGCTTATATGTTATATACTGAGTAAAAGTTGCAGCAACAAACAAAACAGTTAGCTCTTCCTGTGGTTGGCCATCACCTCATTGACATTCTTATGGGTGAAAAGAGCTTTCAATAAATAAACTGAGTGACTCATGCTTAATCTGACTGGATAAAATCAGTGTAAAAAAGTATATCAGTACTGGAGGAAAGCAATGATAAGAGAGATTTGATAGCATGGGTTTGAAAGATAAGACTGGAGGTTGCCATTGCAACTACAACCGTCAGCTCCCTTCTATGCTTTTATCTTGGCAGTTCAACTACACATTCACTGTGGAGTGTTCAGACATTTATCTTGACAAAGTTAGGTCAGCTGTCAATCTCCATTCGATGGTGAGTAGTTGGTTTTGATAAACTCAATTAGGCTATATACTTGTCAACAGAACACAAAGTATTTCGATGACCTCATATCTCATTAAGCTACTGACAATAATAGGTGCTGGCTTTAAACTTCAGCATCAGAATTACTATATCTTAGGCACCATGGAGAAAGGACACTCGCAGAACTTCTAACCTGTGAACAGAATACTTACGGAAGAACATAGTCCTGAAAATTCTCCTCCAACCTTTTTTTCCTTCTGCGCTGCTGTGCAGTAATTTCAGAAGCCATGACTTCTGTTATCAGATTAACATGGCTACTTCTGGTTCTTTTTACTAAACTGAGCACAAACTTAGTTTCTGCATGCACAATGAATACAAAAGGCAAACCGCAGGTCCACAGCTAGAGAACGCACTGCCAGTGTTCACAAGATCTGCAAATGCATCACCATTGTCCATGCAAGTGCATGACTCTTGTTTCCATTTCATGGAGGTTGCCCCGTTGATCACCCATATATCTTCGTTGAAAATCTTTAACAGATTCTTGAACACTGAATGATGATTACAATAATTTCCCACGAATCCCAAGGTTAGTAAGGGGATTCAGGGGCTGAACTTATGAACCCAAATGCTATGGCAACCATCTCTATGTGGTGCACAGTATTATCCCCACACATACCGCGTCCTGTAAAGATCAACTGCCCGACAAGCATCAAATTAATCAGCTTGGCCTGAGGGTGGGAAGTATCAGTAGCACTTACAGATATTCCAATGTTAGCTATGTTCTATTATTTGGTATGCTTACACACAGGCTTGTGTTTCAGAAACTTTCTCACCCTTGCAGCTCGCTCTTTTCTTTTTCCCTCAGAAAATAAGTTTGACAAGGGGCGATTTTCAGGCTTGTAGTTGGGATCAAGCTGAAGAAGTTGCTCCTCTGCAAGCTTTCTGATCTTAATATTTCCATGGAGCATACATGCTCTCACAAGAGATGACCACACCACAGAATTTGCTTTGAAAGGCATGTTCTGGATAAAAAGGTAAGCATCATCAAGTTGTCCATCCCTTGCAAGAAGATCAGCCATGCAAGCGTAGTGCCCAATCTCTGGTTTGATGCCATACTTATCCACCATTGAATCAAATATACGAAACCCTTGTGATACTAAGCTGCTGTGTCTGCATGCAGACAAGACGCCCATAAACGTTATCTTATCAGGACAGAGTCCAAGTGACCCCATTTCATCAAAAAGTGCAATTGCTTTCTCGCCAAATTTACACCGAGCAAGTCCATTTATCATAGCATTGAACAACTCCAATGTCTTAAAATCATCATCAACACCAGAAAACACTTCCTGAGCTGTCTGTATGCACCCATGCTTTGCATACATGTCCACAAAAGTAGTAGCAAGCTTTGCATTTCTGTTAATCAGACCATCACGCCCCGCACAACAATGAAGCCTCTTTGCCAGATCGATGTTACCATAACCAACACAAGCTGAAAGCACTGTAACTATTGTGGCTTCATCTGCCTCAATCCCTGCCTTTTCCATCTCCTCAAACAACACCACTGCCTCCTTGTACCTCCCTGCTCGGACAAAGCCACCTATCAGAGCAGTCCACGCGACCGTATCCTTCTCGGGCATCTCATGAAATAATCTTTGAGCTATGTTGAACTCCTGAGCTGTTGCATACCCTGACACCATGGTGGTCCATAACCTCGCATCCCTTGCACTATCCCCTGCCAAATCAAACACCTGTCTGGCAAGCTCCATGCCCCTGCACTTGACATATACGTCCACCAAACTGGTCGCCACTTCTCCTGAATCAAACACCTGTAGCTCTAACATCCTCCTGGCAACCCCATGCACTGCTTTTGCTGCCCTTAAGTCCTGCAGCTCAGCGCATGCACCAAGCAACGCAGTGACAGTCCACCCATCCGGCCGGAACCCGGTCTCCACCATAATCCTGAATACCTCGAATGCATTGTCAATACAACAGGAATGCACATATGAACTGATCAGAGTGTTGAACGAAACGGTGTCCCTAGCCGGCATTTCATCGAACAGGTTGCGCGCGACGGAGTGGAGACCGAAGGAACCATAGAAGTGGAGGAGCGAATTGGCAGCAAAGACGTCGGAGGCGAATCCGGACTTGAGGATGAGGGCATGGATAGAGAAGCCGGGCGACGGCGACGCGTGGCGGGAGCAGGCGGCGAGGGCGGCGGAGAAGGAGCGTGAGTCGGGGACATCCTCTTGGGAGTCGACGGGACACGGCCGCCGGTCGCGCAGGACGCGAAGGAAGAGGCGGAGGGAGGCGAGGGGGTTCCCGGACCGGAGGTGCGGGCGGAGGAGGCGGGAGGCGGTCGGCGCCGGGAGCGGGAGGCCGAGAAGGAGAAGCTGCGCGTGCGCCTGGAGCGAGGGGCGGCGGCGGAGGGAGGCGAGGAGGGAGAGGTGGAGGAAGCCTCCCGGTATGGCGGTGATGGCCCGGCCGCCGCGCCGCAGCTTTGACCGGCGTCCCATGGCTCGCGGCGGAAGCGGGAGAGGTGGACGACGAGGAGGAGGAGGAAGGACGAGGAGAATACGCGTGGGCCGTTGGAGTCTTGCGTGTAATGGGCTGGGCTTGCTGAATTGGATAAGGCCCATATAGAGCCCAGTTCAGCTACACCGGGAGAGATCTCCCATTCTCCCAATCACAGCACGATCCTCCATTGGACAGTACACACCACCTCCTACTAGTCTCCTCGCCGCCGCCGCCGCCGCCGCCGCCGCTCGCCGGAGCTCAGGGGGAGCAGTTCCCAGGAGGCCATGGACCACGACAGGCAAGCATCCTTCGCGAGGGGAGCCGCTTCCTCACCTCCCTTCCTCCTATTTCAGCATCTAGTTGTGGTTTTAGTGGCAGAGCTTTGAGCAAACAGATGATTGATTACATGTCGATTTTTTTTTCTTATGTTGGGCTTGGCTGGCCTAACATATGTCGTTGTATGGTAATGGTGCTTCCCTGATTAAAGGTTGAACTCGCCGAGCACGTCCGCGATTTCGCTGGAGTTGCTGGGCCATCGGCTGCACATTTCTCAGGTAAGAGAAGCAAACACTTCATCCTGTTCTGTAATACTATGTGGGAAGGAGAGTGGCGATGCTGAATGCTAGCCTGATTTTTTTTTCTTCTATTGCTGCATATTATTTGTAGGATCCTAACTCGAAGCACCTCGGAACCACGGTCTGGGATGCATCCATGGTATTCGTCAAGTTCTTGGTAATCTCTTCTCTTTGGACTACTGAGCTATCCTGTACAAGTTGAAGCAGATAAATGTATTAATCATGCAAATTGCTGGAACTATTCGGTGATGCTCCTGCAAATCCAACATACATAGAACCTTGCACTTCCTACACTTTGGAAGCTTGATTTCCCAGCAATGGTGTGACTTTTAGATTTTGATTTCAGTAACTTTACTTGTTTGATACTTTGAGTCCTATTACTGTCAGTACACTTGACATTTAGGGTTTTACTCCCATCCTGTCCAGGAAAAGAATAGCAGAAAAGGTAGATTTTGTCCATCTAAACTGAAAGGAAAAAGGGTGATTGAGTTAGGAGCTGGTTGTGGTCTAGCTGGGCTTGGTAAGATGGATCGAATTACCGTCAGAGATACCATCTGAATCTTGGTGGTGCTCACCTGATAAAAAAATTGTGCTTCTCCCCAGGAATGGCTTTGCTGGGTTGTGACGTGGTTACAACAGACCAAGTTGAGGTGCTCCCGCTGCTTTTGAGGAATGTTGAACGCAACAAATCTTGGATTTCACAGTCAAGCTCTGACTCAGGTCTGTTATCTAAGTACAAAAATGAATGTCCACTCATAACCATTGTCTTTATACATGAAACATGCCATAGCCATAGTTTGAAATAGTTAAGAACTTAAGATGTGGTCATCGCAATGGTCATTGCAAATGCATAGATCTTATGCAACAATAAGTGGTGCCTAGTGGTTAGTTAAGTTTGTGGAAGTTTCTCATAACAATCGGACATTGCAAACAGGCTCCTTCGGCTCAGTTACTGTTGCAGAATTGGACTGGGGGAACAAAGAACATATAAGAGCTGTTGATCCTCCATTTGATTACATCATTGGAACTGATGTTGTAAGTTTTCTGCGCTGGCAGCTTGAGTTTGGTGCCACAAATAGCTTATCCTACTTACTGATATGCAAAATCTCATGCGTCATGATATTTCAGTTGTTCTTTCAGAACAGAATCTGGAGAGACTTTACTGTAGCTAGCACTAGACATTGCACATGGTCACTTGCTGTAATAATAAGTTGCCAATTATTACATGAGGAATCTCTCAGATATTAACCTAAATGAAGTTTTCCTCAAATTCACTAATCTTTTCTTCTTGGTTATGTTACAAATGTGCAGGAGCACTTGCTTCTCTAGATTTTGTAAGTTATAGGCATGCCTTACGGATTGAAATTTAAGTGCAGAGGATAGCCTTTTAGCAGAAATGCAGAATAGCTAAAAATAGTTGATGACAGCACTGGTGGTCCAGAGACAATGCAATGGCTTACTGCTCTTTTGTCTGTGTGTTTTTGAAGGTTTATTCAGAACATCTGTTGCAACCTCTAATGGAGACAATCATTGCATTATCTGGTCCTAAAACAAAAATAATGGTAATTGCTTTCACCACCATTCAAACAGTTCTGTTTTTGTTATTGACAATATA
The DNA here is from genome assembly GCA_008326285.1 of Oryza officinalis. Classification (NCBI taxonomy): domain Eukaryota; kingdom Viridiplantae; phylum Streptophyta; class Magnoliopsida; order Poales; family Poaceae; genus Oryza; species Oryza officinalis. The sequence goes on along the minus strand of BDMV01000002.1, from coordinate 58,510,999 downwards.
TGAGGTAAATAATGTTGCTTTCTACCCAGCTAGGATATGAGATCCGTTCTACCACCGTCCATGAACAGATGATGCAAATGTGGAAAAGCAATTTTAATGTGAAAACCGTCTCGAAATCGAAGGTACACACACTTCAGAGTTCATCTTATCAGAACTCCCTTCCCTTGTCATTTATTGGTTTTTGCATCAGTGCTAAAGATATTCTCTACCATCACGCTGTTCTTGAATTCTAACACAGATGGACGCGAAATACCAACATCCTAGTATTCATCTTTACATAATGGACCCCAAAGCGACATTGATCCCTGAGGTCAGCGATAACGGCAACAACGAGGAGGAGGAGGAGGTTGTCTCCAATCCAGGAGATGATGAAGATCCTGGAGCTGAGAGTGGTGGACCTTGTACTGGCTCAGTGGATTCAGCAGAAGCCAAAACCGGCAACTTGGACGACGACTGGGAAATCAGAAGATGCGGGGCTATGGCTGCAAGACTTCTTAAAGATGTCAAACTTGCATGAAATTTGATCCAAACTATTGCCCAGTTGATGTTGTTACTCCACTTTTTCTTCTTATGAGTAGTACTATACAAGCTGATTTTGTACCATGGAGTACTATACTTCACTGTCATTGTTCATGTGAAGATATACACAGAGTGCTATTACATTTTTTGAGGAAGTTAGAGTGCATATGATCGCCGGCGGCTTGCTAGAGGAGTGAGCCGCCGCCGTGCCGTCACCGGCGAGCTCATTGACTCTGCAATGAGTCCTCGTCGGTGGATTGTAGGACTATTTTTCTCTGCAAATTCTGCTCGTTCGTCACCAATGGTAGCGACCATATTCGTAGGCTTTTGCATCTCGGGCCTTGTGCTAGTGTACGCTCTTGGAAAAATCTTTGCATTAGCCATTGAGCTTCTCTCTTAATAGCAAGTTGGGTTAGATATATTTGGGATGCGAGTAGAGGTGGCCAAACGGGCCGAGCCAAAACGGACGGCCCGAGGCACGGCGGAACCTGTAGCCGGCACGGCCCGGCACGGCCTGCTACAGTAACGGGCCGTGCCGGCACGGCACGAGTAGCCGTGCCGTGCTTGGGCCGCCGGCCGAGCCCGCGGGCCGGCACGGCACGGCACGGCTACTGTAGTAAGTCCGCATCTCATCCCTCCGCAAGTCCGTATCTCATCCCTCCCAACCGACGGCCCAGCCCGCTAGCCGCCTCCGCAAGTCCGTTGAGCACCCCTCCTAGCCGATGGCCCAGCCCGCCAGCCACCTCCGCAAGTCCGCATCGCATCCCTCCGCGCCATTTCGGTTCCTGGGCCAACCGTGCCCCGTCCACGGCCCATTTTCCATTCACGGGCCCGTACTGACACGGCGGGCCACACGCATGCCGTGCCGGCACGGGCACGGCCCGGCCATCCACGGGCCGTGCTTGGGCCGGCGGCTCGGCACGTGGGCCGGGACGGCACGGCCCGTTTCATGAGCCGTGCCTAACGGGCCGTGCCGAAACGGGCCGTGCCGGACCCGTGCCCGTGCCGTGCCGGGCCGGGCCGCCCGTTTGGCCACCTCTAGATGCGAGATGCCCAAAGCGAGCGCGTTCAAATCGTCATGATGCAATTTACGATGGGCCCCCTGGACCATAAACTAATGATGATTGTTTCTTTAATTGATCTATTGACCTTGACTCGCCCAGATCTCATCTCACACATCACACATAGGCTAGTGTTTATTAGGGCCTCAACCCAGCAACTTCATCCCTTCAGCTCCTGAGCACTGACTACCGAACCACCGAGTGTGAGCGGCAACGGCGGTCAGGGAGCAGGCGTGGCTCGTCGGCGAGCGGCTGCAACGGTGCTTTGGCTTGCGACCACCCTCTCATCGTAGTCACAGGCCATAAAAGGTATAGTACTTCATACATTTCGAGCAGTTTCTTGCAGATTGTTTGTTTTTGAACGTATAATTTTGGGATGCATTAGATAGTGATGAAAGCCTAAGAGGCCAGCAATATGAATGATTGAATTTTAGCGTTGGTACTCACAGTCAGAACATACTCCTATTTTGCAGCACATTTGCCTTGTGCGTGCTGTCGGTCTGTTCCACTCGTGAACATCAGACGCGAAGATTATAGATCCACCGCTGCGTCAGCCCCTGATTTGAGGGTGTTCACAGATTCAGGTACTACCAATTGCCTGGATGAACACCAGTCCATTTGTTCTCTTTCGCCTTACATTATTTCCCTGTATTTTACTAGCTGCCGTAGTTAGAATACGATTCCTTTTCAAAACATCATATTTGTAGAATATAATTCGCTTTTAAGATGTCTTGATGGTGAAACAATAGACATATACGAGATGAATGTCTCATGCACGGTTTTGCATGAGAGAAAGAAGAGAGAAATCTTTTTCTTGCAAACGTGCAAAAGAATTACGCGTCATTTGAAGAAGCAAAGAGGCATTAGGCACGGCAAGACCACTGGCTGCAGTAACCACTAGCAAAGGCCCTTGGGCCACCGGGACCGAAGTGGTCACCGGCACAGGCGACGCTTTCTGTATGCTACAGGTGGAACAGTCGAAGTCATCTGAAAGGATCAAAGGAAGCAACGCCAAGTCCTTTTTTTTTCTTACTCCGACTCCCTCACCCTCGTCATTTCTTTTCTTTCTGCTATTTTACAAGTTTTTGCTTTAGCTTCAGCCACGTGAATTCTCAATATTTCCTTTTATTTCTCATCAAATAATAGCATATTCTTCTGGAAATCATATTTCTCAATATATATAGGTCTGTCACGAGGTGTATGATCATCAACCCTGCCGCACAATCCATACAGAAATATATAGAGCAATGGAGGCGACGGCGCTGAGTGTGGGCAAATCCGTGCTGAATGGAGCGCTTGGCTACGCAAAATCTGCATTTGCCGAGGAGGCGGCCTTGCAGCTTGGTATCCAGAAAGACCACACATTCGTTGCGGATGAGCTTGAGATGATGAGGTCTTTCATGATGGAGGCGCACGAGGAGCAAGATAACAGCAAGGTGGTCAAGACTTGGGTGAAGCAAGTCCGTGAAACTGCCTATGACGTTGAGGACAGCCTCCAGGATTTTGCTGTTCATCTGAAGAGTCCATCCTGGTGGCGATTCCCTCGCACGCTGCTTGAGCGGCGCCGTGTGGCCAAGCAGATGAAGGAGCTCAGGAACAAGGTCGAGGATGTCAGCCAGAGGAATGTGCGGTACCACCTCATCAAGGGCTCCAGCTCCAAGAGCACCATCACCTCCGCTGAGCAATCTAGCGTTATTGCTGCAGCCATATTCGGCATTGACGATGCAAGGCGTGCTGCAAAGCAGGGCGATCAGAGAGTGGATCTCGTCCAACTAATCAACAAGGAGGATCAGGACCTTAAAGTGATCGCGGTCTGGGGAACAAGTGGTGATATGGGCCAAACAACAATAATCAGGACAGCTTACGAGAACCCAGATGTCCAAATCAGCTTCCCATGCCGTGCTTGGGTAAGGGTGATGCATCCTTTCAGTCCAAGAGACTTTGTCCAGAGCTTGGTGAATCAGCTTCATGCAACCCAAGGGGTTGAAGCTCTGTTGGAGAAACAGAAGACAGAACAAGATTTAGCTAAGGAATTCAATGAACGTGTCAATGATAGGAGGTGTCTAATCGTGCTTAATGACCTATCCACCATTGAAGAGTGGGACCAGATTAAGAAATGCTTCCAAAACTGCAAGAAAGGAAGCCGAATCATAGTGTCAAGCACTCAAGTTGAAGTTGCAAGCTTATGTGCAGGTCAAGAAAGCCAAGCCTCAGAGCTAAAGCAATTGTCTGCTGATCAGACCCTTTACGCATTCTATGACAAGGTAATATACTCACTCTTCAAGCATACCTATCTTTTTTAATTCAGTTATGTCTTTAGATAATTTCTAATTCAATTGTGTAGGCTAGTTGAAATGCGTGGGAATTACCATTCCATTAGAAACACATGACCTAATGCAACTATCAAGTGCCCCCTCCAGTTCTTTATCTCATTTGCCTTTTGGGAATGCATGCACTCAGCATTTTAAGACTACAGCCACAAATATATGTATTTGGATTTGTCAAAACAAAGATGTATGCTAGAAAAAGAAATGGTCTAATACAGGCTTACAAGTAAGACAACGATACAAAAAAGGGCAACTAAAAACATACTGATTCCCTCATCTGCCACTGCAATTGCTGGCATCCCTTCATATTCAGCAACCTTAAATTCTAATCCATTCTATGTTCGAAGGTTGGCTAACGGTCAATGTTAATGAAAGTAGAAGTGATGGTATTGAAGGGAAATATATTGGATACCGAGATTGCCTCGAATAGAGAATATAATAGAGGTAGTACATTGGCTAACAGATTGACCCACAAAATTGTACAAGTATATGTAGCACAAGTCCTCTTTGCACAAGTAAAATTTTGAAGCTCCTATTTCACAAATAATTTTGATATGGAGTATTTGATTTCATATCCAATTAGCACAGTTTATTGAATTTGAGATTTATTTCCTCTTATCTGAGAGAGATGATTGTAAAATGGGCTAATCTAGCAAATGTATCCTCTCATCCTTTGGATTAAACGTAGTGTACTTATCCCATTTTTTAAAGTTAAATTAATACATATCTTTTTGAACAGTCAGATATATGTTTTTGAAATTAGGATCCAAAACTAAAGTTTATACTAGACTGGAAATTAATGAAAGGAATCATCATTATTGTTTTGTATACTTTCATGACTGAAAACAAGGCTAAACACTGTCCATGAAAATTTAAGGCTAAAAGTTGTTCTTAATCATTGCTCTCTTTTGTTTAGGGTTCCCAAAAAGGAGAGGATTCAATGAAGCCAGTGCCTATCTCGGATGTGGCCACCACAAGTACAAACGATCATACAGTGGACCATGGTGAGATTATAGATGATCAATCTATGGATGCTGATGAGAAGAAGGTGGTTAGAAAGAGTCTTACTCGCATTAGGACGAGTGGTGGTGCTTCGGAGGAATCACAACTTATTGGGCGAGAGAAAGAAATATCTAAAATAATAGACTTAATTTTAAACGACGATAGCCAGCAGGTTCAGGTGATCTCTGTGTGGGGAATGGGTGGCCTTGGAAAAACCACCCTAGTCGACGGTGTTTATCAAAGCCCAAAGCTGAGTGATAAGTTTGACAAGTATGTTTTTGTCACAATCATGCGTCCTTTCAATCTTGTAGGGCTCCTTAGGAGCTTGGCTGAGCAACTACATAAAGGATATTCTAAGAAGGAAGAACTGTTAGAAAATAGAGTCAGCAGTAACAAATCACTAGCATCGATGGAGGTTGACCAGTTGACTGAGCAATTGAAAAGGCTTTTAGAAAAGAAAAATTGCTTGATTGTTCTGGATGATTTCTCAGATACCTCAGAATGGGACCTGATAAAACCAAGGTTATTCCCCCTGTTGGAAAAGAAAAGCCGAATCATTGTGACTACAAGGGAAGAGAATATTGCCAACCATTGTTCAGGGAAAAATAGAAATGTGCACAACCTTCAAGTTCTTAAACCTAATGATGCACTGTGCCTCTTGAGTAAGAAGGTAATATAAGGGAGTGTTCTTAACTTCACTTCCTCATTTATCGTGTGCACGCTTCCCAAACTATTAAACAGTGTATTTTTTGTAAAAAATTTCTATAGAAAATTTGCTGTAAAAAATCATATTAATCCATTTTAAAAGTTTTTTAGCTAGTAATTAAATAATCATGTGTTAAATCGTTGTTTCATTTTGTGTGCAGAGGGGAGGGGTTTCCAACCCCTCCAAAAGAACACAGCCTAAGTGTGCTCCATTTATCTTGGTTTGATATTCTTTTAATCATTTGAGTAATCCAATCAAGATGATATTTGTGCACACAGAAATAGCATATACAAGATTCATATACAATTTAATCTGTTCTCACAACAATAGCGATGCACTTCCTAAAATGACCAAAATTTGATGGATGTTAGATGTGACTTAGTTTTTGTATGTAACGGTGGCCTTCATTCCCTAGTTTTAATAGTAAAGACATATTTCTAAACTTAATTATTTTTTTGTTTTACTTTAGAGCACAATAAAGCTTAAATTGTATCAATGTCAGGTATTTGAGGAGGCTACGTATTTGGATGAGCAGAAGAATCCCGAGTTGGTTAAAGAAGCAAAACAAATCCTAAAGAAGTGCGGTGGACTCCCCCTTGCAATAGTTGTCATAGGTGGATTCTTGGCAAACCGACCAAAGACTCGAGAAGAGTGGAGAAAATTGAACGAGAATATCAATGCTGAGTTGGAAATGAATCCAAAGCTTGAAATGATAAGAACTGTCCTTGAAAAAAGCTATGATGGTTTACCCTACCATCTCAAGTCTTGTTTTTTATATCTGTCCATTTTTCCTGAAGATCAAATCATTAGTCGAAGGCGTTTGGTGCATCGGTGGGCAGCAGAAGGTTACTCAACTGAGGCACATGGGAAGTCTGCCATTGAAATAGCTAACGGCTACTTCATGGAACTCAAGAATAGAAGTATGATTTTACCATTCCAGCAATCGGCTCGCAGCAGGAAATCAATTGACTCTTGCAAAGTCCATGATCTCATGCGTGACATCGCCATCTCAAAGTCAACGGAGGAAAACCTTGTTTTTAGGCTGGAGGAAGGCTGCAGCTCGGACATCCATGGCGCAATTCGTCATCTTGCTATCAGTAGCAACTGGAAGGGAGATAAGAGTGAATTCGAGGGCATAGTGGACCTGTCCCGAATACGATCGCTGTCTCTGTTTGGGGAGTGGGAGCCATTTTTCGTTTCTGGCAAGATGAGGTTTATACGAGTGCTTGACTTTGAAGCGACTAAAGATCTAAACTATCATCACCTTGATCAGATTTGGAAGCTTATTCACCTAAAATTCCTTTCTCTACGAGGATGCTATGGTATTGATCTACTGCCAGATTTATTGGGCAACCTGAGGCAACTCCAAATGCTAGACGTCAGAGATACACGTGTAGAGGCTTTGCCAAAAACCATCATCAAGCTTCAGAAGCTACAGTACATCCATGCTGGGAAAAAAACAGATTATGTAAGGGAGGAAAAGGATAGTTTAATGCAGAGGTGTAGTTATGTGGGGTGTCTATGTGCAACATGTTGCCTACCTCTTCTTTGGAACATTGATGGCCCTCTCCATAAGGCCCTTACCAGGCGTGATGCATGCACTTTCGCTTGCTGCGTGAAATTCCCATCTTTCATGACGGGAGTATATGAAGAAACAGGCGCTATGGTGCCAAGGGGGATCAGAAAACTGAAAGACTTGCACACACTAAGGGAAGTGAATGTCGGAAGGGGAAATGCCGTTCTACGAGACATCAAAATGCTCACAGGATTACACAAGTTAGGGGTGGCTGGCATCAACAAGAAGAATGGAGAAGCGTTTCGCTCGGCCATTTCCAATCTCCGCAAGCTGGAATCACTGTCTGTGAGTTCAGCAGGTATGTCGGGCTTGTGTGGTTGCTTGGATGATATATCCTCGCCTCCGGAAAACCTGCAGAGCCTCAAGCTGTACGGCAATCTGAAAACGTTGCCGGAATGGATCAAGGGGCTCCAGCATCTCGTGAAGTTAAAACTAGTGGGCGCTAGGCTATTGGAGCACGACGTTGCTATGGAATTCCTTGGGAAACTACCGAAGCTGGAAATTTTAGCGATTGGACCGTTTAAGGGTGAAGAATTTCATTTCAAGTCTCCGCAGACTGGAACTGCTTTTGGAAGCCTCAGGGTGCTCAAGCTTGCAGAACCATGGAACATCAAATCAGTGGAGTTTGAGAAAGGAACAATGCTCAAACTTGAGCGGCTGCAGGTCGATGGGGCAATAACAAATGAAAATAGCATTTCTGGGCTAGAGTTTCTCCTAAACATCAACGAAGTCCAGCTCAGTGTTTACTTTCCCCTGGATTATGAAAGGATAAGAGCCGCGCGCGCAGCGGGTGCTCATGATTATGAGACTGTCCGGGCGGAAGAGGAGCAGGAAGGAAGGCGCAAGGAAAGTGAACTCAAGAAGAATATCCGGGAACAGCTTGCTCGGAATCCAAACCAACCCATCATTGACATTAAGGCTACTAGTTTGTTTGGATGAATTGTAAACTCATTTCCTCTGTACGGAAAACGGAGTGACTCATTAGCACATGATTAATTAAGTTTTTTTTTTGAAAAATAGATTAATATGATTTTTTAAAGCAACTTTCATATAGAAACTTTTTACAAAAAATATACCGTTTAGCAGTTTGAAATACGTGCGCGTAAAATACGAGGAAGTGAAGTTGGGAAAATAGGGTACCACACACACCCTAAGTTTGGATAGTTTTAAAATACCTTTGGGTGAACATGAGCCGTTGTATTAAATCGTACGGTCGAGATGTATTTCTACTACACCTACACCTTTTAGTTTATGAAGAAATAGTGGGTGCAGTAGAAGAGTATTTGCGAGGAAAATATACATGGCATTGTTGTAAATATATAGTTGAGATAGGGTTTAGTCTATATTCTGTAATAGGCCGGCCCGCGTGAACGAAGCGAGGAAAGGGAAGGCTCCTGTCTGACCAGTTATCTCTGTACACATCTCCATGCTGTTCTTTGGGCACTGGTCATGATTAAATCACAATTCACAGCAACTTATTTTCTGTAGACTTATTCTGAAATACTGAGAAATTGAAATGTAGTAACTATTGTGGGTAGAATGCTTGGTCCTTCTGTGAATGAAATCATGTAGTAATAGATTGACATGCTTTCTCGTTTTTCTTTTGCGGTCGCCATCTCTAGTCAGTAGAAGAAGAGCCAATGCAGTTAAAAGGATGCCTATTGTCCCATTTCATTCAAACAAGAATCGCAAGGTACAGGTCCCTAAGTTAACTCGTGTCTAATTCAGTGTTACAGTGGCTGACAATGCAATCCCTGGGCATTTATTGGCTGGATTGTGATTCCTAGCTATAATAATATTTGATATTTGAGTCCAAACTCTGAAGGCCTTTATATCATCCTGTATAGCAGGTAGATGCAGTTTTTAAAGCCAACCTTAACGTTTGCACAAATAATTGTACTTGAAGATGTGGAGCTATGGCTACAAGACTTCTCCAGGTTGTCAAGCTATAGCATGAGATTTTGGACATGAACTAATATTGCCCAGTAGATGTGTACTCCACTTTTTCTTATGAATGGTACACGCTGATGCTGTACCATTCAACTACATCGCCATTGTTCTTCTGAAGGACGTATTCGTTCTACGTGAACTCTGTTCGACCCACTACTAAGGGTAGCGATCATAACCAGGCGCCTTTTTGAAAGGGTTAATTTGATCCGTGTCATTGCAAATGTACCTATTTAAATAAATATCATTATAATTCGTTAACTTATAACTGTGTCATTGAAATTTTACAAAATTGAAATCATGCCACTGCCATCACGTTTTTCATTATCTCCTTCCTTTTCTCTCCCCCCCAACCACCATCCCGGACGCGTCCGCTTCCTCCCTTGTCTCGCACACTCCCTCACCTCCACCGACCTCGTCGCCATTGCTGTCCGCTCGCGTCGCCACTGCCGCCACCTCCCCGCTAGTATGTACACACGTGGGCGCCAGTCCACTCACGCCGCCAAACCCGCACTTGCCACCGCACTCGTCGTCGGTGCTGCCGCTCTCTTTCTCTCTCTGCTTCCAATCCGCCGCCGGCGTGGGCTGCATCCTTTCCTCGTCGACCCTCGCAGGTGTCGCCTTGTCATCCTACCGCTTGCCACCCCTTGCCGTCGTCCGCGCCATCCCGTCACTCCTGGCACCGGCAATGGCGCGCGTTGTCTCGGAGAGGAACCGGCGACGGAGAGCACGTGATGCCAGGAAAGAGGCCACAATGAGGTCGGTCGCGTGGGCACATAGGAGCAGCGGTGGGAGGAGAAGGACGGGAAGGATGCCGCCGGTAAGGAAGATGGGGAGGAAGGGAGGATGCTGCCGGTGGGAAAGATGGGGAGGAAGGGGAAGGAGCGAAGGTCATCGTTGTCGTGGTGGGTCTAATGTGCGGTGGGCAAGCTCGTCGTCGTCGTCGCTGGTTTGGTGGTTGGTGGGGGAGAGAGCGAAGGAAGAAGATAGAAATGGAAGGAGATGAATGGAAAACATGACAGCAGTGACATGGTTTTAATTTTATAAAATTTTAGTGATATGACTATAAATAAACAAATTACAATGACATTTACCTAAATAGGCATATTTGCAATTATAATCAAATAAGCCCTTTTTGAAAAGGGACAATTGCTTATTTGACCTCCTTTTTAAGGCTAACTACCAATTTGACCCTATTTTTTTTAGTTTGCTTATTTGACCCTGCTTTTTGAAAACAAACCTTCTGTCTGACCCTATTTCGTTAAGGTGAGTTGACGGTGTTAAGTTAGGTGTAAATAGTCCATTTTGTCCTTGCTTATTTGACCCTGTTATATATTGCTTGTTTGACCCTATTATGTCATACCGTGTTTATGTTCGAATATTTTGACATATTTATAATAATTTTTATATTTATTTCACATTGAAGACAAATTTGACAGATTTGCCATAAATTTGATAAATTTGAATCATTTTGACAAATTTGAATCATTTTGACAAATTTGACTTCAATTTGACAGAATTTTGACAAAGTAAATTGAACAAAATTTGACACAATTATGACAGATTTTGTACAAAATTTTGACAGCATAACATCTTATTTTTGTGGATCCCAAATTGCATTCAATGAAGCATAAACATAGATATAGCCAACAAGTTCATATCCAATAGCATGTGACAACATACATCAGTTCAACATAAGCACATCAATAGGGCCAACAAAAGCACACCACCAAGTCCAACAAAAGTGCACCATCAGGTCTCAACATCACACATATAGGCACACCATCAAGTCCAACATCACACAAACATGCACAAAATAGTAGGCACCTATCACATGATCAACCAAATCAGCCAAACAAAGCAGCTAGCCTCCCTCTAGCTCTTCCCCTAACCCTGCCACCTCCACCTCCACCACCATCACTTCCAACTCTTCCCCTACCCCTGCCACCTCCACCTCCACCATAACCATCACCACCACCACCACCACCACCACTTGCCCTCCCTCCAGCTCTTCCCCTTCCCCTTCCCCTACCCCTACCACCTGCACATCCACCTCCACCATGACCTTGACCTTGACCTTCAGTCTGACCTCCACCTCCACTTGCACTGTATATGGTAGCATAAGAAAGTTAGTTATTACAAAAGTTATTTGCTGAACTAAAGTGAGATAGATATAGGTTTACTTAGATGCTTGTGCATCACTGCTGCCCTCTTCAGAGGCTATTTTCCTCTTTTGACTAGCTGTAAGGCCTCCTTGGCAATACTTAGCTGTATGGCCCAATTCATGACACTCTGAGCATTTTCTTTTTTTCCTTTGGCTGACCTCATCAGAAGCCTTCATCCTAGAGACTCTTGGTCTCCCTGATTTCCTCCTCAATTTGGGCTTCTTGATTTTGTAGCCCAGATCAACCACGGGCCACAGATGCTTCGATGTCATAGGGTTGAAAAACCCAGCATATGCTTTCCTAAACCTCTCAACGGAGAAGCATTCATCCACAAAATCACCCATATATACCTCTCTACTAAGCTTTGCAATAAAAGCTAAAGCATGGTTACATGGCTTTCCACTTATTTGCCAAGCCCTACAACTACAAGTTCTCTCATTCAAGTTTACTGCATGTGTAATGGTGGATACAGTTACCTCAGCGGTGCCATCTCCACATCTGAGAACTTCATGGTCCTTGATAGCCTTGCTTTGAGCATTAAGATCTTTGGTAATGGCTGGGATTATTCTGCCCTCCATATTTCTAGCAATCTTACCTCTCAAGTCAAACTTTGCAACAATCATTTGTCTAATTTTCTCATGCATCTCCACAATCTGCAAGTCCTTAGTTTTTGACACCCAACTATTGAATGATTCAGAAAGATTATTATTGATGTAGTCTACCTTGCAAAGATCAGAAAATTTGCTCCTACTCCAAACATAGGAATGATTCTCATCCAACCATTGTATTGCATCTGGGCACTTCTCCTTTATCTTGTCCATGTGGTATTCATACCTCTCAAGTGTACAGCTCTTCGCAGCTCCCCACATGTTCTGAGAAAACAACGTGCCATGATACTTCTTCTTCATGTTCTTCCACAAGTGCCTCATGCACTCTCGGTGTTCCACTCCTGGATAGACATCATCTACAGCTCCCTCTATCCCTTTGCCTGTTACAACAAAATGACATGGCATGAGAAAATTATACATCAAATTCATGAACAAAGAATGCAAAANTTCATGGTCCTTGATAGCCTTGCTTTGAGCATTAAGATCTTTGGTAATGGCTGGGATTATGTAAAAGACACATGTTAATATACCTGCATCGGTGCTGATTACCAATCCTATAGGAGTACCTATGGCTTGCTTCAAGTTCTGAATAAACCATGTCCAACTCTCCTTGGACTCTGTTTCAATCACCCCATAAGCCACTGGATATAGCCAATTGTGGCCATCGACTGCAACAGCAGCTGCCAACTGACCTCTTGATTTTCCTGTCAAATGAGTTGAATCCATGGCAATGTAAGGACGACATCCTTGCAAGAAACCATCAATGCATGGTTTAAGAGCTACAAAGAATCTCCTGAAGCAAATATCCCCATTATGCTCTTCGGTGTCCAACTCAACAACACTACCAGGAATTGTCTTGAGAAGTGCCTCTTTATAACTAGGCAATAGCTCATAGCTGTCATCCCACTTCCCATATATCATGTCCATAGCCTTCTCTTTGTCCCTAAAAACCCTAAAATATGGGACATCCATCTTATACTTCTTATTGATCTTCTCTTACAACTCCTTAGGTCCCAATGTGGGTTTGTCCCTTAACCAGTCCACCACTCTATCAGCTATCCATCCCTTAGAAGCCATTGTGTCACCGCACTTATTGACTGAAATACAAGTGTGGGCTGGCCCATTAAGCTTAACCTGCATCAAATAAACAATTTGACCTTAGTATCCACATGTTAAACTTCATCATTACAAGCATGGAAAAAAATCAGCTCACTACATACCTTGCAACCAACATATTTGGACTTGCTGGTGGATGCAAAAAACTTCCACTTGCACCCCTTGTCTGCGCGCTTACACTTTGCCCTAAACCTGTCCTTGCTTTTCTTAACAGTTTGGAAAGCATAATCATTCAAGATTGCATGGTGGGTTACTGCTGATTTGCACTGATCAACATCTGGGAACAGCACATCTACATCAATGCATGGATCATCAACATCATATGAAAAATCAGGAATATCATCACAATCATCATCATCAGCAATTTCATCATCAGGTTCATAGCTGTTATCGGAGTCAGAGCATTCAGAATCATAGCAATCAGAATCAGATGATGCAGCCAAGTCAGTGTCATAGCTACTATCACTTAGTGCCACCAATGATTCAGTTTCGGAATATGAGCCCTCCTCATCAACTCCGACTGTCTCATCACTGACCCTTTTCCTTGCGGCTCTTTTAGTATGCTTATCCTTTGATATAGATGGCTCTACCACATCTTCTGTGGGTTGGGTTAGATCAGTAGGACACAAAGAAATAAGTGGAGTACTTGGGCTTTGCAGCTCGACACTATTTCTGAAATTTGGGTGGACCCTTCTTTTTGTGGGGGAGCATAGCAATGGACCTGTAAAATCATCAACTTGGGCTTCGATATGCACTACTTCATTAGCTATGTTCAGCGATAACCACTTCCGCAATTGCTCATCAGTACTAATCTCAACAAATGCATCATCAATAGCATGCCAGAAAGAAATGTATTGTCTAGAACCCCACACAATTTTAGAACCGATGAAATCAACTAACTGCAGCAATGTGAAGCTAGCTATGTCCACATCTGTTGTAAAATGTCTACTTGTGAAATAGGTCTTTGGCCCCCTATCTGGCAAACTGAAATGCGACCTTACTCTAACATCGACAGTCAGATTACATGGATCAGACCTACAAACGGAAGCAACACATAAGACATACTGCAATTTGAACATGCTAGCATCATATAGCACACATTGTAGAGATAGATATAGGCATATAGCAGATTCATGTTGTTTGTATGGCAGCATTGCAATCAAACACCAAGTTGCAACCTAAACCTACTGATTCATCACCTAGAGAAGAGAATAGAGGGAGATTACCTTTCCATGTTGGGAATCTCTTCCATGCTAGCAGCTCGGGTTGAGGGAGCAAAGGGAATCCCTTCCGCTACCTCCGCGCGTCAGCCCTCCCACCGCCACCCCGTGCAGCAACCACTTCCGCCCACGACGCCGCGCACAGCTCCACAGGGGAACCGCCGCCGCCGCCACAGGGGAACCGCCGCCGCCGTCGCAGAGGCTCGGCGCTGCCACCGCCGCCGCGTGCAGCAACCACTGCCGCCCCCGACGGCGCGCGCAGCTCCACAGGGGAACCGCCGCCGCCGCCACAGGGGAACTGCCGCCGCCGTCGCAGAGGCTCGGCACTGCCACCACCGCTTCCTTCCTCCGCGAACCGACGCCGGCGCTGATTCCTCTGTCTGCTCCTCGCCGCCGCCGCTCCTTTCCTTCACGAGCGACCGCCGGCGTCGATTCCCCCCGCGCGCATCCTGCCGCCGCCGCCCCCTACCTCCACGGCGTGGATCCCCTCCGTGCGCTTCCCGCAGCCGCCGCCCGCTACCTCCACGACCCAGCGCAGCCGCTGGTTCTCGACGCCGAGCGCCGCCGCCACAAGTCGTCGGAACGAGAGAGAGAGAGAGAGACGTGTGGATAGGGTTAGGGATGGATAGGGATGGATAGGGTTTTCTCGAGGGTATTATGGACATTACGAATTTTAATTATATTTCTTATTTTTTTTTAAATCAAAGCTTAACAGTGTAATGAAAACAAGGTCAGACGGAAGGTTTGTTTTCGAAAAGCAAGGTCAAATAAGCAAACTAAAAAAAATAGGGTCAAATTGGTAGTTAGCCTTAAAAAGGAGGTCAAATAAGCAATTGTCCCTT